>JAXCHB010000089.1:2400000-3000000 GCA_036926305.1 Uropetala carovei | reverse complement strand
TTCTAGGTGCCTGTCTAGATCGCTTGTTGATGATGCTTTGCACTGCAAAGATTTGGAGCATATCTGGCAACGAGCTGATTGATTTTCTTTATCTTTTCTAAAATATTCCCAACATTCTTTATACTCTTTACTCATTGTGACGGTAATCTATAAAAAAAATTTTCAAATGTGCTATTATTAAGAAATAAGAATTAATATAATTTAGAAAGACCTGTATTGTGCAGCGAATATTCAAATACTAGAAAGTGCAATCAAACATTATGATGTGATATTGTAATAATATAATATAAGAAGATTCTAGCATGGTTAACAATACTACGCAGAATCAAGTGTGGAAATTACCAATATAATTCCATTCTATTTTGTTTCTCATAAGATTACGTAAAACATACTAACGTTTAAACGGAACAATGTATATTGTGTTTTAAAAAATGACTCACCGGTAGCGGCTGAGAGAGCCACGAACGCAAGTCTATATCAAAATCATCAGCTGATCAACTGATCGGTTAAGCGACTGCTTCGCTTCCTGGCAGGTCTGTAATCTGCAGCGAATATGTAAATACTGAAAAGCGCCGTCAAACATTATGGTGTAATATTGGAATAATATAATAACAATGTAAATTGTATTTAAAAATAGTCTGACTTACGAATAGCAGCTGAGAGAGCCAAGAACACTCACATACGTCACAATCATCAGCTGCAAACAAACTGAACGAAATTATTTGACTTGGTAAAGCTAAAATTAGCTGGTCATGCGATAGCTGATTCTGGTGTCGCGCGTGCATGTCTGGCGGCGTTCTTCTAAACTTTCCCTGGGCAGTTTCCCCGAGATTTTTTTCCGGCAGTGCTGGCAATGTAATTGTTGGATCGCGAAAATTAGGAAAAATTTCTAAGAGATACATTGCGAGTAGTACGTTTATTTCCCATTGTGGGTACTCCCGGGTTCAAATAGCAATTTTCCCGATTTCCCGACCAATTTTTCTCGGGATTCGGGAACCGGGAAACTGTAAAAAATTCCCAAGAACGGGCGGGAAAGAATTCCCGCCCGGAAACGCTAGTTGTAGCTATGCACAAAGTAGGTTTTATCACTCCGTACTAATTGTTTTTCCAAAATAGGGTTTTCAGAGTATTCCATCGGTAATAAAAAGAATCTCATTGCATTAATATGTAATAATAATTATAGTTTGTCTTCTGTCCTATGGGGTCTACGTTGTACTTGTGACGGTCATACTATTTCGGTTCCTCCGTTCTAGTAATTTTGTGAAGATCATTGTTGTAGAGAATAATGTTTCTTCCAAGTTTTGTTTGAAACAAATTTTCGTAGAATCATCCATTTCGGAGTTATTTAACTTTTTCGTAATTTCCAGTTTACAGCGCCGCCACCATGTTGTGTTGAATTCTGTAAACATATTCAAAATATAATTAACGGCAATAAGGAAGACGGTATTGTTTTACTATACGAAATAATAATTTTGCCTTATAATGCTATTCATAATAATTGAAATAACTATACCCCAAATATGGAGAAAGTCATGAGTCGGCCACATCAGATTTTTTCCTTAAAACAAATAACACCACACTTGTACATAATGTTCCCTAATTTGACGTTACCCAGATTTCACTCGGCTCGCCCCAGAGCGTATACCACCAATCATGCACGGACCCCTCTGGTAGTTTACCACAACTTGTATTAGACAAGAATTCTTGGAACATCTTCGAATTTATATCTCAGAAAAAATAATTTAATCACAGATCATATAAGATCAAGGGAAAGAGAAATATGGCTTCAAATTATTGTCAAGAAGAATATGCATGCAAAACAATGTAAAGAAAAGGGAGGGGAGGGATTAAGGGAGGGAGGGGGATGCGGCAATATAATTTCCTTTCACGTCATATTGACGGGCATTTAGGCTAAGAACTTACGTATGATAGATATGAAATTTTAAAAAGTAATATTAAGTAAAATATAATCAAGCATCTCTACACTTATTATTAAAAATGCTGGCCCAATTCCAAATCTGAAATGCAGCTTCTCGTTTTGTAAATAGCAAAGACGCCGACATCTCTTAATTTTGTTCAAAGGTTTTATGTCTTATTCTCTATATACCCGATTCACATTCCGTCTACGTGGCTTTTTCTTAGCTGTTGGGAATTAATCTTTTAATCCACTTTATAAAATAATTTTCTCCCTTAAATCCACATATTCTGGATTATCAAGTTTGCAATGAACTCAGGTTTTATTTTTTAGTATGTAATGTAAGTGGTTTTATTTCATTAACGAATACATTATTTATTCTTGCAATTTTATTTTTTCGGGACATTTTTTCAACAAATTCTTGAATTTAATTTCCGCATGCTTTTCTTTGTCTCTCGTATGCTCTCTAATCTCTCACCTTCCGTCTCCTGGTGCGTTTTAATCAAATTATTACACAAATAATTTCAGAACATTGGTTTAAAATGTTTTATTTCTAAAATAACAAATTACATTAAAATTAATTCATTGCATTATATATCCTGCCACTTCTAGTCCTCGACGGCGATGGATGTCGCTCCATTTGAGGGTGGCATCTTCTTTTTGCCCTAGGGCGGCGTATGTACGTTATTGGATCTCGCTCTGTAACGAACCATCTGGCTGACGATGTTTGCCTGGTTTATCAAACGTCATGCGTACACCAGAAAAAAAGAAGAGAAAGTTAGTAGAACAATGATATAACGGCCAAAGTGTTCATAAGTGCCAATGTTCACAATAATTTCTCCTGTTACAGGTACAAGGAACACGCATTCATGAACTCTTGTTCGCTCCAATACCCAGCGCTCGAATCCATTTTCACCCACAACCTTAAACATTTTTCAATCTTAACCACATAATCCTGACCTTATCTGCCCTAGTAGCAACAAAACGATCGAGATGAGATGCATTTCCCACAGTATTTTCCGTTAAAGAACGGATAAATATTTACTTTTCGACTATCATTAGGAGATCAATCAATAAAATTCAAGAGTGTAAAACAAAGCTTCAGTTCGAGTCCCTGACTCTCATTTAATGTAATTGTAACGCTGTGTAAGTTTCCAACAACAGTTTTTGTAGTCCCTCCAATATAGTTTAGTAGTTGAAATATTACAGCAGAGGGATGTAAAAGTCGACGACGTGAATCCTATGTCTGAGCATGGAGTTTACACGTCATCATTATTTTATCTTCACCGAACGGTTATTTTGAGGAAATTTCTCCATTTCCACGTGATTTGTGAGTGAATGACAAATCGACAGCAATGATACGAATTCGAGAGGTTATGATTAGTATAAGACCAAATGTAGACCAATGTAGACCAAAATTTCCTCTATGAATTTAATGCGTTAAAATAAAAGGCACAAACCTATAAATAGTCCTCTCTGACGGCTTCAACATGTAGTACAGGAAGGTAATCCACACAATCATCAAAAAGATCTCCATAATGAAAGACATTGCAAACCCACGTCTTTTAATGCAATCACGGATGAAAGACTAAGTTTATATCCTTAACAACGCGAGCCTATTGTTATCGAAGGCTCAAGGCAACAATGGAATTCAAATTTTCAGCTCGGCATAGGTATATTATGATATGCAAGATAGAAAGGAAAGTTTACTGAGTTAGTCTTTCCTTCACAGTATACTATACCCATATTAGAGAATGAAGAATTAGACTGGCTTGATAGCTTAATTGGTTAAAGCACTTACCCGGCAAGTGGGAGACCCAGGTTTGGTTAGCGGTAAAGTTTAGAACTAACTTCACATTTACATATCGGTAAAAGATTGAATCCTTGCAGGGTGTATGTGATCTATGGTGCTATTTATTACACAGTCAAAGAATTTTTTAATAAATCGGTTGGCGGCAGGGGGTGCCTTCAAAATGTTCAAGTTAATCTTATCAGCAAATGGTAACAGATAGAAGTTAAAATTTCATAATTAATTACTGAATAAGTTAATTTGTGTAGTAATTATACATATTTAAAAACTATAAATAATTTTAAGCTTACAATTTATAATAAATCCAATATAGAAAACGCACGTTTTCGTATTAATTCAGCAAATGAAGCTCCCATTTTTATATAGTTTATCTCTTCTTTTTTCTCATCTCTAAAGAACTTTCAGATAATCTCGTCATAAAATACAACTTGATTGACTATTCCATGTTATGAAAAATTTTATTACCGTGACGTCTTTGGAGTATATGAAAACATGTTTGCTTTATTATATGGGATAAAATTTATGAGGATTTTCCAGACCTTTATTGGATATGCATCTTCCTATGGCTATAAGGAAATAAATTCCGTCCTTCAAAAAATCCATTCACAACATTTGAACATCTTTCGAGCGATGTGATCTTAATAGTACCAAATGAGTCGTGTTATTTTTTACTGAAGCGTTTGAAGTCGAAATTAGGGAAATACGATGGAACTCCATCCGCAAAATGTCGATAAAGATGTTAATCTCTCTCTCTCTAAAAACTTATAGCTTGCTAGGATGAAATAATTCACAAGAGAAAAGGGCATGTTCTGGGCTTCTGATTTATTAGACAACAGTAATTGGCCAATGCTCGGAATTTAACGAATTTTAATTTTATTTGCTTGTTACTCTCCGTAAATGTCTCGATCCATTTAAATTGCTCGCATGACTGTTCTCTTTATGCCCATTAGGTAAAAGAAAAACTAAAAACAGATAATAACGGTGTCTCTTTTTCAAATTGAGGCTGAACATTTAGCTAAAATATTAAAAACCTACGGTGAGAAGCAAAAATTGCGAGCAAAGCGGATCGAAAGCTGACGTTTGGTCTTCAATAGCGATTATGGCTAAATCCTGATCCGATTCTTATAATATCAGAAGCTTGCCACACTTGCATTGAAAAATATCATGAGCGCATAGCTACTTTTCAATATACTGTTTTTAAGGGACATTTATTAAAGTGGTCCATTAAGGAACTGCTATCTTCTGTGCGCTGGTTGTAGCTAGGGTTTCCAAATCCCCGACATTTCTGAACCTTCGAGAATCGGGAACGGGAAATCTTATTTCCCGGGAATTCTCGGGAATTCCCGAAATCATCTTTTTTATTTAATTTTGCTAGATCACCAGTAATAATGACTATAATAGTAACTGTTAATAAACAGAGTATCATTTTGGATATGTTTCTGCTATATTTGAGGTATACTCAAAATATAAACAATGTAATGAATACAGACTTTATTATACCTTATGGTATACAATACGTTTTTACATAAATCACAGAATGTATTAACGTTCTCAATCTCATTTAAATAAGTCATGAAATTAAACATTAACACAAAAACAAATGCAAATATTATTAGTTTGAAAATTGAAATAATACTTCAAATAATTTTTATTTATCATTTTTAAAATGAAACTTTAAGAGGCATAGAGCATTAATTGCCCTATCAGACAATCGTGATCTTTGCTTTGTAACAAATATACCAGATGTGGAAAAATTTCTTTCATTTTGTGTTGACGTTGGCGGAATTGTTATGAGTGGGTCTAAAAGCATCTTCAAGTTGGGGTGAGAGAATGCGTTGCTTCATATAAGCTAATTTCCTTCCTTAGAGAAGCAAATATTTTGTCTGCTTGCTTAGAACTAGGTTTTGATATCGAAATTGATATTGCTTTAGCTAATTCACACTTCAAATCAGATTCTGATTTAATGTCAGAAGCCTCTATAAGGACATCCATTTTTTCTTCTTTTTGCACTTCTTCTGTTGTAAATGTTCCTTTAAAAAGTCTTTCCATTAATGACTTTGCCAATCGTGCAATTTCATTCTTGCTTGACAAGGCAAAAAATTCATCCTTTTCTGTCTCACATAGTCAACTAACCTTGCTCAAGTACTTTGTGAGAGACACAAGATCTTTATTTCTACGTTTAACCAATTCAAATTTTATTTCCTTTAAAAGCATTTTGCTCATTAGAGGGTAAATTATTGAACAGGAACTTAAAAATTCCTTCACTTGTAAGAATGTTAGCTTCTCTATTGCTTAAAGCCTCAACTGATAATCGCACAGGTTGTAAGCAATTTAACATACCTCTCACAATTTCATAATATTCTTCTTTCCACAAGTGATCTAGTTTCAGCTCTCGTAAAACGATCTTAATCGCATCAAGGATCTTTTAAAATCTCTCTAGCATTCTCTCCAGTGTGTTCCAGCGTGTTTTACAGTCCAAAATGACTTCTAGTTCCCCTTTTTCACTCTTGATTATTTCTTGCTGCAAAAGAGAATTTCTTACTGGAGAATATTTAAACAGTTTTACAATTCTTCATACACTGCTAACTACCGAAGATACATCATCTTGGAAATCATACTCATCGGCTCGGGCCACATCATCTGATTCAGAGTCATTGCTATCATCTTTCTCGTATTCAGAATCTGTATTGAATTCACTATCGCTGCTACATGTTCCTGTTCCTTCACCTTTCAATTTTTTAACGTAAAATACTTTTGTTACAGCTAGATGTAGTGCATGATTGTAGCAGAACTGTTGAATCGTCGGTGATAATTTTCCGAATTTTTCCACAACAGCTGCACCATCACTAGTTGTTGCAACCACATCTGTTTCAAGTTTTAACTGAAAGTTTTCTAATCTTTCCTGGAGTAAGGATAGCACTTTTTCCGCAGGACAGTTTCCATGTATTCTTATTAAACCAAGGTTCAGTGAAGTCTCATTGCAGTATACATGAACATTTATGTATCTGCGATTCTTACAACTGGTCCACTCGTTTATTGAAATATTTAGTTTTATATCATCACATTTGAATACACCAAATTTCAGGATGTACAGTTGTACCACTTTACTGTAATAATTATATATTAGTGTCATAACTGAAGATGGACTCCTTGGCAACTGCATTCCTTTGGTTGTGAAACTTTCCCTAAGAAACTCACTTTTTGTGATGGTGTTGATTGATATTCCATCCAAGGCAGCTAGTTTGCTTACGGTCTCTTCTAAATCCAGTCCCTTGGCATACTGTAAAATTGTGGTTTGTCTCTTAGAAGATGAAGGCTTTCGCTCATCATTATTAATTTCAGAGTGTTTTTTCCATTTCATTCCATGAATGTATTCTAGGTGCCTGTCTAGATCGCTTGTTGATGATGCTTTGCACTGCAAAGATTTGGAGCATATCTGGCAACGAGCTGATTGATTTTCTTTATCTTTTCTAAAATATTCCCAACATTCTTTATACTCTTTACTCATTGTGACGGTAATCTATAAAAAAAATTTTCAAATGTGCTATTATTAAGAAATAAGAATTAATATAATTTAGAAAGACCTGTATTGTGCAGCGAATATTCAAATACTAGAAAGTGCCATCAAACATTAGGATGTGATATTGTAATAATATAATATAAGAAGATTCTAGCATGGTTAACAATACTACGCAGAATCAAGTGTGGAAATTACCAATATATTTCCATTCTATTTTGTTTCTCATAAGATTACGTAAAACATACTAACGTTTAAACGGAACAATGTATATTGTGTTTTAAAAAATGACTCACCGGTAGCGGCTGAGAGAGCCACGAACGCAAGTCTATATCAAAATCATCAGCTGATCAACTGATCGGTTAAGCGACTGCTTCGCTTCCTGGCAGGTCTGTAATCTGCAGCGAATATGTAAATACTGAAAAGCGCCGTCAAACATTATGGTGTAATATTGGAATAATATAATAACAATGTAAATTGTATTTAAAAATAGTCTGACTTACGAATAGCAGCTGAGAGAGCCAAGAACACTCACATACGTCACAATCATCAGCTGCAAACAAACTGAACGAAATTATTTGACTTGGTAAAGCTAAAATTAGCTGGTCATGCGATAGCTGATTCTGGTGTCGCGCGTGCATGTCTGGCGGCGTTCTTCTAAACTTTCCCTGGGCAGTTTCCCCGAGATTTTTTTCCGGCAGTGCTGGCAATGTAATTGTTGGATCGCGAAAATTAGGAAAAATTTCTAAGAGATACATTGCGAGTAGTACGTTTATTTCCCATTGTGGGTACTCCCGGGTTCAAATAGCAATTTTCCCGATTTCCCGACCAATTTTTCTCGGGATTCGGGAACCGGGAAACTGTAAAAAATTCCCGAGAACGGGCGGGAAAGAATTCCCGCCCGGAAACGCTAGTTGTAGCTATGCACAAAGTAGGTTTTATCACTCCGTACTAATTGTTTTTCCAAAATAGGGTTTTCAGAGTATTCCATCGGTAATAAAAAGAATCTCATTGCATTAATATGTAATAATAATTATAGTTTGTCTTCTGTCCTATGGGGTCTACGTTGTACTTGTGACGGTCATACTATTTCGGTTCCTCCGTTCTAGTAATTTTGTGAAGATCATTGTTGTAGAGAATAATGTTTCTTCCAAGTTTTGTTTGAAACAAATTTTCGTAGAATCATCCATTTCGGAGTTATTTAACTTTTTCGTAATTTCCAGTTTACAGCGCCGCCACCATGTTGTGTTGAATTCTGTAAACATATTCAAAATATAATTAACGGCAATAAGGAAGACGGTATTGTTTTACTATACGAAATAATAATTTTGCCTTATAATGCTATTCATAATAATTGAAATAACTATACCCCAAATATGGAGAAAGTCATGAGTCGGCCACATCAGATTTTTTCCTTAAAACAAATAACACCACACTTGTACATAATGTTCCCTAATTTGACGTTACCCAGATTTCACTCGGCTCGCCCCAGAGCGTATACCACCAATCATGCACGGACCCCTCTGGTAGTTTACCACAACTTGTATTAGACAAGAATTCTTGGAACATCTTCGAATTTATATCTCAGAAAAAATAATTTAATCACAGATCATATAAGATCAAGGGAAAGAGAAATATGGCTTCAAATTATTGTCAAGAAGAATATGCATGCAAAACAATGTAAAGAAAAGGGAGGGGAGGGACTAAGGGAGGGAGGGGGATGCGGCAATATAATTTCCTTTCACGTCATATTGACGGGCATTTAGGCTAAGAACTTACGTATGATAGATATGAAATTTTAAAAAGTAATATTAAGTAAAATATAATCAAGCATCTCTACACTTATTATTAAAAATGCTGGCCCAATTCCAAATCTGAAATGCAGCTTCTCGTTTTGTAAATAGCAAAGACGCCGACATCTCTTAATTTTGTTCAAAGGTTTTATGTCTTATTCTCTATATACCCGATTCACATTCCGTCTACGTGGCTTTTTCTTAGCTGTTGGGAATTAATCTTTTAATCCACTTTATAAAATAATTTTCTCCCTTAAATCCACATATTCTGGATTATCAAGTTTGCAATGAACTCAGGTTTTATTTTTTAGTATGTAATGTAAGTGGTTTTATTTCATTAACGAATACATTATTTATTCTTGCAATTTTATTTTTTCGGGACATTTTTTCAACAAATTCTTGAATTTAATTTCCGCATGCTTTTCTTTGTCTCTCGTATGCTCTCTAATCTCTCACCTTCCGTCTCCTGGTGCGTTTTAATCAAATTATTACACAAATAATTTCAGAACATTGGTTTAAAATGTTTTATTTCTAAAATAACAAATTACATTAAAATTAATTCATTGCATTATATATCCTGCCACTTCTAGTCCTCGACGGCGATGGATGTCGCTCCATTTGAGGGTGGCATCTTCTTTTTGCCCTAGGGCGGCGTATGTACGTTATTGGATCTCGCTCTGTAACGAACCATCTGGCTGACGATGTTTGCCTGGTTTATCAAACGTCATGCGTACACCAGAAAAAAAGAAGAGAAAGTTAGTAGAACAATGATATAACGGCCAAAGTGTTCATAAGTGCCAATGTTCACAATAATTTCTCCTGTTACAGGTACAAGGAACACGCATTCATGAACTCTTGTTCGCTCCAATACCCAGCGCTCGAATCCATTTTCACCCACAACCTTAAACATTTTTCAATCTTAACCACATAATCCTGACCTTATCTGCCCTAGTAGCAACAAAACGATCGAGATGAGATGCATTTCCCACAGTATTTTCCGTTAAAGAACGGATAAATATTTACTTTTCGACTATCATTAGGAGATCAATCAATAAAATTCAAGAGTGTAAAACAAAGCTTCAGTTCGAGTCCCTGACTCTCATTTAATGTAATTGTAACGCTGTGTAAGTTTCCAACAACAGTTTTTGTAGTCCCTCCAATATAGTTTAGTAGTTGAAATATTACAGCAGAGGGATGTAAAAGTCGACGACGTGAATCCTATGTCTGAGCATGGAGTTTACACGTCATCATTATTTTATCTTCACCGAACGGTTATTTTGAGGAAATTTCTCCATTTCCACGTGATTTGTGAGTGAATGACAAATCGACAGCAATGATACGAATTCGAGAGGTTATGATTAGTATAAGACCAAATGTAGACCAATGTAGACCAAAATTTCCTCTATGAATTTAATGCGTTAAAATAAAAGGCACAAACCTATAAATAGTCCTCTCTGACGGCTTCAACATGTAGTACAGGAAGGTAATCCACACAATCATCAAAAAGATCTCCATAATGAAAGACATTGCAAACCCACGTCTTTTAATGCAATCACGGATGAAAGACTAAGTTTATATCCTTAACAACGCGAGCCTATTGTTATCGAAGGCTCAAGGCAACAATGGAATTCAAATTTTCAGCTCGGCATAGGTATATTATGATATGCAAGATAGAAAGGAAAGTTTACTGAGTTAGTCTTTCCTTCACAGTATACTATACCCATATTAGAGAATGAAGAATTAGACTGGCTTGATAGCTTAATTGGTTAAAGCACTTACCCGGCAAGTGGGAGACCCAGGTTTGGTTAGCGGTAAAGTTTAGAACTAACTTCACATTTACATATCGGTAAAAGATTGAATCCTTGCAGGGTGTATGTGATCTATGGTGCTATTTATTACACAGTCAAAGAATTTTTTAATAAATCGGTTGGCGGCAGGGGGTGCCTTCAAAATGTTCAAGTTAATCTTATCAGCAAATGGTAACAGATAGAAGTTAAAATTTCATAATTAATTACTGAATAAGTTAATTTGTGTAGTAATTATACATATTTAAAAACTATAAATAATTTTAAGCTTACAATTTATAATAAATCCAATATAGAAAACGCACGTTTTCGTATTAATTCAGCAAATGAAGCTCCCATTTTTATATAGTTTATCTCTTCTTTTTTCTCATCTCTAAAGAACTTTCAGATAATCTCGTCATAAAATACAACTTGATTGACTATTCCATGTTATGAAAAATTTTATTACTGTGACGTCTTTGGAATATATGAAAACATGTTTGCTTTATTATATGGTATAAAATTTATGAAGATTTTCCAGACCTTTATTGGATATGCATCCTCCTATGGCTATAAGGAAATAAATTCCGTCCTTCAAAAAATCCATTCACAACATTTGAACATCCTTCGAGCGATGTGATCGTAATATTACCAAATGAGTCGTGTTATTTTTTACTGAAGCGTTTGAAGTCGAAATTAGGGAAATACGATGGAACTCCATCCGCAAAATGTCGATAAAGATGTTAATCTCTCTCTCTCTAAAAACTTATAGCTTGCTAGGATAAAATAATTCACAAGAGAAAAGGGCATGTTCTGGGCTTCTGATTTATTAGACAACAGTAATTGGCCAATGCTCGAAATTTAACAAAATTTAATTTTATTTGCTGGTTACTCTCCGTAAATGTCTCGATCCATTTAAATTACTCGCATGACTGTTCTCTTTATGCCCATTAGGTAAAAGAAAAACTAAAAACAGATAATAACGGTGTCTCTTTTTCAAATTGAGGTTGAACATTTAGCTAAAATATTAAAAACCTCCCGGTGAGAAGCAAAAATTGCGAGCAAAGCGGATCGAAAGCTGACGTTTGGTCTTCAATAGCGATTAAGTCTAAATCCTGATCCGATTCTTATAATATCAGAAGCTTGCCACACTTGCATTGAAAAATATCATGAGCTCATAGCTACTTTTCAATATACTGTTTTTAAGGGACATTTATTAAAGTGGTCCATTAAGGAACTGATATCTTCTGTCCGCTGGTTATAGCTATGCTCAAAGTAGGTTTTATCACTCCGTACTAATTGTTTTCTCCAAAATAGGGTTTTCAGAGTATTCCATCGGTAATAAAAAGCATCTCATTGCATTAATATGTAATAATAATTATAATTTCTCTTCTGTCCTATGGGGTCTACGTTGTACTTGTGACGGTCATACTATTTCGGTTCCTCCGTTCTAGTATTTTTGTGAAGATCATAGTTGTAGAGAATAATATTTCTTCCAAGTTTTGTTTGAAACAAATTTTCGTAGAATCATCCATTTCGGAGATATTTAACTTTTTCGTAATTTCCAGTATACAGCGCCGTCACCATGTTGTGGTGAATTCTGTAAATATATTCATAATGTAATTTACGGCAATAAGGAAGACTGTATTCTTTCACTATACGAAATAATAATTTTGCCTTGTAATGCATAATAATGTATAATTTAAATATCTATACCCCAAATATGGAGAAAGTCATGTGTCGGCCACATCAGATTTTTTCCTTAAAACCAATAACACCAAACTTGTACATAATGTTCCCTAATTTGACGTTACCCCGATTTCACTCGGCTCGCCCCAGAGCGTATACCACCAATCATGCACGGACCCTTCTGGTAGTTTACCACAGCTTGTGTTAGACTCCCTTGCCAATGCAATGTATACCACCAGACATACGCGGTCCGCCCTGATATTTTGCAGCAGAACTTATACTGCTGTGCCCCTGATAATTAATCCACATACACTCCGAATGCCCCTGATCACATGCCACCCAACTTACATTCTCTTGTCCCCGCAACGTATACAACCCGATCACTATACCTTAAGCCGACCAACCTACCCTCTTCTGCTCCTGAAATTTATATCACCAAACATACTTAGTCGATCAAAGTCGCTACAATTTTAAACCCAAATGTTTTCAAATTTTCTTTTGCTTTACTATACTAATATAGGGCGTAATCTAAAATGTCCTTTGTGAATTTAAGGCATAAATAACAAGTTAGTAAAGTGTACAACGTATCACAAATGGGATCGTGTCCTGCAATCGAGTATTAGAAAGAAATTATATACCTGTACGTAAGGTAAATAGCGTTTTAACCCCTCAAGCGCGCAGGACATTTAAATAGAATACGTCAAGCAGGTCGGAAGAGATTTAGGGAAATTCGCAGTTTTTGCGCGAAATCATACAAAAATTTGTAACTTATTAGATATTTATGGAATTTGACTGAAATTTTTTGAGGTTTTACGTAAAACTTTGTATATTTACCTCTGTTTTTCACACCGTCTTAGTTATTATTATTCGCGTGAAATACCTCCATGAATTCTTTCACTCAATCACGGAAGCCATTTACTCAGTTTTTCTTTATTCAAAGTTTACGGAGTACTTCAAATCTACTGTTTTATCTTGGATTTCAACTTCTTCCCCGTAAGTTTTTCAGAAAAGAAACCTTCAAATAAGGATTCTTACCCCTCAGCGCCGTCCTGTGTACTGGGTACGCCGCGGAGATTGCTAGCTTTCTTTATTTTTTTGACACAGTAAATTTTCTTAAATATGGGCAACCTTCATCATTTTAAAAGAGGAACCTTTGGCCTACCTATTCAAAACTATTGCCATGGTCTTTTTTACATTAGCTGAGACAAGGGGCGAATGAAACACAGTATCCTTCCCCGTGTATACAAGAAATGACCATAAGTAGCCAGTACTTGCATCACAGAGCTCGAAGGTCTTGATTCCGAACTTGGAGGACTTCAGAGGGAGATACTGCTTGAAAGATAGACGGCCCTTCCACAATGTTAGGGACTCGTCTATTGAAATTTCCCGTTTCGGTAAAAAAAATTCCTTGAATTTTTCGTTCAGATGTTCAGTAATCGGAAATATTTTTTGTAGCTTTGGAGGACCACGGTAATTATTCTTTTCTTCATTATTATTGAAATGCAAAAATTTGCAAATAAGCTCAAATCGATCCCTAGTGATGACATCGCCGAAGCCTGGTGTGGATAGAACTCTTTTCGTCGAAAAATAGGAACGAAGCGTGGGCTTCTGCACAATTCCCATCAACATAAAAATTCCCAAAACAGTGTACATTTCCTCCACGGTAACTGGTTTCCACGATAAAACTTGATTTCATCGAAAATGTACGCTCACTTGCTTTGATGTATTGGTCAGCATATCGGTTGGTTTCATTTACTATGGCACTAACAAATTCCTCATCGAAAAACAATTGAAAAGTACCTACAACTTAGCTGCCTTTTGAGGTCCGTAACCACCAATGAAATTCTCCTTTCGTCCTACGTAATTCTCCGTGCCCTCCCAGAAGTAGTTTTCTACATTATCCTCCTCATGATCACTATCATTATGTGTCAGTGAATCAATTTGAGTACGTTCATCCAAATGATTCTATCACTGTCCGAACTCACGCTTTCTTCCGAATCACTTCCAAGTAGGACTTCCGTCCCCTTGTCAGCACTCGGTATTGCTTGACTATTTTCACTGGTTGAGCACATGATTACTCCTAGTATTTTGAAAAGTAAGTAAGCAAGTAAACGTAAAATTTACCACAGTAAAGAAAGGCGAACGAAACCTGCCTCCGCACAGTGCAAGGTTTCAGACTGATTTTTTCAGAGCGACGAGAGAACATTTTCCGCGCGATACAAGCGCCAGCATATTTCCCACGCTTTCAATATCGCAAATATCTGAAAGTTCTTTAGAGATGAGAAAAAAGAAGAGATAAACTATATAAAAATGGGAACTTCATTTGCTGAATTAATACGAAAACGTGCGTTTTCTATACTGGATTTATTATAAATTGTAAGCTTAAAATTATTTATAGTTTTTAAATATGTATAATTACTACACAAATTAACTTATTCAGTAATTAATTATGAAATTTTAACTTCTATCTGTTACCATTTGCTGATAAGATTAACTTGAACATTTTGAAGGCACCCCCTGCCGCCAACCGATTTATTAAAAAATTCTTTGACTGTGTAATAAATAGCACCATAGATCACATACACCCTGCAAGGATTCAATCTTTTACCGATATGTAAATGTGAAGTTAGTTCTAAACTTTACCGCTAACCAAACCTGGGTCTCCCACTTGCCGGGTAAGTGCTTTAACCAATTAAGCTATCAAGCCAGTCTAATTCTTCATTCTCTAATATGGGTATAGTATACTGTGAAGGAAAGACTAACTCAGTAAACTTTCCTTTCTATCTTGCATATCATAATATACCTATGCCGAGCTGAAAATTTGAATTCCATTGTTGCCTTGAGCCTTCGATAACAATAGGCTCGCGTTGTTAAGGATATAAACTTAGTCTTTCATCCGTGATTGCATTAAAAGACGTGGGTTTGCAATGTCTTTCATTATGGAGATCTTTTTGATGATTGTGTGGATTACCTTCCTGTACTACATGTTGAAGCCGTCAGAGAGGACTATTTATAGGTTTGTGCCTTTTATTTTAACGCATTAAATTCATAGAGGAAATTTTGGTCTACAATGGTCTACATTTGGTCTTATGCTAATCATAACCTCTCGAATTCGTATCATTGCTGACGATATGTCATTCACTCACAAATCACGTGGAAATGGAGAAATTTCCTCAAAATAACCGTTCGGTGAAGATAAAATAATGATGACGTGTAAACTCCATGCTCAGACATAGGATTCACGTCGTCGACTTTTACATCCCTCTGCTTTAATATTTCAACTACTAAACTATATTGGAGGGACTACAAAAACTGTTGTTGGAAACTTACACAGCGTTACAATTACATTAAATGAGAGTCAGGGACTCGAGCTGAAGCTTTGTTTTACACGCTTGAATTTTATTGATTGATCTCCTAATGATAGTCGAAAAGTAATAAATTTATCCGTTCTTTAACGGAAAATACTGTGGGAAATGCATCTCATCTCGATCGTTTTGTTGCTACTAGGGCAGATAAGGTCAGGATTATGTGGTTAAGATTGAAAAATGTTTAAGGTTGTGGGTGAAAATGGACTCGAGCGCTGGGTATTGGAGCGAACAAGAGTTCATGAATGCGTGTTCCTTGTACCTGTAACAGGAGAAGTTATTGTGATCATTGGCACTTATGAACACTTTGGCCGTTCTATCATTGTTCTACTAACTTTCTCTTCTTTTTTTCTGGTGTACGCATGACGTTTGATAAACCAGGCAAACATCGTCAGCCAGATGGTTCGTTACACAGCGAGATCCAATAACGTACATACGCCGCCCTAGGGCAAAAAAAAGATGCCACCCTCAAATGGAGCGACATCCATCGCCGTCGAGGACTAGAAGTGGCAGGATATATAATGCAATGAATTAATTTTAATGTAATTTGTTATTTTAGAAATAAAACATTTTAAACCAATGTTCTGAAATTATTTGTGTAATAATTTGATTAAAACGCACCAGGAGACGGAAGGTGAGAGATTAGAGAGCACACGAGAGACAAAGAAAAGCATGCGGAAATTAAATTCAAGAATTTGTTGAAAAAATGTCCCGAACAAATAAAATTGCAAGAATAAATAATTTATTCGTTAATGAAATAAAACCACTTACATTACATACTAAAAAATAAGACCTGAGTTCATTGCAAACTTGATAATCCAGAATATGTGGATTTAAGGGAGAATATTATTTTATAAAGTGGATTAAAAGATTAATTCCCAACAGCTAAGAAAAAGCCACGTAGACGGAATGTGAATCGGGTATATAGAGAATAAGACATAAAACCTTTGAACAAAATTAAGAGATGTCGGCGTCTTTGCTATTTACAAAACGAGAAGCTGCATTTCAGATTTGGAATTTGGTCAGCATTTTTAATAATAAGTGTAGAGATGCTTGATGATATTTTATTGAATATTACTTTTTTAAATTTCATAATTCATTGCAAACTTGATAATCCAGAATTTGTGGATTTAAGGGAGAATATTATTTTATAAAGTGGATTAAAAGACTTATTCCCAACAGCTAAGAGAAAGCCACGTAGACGGAATATGAATCGGGTATATAGAGAATAAGACATAAAACCTTGGAACAAAATTAAGAGATTGTAAAAAAATCTCCTCCCGCGAAATAATATTATTAGCGATAACGAGACGCTCGTGACGTCAAGCGGCCACACTCACTTTTTAATTAATACAAAGGGCGTATCGACTCGAATCTTAAATTTCTCATTAGCATGGCTCTCCCTAACCCTCGTTGTCTAGCGCCCCGAAACCCCCACGACATTAAAGGTCTCACTTGAGGGGTTTAATCACGGCGTTCATTAGAAAAAGAAGAATCCGTGGGCGGCCGCGGAAAAAGTAATCGAATGAACGTGTCCGTAGAGTTAGAGAAATGCATGGTACGGCAGCGCATAAAAAATCTGGAAATCGCGAGAATGAAATCCATTTCCAATTTCAGTCACGCTATGTCGCGATTGCTGAAATTAACAGATGGAAGTACGGGTTCATCTAAGTAAACTTTTGGATTCAACTTATTTTCGCAGTAAATTTCATAGAAATTAATAAAATGACGAAAAATATATAACATTAAAGAGTATGTACCCTCAAATTAAAAAACGTACAAACTTAAACCAAAAACGGAGTATGAGGACCAGCAACGCCTTGGTTGCCTTGCGGTACTGTTGCGTCTCTGCGTTCGTCGCTGAGCGCAGTTTGGAACGATTTCTGTCTTTCTAAATTGTGTAAGTGATGAGTAATCACTCAAGGATAAAACCACTTTCAGAAACGGCAAAATCCCGTATCAGCTAGAACGAACATAGGCTACCGTATTTTTGCGTTTCGTATCCGATGTGAGCGTCAAATTTTCAGTTAGAGAAAACTTCGAAATTTCGGATTCAAAACAAAACTGCGTATCGATTTCATGCTTCATCGACAACCGATAGTATGAAAATAAAAATATATTCATTTAGGCTTTTTATGATTCAAATCCCTAGTTTCTACGGCGAATAACTTTTTCAAATGCAAGGCGAAAACGAGATGCATTCATTCCCGAGCAAATCTAATGGGAATGGGATCGAACTTGGGAGCTTGGTATCGGATGCAAATGTAACCCCCAATTTCACCTGAATGAAAGTCGATTCGTTGAAAGTGTTGGTAGTACAGGCTCTCGCGTCGAAGACGGACATTTTCTTTATACTATATTAGACAATAGTTGAAAACTTTGATGTCGGTTTTTTACCAAATGGCGATTGTACTCGCTTTATGTTCTATGAAATAACTTGATGCTCTTCATATTGAAAAGTTTGGAGATCCCTACTGAATGTGGGTATGCAAACATTAAAATCCCGATATCCTGAAAACGAAAAAGGAAATCCACAAAAGCGCGATATTTTTTTGCAGCTGTCGTCTCCGCTGTCAAATGCCGACTCTCTCTTCCGTCATTGTCCGTGGATGAGGCCCCACACTCTCGACTGGATATACCAGGCGCCGGCGATGGGTCTTCTCTTCGTCAACTCAATCTTCCTCATCATGATCATGTGGGTGAGTATACAAGCCGCAGCAGGTGTCTTCCTTTTTTTCCATCTCCTATCCTCCTCTTGCGTTCGTACTTTCATTAGCTGCGGATCGATTCGGAGGGCTTTATCAACGCAACTTTTGGCAAAATGATATCATGCCCACATTTGCTTAAAGCATTGGGCTCGCTCAATTGAGTTATTTTCTTCCCCGCTTATGCGGAAGGATGTTTCTTTTGATGAACATTTTTCTCCGGAATTTATTCATAGGTGAGCTTTTGAGTGTTCGTGTTCACTGCTCTCGTTTAATTTCCGTTCTCTTTTAGGAAACCATCTCTCGACCTTCTTTTAAATTTAGAGTGAAGAATTAAAGAAAACTCGGCCTCATTTCATGTTATGTTTCCATGACTGAATTGGTACGCTACAATGTTATCCTATTATATATTTATCGTCGTCAGATGATTCTCAAGTTTCCCAGCTTCTTCATTTCTCTACACTTTTATTTATATCCCTAATGAAATCTAACAGTAATATCATATAGTTTAGATTTCCAAAACTAATGCATTTATCACTCCAGTGAATAAATAAAGCATGTTTTTATTTTTTATCGTAAAATATAAAATATTCGTGTAAATAATATCAATTTTTAATACGGGTTAAATTCATTTCCATTCTTTTCACAGGCAATGTTTTAGCAGTTAGTCACAAACATTCTCGTGCCAGTGTTGTACCTAAATGGATAGAAAACAAAAACATTGCAGAATCATAAATGTCAAGTTCGAGAAGGAGACGTAATCGAACACGGGTTAGATTCCCGGTCAAGTTCGGGATTTTTTCTCCTTCTCAAACTTAGCATTTGTGACCAGCCTTATGCGTCCACGCATAATAAACTAAATGTCATAGCATTCCATCTTGTTATTGAAGAATCTGTTGTAAAAACATTTGAAATCAAAATTTAGGCAGTCGGAATAACATATAAAATAATTTTGCCGTTTCTGAAAGTGGTTTTATCCTTGAGTGATTACTCATCACTTACACAATTTAGAAAGACAGAAATCGTTCCTAAGCTAAGTGTGTTCTTCTGTCTCAGGTGCTCATAACCAAACTGCGCTCAGCGACGAACGCAGAGACGCAACAGTACCGCAAGGCAACCAAGGCGTTGCTGGTCCTCATACCCCTCTTGGGTATCACGTATGTTCTGGTCATCGCAGGTCCAACCCACGGCCTCTCTGCAAGAGTTTACGGCTGCATCTGCGCCCTGCTGCTTTCTACGCAAGTAAGTCCAATCTCTTCAACCCGTAGGTAGATAACTCTGCAAGCAGCAGATCAAAGCACAAGGATCTTTATTTACACGCATTCTGTTTCTCCGAGATGTTTTAAACGAGAGTTTTAGCGATCAAATTTGCTTAAATTTACTATTAATATAAAATGTATTTTATAAGGTAATTAAAAACTAATTTTACCCTTACGTTTGCTCACGCGGCATTTATGATGACGAATTTTCTTGCGCCATGACGTTCTGCGCACGGTATTTTTACTTGAAAGTTCATATTTATATCTATCAACTTTTTTCTGTATGTCAACGGAAAATGTATTTTTGAACCGTTCGTTATCGATAAGTTTCTGTCGTGATTTTAGAATAAAATTCTTACAACATAACTGATACTTGTCCGAGATAAACATTTGTGATATTCTTTTTATCTTGTGTTCCGAAAAAAACGGATTAAAAAAGACTGAATGATGTGATTGTTAATGAACGCCAAATAAAACTTTCGGAAATGTGTGAATTTGATAAGGAAATATTTTTCTCAGAATTCCGCGAATGAAAAAAATTTACGAGCGTAGAAATACATTTATATCGGTCACACGAAATAGCAAATTAATTATATTTTTACTATAAAGTGTTCCACTTAGGTCACAAGTGAATTCAATCAAGTTATCCTCTTGTCAAAACGCTCTCCTTTAAATCCCTGAGAACTTTGTATACTATATGCGGAGAAAATAAATTAAACAACGAAATTCAATTTGGTTGAAGCCATATATTTCCAAGCATAAAACTATTATCGTGTAATAAAATTGACGGCTTCAATAGCCGCATAATGATTAGATTCCGTCCATAGGGTGAGTTTTATATTTTTTGCATATTAAGGCTTGATTGATAGTGTGCGACTATTGAAACGGTTTCGTACACCTCCTCATTCCGAGTGCACCATTGTAGAATCCCTTAGTTTCTCTTATCTGTTCAAAACAAATTTTATATGAAAATCACTTAAACTATTTTCAGTCGGCTCCATAATTCGTAAAAGCATAATAGTTTTCCAGTCTTAAGTTAACATTTACGTCATAATATAGATAATGCACCCAATGTTACTCAACTACATCGAAAACAGGATCCATTATAAATGTGAAAATAACATCTTAAAACCGATGTTTCCTTACCTTGACTTAGGTTAAACGAATTTATTAATACTGCTGATAAATTATCTAATGTTTAAAAACATAATCCTCTACCTTAAAATATTTCCTAATTCTATTTCTTAATTTTATTTTTTTTGGGTCACTAAAAAACGATTCAATAGGTTTTTGTTGAAAACTACATACAATTTTTTCAGTTGTCACATCAAAAAGTCGTTTTAAGTTTGCGTTTATGCTATCGATAATGGCATTAATTTTAGAAATGGATACTTATAACATTTTATTGGTAAAATATTACTCCATAACCGAATGATCCAGTATTTAGAGAAACACTAAGAAATATAAAATATATAGGGTGGGGAAAAAGAAAGCTAAATTAAAGATAATCAAATAAATTGAACACTTAAAAGTTTACCAGATTATTATTCCCTGCTAGAGAGCTATTGCCACTGGCACTCATGCACGCACACTTGATCACTCCAACGCAACTAAATCCTACAGATACAGAACAAGGGAGGAAAGAATTGCAGAGCAAATTACATTGGACGCTTTTTTTTTAAATACTAAAATAAAAACATTCCCCTGCAGACTAATCTTTCTTGAAAATTTTGCATCTTTCGTAATATTCAATATATTAATTATGTTAATACATTTTTAGACCCATGTAATTTCACTTTTGTTTCGAAAAATTAATTAACTAAACTCACAGCAACGTATTTTACCAATAAAATGTTAAGCTATATATGACGTAAACATTTATTCAAAAACAATTAACATTAAATAAAAAAGACAAAATATTTCATAGAATAAAATTTTAGAACTGTGTAATTTCACTTACCTTTGCTTAATAGCATACTTGTTTATTTACATTCATTGCTGTGAATTAGGCCAACAATACGAAATCCATAATGGACCCGTATTGATAATATCTCATAGAATAAAATTTTAGAACTGTGTAATTGTGTGTAATTTCACTTATTTAAGCAGCATTCTTGTTTATTTACTTTCGTTTCTGTGTATATGGCCAAAAATACCCGTATAGGTAGTTCGTAAGGAGTTTTCTAATATCCTGTTAAAAGGCAAACGGTCTGACCGACTGACCCCAAATTTTTTCCATATTTAGTTCGACTGGAGAATTATATAGGTATCCTATAAATATGGTGTTTGTAGCTTTCGTAATTTTTGAGTTGTTTTGTAAATTATCAGACAGACATACAGACGGACGAACTTAATATGTGAGCTCCTTTTAAATAGAAAAAGCGCTAACCAAGAATAAATCGAGTTTACGGAAAATTGTTCCTCGCGGGGGACTCGGATATCACACCGTTGTTACGTGGTTTGTATCATTTCACATAAGCTACTGATGATAAGAGATTGGCTCTCGAAACACGTATTTAGTGTGTTTCGCATGCTACCAGTATGTAGAGAATTTAGAATTCTTGACATCTCGTAAGTGCGTGTGTTTTGTCTAATAGATCTCTTTCAGGAGACGCATAAACCTTTTGAAGATTGAGCATAATATTAGGTCCCTGGCGTGGAATACCCTCCCCTAAACCTTAGTATTTCCTAGTAAACTTAGCTTTCCTTCGTTAGCGCATTTTATTTTATAAACGCACTTATGTTTTCGTTCTGTCTGCTCGTCTGTGCAATCGATTAAACTAAAATTTCAAATATGTAATCGGTAAGAGATTTAAGCATAAATTTTATGACTTAAAATAAATGATGCAATTTGTTACACTGCCATTGAATTTTTTTTAGGTTTACTGCAGGTGGTGCCTTCAAAGTGTCCAAGTTAATCTTATGAGCAAATGGTAACAGATAGAAGTTAAAATTTCTTAATTAATTACCGAATAAATTATGCCATATAATTGTATTACGTACTAAACTTATGAAGAATTCTTAATAAACCCAATAAATAAAACTCACCTTTTCATATTGCGTCGGCGTTGTTTTTTCTTCACTTCTATAAACTGCTTTCAGATAAAATTCTCTTAAAAGATAAATTAATTGATTGTTCCATGCTAAAAAAATGCTGTTCCTGTGACGTCATTGGAATATTTGAAAACGTGTTTGTCTTGTTATACGGGATAAATCTTATGTGGATTTCCCAGTCTTTGGTGACTATCTTAGGGATTATATCGGATACACTTCCTCTTATGAATACAAGGAAATAGATCCTGTCCCTCAAAAAAATCCATTCACAACATATGAATAGCTTTCGAACGATGTGATCGTAATACCAAATTAGAGTTTGTTTTTTTACTGCTGCATTGCCTATTGAAGTCGAAATTTAGGAAATATAATGGAAAATGTCAAAATGGATTATTTATGATGAAGAAATAACTTTAAAACGCTATTTCCCTTACGTACAGGTATATCATTTCTTTATAATACTCCATTACACGAAATGCGCCCATTTGTGAAAAATATACCCTTTCCTAACTTGTTTTTAATAGTATTTGGAACTAAATATACCAAATTACTTCTTCGGGTGGTGGCAGTGTTGAAACTATTATTTTTCTCTTTATTTATAAATATCATGGAACAGGATGTGATAGTTATCGCCTATGTACAATTTACCTTAAAATAATTTATTATTTGAATGTACGGTGAATTACTTCCAAATCGTTAGAGCGAAATATTTTCCTTATATTTAATGAAGTTCGCATTGAACTTGAATTCGTTCTGCTGTTTGCTTTGAATTTCACCAACATTTTGTTTTTAACTTAATAATAAAGTAATTATTCAATTTTGTGTTTGTAAAAAACTTTTATTCATATTCGCGTTTTAGTTATAAATAATAATATGAGAAATTATAAATTTTACACAGACTCGAGTTTTCAATACTGTAATATATTTAACATTTAAAACAGGTTCGAATTATAATAATAATAATTTTCGAAATAATTGTACGATCATTTACATTTATATAAGTTATAAATAATAATATGAGAAATTATAAATTTTGCACATACGTGAGTCTTCAATACTGTAATATATTTAACATTTAAAAAAGGTTCGAGTTATTATAATAATAATTTTGGAAAGAATCTTACGATCATTTACATTTATATAATGACGGAACGTTCAAAAAAAGTTAAGCTGATGATGAAAAATAGTTTGTTTTATATATTCACGGAATTGCATTTGTGTGAGCGTAGGAAGCGTTAAAAACTTGATAAAAGCGCATTCATAGAGATTAAACTCTGTGTAAATACGGATGACAGAAACGTTTTTCAGCTCTCGACCGATTGAAACAAATCAGCATTGACTCCACGCGTAACATAAAACGAAATTTTAAACACGCAGGAATCCCATAGACTAATCAGTTCTTTTTAATCGAATTTTAACGAGCTATTTTTACTTATTTTTCTGCGCAATGTCCGCCATCCGTGAAAAATCGTCCCAATCTCGCAGTGAATGCGAAAACGCCTGCGGAAAAGCGCTGAAATTGAATAAAGCGGACTTAACCGCGTTATTTTCCGGTTCGAAATTTTACACACCATCCTTATTTTTAGGATGCATGGAATTGGAAACGTGAAAACGACCAGTTTTTTTCACAAAAAGAATTGAATTAAATTAACGCCTCATAAACTTATCTATAAAATATCTCGTTCCCACAAAAAGTGTTTTTTTTTTGTTCCGGGAAATTAACGCGAATTTCAATTCAGAAGATAAGGACGCAGTTGGATTAATTACTGATTAGTATAAAAACTCGTCAGTATGACGGGCTATCTTTAGTTAAATCTCACTCCCTATCCTTCCCTTCCTCCCCCTCCCTCTCCTTCCCTCCTCTCTCTCACTCTCCTTCCCTCCTCTCTCCTTCCCTCCTCTCTCCCTCCCTCCTCTCTCCCTCCCTCCATCTCCATTTATTTTATTTTATGGTTCTTTTCTGTGAAATTATTATTACTATTTTTATTCTCATTTGTAATTGTTGACGCAGGGTTAAATCTAAGAACGGACTATATAGTCACAATTTCGCCCTAATAAAGTCGTTTGTCTGTCTGTCGCTACCCATCGCTCCCTCTCTACTGCTCGCTCCCTCTCTCTTCCCTTCCCTTTCTCTAGACCGCTCCCTTCCTTCCTCTCTTTCTCCCTACCTGTCTCTCTTTCGTATTAAAAGCATTCAAAGCACACTTATACCCATAATGATTGAAATCACTATAGAATGTAACTGGTATTCAAGGCAACATCCCGTTAAAAAGGCAATATTTCTTCACGCTTTGTGAATTAAACGTTTAACATGAGCGATTTCGATCTGTGGACTTAAAAAGATGAACAGGATTAGAAACTTTATAATTTTTTCTTCAAAATGGTTCATATCCAAAAATCGTAGGTTAATTCGTTCTAATTTTCATATAAAAAAGAATGAAGCCCGCACGACGAAAAGTTGATTGTTACGTGTTATTTTATGGGTAAATGAAAACTTCTTCGAAGTCGAACCCAGGACTTTTTTAGAGATTTATTTTCGTTATCGTCTTAAAATAGAGGGCATTCTAAAAAACTGTATGCACACTTTAATCACTCGCTTCTTTAACAATAAAGCATACAGATGTTAGTCCATCGATGTAAAATTTACCTTAAAGACGCAAATGCTCATAATTCCCCCTTCAGCCTCAGTGCATCATTGACAATGACTTACAATTAGAGGGGGAGAGGAGAAGTAGCCACATAGTGTCGATAACTTCTTGGCATATACCGTGTTCTTTAGAGTACCCCACAAGTAATAGTCTAGTGGTGTTAGGTCAGGGGATCAGGATGGATACTCCACATTTCCTCTACATCCTAACATTTAAATATCATATCGTTATCTGTATTATTACATTTCTTATGAGTACCCAAAGTGTGTATACATTTTACTGAAACATCCTGTATGTTAATCGAGCATTTATGTCAAATTTAGAGTTTCTATCTCGATTCTTTCTCGATTTATTCGCGTTAAACCTTAATTCGCAGCCAGATGCGCGACCTGTGCAATAGCATGACCAACCAACGGACGGGCAGACGTATTTTAAATTGTGTATTGATTGTACTTGTTATTTTTGAAACCGTATTTATGTTAATAAATCTACAGTCAAGTTAAAGGACCTCTTGGTGGATTGACGCTCTTTTAAGATCGTTGTAACCTCAAGGGAATCAATAAAAACCCAGATTTAACTATGAAAATTCAAACTTCGAGGGAAATTTCTAAATACTACGAGTTCCACCTACTTAAAAATCCAAATTGATACTTCAGATTAAACGGTATTAGAAATGTGTGTACAATATTAAAGTATTCAAAGTAATTTCATTTTACATAGATGAGTAACATTCAGACCTATCAATTAAAACTTGTACTATAAATCTGCTTGAGAAATTTCTCTATCTCTATTTAATGTTGCAAGCCGTTCACATTAAATTTCTCAAAATCCCATCTTAAAGAATAATAAAACCGTTTTAAAATCATAATAACACCCACACCATTCTTTTAACCTTTTCTTAATTTACCATCGAATGAACGAGAGATAATATCAGCATTGTAACCATGGCTGGATTTTCACGTCGTAAAAGGCTTTCTTCCCACTACTCAAAGAGTTCCGAATTTTTAAAAAAGTTTCATTCTAGAGGAAAATTAGTTTCGCTGCGAAATGGGTTAGGGCGTTTACTATTTTCTGTTGTATCGCAAATGGGATCCGACGTGGCCTCATTTTGATAGGTGCTTAAAACTGCCTTCGACTTTCCCTATTTCTTTCCTCCCCACTCCATGTCTCTTCTCTATCTCTCTCGCTAACTCTTTATCTCTAAAGTCGAAACTTCCCGATGATTTTAGTGATCGCCGTAGCCGTATTCGCACGTTCGATCCTAAACTCCCACTTTCGCGAAATGCACCATCATCCCTATCCGGTTCTCTTTGCTAAATGGAATTTTTACGACCCATACTCGAGGAGGAGTGTGGGTGGTGAATCACTGCGTCTCGGCAAACATTATTATTTTTAAGGAAAGATGAAGCAATATTTATGTATTTTTTAAATTTTATTCCCATTATCCCCAATATTAAATTCAGTGCTCTAGCCGTTTGAACGTTTTAATCGTTTAGTTTCGCATTATTTCTCTTGTTAGTGCGAAATTGTCTTTTTTTGTTATTCCAAATGCTGCCTAACAGCGGAAAAGCGTTCTCGTGCTCTTAAAAACGCATCGTGATCTCCCATTGTTTATTTTTTTATTTTCGTCAGTCATTTAAATTTAAAAAGTTAAGCTATGGATATGCACCGTGAAGCTAAAATGACTGGCGCATACTCAGATTCGCCTTTCGCATATTTTACGTATTTGGGTAATTGTTCTTAATAAGGGCACGATTTCTGCTCCATTAATT
This sequence comes from Uropetala carovei, assembly GCA_036926305.1. Lineage (NCBI taxonomy): Eukaryota > Metazoa > Arthropoda > Insecta > Odonata > Petaluridae > Uropetala > Uropetala carovei. The sequence goes on along the minus strand of JAXCHB010000089.1, from coordinate 2,972,689 downwards.
TTGGTATTAAATTTGGTACAGTTTAGGATATTTTTGCATATTATATACAAGGTTATAATGAAAAAGCGCAACTATTGTCGTGAATGAACACTTGAGCAAAATTACTTGTATATCTTCAATTTTTATTGAATACAAGTTTAATTCCACGTTAACTCAAAAAGTCATATTCATCTCCCAAAAATGCAAAGTTTTTAGTTTTTTATCAATAAAAAATCATTTAACGCTTCAGAAATTATCCTCGCATTGGTGTGGAAAATGAAGTGCTGAATAGATATTCTCATCGTACCTACTATTATTACGAATTGATTTAAACGATTTTGTTTTTGTTGTGTTTATGCAGGAACGAATTGTCTCTTGATTTTTAACAAGAGAGGGAAGTAAATCAGAAAAAATTGCGAATTCATATAATAATTTATTCTCCTTACCTGCGCAACTTGAATATTTTATATTTTAATATAGTTTCAATGCTGGATTGAAATCTCTAACAATTGTTTACATAAAACGGAGCTGGCCTGGGATAAAAGGTTTTCAGACAAGAATCAGACATCGACTTTTACGTTTAAACAATCGATAAAATAAAGCAGGCCTACGCCCTCAGATATTCTTTTTCTTTTTGTGGCCGATTTTATTGACTGAGGCTCATGTTTAATCTCTAGCAACAATCGCTACTTCGATTTATATTCTAATTTTTAAAAATATTTCCAAATTCTTTTAACCGAAAGAGAAATTGCAATTCCTTTTCTTGTACAAATGAAAATCCAGATATTACTGTTGAGTAAAAAGGTTCTGCATCTTTCAACTCCTCGAGACAACCAAGCCGTGTATATTTTGCGATTACTGGAGGATAATAAACCGTTTACGACGAGCTGAGGAATTCATTCCTTAAAGAATTTCGCGAGGGGTAGACTTGGTCTTTTAAATGTCAGGGGTATTCCAAGGGTTTCTTCTTTGGGAATGGGATTGAGAAAATCCAGACATGGCTCTTAAAACGCCCTGCGATTATTCTAGAAGGATATGGCTAAAAAAACTTCAGAGGTACAAAAGCAATGGGATTAAAATGAATTCATAATATTTTATTTGAATTAAACGGTGTAAGAGCTTAACTAGTAGCACTTAAAATATTCACTTTAGAAGGAATATTTTTAACTTAACTACAAAGGACGAAAGGGAAAAATCATTACTTATCCAAATAAATTTTGTTTATCAATTATGATGTAAATAATTAGGCAATATGTTCTTATTGTCTAAAAGAAAAAGTTGACATATTATTAATTTAAGATTCCAGGAAATCAATAACTGAGGATTTGACGTTATCTTTATGAATGATTTCATATTTATACAGAGGTGGTATGGATCGTTTATTTGTATCGACATTGAGCAACAGCGGAATACCAGATTGGAATATATTTTTTCTTTAGAGGATATTTTTTACTTTCTCATACGAAGTGTCGAGAAAGTATTGTTATTTACGCGAAGGATGACCATATTACTTAAAATTGGCACGGAAGATCAGTCGCCTCTCAAAGTTAAGTGTTTATTTTAGAAATTTTTTAAATTTTCTGCCTATTATACGAACGGGCACCTAGGGCGTATAAATATTTCATATTTACCACATGGTGGTATGCGTGAATGATTATAGATTTTCTCCAAATTTCCAGAGTTTGTCTCTCAAAAATTAACTAAAATTCAGAAATAAATTATCTAGTCTGCCGCATCGCTGGAATCCAATATACAGGTTATGCGCGGTTATTAAATGGCGAAGAATAATTTTTAGAAAACTGCTTTCATCCCTCGGGAGGAAATGTTTTTGCTTTCATCAGAAGGCTGCTAAATAGTTTTAATTCCAGATTGTAAAACTTGTAAGTTTTTCTTTTGTTCCGTTTATAGAATTTCCTTTTAATTGAAATCTATGGGTAGTTCATAAGAGAATAGGCATTCCTTAAATTATTCACAAAATTATTTGCTTCCTGTTAACTGTAAATAAATAATAAAAATAAATATGGTGAGTAATTTATGATCAACCCAAGCAAATATTTTATGAATAATTTGAGTTTGGATTTTTTATTTCGCTTACATTAATAGTTTTTTGGCAACTCTCAATCGCCGTAAATTGAACAACGCCTAACAAAAAAGGAATATTTCGCTTACGAAGAATCGCCTTCATTTGCCAATCATCACTTTTTGAAAGCCGTCTTCTAATCTCCTCCATGAAACCTTCGTTTTGCTGGACAAAATCGATCATTTATTATTTTTACTTTCTCCATATACGTTGTATAGAGAAAGTATTGTTTTCATGAAAAAATCCGATGTGGCCAACACATGACTTTCTCCATATTTGGGGTATAGACGTTTAAATTATTAATAGCATTATTCTATTGTAATCGCTGATAAATGTTTCTGAGAACGGTGATGATAAGAGCAATCATATTCATTGCTCTGTATGGAGAAAGTCATGTATTGGACACATCAGATTTTTTCATCCTGTTATTACTTCAGTTCTTTGTTTCTCATGTTTTTTTTACCTTTTTAAGTTTTTCAGAGAAATCAGCTCCGGAATCAGAAGCGAAAATTTTAATTATGGAAATATATATATATATAACTAGCTGAAACCCCCGGCTTCGCTCGGGAAAGTTTTCTTTTAAGTAGCAAATGATTTTTATTGCTTTATACTGTAAAAGTACGTATTCATAGACTATAGTTAGGCATGAATCCATTTGTACCCTTTATCTTGGCGTTATGCTTCCTTTAGGCGCGTCACGGTGTGGATTTTCCTTGCACTAATCTTTACGTGGCTATCTTCCTTTGAAGAGGACAACAATGAAATTTTACTTTGTTATCGCCTGGAAAATGGTCATCTAAACCGATAAATTTTACGTTTAAAATAAAATTTCGAGCGATTTAGCATGTAATACGACAAAACATGAATAGAATTAAAATATTCAGTCTTTCATGCGTAACATAAGCCATTTCTCGTGATCGTAAGTTAATATTTAAATATATTTATATCTACATCAGTGGAGGGCTGCATGGCATTTTGGGGTTTCTCCACACCATTTCCCATGCATTCTTATGGAAATAGCATTTTGTTGACACCATTGGGGTATAGGAGACCCCACGGTCTGCAAACCTAGACCAAGTTCTTCCTTTGGTCCATAGGATGGCCCATGAAACTTTTGAATTCGATAGCTTCAACCGTGTAAAAACGTATAAAGAACATACATACACACATACACTCTAAAATATTTATATCTTAAAATTCCCTTTAAGAAAATTCTTATCAACCGTTGATTTATAGTTCAAACTTTTCTTCTGGTATTGAAAAATCTTTTTGCAAAATATTCGTATTTTTAATTCCTTAAACTTCTCTTTATGAGCGAAAACTTCTTATATTTATAAATGCTTATCGTATAATGGAGAATCGATTTTACAATTTCAATTTTCACATTTCCAATGAGGAAATGTGAAAAAATTCGACATAAAATACTTTGACAAGTCATTTAATTATTTTTTATACATCCTATCGGAACCCTCTTTCCCCCATGAAATAATTAAGCATCCGTTGGACTAAAAAGTTTCCGACCTCTCAGGAAAAAATAGCTTGAAGAGATCTGACCGTCTTCAAACTGCATTATCAGTCTCGCTTGAGCCGAAAAAAATATATCGACCTACCTCATTGTGGTGTGAGTGAAAATGAATTTAAAACTCTTCCCTTGTGGATGAAGTATCAGGTGAAATATATTAAGGAAACCTATACGAAGTCATGACATAGTTCCCTTACTATGATGGAAAAGGTTTGCAATATTACAAATGTTCCATTTGTTTGTCGGTACTTATTATCCTCCTTTCCGAAAACTACGAAAATAATCAGCCGATAATTTAGGGAGCTCCGAACGAATGTCAACCTTTCTCATTGTGACAGCATTAGTAATTCGTGAGAGAAAAGTTGTGATTGTACAAACGTAAATTGGTGTAAATGATGATTGAAAATACGAACGAGCTGATGTTTGGACTTCGTTACGGTGATATTTATATGTTGCGTATATAAGTTCATTTTTGGAACATTCTAAGTAACGAGCACGAAAAAATATTGTATTCTCAAGCAAAATAGATGTCAGTAAAAGTGCAAGCTTTTTAAGTTTAAGTTTTTCAAAGCGCTAACTTTCAATATGTCCAACCATTCCTCGTACATCTGTTTAAATTTAAATTGTGAGCGAGCAACAAATTGGAGAAAGGTTAAATGTTCTATTTCGCTATAGCCATGCAATTCAATAAAACGTATTGAGTTAATTGTTAAATAAATTATTCAATCGTGCTTAATCAGTAATGTTTTACGGTGTGAATTCTGTTAGTTGAATAGAAAATAAGATTCATTGAATTAGGACCCAGTAATTTTCCTTCTAATTTTCTATTTATTATCCAACTAGTATATAAGCCCGTCAATATGACGGGAAGGAATATATTATTTAACTTAAAATCCCGTACTTATTACAAACAATTTATTTATATCTTTGAAATAACAAAAATGTATTCAAAATTATAGCGACAAATAACTTCGAATTATATCATCACATACATTCTATTAGTTCGCGTTTATCACAAGCCTTAAAAACGGAGCTGCAGTCAAGCGTCATTGACATAAGTGATGTCCCGAACCCTGATTGTCTTGCCGTTCAACCAATGAAAACGCCGGCTGAGCATTACACTGTCGCGCATAACCATGCAAATTATAAATAGGGGTTGATAATGAATTAAAATTATACCTACTTAATCAAGCGAAGGCCTGTTATAAAATGTAATAAACGCTCATTTCTGGATTGAAAATGTTTCAAAATAAGTATCCAGTGTCCTATAGTACTTTAGTTTCCGACGCACACCTATTATATAGGATTCTCGCCATATTTAACCCGTAAGCTTGTATTTATTCACCATTTATTTATTCCAAGGCAAATTATTAACTATCGTGTTAAATACAAACTTCAGATCCTCTAAACAGCCTTAATGAGCTGTTTTTATTACTCGCTAGAGAACGTTAAGGTTCAGGTAATAATTTTCAAAATATATAATCGCTAAAAATTCTCGCCATCTGCCACGCCCGTAATAAGATTTTGTAGCCTCTGTTGCAGTAACGAATATTTATTTTATTTGGCGCCACAATGCAGTCAAATTTTTATTTTTCATTCGAAACGTTAGCTCTCGTTGATAAAAGGTGCGAATACGGACGCATTCACAGCATTTTAAGGTGTATCGCTTGGATATTAAAACACAACGCTAAACCAAAAGAATAGAAAGATGGAAGGGTTCGACCTGTTAATATGACTGCACGCATTTTACTACATTATTCGCGAAACATTAAAGAAAAGGGATAAACTTCAACATGTCTGTAACCAAAGATTAGGACCCCGGGTATAATTACTCCCGCGAATGAAAATTCTTCGCCCCTGCCATTAAGGTCCGCTTACGATCATTCCATCGGAGGGTGTTGGAGAAACGCAATAATCCAGGCTGGGTTTTAAAATAATAGCCCGTTCGCTCACATTCCTCTCACGCAAGTATACATAAGCTGCCAGTCGACCCGAATTTGCCCACTCTTGCGTAAAGCAATGACGGCGTTCTCGAGGATTTTGTTTGCCGTTAAGAGAGGCGGTTGTGGAGGGGAGGAGGAAAGAAGAGAATGCGGGAGGAAGAAAGGATGGGGGAAGAGGGGAAAGGAGGAGGAGGAGGAGGAGGAGGAGGAGGCGGCGAGAGAGATTGAGGTTGAGTTAGAGGATGCGCTCAACCCAGCTTATCGTCCTGGGGAAAATCAAGTTTGTGGTTTCATTCTCTTCTCTCTTGTTTTTATCTCCTGTCGTCTCTCAGAAGTAATTGCTACCAGAAAACGCGAAACTTCTACCGGTAATCGTCCGGAGAAATAAAAACCGGAGGACGAAAACAAATTGTTTTTTGTTTCCTTTCAAGATGGCGAACAAAAAAGGAACGTTATAATGACGGAAATTGATGAGTGAGATAATGGGAGAACAGTTAAGGCGGAGGCAATTTGAACGTCTTCTCCGGTACGCATCTCATTTTTTCCTCTAATCTTATGGAGGGAGTGATTTTATTTAATTACGTAAATTGCCTTTAAGATCTTTAAATAGTTACTTACGTAAAGTGTTCTATGCCACAGGATAAATCTCCCTTGAGCTTTATTTTCAAACATTTCTATTATCATAACGGCTATTACAAAATCCAGCGCATTGAGAAAATACTATTTATATTTTGTGGTTAAATAATAGATGGTTAAAAATAATTTAACCCAGTGAATATTTCTTTTAATATTATTTTAGACAATATTTAACCAGGATATTTTCTTACTTGAAACGATCGTAATTTCTGCTGAAAAATGAACATTAAATATATAAAAGCATTGGTCGTTATTAATGAATTACACAGCAGAAGGCTCCAGATGTTTGAGAAAATGTCCGAAGACTTAAATATACCCTTATAATTGTTAAATTTGGTGGTTAATTAAAATTTTCGAAACAAAACAGGAAAATACATTCCTGTGCTCTTTCAGTAGATTTCACGTCATTTTATTCTGCTTTTCTAACTTAAGGAAACAATTCGGGTCCTTTATTAAAGAGAGCGAAACTTAAAAGGAAGGTGTAAACAAAGCCTGTATTTCATCAACATCAAGGAAACGAATTGAGAGAACTTTTAGAAGGGTAAGGTCAATAAATACGGTAATTTATTAAGGAAGACAAACCATAAAAAGTTAGCAAACAAGTTTTCTGTCATATCGGGCAAACACATAATGCCCTTGAGCAAATAAATATCGAAAATGAGACGCCGAAAATGAACCTTTTAAAGGGTCAACGATCATCTCTCAGAAATTACACAGTAATGGCTATGGAATTTATATCTCCCTTTCTAATCGACATTTCCAGAGATAAATAATCTATTTTTATTACACAAAGACTTCAACGCGAAATATTGTGTAAATATAATATGTGTAATCGGCTACCATGTCCAATATGTCAAAGTTCTCATATAACCAGCGATAGGTCGCATTATTTACTTGTATGATAACGTGTATGCATAATGTATATGTTCGTGAGTCTCCACGCACGAACATCGAATGATAACGTATTCTGCAAAAGTTTTTATCCGCGAAAGAAGGTCACCTGAGATCTTCGTTTCATTCGCTACTTTTTAATCTTTAGTTTATTTGATTATATGCTATATCATGACGTCCTCCTCAGCATAACGTACATAAACAAACAAAATAAATCGATCGTAATGCATTAGATATCGGATATTATTTGCTTTTACCTGAAAAATACTGTTACTCCTTAACTTCAAAATATGTAGATGATTAAAGCACCTCGACCTTGGAAATTAGCTAATGTGCCTAACTTTATTAGTCATAAAGCAAGCTTATTGCAAAACAAGTTGTTTTATATGATTCACAGTACGACTCCTAATTATTTTAGAATGAGAAAAAATCACTTTTACTTTGAAAGGGTTTCTGATCATTGCTATAGTGTTACATAGAGAAGTGATTATGAAGTACAATCCTTTTGGAAAACAATGTTATTTCTTATGCACTCAGAAAACCAGTTGGAATGGCTGAAAAGATCTGATTTTCGAAAGATCTCCTTGGTACGTACCATATGAAATATCTTCTACTCTGAAAGTGATGTATATTCTAGTATTTCAAAGAAGGCGAATACGATAAATAAATAAAATATAGAAATATAAACAAGTGAAAGATTTACTTGCCTACCTTTCACTGATAATGTAAACATTGATTGTCCGCAGATAACTGTATTTTATGCCTAAAAATTTCATAGCCTGTAAAACAGGGGTGCTCAAGATGTCGATCGCCAACTCCTTTTAGGTAGGTCTCTAAAACTTTTCTGCCCTTCTCGCCTGCTCGAAAGAATTTTTGCGAAAAATGGACGATCGATCACCTCCCTCCCCCCTCTCGAAGTAATTTTTACTTTCTCCGTATGTAGTATGATGAGAGGCGACTCCCGAGTCTCGTTGGGGATGCTTTCTTGAAAACGTGTTCGAATCTCGAATAGTCGAGTGTCGAACGCCGTTTTTCCATATACTTGCATGTTATAATCGGGGGATACGTTCCCGCATCTCGGGAAAAAGTCTCCCCTCACGTTCTATAAAGATAAATAACATTACTGATATGTTAATAAAACTATTAAATTATGAATAAATTATATAATAAATATTTTAAATGTATAACTTATTTTTTGCACTAAAAAGGAAAAAATAAATTTGTTTCTCGTACTTCAAAGATAGATGTATGCAATATGCTTTACGGTCCGGATCGCGCGAATCGTTCTTTACAAACGACTCGCGCGAGCTTGATAACATACCTGCGTATATCTATCTATACATACAACTATTTATCGCAGCGAAATTAATATAAAATTTATTAATAAACACAAAATAACTTAAGAATAAAGAAAAAATAAAATTAAAAATATTTTCATGGCTTAAATCTTTTTCAACTGCGCTTACTGGACTTGGTTTATTAATTGAGAAGTTGGAAGAAGAGGAGCTATTGGGTGGGGGACTGTTTATTGTTGTTATAAAATTACCTGAATTTATCACGTTCTAGAATTTTTTCCTTCTGTTTCACATAAGTGCTAATAGTTGACATATTCCCAACGATCGTACGATTTCAGTATGGCTTTCAGTATGTTTCTGACACTGATCATCTACCCAAAGTTTTAAAAGTTTTTCCATTTTAGGAATCACAACACCGCGCCTAGGACTGTTTATTGTTGTTATCAAATTACGTGACTTTATCACATTTTCTATCACATCTTCTAGAATTTTCTCCTTCTGTTTCACGTAAGTGCTAATAGTTGAAGGACACATTCCCAACGATCGTGCGATTTCAGCTTGGCTTTCACCCTTCTCAACACGCTTTAAAATTTCTAATTTCAATTCATAACTATGAATCTTATGCCCTCTTTTATTTGATTCCCTTTCATTATCACTATTACATTTCCTTTTAGATGCCATGTCAAGTGATAAATTTATAAATAAATCAATAAAATAAATAATTTTGAATAAAAGATTAACAGAAAAAGAGTTAAAACATCACAAAGTCAAACAATTAGAGCAGATATAACTACGTCTACACCAAAACTAAGCCTCGCGTTTGGTCGGAACCAATAACTACGCGAAGTTAATTCCGCGTATATTATCGATCGGCGGGATCGAAATCTCGAATTAATCGAGACTGGAACAATCGAAACTCGGGAGTCGCCTGTATTGTTTTCATGAAAAATTCGAATTTGATATTTCAACATAAATACACGTCTTGGGGTCCCCTGAACACGTTTTGACCGTTTTCTCGATGATGCCTGTTTGTCTGTCCTTATATGGGTGTCAGAAAATTTTTGGGCGCTCTAACTCAAAAACTGTTCATCAGATGAGCATGAAATTCTATATTTGTGAGTTGATATATATTTAAGATTTGAAAAGCTTTTGATAACAATCGGTCAGCCGTAAGTAGCGGTTTGCTCTTGTCAAATTTTAATTTTTCTTAAATATTTCGCTTAAAATTGAATTTTTGTTAACATACGAGATATTCAATTTTCTTCGGAAATTACGGCTAGTGGGCAGCTCGCGCACGTGGGTAGTGACGGCAAAGGTGAATTTACCCTCGTTGTTCACAGTGAGGCGCGGAACTTACGCATGGAGAAAGTCATGTGTTGGACACATCAATTTATTAACAGTGAAGTTGGGCGGTCGATCGCCACGTAATTGGGAAATGATAAGTACCTCCCAAACTTGTAAAGTCTGAGCTCCCCTGCTGTAAAACAAATTCCCTTTATTAAATGTCTTACTTTCTCGCAATAATTTCTCTCGCAATCTTCTAAATCGTATTATATAAATTCTTTTTTTTCTTTTTATCAAGCTAAAAATAAAACATGATATTGCTATATATTACACATTATATACGAATATTTTACAAACTTTTATTTTATAAATGGAATAGTTTAAATTTTAATAATACAGATCTTGAAACGCGAATCATGCGCATACTATTTCAGAGGGAATGACGATCCTATCACCGAAGATAAATAGCGGGGATTTATATATGAATATTTGGCTACAAATCAAAATATTTATTTTAACTTTTGAGAAAGCGCTTCGACGTTCTCGTAATAAAAATAAAAAATGACCCAATAAAGGTACGGACAAAACCGTATTTGTACAGGAAATATCAAACAAGTTTCTTTTCCAGTAAAAAAAAATAAAATAAAAGAACGACAAAAAACATAGAGGCGGATAGGAACTGGGATCCGAAATTTTTTCCTTCCTTCTTTCAAAACTGCGTTTTAGGAGGCGTTCTTCTCTCGAGCCTTCATCAGCGAATTCACAGAGTACTCCTCCAGAGTCTCAGATCTCAGCGGTTTCTCTGTTCCTCGTCGATCCCTTGGTCTTTTCCCCTCTCCCTTCCTCTCTGTCTCTTTCAGAGGGTTTACCGTCTCTTTTTCACGGAAACTCGAGAAATTTCAGTCCTCGTCCTCTTTCAACCTCGAATTTCATTCGTTCCTTGACACCGCGCAGAATTTTCTTCATTTGAAAGTCTTAGGATTCCTCTCACCCGAAGTATTCTCTTTTATCTCGGAGGTGTTACCATTAAATGATTTTCAGATAGGAAAAATATTTTCTCTTAAGCTCCTGAAGTTCATTTATATCTCGTCTCCACAATTATTTTTTTTTTAACATAGAGGAAGATTTTAGATGGGCAGTATAGAAATAAGAGCTCCTGCGTTTAAGTAAGTCCTCTATGTTGAGGAAATATACAAAAATCAGGTGAAATGATTATTTTTTAAGGCACATTATAAAATCTCTTATCGCATACTTGGCTGTATACTTGGGGAATTAATAAAGGCATGAAATAGATCCTCTAAGTATTTATCGCCGCAAAGTTTTATTTTTATAAATTTTACAGTTTTTCTCTTTGTCCTTTGCTTTTTTCCAAAAGGTTATCCATTTATCTTTCGAAATACAATCTACTGCACAAACACCTATTTATTCTTCTCTTCTCCCTTTCTCTTCTCCATCTCTATTCTCTATATCTCACCTATTTCTCCTCTCTCATCTTTCATCAATTTTTTGGCAAGATTCGTAATTATATATATCAAGTGAAGTTGATAATAATTTGAATTTTGAACAAAAATATTATACGATTGATACAAAAATCTCAAATTGCGTAACATCGAAGTTAATTTACAATCCATTCAACATAGTTATATTTCCTGCAAGATTATAGATAAATGGCAAATGAAAAGTTTTTTTAGTAAAAGCATATTATATAAGACTTAGATCGGCCGTTTAAATCTAAAAATCGGAGAGGTATGACGAAGCTTGCCGAAGCGACCCTAGAATCACAATCTAGTAGTCAGACTAATTAAAATTGACTACATCCTGCTCTTACATAAAAAAATCACATTTTGATTGCTAACTGACAAAAAAACGTGCCAAACGTACAATGAATGCGAATCACATTTTAAAGTTAGGTTAAAATTTATATTTTTCATCTCTGAAAAACAAATCCTGAAGTAAATTTTATTTTGGAAGTTTCATTTGCATGCTTCGTTACAATAAAGCGAATGAAAGTAAGCTTATTTCATTAATTGCGGGAAAGTTTGAAAACGGTTTAATCGTCTTAAAGAACTGCGTTCTGTAGTTCTTCATTCTGATTTCGGGCAATATGCGGCGGAGTTCCCGTGGGTTCGTTATTAACATGTTGTCTTTTGTGGGTTACCTTGAATCTTACGTTTCATGGATAATCGTCTTCTACGCGCGGTAGATGTTTTACCTCTCTTGGTAAACACCTCGATTTGATAAATCAAACGGGTTTCCGCGTGCGTACGGGAAAGTTTAGAATTCCGCATTCCCAGTCTCTAACAGCTTCCATTTCCTTTTCCCAACCCTCATCAAGTTACGTATTTCGGAATTAGTCCTTCTGGAGGTTGTTTCTTTGGCCGTCGATCTTCCCGCGCCGCGTTGCACGCAACGAGTGAGAGACGGAGTACGATTGGGAGGTAAAGCGTGGAGGGAAAACGGAGAGAATGAGGAGGAGGCTTCGTAAAAGAGAGGGAGTGAGCGGTGGAGGTTATATCGGGACGAAATGGACGAGGAAAACGAGGGAATTAGAAGGGAGGGTTGGAAATGAGGAAACACGATACTGAAAAAATCTGTCGGATACTTAAATCGGAAATTGAGGCATAACTAAAGCTCTTTTTTGTGAGAGGGTATATAAAAGCGGAATCGAAACAATGGGCTTAAGTGTTTTACGGTGAAGTTTTTTTGCAAAGCGTAGAAAATCTTGGGGTAGCAGGGAGATGGGGGAGGAGTCAAAACGTGGAAGGCACAGTTGAAAGTGATGAGAGTATAACCAATATAGCTCAGCGAACGGACGGAGAGGAAGATGGGAGAGGAATTAGGTAAACGTGGTGGAATGTTACGGAGAGTAGGGAGGGGGAAGAATTGAAAATGGAGCTGAGAAATAGGACCCAGAGTTGGAAAAAAAAGACTTAATGATAAACTCATAATGTGTGAGAGGTAGAGAGAGAACCAGTGAGACTTTTGAAACAATACTGGAATTACGAAGAGGGGGTGTGCAAAGCGTAGGAAGTTTACTTAAACGTGATTAGTAGAAATGTGAATTACAGCAGTAAAACACATAAGAGGACACATTATATAAAGTTATATAACCGCGAAACGAGAAAATTGCCGATATACGCGATAGATAAAGGCATACAATTTTTTTATATGTCTATCGAAATTATATGATAAGTATATACACGAAAATAGCATTGTATTTGTACTGTATTTAAATCTCCATGAAATATCAATATTTAAAAAATGTATTTGAATTCAACTGATGATCAAGGTGATCCCTTTATCTCTGAATATAGGTTAATTAGATCAAATAAATTAGAACATTTAATGGCGCCCTTATTCCTTTTGTGATTAATTTTGGTTGATTTATCATTTATTAGCTGTGATTCGCATCTGTATCACTGAAAATTTTCATAAATGCAGGGGTTATCATAGCCAAAAATATGACTGCGAACTATTTTTTCGATTTTATTTCTTAATTTTTATATTAAATTTCAATTCTTGATTCGTTATAACGAATTATGTTAAAAAGGTAATCGGCAGAGAAAAATCGATGGAAACTGCAATTCTTGAGAAACTGGAAGAAATTCTAAATATAAGACGCTATAATATACTACTGAATACGTTAAAGATCGACATGGTAATTCGTATCGACGTCCCTATCGCATAACGGCGGCGGAGGAAAGAATATTGGAAGGGAAATGTGGTTATCACTGCAAATCCACTTGTTCTTCCATCCCTTTCGGAGATGTAAGCCCGTTTTATCTCCCTCAATCTTTCAATCGCTTGCTGTCTCACGCACTAAGCGGATGATATGAAAAGAGACCAGACCACCGTTTCGAGTCTCCACGTGCGACCACGTGCCGGAAAGTGGAGAGTCGAAAGGAAGCGGAAGGTGCATGTGTGTGTGCGTGTGTGTCTGTGATTTGGAGAAAAGCGGGTTAAGTGCGTGAGGGTTATATAACTCTTATGAATCTGAGCGTGTGATGTTACGGCGGGATATTGAAAAGAGTAGAAAAAGGAAGAAGAATGGTGTTAAGAATGAGATGGAGGCTAGAAAAAGGAAGGAAGGGACGCTTGGAAGAAGAGATGAATGTGATGAAAATAAAACAAAAGCGAAGCGCCCAGGAGAGATGGAGAAAAATGCAGTTTTTTCGCGGAACCGCTAAAAAAAATTGGGAAAAATGAAGATTGTAGGAGAGGAACTACAAATAAAATTCGAAGAAAGATGTGGTGGAAGTGGGAAGGATATTAAAAGAAATTTTGAAAGGGGTGAAAATCGAACGGAAAAGGAATAAACTGGGAAAGGGAGTAGAAAAATTGCCTCAGACTAGAGAAAATTTTATTTTATATATATATATATATATATATATATATATATATATATATATATATATTTCATTTTAAAATATCGTCAATATGTGTATACATAATGGTGTGGCGGAAAGATATGTAGCTCAAAGTTCATTATAAGTAATTGGTTGAGAGAACCATTACATTTTTATATAAGGGCTGGATGAAATAAATTTAACGTGGAAGAAAATATGAACGCGTCCGCTATAATAGGAAAAGCGGTAGTTTGTGGGGTAGTAGGATAATATAACTTGAACAAGTTCCCAATCAATAAAGGAATGAATACAAAAAGAAGTAATCGATGCATTTGAATGTAAATAGAAGTTTGAAACATTAAGCAACAGTCAGTTAATACAAAAAAAACATTTTTAGTGAATAATTGCTCGCACTCGGTTGCATGCGTGTCTATATGTTATAATTTATATTAATATATATAATATAAGTATAAATTGTTCATGCAGTCGGATGCAATGGTAGTAGGATAATATAACTTTAACAAGTTCACAATAAATAAAACAGTGAATACAAAAAACTAATCATTGCATTTGAATGTAAATAGTAGTTTGCAAACATTAAGCAACAGTCAGTTAATACAAAAAATACCTTATCTTTTTAGTGAATAATTGCTCGCACTCGGTTGCATGCGTGTGTATATGTTATAATTTATATAAATATATATAATATAAGTATAAATTTTTCATGCAGTCGGATGCAATTTAATTTTTCAGTGGTGCACTTAGCTGCCTGACAATTCTTCATATACAATTTCCTACACTAATACGAATTATAGCAAAAAATGTTGTGCTCTCTGTAAAGTCAATTTCCTACCCTTCCCGCATGTGTGCAGTATATGGATGTCTTTAGACTCTTCAGAGTAATGAGGAAATGAAGCTACTCTTTGAAACAGTACCATTTGTGATAGCGTCGGAATTGTGGTAGATTTACAGAGCTGTTGGAATACAGAAGGAGGGAATTGGAGGGAGAGAGAACGATTTAATCGGATTGCAAAAGTGAGAGAAAAGAGGAGAAAGAGGACGGGAGGTGAGATTCCACAGCTGGGAAATACGACTCCATTTTCTTCTGGATGTCTCACTCGAAAAACAAGAGATTATTTCAGTGGAGGCTGTCATTGCATGTGTGCGTGCGTGTGATCTCGGTTTTCGAGGTCTACCTGTGTTTTTTCCCTCCTTATTGAAAAAGCTATCTTAAGGCTGACAGGGAAAAGGTCATTGGGGATTTTAGCGTCGTCTTCATCCCGTGGATTGAATCCTTCTTAACAAAGTAAAGGTGAACGAGCTCTTCTTTTCAACACGAGATCATTTCGCCCAGTAGCTTGTTGGTCCCTCTTTCGCATTCAGTCCCCCGAGTTTGAAATAGTCGCTGTTTTAAAGCGGCGTCTCACAAATGAGGCTGCTTCTAATATCTGTTCTTCCAAGTTTGGCTTTAAAGGGCCTTGGAACAAGCGGGTGTTTAGGGCTTTCTTCCTGTGAATATATTATTAGGCGTGTTTTGCTTCCAGCATGAGCGCCTATTAGCGTCCTTCTGTCCGCATGTTCGCTCACGGCTTCTACCAAACGGTTTTTCATGAAATTTGATATTAAGGACTTACAATCAAAGCCAATTCACATAATTACGTAAGCCAGTCAGGGGTACCATTTCGTGAACTTCACATTCCAAGTATCTATGTGTAAGTTACTTTCAAGTAATATATTCCTCAACGCAGTCCTTCCCCCCAGAGTTACGAATGTTTAATCTCGAGAGAACTTACATTGTCCGACGATATACTAGTGAATTGTAATGTTGTAGTTTCTCCCTTGATTTGCACATCGCATTGATTAAACTGTTTAAATCGTACTGAGCATTCCTACAGCTTTGTTGGATATGAACCCAGCCAACATCATTTGTTTTCCGTTCTATACAATACAGACAGTATTGCAGCCTACTGCGTTTTTAGGCGCGTTTCGCTTACAGCGTGAGCGCCTATTATCGTCGGTCGGTCCGTCCGTCCGTCCGTCCGTCCGTCCGCATGTTCGTTCTCGGCTTCTACCTAACGGATTTTTATGAAATTTGATATTAAGGACTTTCAATCAAATATAATAAGAAAATCGCAAAAATGAATCACGTACGCCAATCAGGGGTACCACTTTACTAGAGACAAAAAATTAAATTTTCGTCATATCTCGTAAACTATTGTGCATATCAAAATATTTTTCAAATAAAAGTTGTAGAACTGGTAAAGTAGAGTATTTCCTTCTCTATATATTTTCATCGTAGGAGTAGCCGTTATCGAGAAAATCAAACAAGAAAGTCTTATATGGAGTTGAACTTCGAAAATTTCTTGCATGGTTACTTCATTGTTGCTAACATAAACAATCTCCCAAACAAACGTTTAATTTCCTTACGTGTGCATGTAATACTATTAAATAGGAAGGAAATGGATTATTTATGATGAAGAAAAGGACCTTAAAACGCTATTTCCCTTACGTACAGGTATATAATTGCTTTCTAATACTCCATTGCACGAAACGCGCCCCATTTGTGATACGTTGTACGCTTTCCTAACTTGTTTTAAATACCTCCCTGCATGTAATATTATTTTTACTTCCCTCCCGCTCGTACATTTTTAAATACATTGCATTATATATTAAAATGCCAGCTGAGGCAAATTCCATGCTTCCGCTTTCTTTTGAAATTCCGCACCACTTCTGACCTCTTCTCCCGGCGCTCTACATAATCTTCTCTAAAACTTGTGTATATATTGCCCCATATTTCTCGCCCTATATAACATATTGATAGATAAGAAACATCGTATTAGGCAACTCCTACTCACCACTTCATCCTTTTCTATGCTATTGCTTCCTATCTCCGCTACATCCCATCTACATAAGCGATCGATTTCTCTTTCTGCAATGTTAATTTTACCTATGGCACTAAAAAAGATGTGTTAGTGGGTTCAAAGGCATTACATCACATTAATCCAAAGTTACGCTGTAAAACCCTTCGCTTTAATTTTTGAATCACTATGATACTAAGATTATTCAGAGACCTATATGGCAACAGGAACACGGCCTATCGCACGTGATTGACCGGAATTAGCCCGCACTTGTTTCAAGGTCAGCCAAAGACACTAGTTTAAAACACAATGAATTCTATTTACCGTATATACTCGTGTATAGCACGAGTTTTTACGACCAAATTTTTATTGCAAAATTGGGGATCGTACTATACACGAGTAATTGAGGATTTAAAATTCATGTATCTTCACGGGCATTTTCGGTGAAGTTATGCCACCCGCACGCATTCTAATGGTAGGCTAACCTTAACAGTGAGGTCCTTTATCGTTGTTATGTTGCTTCGTGAAGAGTAGAATCTTTTTCATATATACAGCTTCAAATTCACAAATACTTGATATAAGTGAAGATTTACGGGCACTTCCTTTCTTGCATTTTATGTATGTACATCTTTGTTTGCGTCTTTTTACAAGGGATGGATTGGAACGAGTTGGACTAAAAGTATCGTAGACAGCGTAACTTTATGGAATTTCGACATCTTGGAAAAAAGAAATTACTCTGTAATATTCAACAGTCTTTATTGTTTCTTCAATCACACACTGATCGGTTTCCACCAAAAAGTCATTCTAAGGGTGTTACGTCGGTTAGTAACACCATTAGAATGATTTTGTAGTGGAAACTGGTCCGTGCGTGATTGAAGAAACAATAAAGACTGTGGAATATTACAAAGTAATTTCTTTTTATCCGTTATCCCTACCTATTATAGTCGGTTCACTAGCTAAAGTCTCTTGGCCTTGAAGACGTACGCCAGTTAGCAGCAGCCAATAGGAGACGGTTTGTTTGGGAAGGTAGTGGGAACCCAGTCTCACTCCTGCTCTAGAAGAGATCAAATCGGCCTGCGTTGCCATTAGAAATTGCGTAGTATATCAGCTGAAGGCGAAAATCCGCAAGAGCAACGCGCACCGGTATATGCTCTCCCGCACGAAAGTTGAGAGGGGCGATGGAAGGGGAAACGTTCGTGATTGACTACTTGCTCTAAGTAGAGACTTCGGCTAGTGAACAGACTATAAGTAGATGGATTACGTACGCGGAACGTAATCCAGACGTACTAGAATTGAAACGATTTTATTTCATCTTGTGCAATCATGATTCATATCACTTTTTATTAAATGTTTTAGGGGTAAGATACTTAACTTATCCGAACTTTAGAAATACTATTTACGACATTTACGGTCTATTCTATGGTGGTGTGGAAAATCAAGGTCGTTCGATATATCTCGCTCGTAACCATCGAGCTATCGAAACGAAATATATCGACCCTGGTGGAAAAAATCAGGGGCGTACTATACATGGAGTCGGATATACACGAGTATATACGGTATCTCAATTCGCTTTAAAAAATATCTCCTGGAACATTTGGGGCAAACCATGCGTAAATATCGAGGAGTTATCTTTTCATTTGAAATAAGTATTTCGTTTTCTCTCATAGATTGGGAAGCACTGAAATCGTCGCTTCTGAGGTTGATCCGCGTTGCGATGTTATTCCCATTCAAACGACTGCGCGATATTTTTGGGTAAGAGACGAATTCACCTAATAGCCGCTTTCATTAGCGACTTCCGTGGGTAGAAATAGGTGCTTTATTGAAAATCAAATTTCAATCGAGAGTTTAAGTTCGTTAAACCGTGAAATGAACTCTCCGTTGGAGACACAGGGTGGCGAAAATGGAACGGGACCTGGGTCAGGATTCGTCCCATTCAACGAGGAAATGAAATAGGAATGAGAAAATCAGAAGTAGGGTGGAAGATGAGAGATGAGGATGCAAGGATATGTACTCGATGCTAGTATGTTGCATCATCTATATACTCTATATACATATCTATAAAGAAAAGTTTTTGTATGTATGTATGTTATTTTATAGCACGTAGAAACAAGAGGAAAGTTTCTTTTTAACCGGATGAGTGCAGCTTATTTTCATTTGAATTTTAAATTACTTAGATAGATGGTACGAACCTCAGACTTAGATGGTTCTATCCAGGAAAGAACAAAGTTTCTTTTTATGAAGATAGAATCGGAACCTGATCGAAATGGCGTAAAAATGCGTTTAGAATCAGAAAAATACGTGATTTTATCAGTTTTATGACAATACCAATTATAAGGTACCTTGACAACTCCCATTGTCGCCGAAGTTTTGAGTCCAATGCATTTATATTTAACATAGTATCGTTTTTCAATTTCTGTGTGCGATTTTGCTTTGTTTACTTATCAACCAAATATTTGCTGATTTTAATTGAAATATTACTAATAAATAACCTTAATGATATTTTCGGGTGCCGTAGAGTAGGTACTCCAAGGCAAGCTGTTTTTAAACTACGTAAGTAACCTAATTAATTAGTAGATATTCCACAAGTTGTGATTGGATAAATCGTTTCATTGTTTCCAATATATTATGGATGTAAACAATGTTCTCGTAACAGAATTAGGGGAGAGTGGGGGAATATGGGGTACTTAGTGCATATCGACATGAAACGCATGTTGTTATAAGTTTAAATCAGTTTTATTATAACCACCGTACACTCTGTATCTTACTTAGAGGGAGTGCAAAGTGAATTGTGCCTCAGATAATATTTTTCAAAATTAACACTGTAATAAAAATTACATTGCAAGTACCCTGTTTTTTACCCCACTGGTTGGGTAATATGGGGTAGTAGTTCTTCATAATGAATTTCCTAGTTAAGCAAGAAACTAAAATAGACTTACATTTCTAAAAGTAGGATTCAACAAAATTATGAAATGAAAAGGATATTAACAGTAAAAAATAATAAAATGATAACAATGTTCAGTGTAGTACAACTGTGGTAGCTGTAATCAAAACGGCAACCTCTTATTTTTGAAAACGTCCTTGTACAAATCACAAGAAAAGGTTTCACAATCCTCTGCCTCCACTCCTGAACAGACTTCATGTGCTCACCCATCACAATCTGCACATTTAATCCAACGTTCTTCAGCCTTAGAGTGAGAAAACAATTCTCCGCAGTAGATGCAGGGTGCATCTTCGACATCATATTCGTCACTTGAATTGTTTGACATCATCTTACGAATAATGTTTTTTTTTTGACAGGCTTAGACTTAGGCCTACTTTGTTTTTGTGTTGCACTTCCGTCTTTTTTGGCCTCATTTACCAAAGAAAGTTTCCTCTTTGAATGATATACCTTTGAATTCATTTGAGAAATCAGCTCATTCTTTTAAGGAGATTCAGTTAAAACAGCTGTTTTCCCACGGCGCCGGTTTCGAAAACTGTTAGCCCTTACGGCAGTGGAGACTGCTGTGATAGCATCCGGAGGTAGTACGTGGAAGCTGTTGGATAGATTTGTAGCTTGTAACTTGGAAGCCCTCCTGAACTTGGTGTTCCATTCACGAAATGTCCCTCTCCATTCAGTTGCAATCCTGACGTTCCTGCGTTTTCGCCCACTGACACAACTGCATGTGACGCTTCTGGTGTACGGACTGCCTCAATCTGGTACTGAGGATGTTCCTGTTCCAATGGACTTGCATTTTATGAGCTGCTCTTTGGATTTGGTTGCTCGGTTGTTTCTGCAGGTTGATACATCCACTCTGGAAACACATTTGGATCCAAAGGATAGATCCCTGTTTTTCTGGAACCATTAATAGCCGTTTCCATAGACGCTGCTTTCATGAAAGCTGAACCATAGAGCTCTCCAATCTCATTGATTGTTATTGATCATCCTGGGTGTGAACGAAGCCACTTTCTTGCTTCTTCAGCATAATATTGGCTTAAAGGTGCCATAAACGAAAGGTCCAGCGGCTGCATCCTATGGGTACAGTGTGGTGGAAAGCACAATAGAACAACATGATGTTTTCGTGCCATGTCTATCAGCTCGATGTTCTTCGTATGTGTTGCATGACCATCCAGCAAAAGCAGCACTGGCCTCTCTTCTGATGGGTTTGAAAATTCAACAAACCATTCAAACCACTTCAGAAATATTTCTTTCTGCATCCATCCACTTGGATGAAACTCAGCTGTGCTTCCAGCTGGTGTGTGATCAAGAAGCTCTGGTTTGGCTTTCACTTTAGGAAACACAAACATGGTAGGCATGTAACATACAGGTTTCTGCAGTCACCATGTGCCCCTCTCTGCTGAAACCAATGCGCCGACTTGATTTTACACGGAAAAATTAAGAAATATTTGAATCTTGATCGTTAATTATAAAAATGGGTCTATTTAACAATTATTTTGTTTAAACAACATCAAAAGAAACAATATAAACATTGAAAAGTAGGAGTTGGGTAATACGGGGGGTAAAACGAAGTACTCGACATCCCAACCCCGTTTTACCCGGCGGTTTGGTACCCCGTATTACCCGAAGGAACAATTTTTAAATAAACATGGCGTCATCCCGTTAGTTACACAGATACATTGCTGAACACACTACACAATATTCCTAATGCTGTACCAAATCAAGTAAGCAATGACCTTCAGATAAATAGCTGACGAGATGTTGTGTAGAAACTCCGCAAAAACTGCAAACAATGTTTCATAAAACATCAAAAAACATATTCCAAGTTTAGGAGCACAAATGTACGTCCAAGCATCGTTCATTCTTCAAGAACACTACTAGGGCGTTGTAGCCGACTAAGTTGTGGAGTATCCGGGAGGTAGCAGCACTGGCAGGATGAAAATCAGAGGTACCCTGTTTTACCCAACCACCCCGCTTTCCCCTACTCTCCCCTACAGGATGAGAGAATTGAGTTAATAGTCGGAGGATAATAATTACTCTGTGTTTCTTAAACATTCTCTATTTACTTTTTGTCTTTCTTTAAATTAATTCAATTCGTTTGTTCCTTTGTTAATTCATTTTCTGTAGATTATTGTGTTCTTGCTGGTTTTACTTACAATTTTCGTTTTGAAGATATCGTCACGAAACTTCGTATAGGTACATGTATAATTTTACCCTGCGGGTAACATAGGCTATATGGCGATAAAAAATTTGGGGGGGGTGCTTAATTCAATAATTACGTATTTTCCCATAATTTTACACGTAATTTTGATTTTTCCAGTGCAAGATTTTCTTCCTTCATTCATCTAAATAGGTAAATGCGGAGCGGTTTTCTTCAGTTTTGCTTTATTCGATGTTAAAACTGTGTACTATTAAGATAGTACACAGTTACTGCGATGTTTACATGTTACACGGCCGAAGTTTTAGATATACTAAATCCGTTGAAATTCAACGGGCACTTCTGTTAGTATTTTTATAAAATAAAAGCTGTACGAACTATTTATCGCATTAAAACCATCCATGAAACTATTTGGCCAGTTTTAAATATAATGTGGGCATGTGATATTATCTATTTTTGATTCTACTATACATTCATTAGTATAAAAACGATCGGTGTAGCTCGCTTAAATAACATTTTTGTCAATATATTTTACTAATACTTAAAAAATTGTTTGCAATTTTATAATTAACATTGCAACCCGAATGAAAGTGCGATATAGCTTTGAAAGCCAAAATAATCATTTGATAAACAAGTAATTTGTATAAAAAATAAATGTTTCATAAACAACTTTTATATTGTTAACATTTTCTATTTAATTTAGACATTAAAAATTCATAAACAGAGGAAATTTGGGTTTCTGAGCCTCACCATTTCATTTTATGCTTTTATATTGCATATTTTTTCTCCTATTAATTTGAACATTCCAAATCATCTATTTCGAGGCCCTCTAGCGATTGCACTCTACTTAAAGCAACATATGCTTGTCCTTTTTGGAAGATCTCCTAACTATCTATTTCTAATAAGAAGATTCTTTTCATAAAACGTCAGACGATGAAACTCTGCAAAATTTCCTCAAAGATAAAATAAAAACAACATAATACATCAGAGCCTTTGTGGCCGAATCACTAAGTACTCTCGGCTGGAAATTGTTTGATGCGTTTAGAATCCGTTAAGTTATTACGGCTAATAGAGATAATTGATACAAGTGCTTTTTTCATTTTTAACATTTTTAAAGAGTTTATTCTTGAAAATTTTCACCCATAACTAGGGATGTGTGAGTTTCCATATTCTGTCTCATAACAATTTACCCAAAATTTCACAATGCCCTAAGGACCGATTTTCTCGGGCTATTTTTGCTCCCAATCCGCCTCTGCTAGGAAGTACATATACATGAGATATATTGGATTTACAAGCCGGGCACTTCAGCTTTTATAGTATAATGATTTCACACTGCGGGCCATTCTGACCCAGAATATCTTAACACGAAACTTTTTCAATGCTAGAGAGAATATGTACCAATTTCTTTCAATGATGTGTTCTTGTTGCTACATTTATTGTCTCTTTTTTTCTTATTGCACACCATTACTTCGTGATAAAACGAATTGCTATTAGACGATATATTTTGCGTGCTGAAATGCTTTCATACGCCTTCCCGTCTATAATTTCATCATCCTTTTGACTTACATTTAATTGACCTCCAATTGGCTTTGATAATAAAATGAATCACATCTTCTTTGTTTCCTTCAACCCTGTCACCGAGATAATTTTTCTCCGCCTTCTTGGAAGTCTCTCCTAGAGGTCTAACGGAAGCTTTGCCGCACGTTGCAGGAAGTGGCAATTAGTATCTGCCCCTAGCGCATGTTTAGGGTTTGCATCAAAGAACAAGTAGTCCACACGATACACGAAACAGACAGGCTACAGGGCTAGATGAGTAAAGACCGCGAGAGTAAAAGGGGTAGTGTGGAAGGGTTATGGAGAGTGAGAATGTGCGTAGGTGCGTGTGGTCCAAAGTAGTAGATGGAAAGGGTCAAAGGGTCTAAAGTTTGCCAAAGCCCGGAGCATCTCGTTACGATGTCTGAAATCCATCGGAAGTAAACGGGTTCGTAATTTCCCCCAGTTAACTGTCCTTTCTCGGTTAATGCGGGTAGTTTTTTTCTTCCGCGTCAGAAAAGCAAAAAACCGAAATGTCTACCGACTGTTTAATTTTGGCCAATTCCTTGCCTTGGAAACGCTTTTTATCTCAGTAGTCAGCAAGTTCAGAAAAGCATTATAGAAATTCAAAAAAATCATATAATCATCATTTTGGACAATCATCTTTCATCTTGTTCATTTATGATTAATTATTTTCAGTACTTTTTATTGACAAAAGTAACATAAATTCTGTTTGTATAAAATCTGACATATTTAAAATATATTTAAATGTTAAGGAAAATACCCAGAAAAAATGTGGAATTACCTTTCCAATAAACTTAAATTTTGCATTAATTGGGATTTATTCCAAGTTTTTCCGTATTTGTCTTCTTATACTTATCCCCACTTATAACGTGGTGATTATTTCTAATCTTTTTCCTCTTACATCTAAAAATATATAGCATGAATCGATCAAGCATAATTTAGTGAACATAGTATTAAGAATTAATATCCCTTGTTTGTTGAACCGTTTCCAGCCTCGCTGAAAAGAACACATGAGATACAATACGCATGGTGTACAATAGATTTTACTATGCATGTTACTAAATTCTGCGTCCGAATAGTAATTTTCTTTGTTATTCCATAGCAATGGAATTTTATGAATCTAAATATTTAAAATGTTTTTGTATTATTAATAAATGCTTTTATTTATTACTTTCTCCGTACGCAGTATATTCTTGTTTTTCAGTCAATATCTTTCTAATCGTTTTTTTTTTGCGGTAGGTCCTCCTTTGCAGTTACGCAACTGTGTCGTCCTAATTTAGGTCTTTAAAAAATGTTTTAAAAATTTTTATAAAACTTTGTTTTTAATCTCATTCCACCAGCATTACATTGTGGGCTTTTAAAGAAACTCATTGTCTATTCTATAGCATAATTGTTGAGCGTAATCTGTAAAAAAAAATACAATATGTATATTCGAATTTTCTTCGATAAAATAGATTTGAAGAAGTCCGTATCCGACAAAGCAGAGGCTATTCTGCAAGCTAACAAACATGGAAGGTATTCCTTTGCTCCGGCTGGATCCATCAAGGCGTAGTTCCTTCCTCGACCTCTATTTGCGCAAAACGCACCAATTACGGCGCCAATCGATTTATTCAGAGCCTGGACAATCGCTTAGTCCTCTACATGCGTTATGTACGAGCAAACACGTACCGAACGTATTTACTTCTCCCAAGCCTTGGCCTTCATGCTGGATTATTCATGAAGGTGCGCATTTCCTAACATGCCTCGTTCGCGACCTTCGATTCCTTGCGTCACGTTCACAGTTGAGCGAGTATTTTCCACCTCGTCTGTAATTTTCCTCTCCTGGACCCTGACATTGCGAGAAACTCGAATACTTTTCGACAAGTCAAACCTTTTCAAATGCTTCAGTTATGACTTACACTTAGATTGGTTTAACGGACAATTATCGAATGTTAAATTCTTGTAAAAGGAGTTGCATTTGACCTAGATGACAGTGAGGTAGAAGGCTCAAATATAGGTGGATTATATATTAAATTTTAACTTCATCCGCGGACTTCAAACAGCCAATAAACAATGAAATTCTTACAACCATAAATCGGTCGAACAATTCAAATGCTCATTTAATATTTAGACCCAATAAGCTCTAAATCTCTACTGTCGATGGTGAATGATGTAGCTGTAATACGCGTATATTTTACTCCACCTCTTCACAGGACGTACATTATTCATGAGTGCGGCTCAAATCATAAGATGAGATATAATCAGGGGTCGGCAGC
Organism: Uropetala carovei; assembly: GCA_036926305.1. Classification (NCBI taxonomy): domain Eukaryota; kingdom Metazoa; phylum Arthropoda; class Insecta; order Odonata; family Petaluridae; genus Uropetala; species Uropetala carovei. Next base: position 2,946,950 of record JAXCHB010000089.1, on the reverse strand, counting down.
CTACGGCCCGCGGACCACATGCGACCCCCGAAGGCGTTTTATGCTGCCCGCGAAGCCATGATGAAAAAGTGATTGGTGTAATTTGACACAGTTAATTCCATATTTTTTTCTGTGAATTATGGCCTCAAAACTTTTTCTGGTGGAGTCTGAACGCCAGTCCACTAATTGCAATAGGTTTTTACTAGTATGAGAACAAAAAATCTCTAGGGAGCTTCTGATTTAAACGCCTATCCGGCCCGCCGGAGCTCTCCTGATTTCCAATGCGCCCCTCCGAATCATTCACAACAACGAATGTGGCCCGCCATGTAGAAAGGATTGCCGACCCCTGAGCTATATGATTGACTCCAGAATCGGGAGAAAGTCAATGACCGTTATTGGAAAAGATAAGAAGGATAAGAAGTAATCCAGATGGCACTTTCCCAGAAGTTGAAAAGAATAAATGGAATGGGATGTGAATCTTCTCCAGTTCAGCTTAATTTTTTATTTGTGGAAAATTTGGAGTCGAGGCCGGTGTTTTTAGATAATGTTCATATCAACATTTCCAATTCAAATCATTTTACAGCGATTATTAATGTACATAGAACTACTGGAGCGCGTTACTTTAATTATACAATACAAAAGAATCAAGGGTAACATAAATTATTTCCGATATTTTAAATATTACGTAAAACTTTTCCTGTCAGGAAACAGATCGAGAGCCGCGTATCATATAAAATGCAAATACTTCATCTAATCATCTGCAGCAAAATTATATATTTTCTTGGTAAATATCAGTATAAATCATATCGTCAGTATTTTTTCACCTAACTGTTACGAGATTTAAGTGCACTAAATATTTTACGGTTAATTATTACACACGAAACTCAAATAAAATATGTTTCAGTAAATCAGTATTAGTTGTAATTAATTTATGGCGCGAAATAAATTACAAATGGAGAGACATCCAGTTTTCAGAGATTTCTGTTTTTTTATCTTAAATTGAAACGCGCTTTGTCAAAATCACTTTCACTATAATGAACTGAATTAACGAATGAACAAGCAAACAGATGATTTTAATCAGCACTGTTTAATTGATGTTCTTTCATTCAGGTTGAAAGGTCCTTTTAATCATATCGGAGAATTAAAAATTTGTATTGTAAACGAAAGCTGACAGGAACAGATTTATTACGCACGAAGCGTTCATTCCTGTTGTTTTTTTTATCAAATGAATTATGTTTATTCTGCAGTATTTTAGGCTCAAAGCCTAAAAAATTTCCAGTTCGTATATCGGGTTAAACTTCGCAGGTTTATTTTTTTAATCTTTCTTTTTTTAAGTATAAATGCCAATGTATGAGGAAATAGTCCGTAGCACAAACATTGAACATTTTCATTCCAATAAATATTTAAGAAATTAATTGGAAAATATTATCCAAAATGACATTGTTTAATCTGGATTTCTCTATTAAATATGATAATGAAATTCCTGGCGCTTTAGCTTTGTTAGAGTCAATTTAAAATTACCAAATCAAAATTCTAATGCGTTTAATTTTAGGCAAACTATATTAGCGAATAATTATTTCAACATGCATCTGAAAAATGAATCTAATGACCTTGGTGATGTCTTTTTTATTTTCCTTCTAGGGCTTCACCGTGGCGCTCTTCTACTGTTTCCTGAACACGGAGGTGCAGAACCACGTGCGCCACCACATAGAAAGGTGGAAGATATCTCGCACCGTAGGATCCAGACGTTCTTACGCGCACAGCAGAGATTGGTCTCCTAAGACACGCACGGAAAGCGTTCGGTATGGGATGTGTAGATATTAATGGGCGGTGTATATGCTGGTGTGTGTTGGTTTGCCTGCGGAAGAGGGTACGTTCCTGTGCTGCCCGTTTATCGATAAAAATGTTACCTTTTTTTTTTATAAAAAACCACCACTTGGTAGTTTTATACGGTGAAAAAATCGGTGTTTATCAAAAGATGGCGAGAAATATATTCATAATGATACTAACATTAAGGATCACGCTGTTTTTTTCAACAATACACCGAGAGCAGCAAACCCCCAGTTTTCTGGTTAGCGAATGATGGATAACAAAATAGCAGCTAAAGGCGCAACAACGATTATCAGTTATATGAAACGCAATTCCTGAAGAAAACGTCCTTCTGACGTACTAGACCTGGGGTCCCCAAACTTTTTATTGAAAGGGCCACATTAGGCCTTATGTATGGTAGCGCGGACCACTTAAGACTTTTTCAAATGACTGATCGGGCTGTGTGAAAACTTCAAAGAGAAGTTTCGAGGGGGGGGGGGGGGGGGGTTATCGAGAAATTTCACCGTTACAAATTATTTCGAGGGAGGATGGTTGGGTATGGCTGGCGGGCCGGATGTGGCCTGCGGGCCGTAGTTTGTGGACCCCTGTACTAGACGATCGAGACCTCTCGTAAAGGCTAGCACTTTTTGGCTCGGATCCACGAGCCTCTAGAGAAGTGATAAGGGTTAATTGTATAGAAGACGTTGAACAAGGAAAAGCAAACAAGACCGTTTCTCGCTCACAAACAGCCTTCTCCACCTCCCATTTCCATCTATCCACTTGGACCTGCTGTCCTCCGCTTCGACCACTACTCTCATATAAAAATATAAATCCCTTTAACAAACTTTTAAAGGCTCATTCACTTGTAAGGAACTAATTAATAAACTTTCCCTTCGTTACACAAGTTTATTTCCTAATTTTCGATCGCTTTCATCTCGTTCTCTCTCCCTCGTTTTAATTCTTTTCTTCCTCTCTCTCTCTGTCTCTCTTCGACCGCTAAAACGGCTCCCACTTTCTGCAAACCGCTTGCTTGCTTGCTTCGTCGAATTCTATCTCTTCTATCTGCTGAATTAATATCGATTCCCGTCTAAGGGAGGCGAAATCCTCCAACTACCCAGTGGCCAGATGTGTTCTCATATACGTGAGTCTGTATTTCAGGCCGCGCTCTCCTAAACCCTAATTAAAGCCCTCTCGAACTTGTCCGACTGTAGGTCGCGGTTGCACGAACGCCTTGTCTAGGATCTAACGCGGAACATTTTATTGGCCGATTTTTCCAATTGCATTAAGTACGATTGAAATCGTAATTTAGGAAATTTTATTTTTTTAATACTCTATTTTTATGCAGTAAAAATAATTAACTTATGTTTTGAATGTGACGTTAATTTTGCTACCTTTATCCCTGAAAGTTTTACTATTAAATAGTATTCAGGGAGAAAATCTCGTACCATGCAGTTTCTTCGACATTTGTCCAAGTAAAAATTAAGCATTGAAAAAGAAAATATGAAAGGGGACATGTAATTTCCATAACTTACATATACATTTTCTCTGATAGCGTTCATTTAGTTTTTAGCCGACTGTTGTGGCCTTTGCAGAGTATTAAAATGAAAGCGTCACTTTATTAATGTCCAGGGAATACTTTCAATATTCTAAAACTAAGGTCTCAGGTTCAAAACGTGCCCGCGGGTATAGTGTTGCTGTTAAAATGCTCTTTGTAAAAGGCTATTGCGAATTGATAACGAGCCTATGTAATCCAAATGAAGTACCATGTTTCCTCTCTTATTTTTTATTTTTCGCGGCATATCTTCTCCCTATTTATTTCAACACGACATACATCCTTGTACAAGTATCAAAATGTCTCTCAACATAAAATAATATACATGTACCTATACACTTTTAAAACAATACAGTTAATATATCTTCTTGTTCGAAAAACTTAATTGCTATCGTATGTTGGTACAACCATGTTCACTATTACTATAAAAATTGCTCGCATTTTATACCGTTTTCATGATTCAGACTCAAAATGCGTCTAAAATGAGAAGAAAATATTCCAGTAAATAAGTTATGACTCTCTACCGCACTTATTATATTTTTGAAAGAACCACAATTTATTTTTCAAATTACGACAAGTTTAGCTGCGTTATAGCACCATATATTGTGAAAGAGAAGATGAACCGGTCTTATAGTGATATAATAAACAATGACCTTGGCAAAATTTTATTTTTGACCACCATTTCGCCTCATCTGACAACAGCTTCGAATTGTTCGCGTGTACGTCGTGTTCAACTATAACTAGATTCCGGAGGAAGAACGTACTTGACAATTCACTTCCGGGAAACATTAATTCGCAGCGGTTTTATGCTATCTGTTGAGGTTTCTGTACTAGATGAAGAATGGCGTTTTTGAAGTTTCTCGAATTGAGAATGACTTGCGGCGAGACCGTTTGCTGCAGCTTTTCCCATCCTTCTTGTCGGCGACGATGCTGTCGTTTGGGCGCTTAGGCATGACTCGCATATGTCAAGCGAATATTCTGATTTTTTTCTCGCATCCTTATTTCAAAGAGCACACTTCTATGCGATGCGTCTCGCCCTCTCTTGAAATTATCTTTCGAAATAAATCTTTCGCTTGTTTTTTCACTCTTTTCTTCTACGCGAACTTACAAAATCTCCATGTATTTTTTGCAGAGGACGTTTTGTTTTTTTTCATCTCTTCGTTCACTTTCTTGGTCTTTTCGAAAAAGTTTTTGAGTTAGTTGAATCTGGTGACCGTTGTGATCTTACGAGTTTTGTCTACTTGAAACAATTTCTATTTCGACGTTTTATTACTATTTTTTTATTACACAGGTACTTGCAATTAGGCAAAGCCAGATGGCAAGGAAAAAAAAAGGAAAAATAAATGGAGAATATAAAATCTGATAAACTATAGATTAAATAATATAATAAGACATGGATAATAAAAATTTAAAATGCAGAATATACTTATACAATTCAAAGCAGCTAATATTCATGAATTTACAATCAGTTTACGTTACTACTGCCCTTTTTGATTAGGTATATTTCTTAAGATTATTTTTAAACAATTTCACATTTTTCGGCCAGGGATTTAAGAATTCCATTCGCCTATGCCCCTATTGATGAAACAATATTTCCCCACATCAGTCTTTTGCTTCCTCCTACGTAACTTGTGCATATGATCATTTTTTCCCATAAAATATGGTTTTTCCATTCTCCCACGAAGATCTTCCCAAGTCTGATCTCCCGTATATGCCCTATAAATACTGACTAGTCTATTTAATCCTCTTCCTTCTCTTAACGATTCTCACCCCAACATTTGGATCATTTCTGTCACACTGTCTTGTCTGTCATGTCTACCTAATACGAAACGAGCCGCTTTTCTTTGTACTCCCTCTATCTTTTTTATTTGACCTATTTCGAAAGGATCCCATACATTTGTGGCATATTCCAAAAGTGGTCGTATTAACGCCTTGTACGCAAGTTGTGCAACGGCGATTTTCTTATTTATTTATTTCAGATAGCACACAGACATCCGTTGCCAGGTTTATACAGTTAGTGTTATTAAAATAACAAAGACACATACAATCATGTCTTCGGTAGAATTCGAACCCGCGGCTTTAGGCCAACCGTTAACCATCCCTCTACCAAAGCCGGGTAATTAGCAAATAAGCCGATACATTAATTTTTCTTCACCAGCTTCTATCTGTTTTGAGTGAATTTTACCCTCAAGAGGTAATTAAAGGTTAAAAGAAACATGTGATAGAAAGTTACTGCAATGTTCTCCAGTAATACAGCGGATTTTTGTAAAGCTCTGCAATCCGCGTTGTAAGAATTTCGGCGGATTAATTTACGGCACGTCCCAACTCATTATGAATATGTAGCTTTACAGTCTACATTTTAAAGTAAATTTTAAGTGATAATTGCAGACGAAGCATTGCATTGCAAAATACAGGCATTAATCTATAGTCAATGCCGTAGATTTTTTATAGTTCTCCATGGAATACAGAGTGAGTAAGTAAAACCTCGGCATGCCGGAATTCAAGGTATAGGCGATGGCATTATAACCGAAAATCACCGAGCAATATCTTTAAATGAACGCAAAATACCAAAATCTAAATGTTTTTACTATAACTGCAACTTCCGTATCAGTTAATAAAGATCAGAAGATATCTTTAGAAATAGAGGATAGAATCGTAAATTTAAAAAATATTTTCTGGGTCACACTTTGCCACAAACGTCATAATTTATAACTTGGCGTTCCCTATCTTCACGTGTGAAAAGGCATTTGCGATGTCAGTTCCGCAAATCAAGTTTTAATTTAATCCTACTATATTGTAAACTTGCACAGTTCGGTTTGTTTTTCTTTCTAAGAAAATGTCACGCTTCATGTGTATTGAACCTTCTTTCTAACAATCCATACAAATTTTTCACATAGCTCGAGTTTCTGTGAAATGGCGAGCAAATATAGATTAATGGTCTTATTTTAACTAGAAAGTAGTTTCTAAACAAGTGGAGTGTTATCCGTGAACATAGGTAAAATTAGCACATTTTTTCGTCTACTATTAAATTTAGTATTATTTTGTGTTTTATATCACTGTGAGTATTTCTCGTATTTGACCTAATGGATGAACAGAGAAAAAATTCGAAATTATTCCAATTACATGCGTAAATTTAGCTTATATTTTTTATGAGGATACATGTCACATTCGGTCACTGGAGCCTCGTTTGCAAATGGCATCACTGTGAAAATGTTCGCGCAGAATTTCAGCATTCCATCTTTTATACTTTCGGAGATATTTAAAAAAATTAAAGAGCCTCTATCAAACGCAAAAGCATAACTATAAGCGCACTAAAAACGCGCTCTCTGTGTTTCAACATCTTCAACGCGAGTAGTATTGGCCTATAGGTCATCGAGAAGACTAGACTATTTTGTGGAAACGATTTTTAATATAAATAATTCTACGAACATTAAATTAAAGAAAATGTATAAATTCTATTAACGAAAATCGTAAGTGCTAAAAAAGGCGCCTCCTTTATTATTACTCCAAGAACTGCTCGCTCGCAACGAGAAAATTAACCTCAAAAGTGGTTCTGCTGCATACTGACTAAAAAAACATCCTGGCTGTGAAAGCTTTTGAATAAATGCTTTTTCATTTTTTCGGTTTCTGATTTTAAGCGTTACTTTTTTTCTGTCGCGAAATTCTGCGCTGTTTCGAACAAAAACATTCCCTGCGTTTCCGAGTTCCGAATCGTGAAACCTATTCGTTCGAGCCTCCTCGATCTGTTCATTAAGCCCCGAGTAATATGTGCCAAACATGATGCTCACCAATTTCGTCGCATATAGACGTGTAACTAAAATTTTATTCCTTGAATTTTCAATAGCCACGAACACGTTCGGACGATCTCGCACGGGTTTTGTCGAGTTGTCGCCTGTCTTTACGCCGCGCCGCAATTCTGGGAGGAGGGGAATAAACGAAATACTTTATTTGAGTAGTCCAAACCTGCCTTGAAGCAATTTTAGTCCTTAAAAATTATGAAATTTTATTTTATATTTGGAAATTATTTAAAAATATAAACTATAATTACATAGAAATATTTTTTAAATATTCATGTTGTATGTTCGACTTCACAGATTAGAGACATTATAAAATGACTCTTCCCTTCTTCAATTTTCTTTTATCCCCGCAATTCTCTTATTTCCTTTTGTTCATCTTCATAATAACGCATAAAACGGGGAATTACAGAGAATAGGAAACTTTCCCGATACCAGTGGCGGATTACCGCACAGGCACATGAGCCGCTCGCCTGGGGCCTCGACACTCATGGGGGCCTCACAACAGTCAAAACTCGATTTTTTTTTTCAATATTTTATTTAGTAAAATATTTCAGAATCAGTATAACCTAGTACTTACGTACACATTTCGTATGTTTATTTATGTTTGTTACAATGCAACACCCCTTGCGACATTCAAAAACACATCTCTCAATTATAAGTAATTAATTTTTTGTTTATTTTTCGATATGTGCAGGTATATATAGTAAATATTAAAATTTCTATTTATGCATTTCTGTAATTCAATTTATTTAACCTGCTGCATACATTTTTTCCATTTGTCAGTTGTAAAAATTTTTGTAGATTGAGTATCCCCTCTCCCGGTCAGTTGGGGGCCTCCCGAATTTTTTGCGCCTGGGGCCTTCAGATACCTTAATCCGCCCGAGACCTGCATGAAATCGCAGTAAGCCAACGATTAATAGGGATATAAGGGCGAGCGTAGAATCGAAAAGTGAGATATGGTAATAAGTAGATTTTATTTATCTTCCATCGGTGGAGAGGAAGGGTGAATTGATTTGAGAAGAAAGAAGAGGGGGTGGGAATGTTTGGCAGTGCTTTTTAGCGATTGTGGGGTTGCTGAAGGCTATAAGCTGTGGTGAGAGGGGGTTGATAGGGGCGGATAGCGGTCGGGGGATTTGTGAGTGGAAGGGGTCACGAAGGGTTGGGCGAGATGTATGGCAGACGGTGTGGTTGGCAGGAGCCTAAAGGAGTGAGGCGGGGAAGAAGGATGGCGATGCGAGGTGCGGAGATGGGAACGGACGGAGAGGCAGCGAGCGATTTTCGACCGCTCGTCCTTCGCCGCAGGAATTCGCAACTGGGCGAATGCTGGTTCGTTTCTGTTTTATATTCTCCCAAAAGACAGTCGCGACTGTCGGGGAATTATTAATCTTCTTAATTTCGAATCGAATGTGTATTGGATAGACTTCAATCTTCCGACGAAACTCTCTTTCTCTTGAAGTGATAATCCCGAATCGTGAAAACGGAATTGGAAGAAACGAACGTGGAATTCTAAGTGGTTGAAATTTCTATTTTTCTGTTTAAACATAGCAAAGTATGGTTAATATCGACTTTTATTATTTTTTGTATGGTCATGACACAAATATATCAGGATGATCAGGTCTCTATATATTATTTCACGTTTGAGGATTCGAAAATTACTTTCCACCGAGAAATAAATAAATTTTTAATGCGCACAATAACTTGAGAATAATATGTCAATTATTGTGTAACACAAGTACATAATTAATTTTGTTTTTAACTAATCATAAGTCGTTCCCTCACACTGAAGTTTCATATTTTAGGTAAATATGCGAGAAATATTAAATTGCGCCGTGGTTATATATAAATTTTTACCTCTCAAAAATAGTTAATTTTCAATTTAGACAATTCAGAGGTAAAAAAATTCCTGAATTATATTTTATAATATAATTTAAAAGTTCAAATTTACATTTGTCGTCCTTCTCTAAGTTTGCTGCGCCCTAGACTGGTGCCTAGCTTGCCTAGCATTTGTACCGGCTCTCTGCTTTTACATACAAATGTTTGGGCCACTTAATATTATACATTCTCATTCGTATGAAAAATGGTTTCAAGGGAATGATTCGTAAATTAATTTTGGGCCTTCATAGTTTTCCGCCATACACTCCCTTCGGCTCTCCAAGGTTTTGCTGTACATTCGATTGAAGTTTTCTGGTGGTATCGATGCACTTCTCCTGATATTATTAGCGGAGCCCGAATCCGCCCTTTAAAGGGAACCCCGAGGGTTGCATATATTAACGCCGATCGATGAACAGCTTTGCCCCATTTACCAACGGTATGAGAGTTAGGACGGAGATTAGTGCAGCGAGGCAAACTCTCGATGAAATTAGAGAGGCGTCTCATTTGTGCATAGTCCTGCGACCCTTTTCATCCCAACGGACTGCACTGTGGAGATTTCCTCGCAACCGAGCTAAATCGGAAGAGCCTACAATTGACTCTCGACTCGCCCTCCTCCTCCCGTATTGATCAACACATCTCTCTCTCTCTCTCTCTCCAAGCTTTCCTTTTTGGTGAATAAACTTTAGGCGTCCTGGGGATCCCTATCTACGTCACTTTAATCTCTCACGGCATACATTGTTTAAGCACGATTTTCAATCGCTCAAGGTTTCCGCAATATATTCCCTCGGGAATTATTTTTCACAGGCATTCTTCGGGATAAAAAATTGGCTTTCCCCCATCATCTTAAATTTCGATTGCTGTATTACCCGTAGTACCATAAGCATCCATCTTCTCCTGAGGTTTTCGTTATTCCGCCTTCCGTTAGTCTTTTGTTATCCATCATCCGCAATTCCGCCTTATCTCGACCTTTCTATAATGGGAAGTGGATATGCGGGCCACTTGTGAACACCATCCATCAATCGCGCTACCAATTTCTTCGGACGACCTCTGCTGTTGAACCCGGACAAGGTTTGTAAAAGTTAAATAAGGGTAATGTTTAGATGAAAATTTTTAACGCGAATATGATTTCTGCTGCTTTCTTGCCAATAAACTTTCGTGCATAAGAACTTGCTGAAATACATTTGAAAATTTTTTAGTAAAAATAACACGAAAAAATTTACTTAATATTGGATAAAATCGAGCAAAAGTAATTTTAGACTATCTTAATGTTAATGATGCGCAACAGAAAAATTTGAGCAGTAATTAATGTGTCATGATTTCGTTTCATGTTGTACCTGATATTTTTGTGATTAAAGAATACTACCACTTTCTAAGGTTGAAATTGAATAACATACATTTATGATTGTGTGCATATAGGAACCCAGACGAAAGCCAAAAGACCGACAGCCAAAGGACCAACAACCAAAGGATCGTCAACATCAATTTACAATAACATATTAACAAAAAAATCTTATAATATCTTATTCTAGAGCTTACGAGGGTTGGACCTATTAAAATTACGACTCAATAATCATTTAAGGCATTAGGATTGAAAATTCAAATTTGAAATCGAGTTTTCACTTGTCTTTATTGGCTCACACTGTAAATTTCGTTGAAAAAACGAATTTGAAATCGAGGTTTCAAGTGTTTGTTTTTGTTGATCCATGTTGTAAATTTAGATGAAATATTTCAAGGTGGGGTGGATTGGATGGGGTTGAGTTGGTTTTGTTATTATCCCATTAGCGATGATCGGTAATAACCAATCCCCTAACCTCTGACCTTCCTTCCTCCTCCCTCTAACCCGATTAGCCGATGATGTATGTCGGCCCTTCCGTATTGTCTGCTCTTTGGTTTTTCGGTCCTTTGTCACGTGTTGATCCTTTGACCAAAATCCGTGCTTTCACAGGTTGCGCGTATCTCTGTGTTTATATTATGTATATAATATTCTCTCAAATTACATTTCGGTAACATGTGCTATGCATCATAGTGGTTTAAATGATCATTTGATGAGAGACGTGTCAATAATATTAAATTTATTTTTCTAATCTACAAACATTTTCCCAGCATTATTTTTCAAATCTAGAATAAAATATTTGACGTCAGGCTTCTGTGGTGCTTGAAACCTGTGTTCAACTTCGAACGAGAAAGCGCGCTTGTCCGATTTACGCCGACACGAAAACATACGAATGTCACAATGCGTACTTTGACTAGGCGCATTTCATTCGGTTCGAAGTCGACTTTAAACGCCGCCCCGTCGCAAAGAAAGATAACAACGAACGATTGTTGATTTGAAAAAGCTCATTCCCTATCGCGTGTGTAGCGTCATCTGTTTCCTTGCATTCTGTTTGTTTTTCAAAGCTATCGTCCTATCACAAAGATCCACTCTTTTTTCATAACGTTTATTTTGTATCGGCACATTTCGTGTCAACCCAGAAAAACAATACCCCTTTGTATCCCGTTGATGTCTAACAGTCTTTTCAGCCGTCCGCACATCGCTACCGACTTCATATCCCGGGGGGGATTCGGCGCCAAGGGCAGGAAGAGGGAGTCGAGCGAACCGGCGACTGCGAGCAGTCGGACGGAGAACATCAACAACGGCTGCAGCAGCGTCAGCGCCAGCACGCCCATGCCGCCCATCAGCCAGTACTTACAGAGGGAGAATGTCGTCTGAGCCGAGAGGGAGGAAGATAAAGGGTAGAGGGGTGGAGAGGAGGGAGAGGAGTGGGGAGGGAGAGAGACAGAGGGGAGGGAGTGATGAAGTCGCCTAAAACTATAGGCTGTCGGAAAAGCAAAGCTCGAAACAGCGCACGTTTACGAAGGGTGATGGGAAACGTACAAATATAAATAGCTACATACCAGAAACGATGCACATTTAATGCTGGACTGCAGAGGGTAGGACATGCTGGTTCAAGAGAACAGTGAAAAGGCGCGCTGACATCCTTATTGCTATCATCAATTAATCAACCCTGGCTAATGAATGGCAGGCGTTCCGCCCCCGAATGCCTCGGACTGCTGTTTCGGCTGAGAAATCAATTAAGCTGGATATAAATATAAGTGGCTGTAATGAAGGAAAAAATAATAGTAATTATTTCACATAAGCCGAAAAACCGTACTCAACTTAATCCAAATCCTACTATTACTTGGTGCCATCAATAAGGGGCGATCCTTAGCTATCCTATGAAATATAATATTACTTATTCTACCAGGTCAGAGTTAAGCCATGATTAGTGCTTCAGAAATAAATATAAAATGTGTGCGGTGACGATGGACCATCCACCTGGAATCTTCGGGATCACATGCTCTGAGAGCGAGAGAAAGAACATCTCCTAGCATTCCACTTTCGTTTCGATTATCCCATGCCCCGTATCATAAAAACTTCAAATAAAAGGTAATACAAACCTTAATTGCAGAATTAAAAAAATCATGTTTTCTATGAGAACAATGGTTTGATAGAAAATAATTTCCGATTGATAACATCTGCGAGGGAAAGCATTTAAACGCATACAATTCCTTCTCCGAGTTAGCTTAATCCAGCGCCCGATGTCGAGGAATCTATGAACGATATTGTCTGCGAAATCTCATTAGAGGTCCCTCCAGCTCGTACTTGTTAGATGTTTCCAGTAATCACGAAAGGCCTAGTGTTTTGGGCCCTGGCGATTTTGGAGAGCGATGAAGATTTCGTACAATCGCATTGAAAAAGGGAGTAAAGATTGCCGTGTGAGATTACAATGAGCGTTGAGAGAAAGCTCATCTGTCTCATTTCACTCGAGGCGGAACGAACCGCAAGAACACTTAAATGTTCTCGTCTATCGCACGAACTCAGTTCCATTCTGAAGTCCAGCTTCTGCAGCTAGAGTGGTGGAGTGGATTCTTCCGACGCGTCACCTGCCGTGACGCGGTTTCCAAAGTTACTTTTTTGTGAACCGCTGTCGCAACGGTTGTTTTGCTCGCTCTCTATACTTTGAGGCTACAACTGCGGTGCAGTGGACATAACGTTGTTTTCATGGCGAACTCCTTGCGAGTGCAAAGAAAAAACAAAGAAAAGAAGAACCATTGGAGTGTGACACGTCGAATGAAGATTCCTTGTGAGGAGATCTTTTTCATCTTATTCTCTTATCTCTTTTTCTCCTGTATCCCCTTTCTCTTTTCTCTTTCGCGTATATTTTTACTAATTGAAAAATACGTACCTGGTACGGAAGAGGCCTGTGAGGCTTTGGTTATCTCCAAAAGGAATCGACGCGCGCGTGATCGCGAACAGCGTTCTAAATCACGTGGGAGTGATATTTTTATTTTCTCGATGTGAGCATGAAGATGGGAGTTTTTTTTATCATGATCGGTATTAAATTTCGTTTAAAAAAGGACATAAGCGGTCGTTTTGGAACAAATCCCGCTGATTATCTTTTTACATACAGAAAGTAAAATTGGTAAGTAGTTCAAAAAATCGCCGGAATATATTATTCTTTTAATGATTTCTTTCGATCGACATTTAATAATCGCATTGTTTGCAATATAAGATTTTATTTAAGAATGAAAACCTTTAAATTAAGGTTGGAATGGCTCGTTTCCGAATTCTATTTATGATCCTTAGGTGTCATGAAGTTTTTCGATGTAAAAGTGACAAATATCATTAATACTTACGCAATATTAGTTTTATTAATATTTAATCGTTTCATATCTGTTGAATAAGTTTGTATGGAATAATTACCCATTTACTAGTCATAACTTTTTTGGTTAATTATCTCTTAGAGACCGAATTAAAGGGGAAATGCTAAAACGTTAAGTGTGAAAAAAATAAGTGTTGCTTGAAGTTTTCGTTACTAATTTCCCTGAAATAAACATTTTACTGATGTGGGTGTACACTTGTTCTCATTCAGTGTACAATTTTGTTCCATGAACGTGTGTGATCATTGTTATGACTGTGAATATATAATTCTAGTTATTTTGAAAACCACAAATACTTGTGGAAAATTTTATTTTGAAATAAATGTGTATTTTCTGTAATCGACCTTTATACATGCTCCATATTAACCAATATTTTCCCATCCTATCCGACATTTGTAAATTTTAAACTTATATACTGCATTGTCATACTATCGTCTCCAACTCGTATGACAAAGGATTCCATAGTTCAAATTAAGTATATTTTAATTAAATTTTACAAATTATGTTGAATTTGAATGTCTTTCCAGTATTAATCTAGTGCATAATCAACATTTTTAAAAACATTTTTCCCATTCGAATCTAGTTGAAGTTCGACAAAGCTTTAATATCGTCAAAATTTATTATTCCATATACTTATATTTTCTTTCGAAAACGAAATTTATCTATAAAATGTAATGTTAATGCAATTTCCGGGAAACATTACATATGTTATTATTATTCTTGGTGTGCATGGAGTGTACACTAAAAAAAGGTAAAAATATGTAAATTAAAATCATGTGAGTTCCCGGGAGAAGTAAGCTAAAAAGGTAAATCAATACAGAGAGCTGAAAAATGATAATTTTCCGTCACTGTCGTTTCGTCTGTTCCGTTTATGTGATTTTTACGAGGATACGGAGGACTTCCTTCGAGCTATCTGAATATATGTTTGATCGGTTTTTCGCAATCTCTCTTTAATTTCAAAAACAGGTTATTTGGAGCACAAAAAAATATTTCTTTATCTTAGAAAACGCACATTTTTAAAGCATTATGTTGCCTTTATCGTAATTACTCGAATATATTGGAATTATTGATTATTTCTATTTTAATTTGATCACATTTAAATGGGCAGAGTAACAAAACTACGGAATTTACTTTTTTCTTGTACATTTCCCATGAGCTAATATAATAATTAAGTACGGTATTTTATTGAGTATAAAGCATTGGAAAGTTTCCAAAAAAACAATATTACTCTAATTTTTTGCTTACTTAAGTTTTTATATTAATTTATCTCACTTAAAAAAATCAGATCTCGGAGTATTTTTACCTTCTTACGAAAGATAATATATGCATACATTTTAGAGAAATTTTCCATCTTTATAATTAAGCGTTTTTAATAATGCCCATCATCGAGCAGATGTTTTCATTCTGAGGCGTAAATATTTGAACATCGAAAATGAAGAATGCTCTAGGAAAATGCCTCTTCCATACGACTAATTAGCCCAATTATTACTACAAAAGGTACGTCCGTCCCTTTTTCAGCGGCTCCCTCCGCTTTGATCCGTCCCTTTCCTCGCCACTTTTCCTTCACAATTCTTTTACGGTTCCATTCATCATCTTTCCTCCCTCTAATATAATCAACCCCTTCGCGCCGTCGACTGCATCCACTTGAAAATTTAATGAGAAACTCCTGTCCAGTTTGTAGGAGGAGGAGGAGAAGGCTGGGAAATGACGAGAACGAGAGAGAGAGGATAAAAAAGGGGTAGAAAGAGAAGTTAAAAGGAGCGAAGTGAAAGGAAAAAGAGAATGAATGAGTGATGAGATAATAGGGGAGGGGGCGATTCCGCCACGGAGAGAGACGAATATTCCGAAAACTCTTCCGGTGTAGCTTCCGGCAAACGATTTCTCTTCTTCATTGCACTAGACAAGCAGATCGAGTTAAAATCCGAGGTTTTGGGGAGTAGGAATGAGAGAGAGAGAGAGAAAGAAACGCAAAAAAATAGTTGAAAGCGAGTTGGAGAGGTATTAATAAAGAGAGAGAGACAGAGGACGCTTTTCGGAACTCGGATTTCATGTATCTACAATATTATATTTTCTGCCTCTCGATTTCCTCTTCTACTTCGTTTATTTATTAAATAACGGGTGTTAGGGCCAAATGGAATAAATTTCAGGGCGTAGAGGTATAAAAGGAAGGGAAAAAATAAGAATCAAATGTGGTAAGAGTTTCCTTGAATGAATAAAATTGTTTGAATTGGAAGTGACGAAAATAACTCGCCGATTTTAATTTTGCAGGTTTGTTGGAAAAATCCACTCCGTTGTTTATTTTAGAGGGCCAAAGATAGTTGGTTTACTTTTGGTGGCGCCGTTTCATCGACCGTTGCGCGTGTTGATTTTTCTCTGTGTAAATGTCAACAAAAATGGTGGATTGAAAATATAATTTTCCGTTTAAATTACAAATTTTTCGCTTAAGGTGGGCCGATATCTCTTATTATTTGCCTCTTATTAGGAATTCTAACTTGATGTTTTTCAGCATAACCAGTTATGAAACGTTATAATGACGATCAATTCGTATGTTAGGCCATTGAAATATGAAACTTTTTAAAGAAATTATGCCTAGATTTAATTATGTTAAATATCTAAAGTCGGTCGTGATCGGGAAGATGGCAATGGCGAAAGTCGATCTCACTTTTAAGGTTCGAATCAAAATCACATTTTCATTCCTGTACGAAATCAAACAGACACAGACTAGATGGCATATCTGGTTGTGGAAACTATTAAAAAATATAACAAATGAAAGAATGTCTGTCATAGACAGCGGTTATAGGCACTGCTATTCGACACTGACCTTGTTCTAAAATTTAGGAATAAATAAAAGGAAAAGGAATGCATCTTCTTATAATTAAGAATGAATAAAATTAATTTATCGCGAGAATTTTTTGGGTAATTCAACCACAATATTACTCTCCTTATTTTTTTATCCTTAGAAAGGCAACACCCACTTTACGCTTCTTGAATAAAAGACGGGGAAATTTCGTCCTACATCTGCTTTTCTGAGGCCGTGTATAGTCATAGCTCACTTTCTAACCAGTTACTCTCTTTTAAGTTATTACTAGTGATCCCGCGCAGTCTTTGCGCGGTGAATTTTCAATTGATTTATAAAAAACGATGAAGTATGTAAAATAAGTTGATCTCAATAATTCACATTTAACTCTAAAAATACATTTCCTTACACAGTAATTGATCGCGAACTTTTATGTTTTTCTTTCTATTCAGATACACGTCCTTTCTGTTTTATATAACAATCAATGCAGCCGTTTATGTAAATTATCAATAAAGAGAAGATAATCATGTAATGTGTTTAAAAAATAACGTGTCTCCTTATCCTCATTTAATTTTAAATTTATGGGTGGATGTATAATAAAATGGTTCTACTTACAAAGAGATAAGATTCCAGCATTCAAACGATGATAGGAAGATTCAACTGCTTTGATTAAATCGTTAGAAACGCTTCCCATACGCAGTTAACTGAATAATTATCCGTAAATATTTATGTTGCTATGTATAAATGTTGACATTGCTACAGCAATAATTTCGATGCTTTAACAAAGTGTGAAGCGAATAACGCTATTATTTCACCTATTTGAAGGTTTAATTGGCATTAATTGAATCGGAGGCAACAATGAAGGTCGCATTGACAACGTCCGGAAAGAGTACGAAATATCCGCAAAATTTTGAAAACAATTGCGTATTTCTGAATAATTAGACCGTGTAACATGTAAGTATCGCAAGAATAAGGTAGTATAGAGTTTTAGCCGTCGAAGAAAGCAAAAACGAAAATCGGTCCATATTTACCTGTTTTAATGAATGAAGGAAAAAAACCTTGCAATCTGAAAAATCGAAAATCCCGTGTAAACTTATGGGAAAATATAATTGTCTCCATAATTCGAAGCCAGGACTTTATGAAAATGAGAATAGTTTTCTAGGGGCCTTCCTAGCTTGTAGAAACAAAACGCAGTTTACCGCATATCTCTATGACGAACGGCTTTTGAGATACTGGGTGGGACGGACGGACGGACATCCGGCTATTATAGATAGATAATATATTTCATATATAGTCCACGGAAATATATTCATGTGCCATAAAATTTCTTACTGAAGTAAAGCATCTTATAATTGTGATTCCTAGATTGCTCATTGCCTTCACCATGTTCGTTCCATGTATTTACAGTTTGTAATGCTTTAATTTACAATACTTTTTTAATTAGGCAATTCGGGAATAATAGAAAACCTGTGAAAATCAAAAAACAGGGTTTCCTCCAATGTCTCCGGACTTGAGATCAAAATCTCTGGGTTATGTAGATCTATAACCAATGCTTTTAATGTTTAAATTTGCACAAGCACTTTATTAACACTCTGCATATTGTTAAATAATAATAAATATTTTATATTCTTCCATTCATTTTTTTAAAAAAGTAAAAATATAGGAATAATATGGTATTTGGATAATATTCGGTTATTCGGCCTTAAGGACGCCGATACCGAATATATTAGATATAGTAGATGTTCGGCCAAATGCCGAAACCGAATCCGAACTTCGGTGCATCTCTAATATAAACATAAAACTCCATGCAACTTTAGGATATCTTTCGGAAGTACACCTCTTCACAGGATATCACGTTCCACTCTGGTAATCTCCTACCCTAAGACATTTTTCAGGCATGCCTAACATTTATTACTACCGAACTCCTGGTATATATTTCTAAAGGTCCTTCGAATCGTGAGGATTTCCCTTCATTCCATACTCTAATGTCTCCAACTCCATAAGTCTGCCATCTCTGAAGAGTGTTTAATATCCGGATAAGTGGACAATGATTTTGGATGAGATCGGAGGATTTTTTCATCTAAACCTCTTATTTCTTTTTCTCACGCTCTTAAGTCTTTAAGAAGGTAGGAACAAACTTCTCCATCTTCCTTCCGTCCGAATGCCACGCCCATTGCCGCCAAGAACCCTTCATCTAATAAAGTTTCTCCAATCAATATTTCTGCGTCTTCCATGTCTCTTCAATTTCTCTCCTACCTTTCTTCCTCTCTCCTCCCCCTCCCCCCTCTCTCTCTCTTTGGTTAAAACTTTGTTGATCTGCGTAATTTGTCATTCTCATTAATGTGTCCGAAGGCATTTAATTATGCTAGTGAGAAATAGAGCTGTGGTGATGTTGATATAGATATTAATGAAACTGAAGAAATGCGTCCAAAATTCCGAGTTTGTGGCTGATAAATATCGTAATTAAATTAGATTTTCCGTTAACATGATAATTAAACCAGTGGTGATCGCTATAAAAATTGAAAATGCCAATCTCTGCCTCTAGAATTTTCGACGGTTTGAATGAGATATTTTTCGCATTTTATACCGATTCAAATCTCTATATTTATAAATTTTCAAGTTCTCCCTTCTGCTATAATTATATGTTGTAATTCTATCTTCAGCAGTTAGTATTTTCCGATGTCTATCCAATCACGGCCAAAATATGAGCCGCGCGTTTTATTTACTGGTTATTATTTATTTTTCAAAACTTTTATTATTATGATATTGTGGGGAAAATTTTCTTTGTTTTATTTTTTTATGCCATCGCAATAAAATCGATACATTTCAAAGCGATAGTTGTCAATAAAAATTTATAGAAAATAATTACGTTTGAAAACTTATTATAAAATAAAGTGAAAGCGAATTATTTTTATTTATACTCAGATAATTATTGGTGCGTAAGCGTTCACGGTGAAATTTGTAAAGCAGTGGTTTTCTCATTCGATTACAAACATTTTCAACCGATAAGAAAAAAATGTTTCGTATCTTTAACCTGTGCAAAGATTCAATAAACCCGCAACTCAAAACTCGAGAGATGTTCTCCTTGAATTCAAAAAGCAAAAATTATTCCACCAAAGATGAACAGATTCCATCTCGTGAGAATATTAAATTCTTATATTTAATATCCAAATTATTTCCTATATTTGGCCGGCGATATTCATAATCTCCGTTTATCCCATAATCAGATTTCGAAGTTCGCGTAGGAGTTTAATAATGTCTCATTTCCGACTGTCTTCCCTCCCATCGTTTTTATTTTATTTTGTTTGTTCAGTTGTAATTTGAAAGGTGTTCCTTCCTTTTCATTCGGGTTTTACTCTAAAAATATTGTTCTGCTTTCAATTCCTTAGCTTTTGTTCACAGGATTATTTTTTTCCATCAGTATTCCCCGTTGTACTTTCATCCTCTTCCTAATTCTATGCAACAAAAAAAACTTAATTTATATGGAACTATAAATACACCTTTTGTTAGTTTCCTGGATATTTTTTTAGATAAGCATTTTTTATGATCTCTTGTCATATCGAGAATAAATTGATGATTATAGTGAGAGTGAGCGTAATTTAAGATCTGTTTATCATCTAAATACATTTCGTGGTTTCACACTGGAGTCCAGTATAACACTGATAATTGGAAAATCGGCATTTTTCTCACGAACTCACCCGAAGCTCCATATTTTAGACTTTATTGAAGCAGATATAATAATTTTTATTGCCTCTTCGACGGAAAGCTTTCCTTGTCCATCAAAATAAAACGCAAAATTATTACCTTTTTCAGTCTTTTTTTAAATTTTAGTGTGACGGAGTTACGAGACATTATATTAACTCCGTCGAAATAGGCGTGGGTGCAGCTTTTTATATTCCGCAACGACAAATAATATAGCCGCCTGTCCACCATTGCCTACGCGTAATTTGGAAGACTAAATTGTTCTTTATCGAGAAAATTTCGTAATATTCATTTTAATGTCGCTCTGGTGTAGAGAGAAACAAAGAAATAATCGAAACGCAGTTTATATCGGATCATTTACCTTCGTATGTATTCTGTGAAGCCATTATTTTCTCAGTATTTTCTTACATAATATTACGTCCTTTGCGTTAGTTAGCAAGCCATTGGATGTTCCAGTTTACAAACAGGAGTTCTCTAGATGGTTTTTTTTTGTTAAAAAAAATTTCAAGACCAAATACTGGATCGCTGTGTCGCATGTCTATTGACAATTAGATGACTATTTATTTCTTAAACTCCTGAGAGGTTTGAATGAGATAGTAAACCCTTTCTATTAGATATTTTTTTTGTTATTGCCTTTAGCTGCGAATTAATGGACATCCATGCCTGGAAGTTCTCTTCAAATTTGAGAGTCCATAGGGACCAAACTTTTTCTCCCACGAAATACGTGGCAAAAGTTTTAGAAAGTAAATGATTCATATCGTCTGTTAAGCTGAAAACGGTGGATAGAACGTGAAGTATATGTTAAATAAAACGTTCGTAAGAATGGCTTCATGGAGTGGATTACAATTGAAACACTTCGATGCGGTCGATTTCCTCCCTATCTTCCTTTTCCACCCTTCACCCCATCGCATGGTCTGTTCTATTCATCTCCTCTGTTCTCTCGCTCGCACTCTCGTCCTGCAACACCTTCGCCCCAAATCGCTTTGCCGAAATCCTCTCTCCCATTTCCAAAATTCTCCGTCATCAATGGCAGCAATCGATAAAAACCCTTTATCCCATTTATGAGAAACAGGAGTGGGTGGCGGCGGCGGCAATCTGAAGGATTTAACGGGAAGACCCAACGGTCTCCCACCACACCCCTCCCCTTTTCCCATCGTGCCGCTATCCAGTGGCGCTAAGCGATTTTTTTCGAGTACACAGCCTATACCCCACCTACATTAAGGGCGGAATCGTTAAATTCGACCCTCTTAACTCTTCAATCCAGCTCGAGAGCTTGGACATAGATTTTGTTTTTTCAGATTATTTTTTACCGTCGTTCTCAGTGTTTATAGGGGTTGATAAAACAATATAAATATAAAAAAGTATAAAAGCTTTCTTAAGGGACAAAGTGCATCTATCTTTTATTTTTACCTCTCATGTGACGGCCTAGGTAAGGACTTTTGAATGTTTTCATTTCGGAAGGACGTGCTGTTGGTTCTCCATGACTCGTAACGGGCTTTTTAAGAATGGTTTCGGAGATGCTGCTTTATAGAAAAGGATCTTCCGACTCACGAAACCTTTCCGGGAACAAAAAGAAATAAAAGGGAGAAAAATAACGATTAGCTGCGAAAGACTTCCATTTCTCAGAGAGTTTTGATTAACATGATTTAAGAGGTTTCAACCTTTGAAGAATAGTGACTCTTTTAATATTATCAGTCAGTTTATTTTTTCACACCGTAAGCTGTTGTAATTAAGAGATTTAATGCGTACTAGTATACCTTGTAAAATGCTTGCAATATCATTTTACGTTTATTTCATTTTATGAGTATCTTCGCGGTATGAAGTATCATAAACAACTATCTCTTTTCAGAATCAAGGTCGCAAAAGTTTGCTTTCGATATGTTTTTTCATGCATATGGCGTCCTTCATGTCCTGTCTTTTTATTCATGCGGAAACTAGAATATTTTACCTACCGCTATCGCAATATTGCAGTAGAGCTTTGGACGCAAAATGATCTTATAAATATCCAGCGTAATTGCCCGTCAAATGTGACGGTTAAGCGTGAATTTAGTATTACGTTAAAATAACATTACAATTAAACAAACCAACGTTTATATGAATTAAAAAGGAAACAATAAATATAAAATACACATAACTGAATGTTCCTGAAAGTAAAAATAGTAATGGACATACAAAAGCTGTGTAATTTTAATATGCGAATGATTAAATGTACTACACACCTGAAACATGACGCATAATATAGGGGGTTGATAAGAAAAATTCAACAGCATTTATGTGGCAAATTTTAACGATTCAGTTTCAACGTCAATTTTTAGACACGATTGAAAATAAAATGTTCTAGTATTTTCAGTCGGACTCGGATAATTTCATGGCATAAGTTACGGGTTTTATATTTAAATTTATGGTTAATCTTCGCCTTTGATTATAATTTTATTGTTTCATGCATAAGTTTGATATAGTACTTGTATTGCTAGTAGAAAGTAGAATTTCATATTTTTTTATTTTTAATAAACTGACGGCCGAAATGAGATCCCAGTACCGTTTCTTTATTCTATTTGAATGACTGTACATTATTTTTTATTTTGAAATTACTCGTAACAATCGTAAAACCTTGGTTCTTAAACCGGAAAAAGTCTAAAATGATAAAATTTATTTTCTTACGGTCAGTTTTCATTTTCGATTCGATTGGTCCTTAAAATTCTTTGTGTATGAAAATTGAATTTTTTAAAATGAAACTCAACTAGATATAGGCAAGTACCTTTTTAATTGCTAGAGATAAAAAAACAAAATTTAAATCGATTTATATTTTCTGTAGTTACGTAACACATATAAATGGATCTCTATAGCTGAAAAGATTTTCGGAAATCTTTATAGCCTATCACTTCTGATAACAATGAGTGTGTGTTGGATTTCCCATTAGCTATTCTACTGTAGATACTTTACTGAAACATCTTAATGAGATCTACAATTTTGGCCAAGCAAAATATTTTTACAGAACTGATAATTTTCGAGAAAAATCAAAATATCCGAAAATTATGAACTTCAAATTGATATTTTTTCCTTCTTCTTATTGCATGGCTAATATTTAAACTTTCCATTACCTACGACTCTTATCTTTTGATTAATCAAACTTCGCGACAACTAGGTTTCCAATTGAATATTATGTATTAAATGCATAAAACATTACATTTCGGTCAAACGATATATAACATAGGTATTTGTAAGAAAGGAGAAGAAGGGGGGGGGGGGGGGGGGGGGGGGGGGACTGAAACGACTGATAATTAAGTTCAGAGTCAAATGATTTGTAGCATCATGTCCCCTTTTGGCGATTTTTTTATTTTTCAGCATCTTATCCTAGACCCACTAAAGACTAAATCTATAACATACGTAGCCCTAATGTGGAACTATCTATCTTGGTATTTCTGTCCTTGTAACTTATGTCACTTTTCAGTTACTTTGTAAACGAACAGACAAACGGACGGGTAAACAGAATACACCAGCGATTTTTATATTAAAAAGCGCTAAAAATAAAAAAAACCTCAAACTTGTTTATACCGCAAATTTTTTTGTGGATTTCGGCTAGTTAGATATTTTACCGGATAAGGGACTTCCTCTGTCATTTCCTTACCCTTCGTAAAACATACCCTGCGGCCTTTCCAACTTAGTAGGTACTGAAATTCGAGTTTCCGCATGGGCAGTTCTAGGCAAATAACATCAAAGTGAACCTTTCCGACATTCATCTATTGGAGAAAGTGTTTTAATGGCTTTGGACGCTAGATGAAGTCAGGAGATATAAGGATCAATTTGTTTAGTGTCGGTATTTACATTTAATTCCAAGCACACAATCAAATACGAATATTTCGTTTCGGTTTTCATGGTCCAGTTAGATTTTGCGACAATTCTTGAATTTCGGTCAAGTTTCGCATAAAACCATGACATTTAACTAAAAGAAAGAAAATTACGTCTTCATGACATTTAACCCTTTAACTATACTGTTATCTACTAAGGAAAATTTACTTTGCTGAGGTTTTTCATCAATATATTTCTATTTCTGACGGGATTTAACAATAAATCGAAAATTAAATGCATTACATTTTATTAGTATGCTCGGACATGGGGTTAGAAATTTTTTCAGTCTAGTAAAATTCGCGATATCCCTTTTACGCGTTTGTAGCTGCAAGGATAGCTGAGTCAGGGAAAATAGCAAGATGCCATACATTAATATGCCCAAGTGTAACATCGAATGCGACGGCATCATCGTAGATGGCTAAGGGATTTTTTAGAAAACGTGTCGCGTCGGCACGATCGCAGTAATTGAGAAAACGTGTCAAATAAATCTCTCACTCATAAACGCGTTCATAGATGTCAAATATTTAATATATATCTAACTATATATATATATATTGAATAAATGCCCGGGGAAATAAATCGAATACAAAGCATGCGCTAAGTACAAATGTATACGATTTATTACTATGCAAAAATGAATTCTGAAATATCTATTCGTCATTTATAGTCTATCAGTCAAACTCCATTTAAAGGCTCGACGTTTTCTCCGTTATCAATAATAACATAGCAAAAAATATTCTGCTTCGCAGCATATTATTTTTAATGAAAATATCTATAAACTTTTGCGCGGATTAGTTACGCATGAGGGCTTTAAAATAACAATCATGAGTTCTTTGTCGAATTTTACCAGGTGACGTCATTGTATAAATGCTTCCGCCTCCGTACTCTGGTATAAGTGTCGACACCATAAACAGTCGTAATGATTAATCCCTTCGCATTATCAAGAGAAAACAAAAGAGACTTCGTGATGAGCAGGTGTAATTTTTTGTCGCCGTGACGGCATGTACTAATGCTTCGTGTTTCATAATCAAGCGCTTAACGAAGATAAACGCGCTACGGAATGGGAACGGTTTAATCTCTAACGAAACGGCGTGACGCCCATTACCCGCTATCATGCGAAACTGCATAATCGGCTAGATTTTGTGTCGGCGGAATGATGTAGACACCGACAAATTGAAGAACGAAATTTGAATTCGGGAGCCATAAGGGATAAATTACTGCGGTATGGCATTTGACGGGATCAGGATGTTAGTTTTCAAATGCCTATCGTCCGTGTTTTGTTTAGAACGTTTTGAAATGTCCTTCCTACTCTTTGCTCACGGGTTTTTTACTCTCTCATATATGATAATCCCGTCTGTCTGTCTGTTACTGGCTCTAGATTCTACAGCCTAAACGGCAGAGCGAAAATGAATGAAATCTCGTACGTAGGCATTTTATCATACTGAGCAGAATGTGTAGAAATGGTTGACATTGCTCAATAATTAAGAGTAGTTTATTCTACGCATTTCTAACAACAATTCGAATTTCTCAAAAACGGCTAAAACGATTTTGATAAAATTTCCTACAGTTACTTGAGTATACATATGTAATAATTCTACGTATTTCATTTTTCTCAATGAATGAATATAAGAGTAGTTTATTCTTGGGCAACTTTAACAAAAATAGGATTTTCTAAAAACCGGTTTTTACGATTTTCATTTTCTAAAGATAACTAAACGACGCATTAGTATATGAGAAAGTTTGTACAATGTATGTTGTACCGATTTTTTAATGAGGAAATATTGAAATATCTGCAGTGAATTTTTAGAGGCTTCTTAAGTCTAATTTTTCTTGGACGCTTCTTGATCACTAAAAACTCCGGCTTAATAAGGCGTGTGGGTGTGTATAAATCGCGTCCCATGCTTTTAAAAGTATGCCAAAATTATATGTAGAGGGAATTACTTTCCGCGCCAAAATTATGTAGATTCGAGTTTGAGGCTTAATATCTCAAAAACAACTCATGGGATTTTCGCGCAATGCATGTCAGCGTGTAGATAATTTTGTTCTGCGTTTAGTGTAGGTAAAGCAGAATTTAAAAAAATTATTCTAAGGTATGTTTACGGAGTCAGAATGAAAAATGGATCCCTTTTTTGAGCGTTGCGGCGGCTGGCATCACTTTGCCTGTTTGTAATAACAAAACGGAATATTCAAATTAAATTAAAATTTAGTAAAATATGAGTCGTAGTCTTATAATTACGTGTGCACAATTTCAAGTGTTTCACTTTATTCGTTTACGGTATTTTATTCAATTTATGAGACCGTGTTTTCTCCGTAAGTATGCGGCTTGGAGGCACGCGATCTACATTGCCGTCTTCCTCTCGGTATTCCTACTCCGAATCAAGTAATGTCATTAAACTGAAATGAACACAATATTTTATACAGAATTTTATATTTTTTGAAAGCGACCTTTTCAGCGGTTTTGGAGCGCGGCGTTGTCAATAACCGCAGCGCTATGCGTTTAAATTTTAGGACGCCCACTAAAATTTGTTCCAAAATGCTTCTTAGCCGGAGGTGTATTACCGCTCGAATTCTCTTGAAAAATTTCTACATTTTCCGCACCAATTTTTTTCACCGATCCTAAACTAATTCCAAGACATTCGGACATATTTATACGGATATATTTTAACGTTTTTCACCATTCTTTTCGACTTTATGTCGAAAAAACATATTGCAAAACTTTGTATTAGTAATTTGATCTGTGCTCGATACCAAACAAGTTATAGATAAAAATAAATGTAATATCCTACTAGGGCCTGCACATCAGAATTTGGCGCCTCGAGCGAGATACCACTCCAGCGCCCCATCCGTAAATGCTTGTTGAGATATTTTAGAGGTGCATGTTAATTTGTTCATCGCTATGTAAAAATTATTGATCGCGAAAAAATAAAAGGTATAACATCGAAATATAGCCTGTTCCGCGATATAAATTTTTATCCAATATTTATTCACATGCATATTCAGTCCGAATGCCGATACGGATCTTTTTTTGCGGAGGCCACAGCCCCTTCCTTAAAACTGATTTTTTAATAAATAGGGGAACTCCAGATAAAAGAGAAATCGAAACGAATTCCAAACCGAAAGTAAAACCGCTTGACATCCGATGGACTATGGGATCTTTCTCGCGGGTCTCCGAAAATTCCCGCTGCCTTCTCTGTCTCAAATAATAGTAATATTAATACTTCTTTTCCGTCTTTATTTGTTTCGATCATCATGCAAGGTTTTTATATATGTATGTCATATACTGCTTATTAAAACACGAGAGCAATTTTCTGCGAGAAACGGCGATAGTTTTAAGTTCTGGTGTAGTCGCGATGTTCCTCTGGATTTAGTTGAAGGAGACTTTGTTGTAAAGTTAAAGGCTAACAGAAACTAAGCCGTCCTCAAATTGCATTAACACAAATAAAATGTATATACAAATGTGGATGGCCAGAACTTTAAAAACTTCGAATAAATTTGTTTTTTTACTTAGGATGTCTCTGTATTTTCTTTCAAATTTGTAATCCTTCCAATAGATTGAAATTTCGCATCAATTCATCAAACAGGAAAGTAAAATCAGTAATCGAACGATCAACTCCATTAACTTTTTAAGAGCCGTGCGAACGTCTTTAATTAAAACTCTTCAGTAGCCTCATTCCAAGTCAATTTTTCTTTAAAATGTCTCTCTCTCTCTCTCTATCTCCATCACTTCCGAGAAATTTCCTCTCCGCACGCCATTTACAACTTTCACCCGCTCGATCTCCATAATGGATGAAGAGAAAGGATGCGGTCAGTTGGGAAAAAGGTCGTCCCGATGGTGTGAAAGGAAATGGAGGATTTTCTGCTCATTTATGCGTAATCTATTCGTTGCCGAACTGAAAAGAGATTTTTTTTTAAATTTACAAATAAAGGAGGGAGTTTTAAGATAGATGTTAATGTTTTCTTCACTCTGTCGTCATGTTCTCCGCTTTCTTAACCCTCCCTCGAACCCATTCCCTGACCTAAACCTTCTTAATTAGGATTATGTATTCTCTTTCTACCGATTGCAAACTCATTTCGTAAACTTTTGAGTGATTAATATAATTAGATATTTTATGTTATAATCTCTAAGAATGGTTTTCTATTTCTCCAAACTCCATCATCTTCTTATATTGTATATTTCTGAGCGAAATGTTTCGTTTCTTAAGGCAGAAGAATTAAATCAAAAATTTAAATAAACCTCCAAAAATTTTAAATTAAGATCGTTACATCATACAAAATGTTACTCATCTAGTTATACGTATTTCGACGGAGGATTTAATAAAACGTTTCTCCACAACTTTTTTCCGCCTACTTTTTCAAAAGAAGAAAATAAAATATTTTAGAAAACCAGGATATATTACTGAAAACATAAAGAGAACCGGCGCATACCGACTAAAATTAACTTGGCGCGATTAATGCTATATAATACAAACTAAAGGATAAACATTATATCCAAAGAGTGCGTCGCATGTGAATGAGTAATAATTAGCAGGTCACTCGTAGGCTACCGACAAACCGCTTTTCGCCTATCCTTTCTGAATTCCAGGCTTTCTTTTGAGCCCTCTCACAACAGATATTCACCGATTCCATCAACGATAAATGAGTATATTCAAACAGCGCACCAAGTTATTATCACAAAATAGATTATTACAAATTTGAGCTATTCGTTACAGCTACAGTAGTTGTTCTTTTTCACTCTACAACCACCGAAACGAACGGATAAACCATACCATGCCTCGATAGACACGAAACCCAAAAACAAAAAGTAAGGTTTATCCGAGAAAATTTACTACAGTAAACGGAAATGGCGTCCATGGGGTCCCTTCCATAAAAGTGGGACTTGCTCGAGGAATATAAAACGCTTTCGGAACCACGGATGCTTCTTTGAGAAATATAAATCAGTCGCTGTGGATATTTTCTCCTTTCACTTCACTTGTCGCGATGAAAAAAAGAACACCTGAAGAAAACGAGATTTCTTCGTACGTGCTTTCGCGACAGAGGATATGCCTTCACTTTATCCCCAGCGAAGGATTTTTGGGAGAAACTTCCTCGAGATGAATAGAATCTGGGCATGTCCCCGTTGGTAGATACGGAATAATTCCGTTGGAGGACGGAGAGATATACACTACTGAAGGTTAGCGATTGATCCGCTTGCCTAGGACTCCCCAACGAAAAAAGACTTTCGAATCCCTTGCGGGGATCAAAGGGAGGTGAGGATTTACCTTAATACAGATTGATGTCCTCAACATTCGGGGATTCCTAATCTTTCTTTTCCTTTTTATCTACCTCTGTATGTGATAAGGACGTTTGGGGCGAAAAACAAATCACTATTACTGAAATAAAAGACGGTTCCGGATTGATGCGGTTTTCTCTGTACTCTGAATCGCCCTCTTTTGTTTCTTTTATCTCACGAGGGAGAATATTTATTATTATCTTTATCGAAAAGTTTTATATACTTATAAATATTTATAAAACTTTCTGATAAAGGTAAAACATAATTATAACAAAAATACTTTAAATATAATGCGTTATATAAAATTAAATCACCATATTTATGGAATAGTCAATAAAAACGTCTGAAAGCTTCAATCTAAAGCTACGTAAGCTAAATGTCCTTTTCCCCTATCACCCGAGAAAATTTTTATGGCATATAACAATTTTTACTTAGATTGCCCGGGTGATATATTTACGTCAGCGCTTATAAGTTAAATGCATAATGAGAATTATTTTTTGAAAAAACAATATAAACTCTAGTTAGACATCATGGGGTGTCGAGGTGACAAAGACATCGAAATAATAGGAGAGAATCGAACGATTATACAGATTATCAGAAAGAGAAAGGAGAACTGGATTGGGCATTACCTGATGAGAGAGTGCATGATTAAAGAAGTGCTAGAAGGAAAACTGGATGGAAAAAGAGAAAGAAGTAGGAAAAGGTTTCAGCTGGTAGACGACTTGAAAGGGAAAGAGAGCCATCAAGACATGAAGAAAACTGCGGAAAATAGGAGTATATGGAGAACCAAGTTTAACCATGAATAATCACGGACCTTTCAACGGACAGTCATGATGATGATGATGTGCATTTATAGTACTATATAGTGATTCGATTTTTAAATTCGCGAATCGACGAAATTTTACGCCCGTCCTTTCTGTTCTGATTTAAACGATCTCCTGCACATCATATAATACCCATGTCTAGTACTAAGGCAAGGAGAACACTTGTGTGAAGATAACAGTTTAAATGTAAATTTTTTTCACAATGTTAATCCAGGATCCATAAATAGTTCACCGTGGATGCACTCTTACTATATTTTAGTAGCCTTGAAGGGCGTGATAATTTCGAAAGCGCTCGTGAACGTACAAAGGCAAAAGACAACGCTCACGGTCCCGAGTAGTCCCATTCCTCTTATTATGCTGCGCAGGTTTTGAAAGCCCTAAATGGAGTTATTTTTTTCTCTGTGGCAGGGCTATACCTATTACAATGTTTCCATGCATTTTCTCTTAGCCTGCTAATATTGAATACTATATTTCTCATCGTAAGATGACTTTAAAAAACGCCCCTCTGTTTTATTATACGGTTCGATGTCAATCTGCGGATTAGGGATTCTGATTCCCGGCCCTTTTTCGTTTCCCGGGACTCGAGACACTATATCGAAGAATTTCCGGGACTTGAGAATTTTACTTACTTTTCAAATGTAATCAATCAAGATGCCTAGTCTCTAAAATATCTATCGCTATCGCAAACGCAAAATCGCTATCGATCGATACAGCGTATTGTCGTTAAACGCTATCTTCATTTCGATCGCTAACGTCATATAGGCTACCGCAACTGTCATTTTGTCGATTTTCGTTAAAAAAAATAGCGATAGCGATCAATTGACAATTGCTTAGAGAGTCGGCCTCCTGACAGCATTTCTAATAATTTTATTAAAATAGAACTACTGCATAGATACATAAAATTATTTTTTATTTTTGTATATTATTTTCTTTATCAACAACGACTGGTTGGATGGAAGAAATTACCTTTAGGTAATAAGCCCGCCAGCTTTTTCAAAAGAAAATTAATGATGATTTCTGCAATCAAGATTGTCTCTTATCTACAATTTAACGCTTCTGGAAGTTTCAAAAGTGCGAGAATCTCTAAGACTTTCCACAATAGAAATATTTTACTCCTTCCATTTCCTATTACAAGGTCTATTAAAGCTTTACTGATGCAATTTCTTATTTTTAAGAATCTCTCCATCATAGGAATCAACGATTTCCATCTTGTTTTTATGGCCAAATGTGAGGGCGGGCAAGTACGAAAATATCATGCATAATAATCATAACGTAACGAATTGTGATCTCGAGGCGTTAAAATTAATAATATTATATACTTATAAATTAACCAATTTCAAAAAAGTCTCCGGTCTCGATGTCTCGAGTGAATATTTCCCGGGACTCGAGACAGGAAAATACAGCTTTCTCCCGGGAATTCTCGAACCGAATCACTACTGCGGGTCGATGAGTAGTCCTCAAGAACGACTACCTCTATATCGTTCTCTTGTTCATGCACTTTCAGTTTTCCTCTATTCTCTTTCATCCTCTCTCTCTCACTTGCCCATTGCCTTTTTGAAAAGCCATCGTCTTCTCCTCTGTCAGCTGCTCCAATCCCTTTTCCTCAGCTTTCCTATCATCCAAAATCGAATTGAAGAAATTGGAAACCAATATAAAGGAAAGAAGCGGAGCAATTGAAGATTGGGAGTCGAGATTTTTGGTAAAGGATTGATCTTCTCTTTGCCGGTCTTTTTCTTTTAGACCAATTTTAAGAAACGAATGAGCTGCTCGCAGGGTCGGATTAAGAGACCCATGGGCCCCACGCACAGCGCGTTTAAGGCCCCACCGAAATCGTACATTTTTTTTAAAGTTACATTATGCAAGGTTTGTGATCTGAGCGGCATCACTTGGAAAGGGTTTCGGCAAGACGGGGTAGGGTCAGCATACCGCCTAAACCGACCCTGTAAACAAGTAAGCTAGAATAAATCCAATTCTCATGGACCCCTAATTCGGCAACGGCCATACTACGATGAAAGCACCGGTTCTCGTCCGATCACCGAAGTTAAGCAGCGTAGGGCCCGGATAGTACTTGGATGGGTGACCGCCTGGGAACACCGGGTGACGTTGTCAATTGTGCAAAATTTTCCCACGTGTTTTGCGGATTCTATCGGAACGATTGCTATTTTTCCAACTTTTCTTTCCTCGAGTGCATTTTGTCGATTTGGATCCGAAAAGCGTATATTCGATTTAAAAAATCGTCCTATATTTAATACTGGCAGTTTTTTATGTTCTTTTAAATAAAAATTACGTTTATCAAACCTTTCTGGTGACGTTTAAACGTTTAAAAAAATTGGTAATAAGCTCCGTTGAAAACCGTTATTCGGCCCACCGTGAAACGAAATTTTTAATGTGTAAATAAAAAGGTTGCACACTCATTTAATATAATATGTCTAAGAAGCTGATGCTTTGTAATATTTCAACAATTTGACGAAAATAGAAGAAAGAACAGCTCGATGAACATGAAAAATTATGGTTTGGGCGTCAGGAGCGTAATTTAAGAATTCTATCGACGATTAAGAGACCCATGGGCCCCAAGCACAACACATTTAAGGCTCCACCCAAATCGTAAATTTGTAACAAGTAACAGTTATTGTAAGGTTTGTGGTCTGTGCGGCAGCACTTTGAAAGTGCGAGACGAGACGAGTTCGGCCCTTAGTGGGCCCTCTTGTCCTCTGGGGCCCCACGCACTTGCGTGTTTTGCGTACCACTTAATGCGACCCTGGCTGCGCGAAGGTCGATAAAAGCGAACTACTTTCGTCTGTTCCGTTCACAGTTTTGCTTTGAAAGTGTTTAAGTTTTTCGCTTATGCTGTGTTTTATTATTGATACGCACAAAATGAACAGTGATTGTCTGAACAACCTTTTCAAATTTTAAAATTTCTCTCTCATTAAAACGTCATGAAATAATATAAATTTTATAAATAACAAATTATAGTGTTATTAGGTTACTTCTTTTCTTCCATCAAGCATCTGCATTCGTAAAAATTATAGCAGTAATCTGTGGCAGTTTCTAAATATTTTCACTCGTTTATGTACCTAATACGCTGGGAAGTTAACATTGTAACGCCTAAGAGAGAAAATATTTAAACCATATCTACATATTCAGACAAGTCTTTGGTTCCATTGGAGAGAGGTAATTGAAATATACCGCGTCGTCTATTTGGAGCTATGCTGGCCAAACAGTTCCGCAACTTTTATCAATATCACTGCACATTCGTCGGAAATTGATTTTCGTTCGTCTGTTTTGAGCTCCTAAATTTAAAATGAATTGATTTAAGCGTTTTTCTAATATAAAAAAATGAGAATAGATCCCTTTGAAATTTATAACCACGAGGACCAGTGCCGCGTTTAGCACATTTTGGACCCTAGGCAAATCAGATTTCTGGGGCCCTTGATCGAAAATTAAAACATTATTTAAGAATGAAAGAAAATCACATATTTATTCATCATATAATACTGTAAATAGAGGTTATTTTGCTATTTAATATTTTTAAAGAACCGTAAACAAAAACTAAATCTTTAAAATTACTAGGCACTTGCCTAGTTTGCCTTATGGTAAACGCGGCACTGACGGGGACACATCCGCGGAATAAGCTTCTCCCCTTATTTGTGATGAACTCGGTATTACTTTTCGCGACAGAGGATGACCTGCCATCGTGAAAATGCGTCACAGATATCCTTGAACGGAGCAATATACGAACATCTAGTCATCAGTGCCCTAGGAGAGATACTGATCGATCGAGGCAGGAGGTCAGGCAACTTAATTTCCATTCTACATCTATGTAGAGGAATTTCTTTACTCACAGATAAACTCTGAAGTACTAATTTATCTCTCTCTCCCTCCCTCTCTCACCCTCTCTCTCACCCCCTCTCTCTCTCTCATCCCCTCTCTCTCTCACCCCCCTCTCTCTCACCCCCCTCTCTCTCACCCCCTCTCTCTCTCTCACCCCCTTTCTCTCTCTCACCCTCTCTCTCCCTCCCTCCCTCTCTCTCCTCCTCCCATCAAACTAAATTTCCTCTTTTCTATTTATATACCTTCCTAATTATTCCTTTATATTTCCTTCTGTCTCTTTCCTCATCCCTATCCATCGACCTACCCCTATAAACTCTTTTTTGGCCGTTGCTTATCTTCGGTGAATTATTTCTTGTTGTGCTCGAATACAGCTTTGACCGAGCCGGCATTGTCCTTTATTTATCCCTTAAATTTATAAATTGAAATTATTTTACGATGCGATATGCTTTTCGTGTGATTTATATAGATATTTATTGATAATCATCGTTCTCAGATATGTCGATGCTTTTATATAGGACCGGATTCTCCATGTTATTCTTTCCTCCAGAGACTTGCTTTTTTGATGACGCTATTTCCTCTACAAGTCGCCCCTCTCTTTAAATGTCTCCCTTCTCCCCTTTTGATTTCATGTTTTCCTCCAATGCCATCTTTAATCGTACAACCTACCCTCAGGAAATATACTATCCAGTTGTTTTCCTCACGACCCTTCATAATACATTTTTTCGTTACTTCTTCTTTTCCATCACAATTTTTTAATAAACCAGTCAGTTTTATTTTGTTCCTTCTTCTCTAAATCTGCACCTTCAGTCTCTTTAAGAAGATACCAGTGTGTCTCACAAATGAAAAACCTCTCTCTTTAATTATATTCCACTCTCCTTCCCTTTCCGTCTCCGTACCCTTTGTCGCTCTGTATCTTTCTCCCACTGACGGATCCTACCACAATCTATCGTTTTCCTTTACCATAATCTTTCCATCACTACCTCTCTATCTTTCTTCCTCTCGCCCCCTCTCCCTCCACCTCTGTCTCTTCCTCAACCCCCCTCTCCCCCTCCACTTCTCTCTCCCTCCACCTCCCTCTCCCTCCACCTCTCACTCCCTCCACCTCTCTCTCCCTCCACCTCCCCTCTCCCTCTCCTCTCTCTCTCTCCGTCCCTCTTCCTCAACCACTCTCTCCCCCTCTACCTCTCTCCCTCCACCTCCCCTCTCTTTCTCTCTCCTCTCTCTCTCTCTTCCTCAACCCCCTCCCCCCCTCCACCTCTATCTCCCTCCACCTCCCCTCTCGCTCTCTCTCCCCCCTCTCTCTCCTTTCTCTCTCCCCTCTCTCTCTCCTCTCTCCCCCCTCTCTCCCCCTCTCTCCCCCCTCTCTCTCTCTCTCTCCTCTCTCTACTCCCCGTTCATCTCTAAAAAATCTTTCAGGAGGGCAGCGGTGATTCCATTATTCAGAATCGGAAACGGAGCCACACCCTGAGAGAAAGAGAAATGGAAACGGACGGATAGAGCGGGTGAAAGGCGAGTAGCAGGGAAAGAGGGCAAATAGAGAGAGAGAGAGGGAGAGAGAGAGAGAGAAATAGATGGAAGGTGCTTCTCATTCGTCGCGTACGTCGCTTCCATTCGCATTTTGAACCCACACCCGAATAGAACGACCGCCGGCAGCTTGTCTTTAGTCCAATCCCGCGCCGACTCTATCCCGTCATAATCCCCTCGCGTCTGTCTTCTGCTAGCGGGAGATTTCCGCGTTTGGCGAAGATTACGATTTTGCGTTTCATTTGTTTTTTAGCCAATGCGGCGTCATCCGTCACTCACGTCGGAAGGAGGAAAACTCCCTAAGTAGGACCTGTCCCATTTTCCTGTCTCGTTTAAAGTGGAACGAGCAGCGAAAGTACGACTTTGATGTTAATTTTATAATTGATATTTCGTGTCGTAGTGTGTTCTGCGAATAGAACGACTATGCAGCATTCCGCTGTCGATAGGGTTCCATTAACTTTAATTGTACTGGCGTTTAAACTAATTGCAGAAATGAAGCAAGTGACGACCAGGAGACTTTGCAAAGGGACCTTCAGACTATTGCGAAGTGGCGTAAAGATTGGCAACTTGACCTGAGTATAGAGAAATACCTCGCAATGAATTTCACGCTTTCCATGAATGTCATCCGTTACCCGTACGAAATATCGGGATTAAAGCTAAAATACGTCAATAGTTACAAATACCTAGGAGTCACACTCAGTAGCAATTTGTCCAATAGGAAGCATATAAAAACCGTCATAGCATCGGCAAACAGGGTTCAAGAGCTTTCCTCTAGAGTATTGCGGGGATGCCCCTCGAATGTGAAGGAAATCGCATACTTTTCTTTAATCCGACCCGTAGTGGAATACTGTTGCGCCGTCTGGGACCCTTTTGAGGAGGGCCTAACTAGGGAGCTGGAAATGGTTCAGCGTAGAGCGCCTAGATTTGTAAAGGGAGAATATCGGTATGATGCGAGTGTATCAAAGATCTTGAGGGACCTGAAATGGCAGACGTTGAAGAGTAGAAGAATTGACTACAAAAGTAAACTATTTGAAAAGTTTAAAACCTCCGAGTTCGTTGAAGACGTACGCGGCATAGTTGTACACAACGGTGTTAGTGAGCGTAGTGTTAGATTAGAGCGTACGAGAAAATATTTCGAAATAGTCGCTATAACCGAGAAATACTACAGATCTTTTTTCCCAGACGCGATAAGACAGTCCAACAGAGGCATTAGTTAGAGTTCATTTGGTGCTGTGACACCCCCTGCCAAACGCTTCTGGCGGCTTGCAGGGCATTAATGTAAATGTAGATTACTTTATCGTTTTAATTTTGGTATTATTAAGCATTATAAGGCCGATATATTAAAACAGTGCACATTCCTCTATGGAAGAATAACTCACGGCATGCACAATTCCTGTTCCACTTAATAAATTTCATTTAAAACTCCGAATTTTATTTTAAATTTATTAGAACCGTGGGAAAAGAACAATTTTTCAGTCCGCACATGCGAATGTTGCGTAATTTTTTTAAGCCAGCAACGGAAAATAAATTGAACGTCACTCATAAATCACACGCATCATTCATCGGGAGAACAAAATACTAGTAAATTTGTGTCCGTATGAAAAAAACGTACACGCGAGAAATTACACCACCCATGCATTCACAAGAGGAAGAAGGAGAGGTAAAGAGACGAGACAAATTCATCACGAAACAATTTGCGATGATAAATGACTCGTTACGGATTCGACAAAACTTCGCCTCATTCCGAAAACGTGCAAAATAAAAAAACGATTCCGCCGAAGGCGAAGCGGAATCCAGCTCCCGGATTCATAAATCACCATTCAATCTCACTCGAGAAATGGCCTTTCTTTTATTCCGACGCTATCTGTTATTCATATTTCGTTTGATTTAAAAAAAAAAAGACTATCGAAAGACCGTTATCGACGAACTTTCCGATATTTTTTTTTCGGCGCGCTAAGCCCGGCTTCGAAGAGATTGGGAGACACCTCAAATGGCGAGAATACATCTCGCCGCATAGCGACATCCTCCCTTAAAAAATAAAATTCGTTCTTCGTTTCACTCTGCGTCGCTCCGGAATGCGAGGGAATGTTTATGCGCGCGCACGCTGAGGTCACGTGACGAAGGATTTGTTTGGGATAGAAAGAAGACGGGTTTGCCTGCGAGGAAAATTACTCCATATGTATGTTCTCGGAAAAGGAGAGAAATTCGGAGTGGATGGAACGTATTCTCCATGACGCTTGGAGATCCCTTTTCCGCGCTGGCGAATACGCGAATAATCCCTGCGTATCGGATTCTGTAGGCATTGCGCATGGTTCTCTGATTCACACCTTTCGCCGTCTTTTTAGCGATCCCCTTTTCTTTACTTCTCCCACCGTCACTTTCTCTCTCAGTCCCTATTTCTTTCCTTTCACTCCCCTGAATATTTTTCCATTGTATCCCTAACTTTATTTCGACAACGTTCGTATTTCTTCTCGCCTTTCTTATGCGCTCTCTATTCTCCTTCTCTCGTCCATTTAGCGTCTTTCTTCCTCTCTCGTTCTCTAAATTCCTTCTTGCTTTACTCTCTCTCTTTTCCCTTCCTCTACCATTATCTATCCTGCCGTCTTCTCATTCACCCTCTTCCTTCCGCCATCTTTCTCTCTTCGTCTCTTAGGAAAAATATAGCTACGATATTTATTCAGATAATATGTTTACTGTTAAGTATTTGATGATTATTTTTTAAAAGTATTTGATGATTATTTTTTAAAAGTATTTGATGATTATTTTTTATAATTCATAGCCAAAGCCTTTTATATCTTTTCTTTAATTTTTATGTCGATTACCACCAGAAATTAAATAAATTTACAAATTATTTTCACATTAGATAACATCATGCTAACATGTTATCGTATTTTATTTTTAATTACATATAAATTATTTGCTTTTAAAAACCATTGATATTTTCGTGGAAACGGTCATGAAATGTTTTATTAGAACGGCAAATATAAGTCCAGAGTATAAAGATAATTTATTTGTGAAGCTTTGGTAAAATAGGAAACATTGCAAGTGAGAAGATCGGTGAAGGAAAATCTAATTACAAAGGAAAATGAGGAACTTTCCAGATCGATCGAGAATCAAATTAACTCGGTGACGTAGGTAATTGAGATGCGAGTATGTCAACCTCCAAATTTTTTATTCCGGATCGCATCCATCATCAAACAAAGTCAAAAAGAGCTATTTTCGCTTTAAATCCTCTCTTAGCATTTGCTTTTGTTATGAACTGTTAGTACTTCTTCAGTTGTAGATAGTACTGTGATTCTAGGGTTTCTCCTAAAATTCATTAAGCAGAAACTGTTTAAAGGTTGGATGGAAGCCTTTCGCGGAGGGCTTCCTACATAATTGAGACAGTCCCAATTAGATATAATATCTAAGACAAATAATAATAATATTAGTATCTCATTTTGGGTTTGGCCATTTAATTTAATAATTCCTACTTTTCTAAAATAACTAAACAAATGAATATATCAAGAAATCTTTGCTTTAGTTAAAGCTAACACGTGATGAAAGAGATATTATTTTATTAGAATTTATCATAAACAAACTAGAGGAGACTCAATCCAAAAAAAATAATTATCAAACTCTATTTATTTCTGGTATTTAATTCATAGGGTACATCAAATGACCAGGAAACCATTTGTGCATTTTGGATGCAAAACGGCCGTCATCAGCGGTGTCTCGCCGATTATGGATTCTGAAAAAGCTTTTTAGCTGAAAGGCCAATCTACTTTTCTCGATGTATTTATGACTTTAGAGCTATCTTATTCAATATACGAGTATTTATTCTCATTCTCACCTTCACCTACACCGTCCAAATAGATCTCGATTTTCTTCTCTATATTTTCGGTCCCATAAATTCTCAACCTCTTGAAAAGATTCGAATTAAGTTACATGCTTTTTTCGTCCTTAGGACTCTTATCAAAGTTTAACATAAAAAGCTACGCCACGTTAAGAAAAACGAGGCGCCAGAAGGAAGTTGCGACGAAAGAAAAGAGAACCGCTTTTCGAGGAATTTTGTTTTGATAAACGTTTCCTTCACCTACCTCCTCCTATTTCCCCCCTCCCTCTAGCCTTTCTCTAATTTCCAACCGAAGACTTATGAAGAAAACTTGACCTATTTCATAAATATCTTTTCTATAAAGGAATAGCCTTTCTGCTATCTCACTTGGGCATATCATCCCTGAAAAGATACACAAATGTTTCGAAATGACGCAGAAGAGACGCCTCGAGTTCTTTTGAAAAAAAAATGTAATGTGGCTATTATGAAGCGTCGGTGTGTGTGTGAGAGAGAGAGAGAGAGAGAGAAAGGAGGAGAAACTTCTACGAAGTTTTTATTTATATATATATTATTTTTTCAAGAGTTTCGAAGTGCTAGTATTTCTCCTCTCCGCTACCCTTATCAAAAGACACATCCCATGGCGAAAAAAACACGATGTTCCCTGTCATAAGGCTAAGGAAGACAGGAGGGAGTGGCGTGATATGAGAGGGAGAAAGAGAGAGGTAAGGAGCGGATGAAGGTAGGAAAGGGGCAACTGGAAGAGGAAGAATTAACGCGAGTGATATCGTGGGAGTTCTTGGGAAGGAGGTCACGAACATGCCGAAACCCAAGACACTACATCAGCCATTCGAATGCCTCTTTTTTTGTGTGGATCTCCTCTTAATACGCCTTACCCGAAATATGGCGCACGCAACTATCCCGTGGGAAGGGAAGTTAGAGTAGTAGTGGTAATTAGGTTTTTAGGTGCGTCGACAGCTAAGGTCATTTTGCACCGTCAAATTTTGTTAGAGAAAATCAACATACATCACAATATCCATTCGAACCCGCGACCTTTGGGTTAGAAGGCAGGCGCACTGCCTACCAGTCTAACCCGGCCTGCGGGGAAGTTAGAAATGAAATGCGTTTCTTATAGCGCCGACCATAATGAAGCCCTCATCTTCTACGATTATTTCCTTCGTGTTAAGCCGCTTGCCCGATCTCGTAAAGGGTGACAGAAATAGGGTCAAACTGGATGTCGAGAGACATGCCATACGGGACATAGTATTAGTTTGCACATCTCTGAAAACCTAACTGCATCAATAAATGCCTCAGACCAGTCCCACCTTCATTTCGTGTGCGTTGCACATCGGTTTCTCATAAAAAGTTAAAGTAATTACATAGAAATCTCCCCCTTGTATGCCTTGGTCGAGTTTCACTACCTACCAATCGTTAGTTCAAATTCTGCGGAGGCCATGGTTGTATGTATTGTTGTAGCGCTAATTGTAAAACGACTGTATATGAGCCAGTTATGATAAATTTAAAAAATCACTTGATGTAAGCCCTTCAACTCTTTTGTCGTCTATTTATTTATTTTATTTTATTCTATAATTTTTCAGGTTTATGCATTTTTACGATTTCTTCTATGTATATAGAAATAAAACCTTACACGAATACATTACGCTTCTATCAGTTCATAAAATATCCTCGAGTGTAGCGTCAAATATATATGCCCAGTTTCAAGCACGCGGGCTTAATCGGACCCTCCAGTCAGTATAATGTGGCCCTCTCATTAATTTGATTCTAGTTGAGTTTCTGTAAAAAACGGCTTGAACAAAACTATCATACAGTAACACAGGGATGGGAAAAAGTATAAAAACATCCAGTCACACCCTCTTAATCGCATAGAAA
Organism: Uropetala carovei; assembly: GCA_036926305.1. Classification (NCBI taxonomy): domain Eukaryota; kingdom Metazoa; phylum Arthropoda; class Insecta; order Odonata; family Petaluridae; genus Uropetala; species Uropetala carovei. The sequence goes on along the minus strand of JAXCHB010000089.1, from coordinate 2,905,743 downwards.
CGGAACCTATTTCTGGGTAATCACTGCTGATCGCTGCTTTGTATCCGAAATGAGCGCCTGATTTCCCAATCTTTTCTGGATAATGGGGACATCAAAGCAATCAATTGGATACCTTTCACGAGGCGGTCTTTGTCATTCTTTTTAGAACAGCAGCATATGATAAACACGCTTCACGATTTATTCCTGATGGACAAAAATTTCACCTTGCTTTGACGGATGTACATACCTAATGTTTCCCATTCACTTTGCTACTTATTATTTATTTATTTATCATTAATTAATTTCAACGCGCGAAATATCGCGGATGTTTCCTCCTAATGAGAAAATTTTTATATTTATAAATTTTAAATCCATTCACTGAAACATAGATCTCTGTATCAGAATGTTTTGTTTTGAGCAATTATCTTCGTCTATTTGACCGTAAATGAGACCAAAAAATGGCCAAAATATGGAAGGTTAAGAATGAACCATCTACTACAATGAAGAAGTGCGCATCGTTCTTGTTATTGCGTGCTTTCTCTGAAATTTTACCGGTTACGGTTTTGATAAATTCTAACAAAAATATAATCAGGTAAACACGCGGCTTCTCCCAAATTGAGGATTCGTTAATTTCATTCCCGTCGGCTGTCGGTCTGATAAATGGCGGGAGATGGGAGTGACTGACGCGATCAGTTATGGATATGAGAGTGAACTCCGAAGTATTCCCTCGTGTCGCGACGCATAAATATGGAGACGCAACGTTAAAGGGATATTTTTCCTCCGATTTGACCAGTTTGTATACAAACGCTTCGCTTGTTTTGTTTTCCTTCGAAAATCCGCTTTAAATTAACAACCGTTATTGACCTGGACAATTTTAAAAACTCACACCGGTCTTTTTGAGTGTTGATTTTCGTAGACAGTATGACGGATCCATCCTGGTAACTCAAAACTACCTTCGTTTATTGATCTATTTTGCATGCTTCATAGGTCGACTGGACACGACGTAGTTGTCTTTAAGCGAATTATTCCGTGTCAAAACCATCATCTGTCAGAATTAAGCGTGCGCACAAAATACCTGACACTGACTCGGATTATGCAGTTCGTCTATTTATTCGGATGGATTTATGTGTTTACCGCTACTATTGGAATCTATAGCACGACTCGCAGATGGGTATCTCCATCTCTGCGATTTATAGCTTCTCTTCCTTTTGCATAATATATTATAAAAAGTTAATATGTGAAGCGTCGTAGCTAAGCTTTGAAATTTGTATCGTTATCGATAGTTCGATAATATATACACGTGAAAATATTAATGTCGATAAATCTTTTGATATAGATTTTCATTGGCTTTCGGTTTAACGTGGAATTAGTAACTCATAAATTTTGGTACTTTGTTTTATTTCGTGTTTATATTTATAAAATATTTTATATCCGTTGGTCCGAAATTTATTTATTTATTTATATATTTTGGGGTAGACTATTTTTTTCTTCCCTCATATCTCTCGAATGAATGATCGGATCGTAATGAATGTTACATTGTTTGAAATATTATGGCTTGAAGATGGTTTTTAGCCCATTAACAATTTCGTATCTCATATAGATGATAAACTATGAATGTTCAAACTTTTCAAAATCTGTCTCGTTACGGTGGCTCTGCTCGCGAATCTGAGGGCGTTTTAGTAGCAAGTGTGCCCCTACGTTACAAACGATAGCGGGAAATACGGACTTCAACTTGTTGTCATTTTGACTAATATATGGCGAGAGAAGTTATAACGCTTAATTGTACGAAAATTTTAGTTTATTATGTCGTTTTATACCTCAATAATGTTCACTATTGGTTTAAAAATTTTGAACTCTTTCGTAAAACAATTAACGACTCGTAATAAGTAGATGCCGGCCCCGGTGGCGGAAGGGTTAGCGCACTGGCCTACCATCACTGAGGTCGCGGGTTCGAATCCTGCCAAGGCCATGGATGTTTGTGTTCGTACTCATAATTCATATTTTCATCACTCATGTGTGTGTGTGTGTCTGATGTGGAAGGCAACGGGAAACCACCACATCATATGTGTTTATTCCCTAGTCATGTCAAACCAATCTTAGGATTGAAAACCATGAATGAATGAATAAGTAGATGGTTTCTTTGGGAATGTATTTTTATTCCTCACGCTGCGGTAAATGGCTTCTGGGTAGAAAAGTATATTCGAAATTTCAAAACTTGCGAAATGGGATGTCGTGGCATAGTGACGAGCGCGTTGGCCTCTTACGCTGGGCTATTGAAAACCTGCGTCAGTTGCATTTTTTCAAAACATCTTGCGGCCCCGTTTTTACGTGTTTAGAGGAGAGCACGCGAATCAGCGCTTCATCCTTCCGAAGGGACATAATGCAGTTGGTCCTCCTTGGTGTTATTCGAAAGAATAGGCTAATGCCGGTACCTGGTTTCTCTTCTTATTAGCTCTGTGATTTAAACTGACGAGCCTACTAGCGCTAGAGTCGTATGAAGTCACAAAGTTCCACAAATCACGAAATCACGAAATCACGAACTTTGACATCAGTCATTGTAAGAAAGCGATTGAGGTAAATTATTTATGTTAGTTATTTTTCATTGAATGTTACTCATTTTCGCAATTAAAAGATGAAAACAAGTAAGAATTTTCAAAAAATTCAAAAATAAAATCTTTTTGCTTAATAAAATAGGCGGTCTTAAAAGAATAAAACAAGAAAATTTTCAGATTATTTGTTCGTTATAAAAGATTTTGGTGTCATGTACTCGTCATTACTATAACTTTATATATCGTTTACGTAATAATCTCATTCCATAAGCTATGGATAAATAAAAGTTTGATATATAAAGTTAATAGCAAACACATTCTTTTAATGAAGCTCAACCTTGAAAACCTCCTATCAAAGCAAAATTATTACGTAAATGATATGTAAAGCAACAGTAATGATAAGAATATAACACCAAAATATTTTATAACGAACAAATAATCTGAAAATTTTCTTGTTTTATTCTTTTAAGGCCGCCTATTTAATAAAGCAAAAGTATTTTATTTTTGAATTTTTTAAAAAATTCTTACTCGTTTAGAATTTAAAATGCTTCCAACGACGCAGTTAACATTGCCACGTAGATAGCTAACCAAGTACCATAGCATCTGATTTTCTTTTAATTACACAACAGTTTTATCCTTAATACCATACTAGAAAATTAATGGAAATATTCGTCACATATAAGAGTGAATTGGATGAATATGTATATGAGGATTCATAGAGACTCAATCTCCAATCTACTATAAACTTCAATCGTCTAAGAAAACATCTGATATTCTTCGCCTTTAGGAAGAAATGCGCATTAATTACAATGTGCGACTTATTAATCTGAAAGTTTTTTAATAATTTAATTGTATCCTTGTAATGCTAAACAGTTGTCCTAATGTTAGCTCCAACTAATAGGCCTATGACTCTAGGTTTACAAAATAAAAAATACATTTGAAAAAGAAATATGTAAGCGGAGCAGGCGAAGGATGCGCGGATGAAAAAAGAATAAATCTATTTACCCGTTTAATTGACTCGTTATTTATTTACTATTTCTCTCACCAAAGTTTAAGTGTTTTACCATAAAGCCAAACAATGGCCCATCTCAAGAAGATCGAGCGGTGTCTTTCAGTTTTAAATCATAATAGGGGTTAAATTTCGTCTCCCATCTTATCCCATCCAACGGCCATTAAATTTCATCATCAGGCAATTATCCCTTTGAATTCCAAAACTTTTAAAAAATTTCTCCTTCCTTCCATCGACGGCGTTTTCTCGCCTCTTCTCCTTAATAACCCGTAACAACAACTTCCCTAATTTCTTAACTTGCATGTTAAATATTTTATCTCATCGTGAATCGATATCTCCTAATTCACCTTTGTATTTCCTCCTACCTCATTCTTGAATGCTTGGGTAAAATTTTTATACTCTCTTCTATGCTAAGAATAAATATTTGAAAGAATTAGTTTACTTGGATATTAAATTTTTTTAGCTTAAAGCTTTGTATGTATTCGCACGTAAGTGCGTGTTCGTGTGTGCGTGTTGTGTGTGTGTGGGTGTGTGTATATGTGTGTGTGTGTGTATATATATATATATACATATATATATATAATTTCGAATAAAATCACATCAATGAGATAACGGGGCACACAAACATCAAAGATTTTTAAAATATCTTTTCTGCGACTTTATAACAATCCGAATCACCAAATTGGTCCAAGCAAAAAAGACGTTTCGTAATTATTTTCCGTATTAACATAGTTCTTCAAGAAAAACAGTTACTAATGTATTTTAGTTAGCTTTATCATATTTCATACGCATCACGAAGCTCGGGCGTAAATAGATATAGTTTATAATCGGCATAGATGCGTTATTAGCCGAGAAATCAAAGGCCATTAAGGTCGTGTTTATCACATGTCCAACACGGCGTCCATTCAGCATCGCTGGATCCGCCAATGGAGTACGTATGTAAATTTGTGGTCCGTAAATTTCGCCTGGTTAATCTGTTCTCAGAAAGGAGTAATCAGTGGAGAGAAATCACATTTCCAAACAAATGCGCACCTCGGTGGAGGAGAAAAATCGTTTTCCATTTGTACGATAAACTCGACTTTTAATGTAAACGCCTGGCGATGTCATTTATGAAATGTTTTGATAAATTGCTTCACTTTCAGACCTCACAATTTCAACGAATTCCAGGGTCTTAAACATAATTTATTTTTGAAGAAGTCATCCTAAAAACCTAGGTGAGGTGATCCTAAACCCTTTTACTACATTCAATTGATTTTTTTTAAATATAGAAGTGTTAAATATAATTCATCGAAATTGGTCGTGTTGGAAACGATAAGATTCGGAGATATTTTTTGAGTCAATGGAAAAAAAGTCGAAATGTTGTCTCTATATATGTGGACATTTTTATGTGCTCCTCAATCGATTTGGGGGTTTTATCTAAAAATAAACGTCCCTGACCTCCAATTCATGCTCAGTGAGCTTTTTTCCTGTTATCATAATCAGGTATGGCGCCTGCAAGTACAATAATTAGGTGCTTAAAATCGATTGGATGATTCCACCCAGTATTAAACACTAGAGTAAACAATTTGCTCAATGATATCCATCGTCGGATATTTCGTCATCTGGCAGAAATGCGATAAGGTGACATGGGTTCGTACTTACGGAGCTTACAACAGAAATATGAATAGCAATAAGCAAGTAAACTAAATACTAGAAAAATGTGTTGCCGGTGAATATCTCCCCTAATATTAGAAATTATAAATAACAAAAAATCGAAAGATCGGGAAGACAAAGGGAATAGTAAAAATTTAATAATCACAATAGAAAACATTTTTTTAAACTACATACTGCGGAAAAATTAAGTAAGTATTTGTTCATTTGATGATACATACTATTCGTATGAAAATTTTATTCAATTTCCCCATTTAAAATATAATTTACATAAAATGTATATTAACCGTTACGGCTCATACATTCCTCAAAAAAACTAGATATTTTTATCTATGCGTAGTAAGAAAAATATACTTCACGATATAATTTTTCATGGAGGCGGTGCTTCGATTAGTGGTTCCGTGTAGTCTTTCTCGAAGCTATGTTAAATTTAAAAAGATTCGTTCAACATTATTAAAGATATTAATATTTACATTCATTGCATTGGAGCATATGACTGAGCAGAAAAATTTAATGGAATCTAAAACCAGTACATAATTGCACTATCTCGTTGCGAGTGTTTATGAGATCCGACACAAAAAACAAAAATTTTTATTTAAAAAAAAACTGAAGACTTCGTCAAAAACCCGTGATGATTAAAAAAATCTCCATGCGAATTCTTTCAGCGAAAGAGAACCTTATGATGCTACACCTTCCACTTAAACCCGACCCGTGCATTTTTTATGCACTCCGGTAAACATTTCTATCTCACGAGAGAGAGAGAGGAAAAAAGAGAGGCGACGAAATAATTTTTTTAAGCGTAACTCAAGCGAAAATGGAGCACCTGCGAGCGGCAGAACGTAAGTAATAAGGAAAAACTTCAAACGTTTTTCCCTTCTTCGTTAGGTCCCCGTGTAACGTAAGAACCCCATGGAGTTTGTATTCGATGGAAGAGCACGTTTTCTTAACGGCGTTTTGAACATTCTCGACCTGAATTCACCGGAAAATTGAAAGCGCACTTTTTTTTTGAATCTCCAAAAAAAATGTAAAACGCCTTCACCCATTTCGCGGAATAAATGTTCAGTTTTGTGTGGAGGAATTGGATGGCTTTTTTTTTTAGGGTAGTGAATTGCACGAATTGTGTAAATGTCTTGGTAAGGTAGAGTGTTTTCGTAATTTTCTTTGGGGGAGGATGTCATACAAAAATTACATTCAAGCTCTTTATTGTCGCTCAAATTACTTGATCGACAAACCGGAGCTTATGCCGTTGGAATCATGATTAAAGTTTTTTCATTACATGCAGCGTGACCTGTTTGCACGGGGGATACGTTCTTAAAAGAAATGCCTCGTAATATGAATGCGTGTCATATGAACCTAGCTTTACGTAGCTAAAAGAGGGCTATGTTCTTGTTCTTTACCACTCTCCTCGAGAACCGACATTTTCAAACCTCTTCCTGATTGCACAAATAGTGTCTTCTGGATTATCTAATCTTATAAACAAAACACTCTGGCCCATCAAAATGTCTATTCCTCGCTCAACAATCTGGAATCCCACATCTTAGGTCTGATCAAACCGCGTTAATGCTAGCCATAATCGCCGTTATCTGAATTTTTTGTGATAAAAAACCAATGATGTTGTTGGAACTCGTGTTATAGGGAGCCAGATGTATTGTTGTATAAGTCGAATGACTTCGAGGGTTTCAGCATCGAAGGAACAGCATTCATTTGTCAGATTCCATTTTATATCACCCAAAACAGAATATTATTCCCGGATAGCATAGAGTTACAGATATGTTGAAGAATCTTTCATTGCTAAAGTCACTTTTTTCATAAGTTTGATCTGAATAATTTCGAGCGAGGTTAGAGTAAATATAGTTTTATCTTGCGTTTCCCGTAGCAGTTAGGAGGCCAAAATCTTATCAGATATTCAATTAATCAGAATGTTTCATTTGATGTTTGATGTTTCATCCACGAAAAATGAGAGGTGCAAATTTAATTAGATTATTTATACAGGGTGGGCCAAAATTCGCTCCCCATAGGAATTTGTATAAACTAGCACCGTAGGCTTCACTTCTAAAATAAAATAAAAATGTTATAAATATCTGTTTGACATACCGATCGATACTGACTGTCTGATACGCTGGCCGTCAAGTTCCGCGCGTCCTGACTTTTGTTAGATACATTAATATTGCTTGTTTTTAAAGTGTTTTTTGAGTGTGTCCTAACTTTTGGCTCACCCTGTATATAACAATAATGGAGGAATTTGAGCCTGTGTCGTCTGTAGAAGTAGAGAATCCGTAATTCATGTCCTGTTTCTCGCTTGCATGTATCATGGAGATGTTCTGGTGATAATATCCACGAAACATTATATGTAAACAATTGCGAGGAAATGTGATGTGCGCTTTCCGTTGGCTAAAATTATGTAAAGTCTGCCTAAATTGAGCACTTCGTTTATATAGCTTCCACAAAAGGTTACGGCAGTTCTCATTGCAGTAGCAAAGAAAGGTATTTCCACACATCGATTCGTTTGCCTTGTAATTCCGACGCTCTTTTTTTTCTTTCGCTTCTGAATGAGAAATGAGAATAGAACAAATGTGCAATCCTCGTCTGTTCGCGGATTTCCCTCGATGAATATACGAATGACGTGCGCCCAGGCTTTGAGCCGCATTAGATTTTTTAAAAGAAGAGTCAGTTGAAATTTAGTTGTAAATTGTTCTTGATCGCACGATAAATTACAGAATTACATATTTGATAACATTATATTTATTTTACATTCGTCACGAATTAATCGTAACATTGACAAATATACTTGTCTAACCTTTTCTTTTAAATTTATGGAAATGGATTCTCGGAGCTCCTGTAAAGTGATAAACCTATTTTATTTTTCATGAGTGATGTATAGATCTATCTATAGTTCTATCTATCTATAGTTCACCCTGCAAGCCACCGCAATGGTGTGTGGCAGGGGGTGCAATAGCACCAAGGTAAAGCGCATAATAATGTATAGTATCATTCTACGTCGGCTGATTTCCTTTCGTAACTTCTGTTCTGCTCAGCTATCGTTCTAGGGAAAAACGAGCCTTTATACCTCTCAGTCCTACAGTCTATCTCTCTTATTTTACGAGGATGGTCCGTTCTACCAATATAAGTTGGCGCTCTTATTATTTCTTCGACATCGCTGGAGAATATATGCGTTCTAAATCTTTCGAGAAGTTTTAACCTAGAGCGTGATCGGCGCTCAGCTAGTGATTCCCATCCTAAGTCCTGTATCAAAGCTGTAACACTATTCTTTCTATCGTGACAATTTTTGACGAATCTAGCGGCTTTTCGCTGCACTCTTTCTAACTCTGAGATTGATCCTTTCACGTACGGATCCCATATGCTCGACGCGTACTCTAATAGCGGTCTTACTAACGAGAAGTAACATGTCTCTTTGACTTTTTCCTCACTTTTACCTACTATGCGTTTGATGAATCCTAGTTTCTGTTTAGCCTTCCCGCATATATTTCGTATGTGCATATCCCACGAGAGGTTGCTTGTTAAAGTAACGCCTAAGTATTTGACGGAATCGGCTAGTTTTAGCTGGACGCCTTCAACAGTGTAATTCGTCGTGTCAATGTTTTTGTTTCCCCAGAATCTCATAAAGGAACACTTTCCTAAGTTCAATGAAGCATTTGATTTCTTCGGAAAAACAGCAAGGTGATACATTGCTATCGTATGCGCAGTTTCAGGTTTCAAATGAGAAATTAATTAAATAAATGGATAACTGAAATTAGTATAAGTTAATCTGAAGATAATCTTTTAAGATAGAATTCGTTTTTATGGTGCCTGATACCGGGGAATTTTATTGTTATAGTTAAAAGTTGACGTAGCATTTTTGTAATAATTTTAATGTTGATCTTTGTGTATCTAAACATGATTTCCTTATCTGTTGACCTACAATAAATTAAATAATGTTTTATATAATTCTTTTCCGCCATAAAGATTATTGGTTGGAAAATCACGATATATACAATTAAAATGATCATATGCTCTAAGAATCGAGGACATGAAAATATCAAATAAATGTAATATAGTCAGCTGTCTTCTTTTAGATGAGACTAAACTAAAACGAACTGCTGCTGCCTTAACTTTCCACGTGAATGCATTAATTTATACTTCAAAAGACACTGTTTTTGTGAAACCAACCTCTGCCCTACTCGTAGATAGCTCGTATCCAAACTGTTCGGTTCGTACAAATTTCGCAGTTTATCCTAAATCGATGACGATGTTTTTATGCTTACCTCGGAGACAAGGGCCTCGACTGGCCTAATTTTTTCGGAGGGATGAACTCAAGCATCTTTCACCGTGAGCCACTTAAGAGCGACCAAGAGTCTCGCTAATTAAATTCTCATCTATTTTACCCCTTCTCGTACACTCCGGTCCAAGAGAAAAAAAAGGAGGGATTTCGGTTCTCGCCTTTAGGGCAGGAAATTTTTGTTCGAAGTTTCCCTGGAGCTAGGACATGCTTCCTGAGTCGCCATCAATGTGTGCGCGATAGGCTTGAGGCGGCCTTCTCCAATCGTATGAGAGAAAAATAATCTCTTTAACACTTCTTTCCCTTCCTCTCCACTTTTCTCCTCTTCCCCTTCATTCTGAGGGAATCATTGATGCATCGCAGTCTTTGAAATGTCAAACAAGATATGTCTTCCGCCTCTCTTTCCCTCTCTCGCCGCTCATTCTGTACAGCTTCATTTTTCTCCCTTTTTTAATCTGGAGATTTCCTCAGTCAAGAATTTTTTTTCTATCCATGGGAGATCTTCTCTCTTTCTCTTCCGTTCGTGCCATCCTTTGGAGTCAGTCGCATACTTCCTTAGACCTTTGAGGAAAAATGTGTTTGAAGGAAAATTGGAAGAATGCGTGTCTATTTTTGGAAAGATTTCTTTCATATAGAGAAGTGTATGGCAAGGGCATGGATGTAAGAAGGCAAAGCCAAGTTTTCAATTTTCGGTGCGTGTTTGCTCGCGCGTATGCGTGCGCGCGCGTGTTTTCGGGGGTAGGTTTTTTAGACCTCTAGAAGTTCCGCTTGAGAAATTTCCTTCCCAATGAATAACTTAGGAAATTCTAAAAAAAATAATTTTCACGAAGTTATTTTACCAGCGGTCGGCTTGATAAATTTTGCATTTGACACTCTGTTTTGGTGGTAACTGTTGCATGATACCTATAATAAAAGCTGGACTTGTCGGATAAAAACTCAGTTTTTGCATGATATTGACAGAGGCCTTTCGTATATCGATTTTCTTCTAACCTTTTTTTCCGGAAAATCCGATAAATTATTATTTTGCGGTGTATACCAAACCGGTGAAAGTTTTTATCGGTTTTGTGGCTCTCGCTTTCATTTATAAACAGGCAACTAAATTTTAAATCGGCTGAAGTAAAGGTTATTCTATTTGTCATTCATGCAAAAGTATATTTATTCCATTACTCCGAAATTCTTTTGAATTATTTGCTTCTTAAATATTTTTCTCAAATTGATTTTACGCATATGCTCGGCCACTTATTGATTCCCATACAATATGGCCATGACCAATAACTTCGTTGCAAGACATTCGGAGAGGATGTAGTCAAAGGCGTGCTATGAATTTTCCTCTACAACAGGTGCAAGTTTACAAATTCGAGATTGGCATTTTTTTCTCCTGTTCTACTCGTTGTAGAATCTGATGCTATTTATTATTCGCGTTCATTATGTATGTTGAGAATGTGAAGAAAGAAGCATTGAAAATATTGTAGTATTTGTATCGTGTTCCAAATACGATTCAAACTTCGGCGATCATTGAAATCCTTTGTCCACACAGTATTCTATAAGCTGCTACAAGTGAAAATAATGTTGCTTTAAGAATATTTTATTACATATAATACACTGCGCCAAATTATTCGTGTGTGAATTCTAAAAATTTATGTTATTACGCGGATGTTTTCGTTTGTGTATTTTCCCACGCATTAGTATGCATGCCTATATTTATGAGATTCTCTTACTCGTTCTGTGGTGTTTACGGAATGAGTCGCCGTATTAGCATAATATTTTTTAAATGAAGTCAATAGAGAAATAAATTTAAGGTAATAAATTAAATATACAAAGAGACCCTCTACACGTATTTCCATATATACCCCATTGGGGCTCGCAAGATAATTTTGGGAGGTTCGCGAGCAGTCATTGCTATGCCAACTGATTTTTTCCTCAATCTATCAATCCTTCAGTTTTAATTTATAGGTTATGTCTAACTTTTATATTTGATTGAGGGTTGGAATCTTCAAAATAAAGCATTTGTTAATTTTAATATATTTATATTTAATATAAGAAATGTAATTTAATAATAAAACGTTAATTAATACGGCGACTTATACCTACTAGCTTCGCTCAATTTCTCAGTCCTCACACTTCTCATCTTTATTGTAATTCATTGTGATATCTGAATTTTTGATGAAGTAATTTCTTTTGGGAAATGTGGAAACGTGAAAAAATCTGCTATGACCGAGAATCGAATCCGGGTCTTCCACTTGCCGGGCAGATATTCGACCGTAGCAGACTAATTCTCCTGTAGTCATCTGTGTACAACAACAAGAATATTCCAGACTATTTTAATGTAGTGAATAATTTAATCAACATATGCCATACGTCTTTTTTAAAGAGATTCATGATCATATATAATGAAAATTTTCCTTAATTTTCTTGAACCCAAAATTTTCATATTTTTCAGTGCGCTTTATAAAATAGTATAGATGAAAAAAAATGTTATATATTTTTGTTACTTTTAGAAAATTCACGGGGGGTCGCGGCGACCGAACATCCGCACGGAGGGGGTCGCATGGCAGATATGCCTGAAAACCACTGCTATATGCTATAACATAGAAGTTAAGTTGATTAATAATTAATTTATTAATTTAACTTATACTTTTGGAAAATTATAATTAAATTTTAATAACTACGCTTTTTGGCGGTTTGCGGTGACATCTAACAGCTATTTCAATAAATTTTTAAAGTTATCAATATATAGCTATGAATTAAAATGTGATATTTTAACGTACGATATGACTTATAAATCTAAACAATCTTACGAAGAATTACGAGGTGCGAGTAAAAAGAATATAATGTAAAAGCATTTTATCGCATATTGAGAAAAGTGGAATGGGATAACGGAGATGGTGGAGCCATGAAACATGGAAAGGTTCAGTCTTTTCATTTTCCGTTTTCTTTTCTTTTATGCTGCTTTTCAAGTACCTTTTCCACTTGGATTAAGCGCCCTTCTAAGGTTACGCTTAAAAAATGTGACCTCTTAACGTACTTCTGTGAGCAAAGTAGAGCTTAGCCTTTAAAGGGAAAAGCTCCACATTGACGTGAGTGGAATCTGACGCGTTTAAAAATACAATTTTGTGGAATTTATCAATCAAAGGCTCTTTTACGAAAATTTGAGTTAACTTTTACTCTACGTTTTCTGACTCCACATGTTCATTTATATATTTATTTTAATTATTTATTGTTTGGTATGTTATCAATTAAATTATTTTATTTTGTCCATGATGATTACTATTGGTCAACAATTCAAAAAATTAGAAAAACTGGAAAAAGTTCGGTAAATGCGGAAACGGGAGAAAAAATCGGCTATGACCGAGAATTGAACCCGGGTCTTCCACTTGGAAATAGTTGGAGTAAAAGTGAACGTAACAATTACAAGACCAAGATGAAAACAAGAAGAAAAATGCCATATCAAATTGCGATAACAGTTATGCCGTAACCATATTCATTATAGGATCAATAATAACAGTGGTAAATCACCGATAGGCGTATAACTTTCATTACAATCGCAGAGCAGTGATTTATTCATATATTCAAGTTGGTGTAAGGAATGCTATATCGCAATTTGCCTATATAATTCACCAGATGAAGATATATATGCAATAAAAAGGCAATAAGAAATTCTGAGTTAAATCACAGCCACTTTTGACGAGCGACAAAAATAAGGTGCGAATACGAAAAATCTTTTGTTTTCCTCCTTCATAGAAACTTAAGCGATGAGTGAATAAATCATTATCATCGCGTGTGATAGCTTTAACTTTACCTATAAACACCTCTGATGTGCTCAAAGGGTTTCGTAAACTTCTGTCCTTCCGAAGAAAGAGGAAAATCCCAAGGGCCTAATTTCAGGCGCCGAACTCGGCCCGAAACTCTCGAGGCATTAATCCCCCTTAAACACGTACGCTTCGGGTTTTAATTGATTTACTTCCATTATCCTAGAGGCGGCGTTAATCCTCCTCCCATCCAATCTGCTCCACCTCTTACACCATTATGCACTATCTCCTGGCACCCGTCTTTTGTTTCTAACCTAATTCGGGCTCGGGTTCAGAATGGGCGCATGAGAATGTGTGGATTGCCGTGGAGCTCAGGCGAAGGTTTCGCACTACATCGCAAGACTTGCCAGATATTTCACGGATGTCTGTGCACACGTGCACAAACACAGAATTTGTATATTAAGGTTTGCGCGTACTCTAATTGCTTAAATATTTTCGGAAAACGCGTTTTAAAACGTATAGTTATATCCACCCATTTTAAACACTATTCAGAATCGTCTTTTAAAATTTAAACGCAGTTGTGTAGGCCGTTTTTAAGTATGGTGGTAAAATTGTTTTGGTTTGTTTTTTTACCGTAAGTCCCTTATGCCTAAACAATTCAGTTGATTCAACCCGTAGGCGATGGATAACAAGTTAGTTAACCTTGCTAGAGCTAGAGGTAGAAGCACATTTTCTTAAATATTTTACGGGCTTTGGTTTGCCTCTGCCTTCGTGGAAGGGGCAACCCGCAACGTGGGAATTTTGATCATCCGTCTCATCTCTTACTCTCCCATCTTTAACTCCTCTAGCTTCAGAATTTTGGCTACAGTGCCATTTAGAAGTTTTGAAATTATCGGAAAATCCATCGACTACTGGAAAATCCAAAAGATGGAAAATTCGTAGACTGGTAAGATATACCTAATAGAAAAGAATTTTTCAAATATCTCTTTACAAAGTTGATTGTCCGCAGACAGACGAGCAGGCAGACAGCCTGACTGAAAATGTGGATAAAAATGGGTCCTTCATCCGTCTTTTAACATACACCATTAAAAATAAATTTAACATTAAGTAAGTTTTGATTATGGAATATAAATTACATTGGAAATTTAGGCAGTGAGTTCGATTTCATTTTTATAATTCTCAGTTATAATGTAGTTGTGTGCAGTAAATATTTAGAAATCAGTCCGCTTACAGGTCGAAGGTGATAAGTCAAACAGGTGCGCTACGTAATATCCGTCATTTCTTCTTCATGTGCTACGACGAAATTAGCGTCAACAATAAGCCTAAGCCACTAAACGACTTCCATAATGAAGACACGGCAGCCAAAAATGAGAGTCGAATAAATGTAATGCTCTAATGTCATATTTCGATACTTTTAGTTATTTCAGTCAGAATCGTTTGTTGGTTAGTGGTTTGGTTGGTCACGCTATTCCATAGGCCGTGCTTCTGGTAGCAAATTATGGTATTAACTCGAGAAAGAATAGGGATAGAATGTCGAAATTTGGCAGGAATGCTCGATTAACATATCGTATTTTAAGGTAATAACGAAAATAAATCTCGAAAAAAGTCCTGGGCTCCAAGGAAGATATTTCCATTTTCCGTAAGGTATCACGTAAAAATCGATTTTTTGGCGTGCAGGCTTTTATTGTTTTGGAAATTAAAATTAGAAGGAATTAACCTATGATCTTCGGATATGAACCATTTTGAAGAAAAAATTACTTTTCTTATTCTGTTTATCCTTTTCCGCCTACAGTTTGAAACCGCTCATGTTAAACGTTTATTTTACATATTTTGTGGAAATTTTGCCATTTTAACGGGATGTTGCCTTGGCTATCAATTATGTAGTTATACCTCAAAATCCTATTGTTATATCAATCCTTATGGGTGTAAGCGTGCTTTAAATGCTTTTAATACGAGATAGGGAAGGAGAGAGGGGGATGGTAGGGAGAGGGAGGGAGGTGGAGAGAGAGAGGGAGGGAAGGGGGAGAGGGAATGAGAGGGAGGGGGTGGAGAGAGGGGATGAGGGGGAAGGTGGAGATAGGGAATGAGGGGGAAGGAGTGGAGGGAGGGATGGGGAGTGAGGGGAAGATGGGAGGGAGAGGGGGGAAAGAGAGGGAGAGAGAGGGAGGGAGACAAACAGACAGACAAACGACTTTATTGAGGGCAAAATTGAGACTATATAGTCTCTTCTTACATTTAAGAGAGAGTGGGAGGTTAGAGGGAGGGAGAGAGGGGAGGGAGGGAAGCAACTATTTTAAGGTTAACTAACGATATCCCGTCATATTGACGGGCTTTTATACTAGTAATGACCAATAACAATCGATTCGATTGCTAAATGTAGCGCAGCGTGGATAAGTTATTAATTGAGACGTATCTTATGTTTTATTTCCGATATGTTTGTGACACCCGCAGAAGAGATTTTTTCCACTTAGCAATCGCTACACGGAATTTTAAATGAACGGTATCCGCGTCCGTTTTAATGTGGTTCTCATCGAACAAGTTTAAGAGACATAGGAATTTGGGTGAAGTGAGATAGGCGGATAGCAGGGAGATGATATTAAACAGTGAAAATTGAACGAAAGCAATCGAAAATCATTTGAATAGAATTTTCCCATTCCCATTCAATTCACAGGAGATAAGAGTCCTTCAGCTTATCAATTGGACAGGGTTTTTTTTGTCAGAGCTTGCGAATGCAGAATGGGATTTTTTCATTGAAAATATTATCATTCTGTAGTTTTCATTAACCGCAATATTGTTTTCACGAAACCAACTTCGACCGCAGCGGGCATGTGGTTTCATTTTATTTTGTTTTTCAATAGCGCACTCAATATATATATATATATATACAGGGCCGTGCCGATGGTTTAGGCGGCGAGGCAACTGCCTCAGGCGCCTCTTGAAGGGGGGCGCCAAAATTTGACAAAAATGTAATGTAACGGACGATGGTTGGCCATATAAAATTAACTGGTGCTGAATATCACAAAAGAAAGACTAATGTAAGACTGACTGAATTAGGACTGTAAAAGCAATCCGGGTCTTCACATAAATTCCTCAAAGAATTGAGAGAATCCGTAACAAGTGAAAATACGGTTCACTTCATCAATCATAACAGTACACACAAAATCAAAATAACTGCATCCTATTAAACTAATAAACTATTCCTCATATAACTTGTATGACTCTCTGTGCGCCATAATTGAAATCTGCTTGGGGCGCACGTATGTCTTGAGTCAACCCTGTCTAAGCCTATCACACGATTTCAAATTTTCAATTAAATGTGTTTAGTTCCACACAAATAAATCAACTTCTTAAAGTTTACTTGATAATAAATTTAAACAAAAGTTTAGAACGATCTGAAATAAAATTATGGATTTAAATAAATAGATTTTTATTATTCCCTATCGTTTTCGACTAGCATATAATAAAAGTACTTACAATTAATTTAAAAAATTTAGGGGGCGCCACATTATATCTCGCCCCAGGCGGCAAAATGTCTGGGCACGGCCCTATGTTAAAATTCAATATTAATTTTAGTCAAATAAATTAGTTAATATTTCTTTGTGTGTGTGTACACACACACACAAAGAAATATTAACTAATTTATTTGGCTAAAATTAATATTGAATTTTAAAAATTACCGATTTTTGGGGACTCAATTTATCGATTAAAAATCCCGCACTTACATTGTTTGGAAATTGCAATATTTATTAATAACGTTTAATTTTATTTCATTATTTATTTAAAATTCTTGTTTTCTGTTCACTGCAAAAATCGCGGAAAATTAATTTACCTAAATATTAATTAAACTTTAATTCTTAACTCTGCTCGAATAATTTTTAAAAATATCTAATAGAAATACTAATGTATTCCCAGGCATAAATATTGTGACCGGTGAGGATTAGGAGGAACGAGAAATTTATTTTCCAATGGGCAGCCTCGTATTTCACTTTTTTTCTTTTCGGCGCTAATTGAACTCTAGGGGAACTCGGGGCACTTGGGGAATATGAGCACCTTTTCTGTTCCGTCTTGATATTGCCAACACAAAATTTTTTTTAACTTTTAAGTGTTGGTAGGAGTAGTTCAGATTGTCATGGCGTCCGAAGGAGCTCCGCTCTAACATGCTGCTGTGTATTGTATTCCCAGTCGCTTTTAAAGGGAAGAGTTTCTTATATTCGTTGAGATAATCGTGTCATTAGTTCATATTTGAGATAGATACCATTATGTTTTCGTGGACAAATAGAAACTAATAAAGCGTGTATTTGAAACATGGTTCGATAGCTAATGAAACAATACTGAAAGGGCGGGATCACTAAAACGTATACAATGTAGTAATTCTTTCTTTCAAGGCATAACACTAGGGGTAACATGAGCACCTTTATTCGGGGTAATAAGATTACAAGCATTTTACTTTACATTTACGTATTTTTTCATATTTTTATAACTTTAAAATTCTTAAAGCTCATTTATGCTTTTATAGCTCATTAATATAAAGTATTTTCATTTTTATTTTTCAATTTATCATTGCAGATGTAAACCAGTTAGGCCAACGTCATAACTTAACAGAAAGTATCGTTATCATGTTTAAATTTTGTACCTTTTAATGCGATTATTTGAATAAATGTACTCTAATAAAAAATGTACGGTTTTATAACTTAATAATTAATTGGATATGAACTACTCATATTCCCAACATGTGATTTCCCGCACAATTTTATTGGCACATTTACATGCATTGGTAAAATTGCGTACAAATGTAAGAAAGGTATAAAACATAGTAGTGCATATTTTTATGTGGAAGCAATAAATTTATATAGGCCATAAAGTTTGTTTCACATAAAATACATTAACTATGCTCATATTACCTCAACTTCCCCCATAGAAAACAGCTTCTATAAACTACAATTTTAATTACAGTTTTTTTGCATCATCTTATCTTTTTTCAATACTCGTTTTTATTAACTTTGCTCATATATATGCATGCTTTCAAATATAAATGTATATTAATAAATTTGAAACAAAAGCTGTACATAAAAAATATATTAGGACGTTCCACAATTAAAAATATTTAAACAGATGTTACGTTCTATGTATTTTCATTTCATTTTGTAATTCTAGAACAGATCGATTGCTATACTTATCGCCCACCTGGGGAATATAAAGAAGGATATCTGCAAGAAGCTGATAAAATGCTATGTATAGAGTACAGCTTTGTATGCGGCAGAAAGTTGGACGCAAAGAAAAAAGATACAAAATACTTTGAAAGCTTCGAAATGTGGGCATGGAGAAGAATGATGAAGATAAAATGGGTAGATCGGATGAAAAACGAGGAAGTACTACGAAGAATAGGAGAGGAGCGAACGATTATGCAGACTATCAGAAAGAGGAAGGCGAACTGGATTGGTCATTACCTGAGAAGAGAGAGAGCATGATTAAAGAAGTGATAGAAGGAAAACTAGATGGAAAAAGAGAAAGAGAGAGGAAAATGTTTCAACTGATAGACGACTTGAAAGAGAAAGAGAGCTATCAACACATGAAGATGACTGCGGAAAATAGGAGTATGTGCAGAACCATGAATAATCACAGGCCTGTCTACGGACAGACTACCTATGATGATGATGGTGATGACAATGTACACGTAATAATGTCTGTGCACCCGCTTGTGTGTCCATGAATAATTTCCATGGTTACGACAGGTTTAAGTTAAGTCCAAAAGCAAATACGTTTCTGAAAGGCTTTAAAGATGCTGTCTCTAGTTAAGAAGGAGCAATCGTTATCGGATTTGAGAAGCTGAAAAATGCGCGAGCTAACGAAGGGACTTTGCTTAATGAGAAAAAAATGTGTCATGACGGTAATGATGATTACATACGTCAACATTTTCATCTTAACTGAAAGGCACAAGGTGTCCCTTTTTAAAGAATTGCCTCTTGTTCGTAATTGATTTGAAAAAACGCTCAATTTGTGAGGTGCCATACTTGTTCGCATTTCATTATCAACCTGGACCATTATTCTTCAGTGTAATCTTAGCCGAACTGACAATGAGTTGTAAAAAATTAGGGGTTTAATTAACCGTAAAAATTCGCCATTGTGTATTTTAATGTAACGATATATTGCAAAAATATTCTTCAAGAACATATTTCCTTAAATAAATGCTATGCAAATACTAATAAATATATTATATAAATTAAATGTATAATATTTATATATTTTTTTTAACTGATTGATATTTCTGTTTTGCTTTACAGCACCGATGGTTGTTCAAGCTATTTTGATTTTACCGTGGATGTTTTTATTCGAATGTTTTTTGTTCTAATAATGAAATTAACTTTCATGCTATAAAAATAGCAAAAAGTTTACAAAAAGAGAATCTGAACATAAAAGTTACAAAAATATTACCGTTTAGTTAATTTAACGGGCGTGGCAAAATGAATGCAAGTGCTGATGAAATAGTTGGCAAGTTATTACGAATTATTTATCAACTTAATGAGGCCGTAAAATATCCGTTGTTATTACCATTCTTCCGTCATAAATAAATAGTCTGAAGTCATCTTAACCAGCAATGTGCCAAGCGCTCGATCTTCCCATACGTTCGGGATATTCGCGAATAAATAAACTTCCGGCATGTTTGCGAAATAACTTTCCAAACCGTATCTCCCCTACAACTCGATTACCGCAGGAATCTATGCCGAGACCGCTGACTTGAATCCATTGTACACTTCCTAAACTGTCCGTTAGCGGAGACGCTTATTAATCGGCCGCCGTGGCCACTTGAGATTAATACCGTTCAGAAGAGATAGATCGCAACGCATCAAAACCCCACTCCTTCCGTCGGCTTCAGCATTTCCATCTGCAAGGGATCAATGTAAAGGACTCGCGGTGTTTACATGTCAAGTAGAGCCCTTCCTCTTCCCGCCAAATCCATCCCATTCCCTTCAACCTCTCCCCTCTAACCATTTATCTCTCTCTCTCTCTCTGCCCACTCTTTATCGCAACTTCTTTGAAAACATTCGGCCGTAAACGATGGGATTCGACCTTTAATTCCATCCAAAAGTCGCAAGGGTCAGCGCTAGGCGACCGTGTTTTTTTTTTTAGAAGATTACTCTGGACGTCGGTACGTTTCAACAACGACGTGAATAACGGCGTCTCCAGTTTTTTTACGCTAAACCATCTTCCTTTGTCTTTTGAATAAACGCCGGCTTTTAGAGTTGCGTAAAGCATTCGTCATTTAAAAAATATTTTTTGCTATACCTTCATCTCCTAAACCGCATGTTTTCGCCACGGCCGCAGACCGGCGAACAAAACAAACAACGAAAAAATAATCCCTTAGCATCTTCATTATCCTTTGAATTTGTGCCAATAAAAGGTTAGGTGTGTTATTGTTACGTTTTTGAAACGGGTTTCTCGAATATTCGGTATAGCATGACTAACCGTATTTCGATATGTAGACTTTTCAATCAGTAGAGGACATGAAAAATATTTTCTTTGGGTGGAGATTTTTCCCTAAAAACGTGAAAAGTTACGAGCCTGGCTCATCTTTTTGACAGGGATGTTTATGGTTTTAGGCATCGGAATCTTTTTACTGTGAACTCCACGTTATTACGTTTTCAGGGTTGTTCTTCTACGTTTCCTCGAAAATCTTTTGTCAATGGAGTTTTCCTTATTCAAAAGTTTCCTTTTCAAAGTGCGCAGTTTGTATTCTACAAAGGGACTCACTTAATTGGGTATATTGTGAGTTTAAAAAGATTTATACCTATACAGTTTTTCATTTTTCAAGATATAAAATTCAGTCTCATCTAATGTTTATACAGCGAACGTAGTATGTCTAAAATTTTCTGCGAAATAGAATTTACCAAAGAACTACATATTTAAGTGCAATTCTTGCAAAATCTTAAACATTCCACCTGTATTATTTCTGTATTTGTCTTATTGTCAGTATTACAGGATTGAGTTGAAAATACTCATATCTCTTTTTATTTTTTATGAAAGTTACTTTAAGATTTCCAGTCATCGACATTTCAACTTAACTACAAGTGAAATGTTCACCAACAGATTGGAATAAATGAGAATAATTGTGAATTATGCTATAGACCAGTGGTGAGCAACCTACGGCCCGCGGTTCGCATTTGGCTATCGAAAGCGTTTTATGTGGCCCGCGAAGCTATGACTAAAAAGTGATTTACCGCAAATTCATATAATATACATTCAAATTACAATAATAAAACACTTGATATCGAAATGTTGACCATAAAAACTTAATTTAATCTTGACTTTCATTGAGATAATACATCAGAAACTCTAGTTAACATCCGATTTAAAGTGATACCAGGCCCGCTGAAGCATTTACAACTTAACAGTGCGGCCCGCCGAGAAATTAGCGGCCACCAATGCGGCCCGCCACATAGAAAAGGTTGCCCACTACTGCTGTAGACGGAGAATTCTATCTTTTCACCAATTGATAAAACGGGTCGGGAACATTCCGATGGCAAAAAAGAATTCCCAGTGTTTATTGGTAATCTCTGAATGACGTTAATTGATCCTGAAAGTTAAATATGTTATAAAGCATTCCACGTGCCGCCCTTTAACTGATTTTGCAATCGTTGTTTTAATTATGCCTTCCGAAAAAGGACTTATTTGCTCCTTAAAAATTCTCTATTGCTTCTCTCGCTATATGCGCTGCAAAATGCGAGAGTCTCTTTGTGTGTCTACTTTGGGACATAAGATTAGAACAGACCCATTGTTACAACACTTCAGAGGCGGTGTTTTTTTCTGCTTGTTATGCTTCGTGGAAACTAAGCGAGGAAATAATGGCATCCGTTGCTAGCTGTTTATAGATCCGAGCACGGAAATAAATATTACCTGTGATGCCGTTTTTTTGTGAAAACATCGGTAATTTTATTTATATAATTATTGTTATTGTATAATTTAACTATCCGCAAAAGGATGCTCGAGATTTTTTTCAAACGAAAACGCTTTAAATCATTTCCAACTTGAGATATGGCAGGAGATGCCATATTTAATTGCTCTGTGATCTTAACCCTCCGTTACTGTGCTTTCATTAATGGATATTTTTTTGCATCAACCCCCTACTTTTACTAGCATGGCGATGTTATTATAAAAATACAATTTAAATCACTTTTAGCTGAATGGCTGAAACGAAAATTAAATGGAATCCCAACAGACACTTTTTGATTAATCATGTAGTTGAAAATATGCTTAATATCTGATTTATATAAAGTCCATGATACTATGAAAAAATCCATAAAGACCATGACACGAATATTCTCTTCGATTAAAGCGAAAGACAACGAGAGAGCGGTGGTAACGATCGAATTCATCTGCGACACTTTTTTTTAATGATTAAGCGCCGCAGTTATCTTGTGCTGTTTTTGCTTCATAAGCTGGCTCATTATTTTCGTGATTTCCACCTTCAGAGCGTTGATTTAGTCATATTACTGGGCTCTAACTTTATAAAAGATGTCGATCTCATCCGACATTAACATATGCGATGCTTTTCTGAGAATTACCTTGCAAAGGCTCGCCGAGTGATAAAGTTAGATGGAGATAATGGATGAATAGGAAGAGAGACGGGGAAAATAGACGATTCAAGGTCTCTGGATCTAGGCCATTAATCCATTCATTGATCTGTTGCACTCCATCTGTTTTAGGACTCGGTTCGCCTCCGTATGTTTTTGGGACGTTTTCATTTGGCAGGATGGCGTACTTCATCAGTGAGAGAGATCTACCAAGGCCAGTCGGGTCTATACGTGAATGAGTCAGAAATTATGAGCATCGACAGCGCATCTATACGGTAATACCTATTAGGGCCATCTGTCTTGGCCGTACGAAACACTGCCCTAGCGCTAATTGTTGTGTGATGGACGTTCCTCGAATTGCACGGTTTCGCTTTACACATTTTGGGTTTGGCGCGTTATTTTTAACGAACTTCCTCGAATTTGAGCGGCCATTAATCTCGCTTTAGCACGGTTTGGAACGGTATCCAAGCATTAAAAAGCATTTCAGTTAGTCTCTTAGATTATAAGAAAGGACAAATGAAGCGATGCTGAATACTACATAACTAAATCGTTGTATGTTGAATTCAAAATGGCGCTCAAATGTAATCACAAGTGTTCCTATATTAAATCCTATCCACTTCGCATGGGTTCGCATTATGTAGTCTTTTCCATGAACGCGAGCATGTACAGTGAAAAGCGAGGGAGTGTTGTATTATTTTAAACTGACGCAATTAATTTGTTATTCTATTATCTGATTCACGGTAATGAACTTTCGGGCTCGAATCATACCGTGTGGGTAGATGTTTGTGATTTTGATTGCTACGGGAATTGTAAACGGCTGAAAACGCTTTTAATTTGCAATGCATTTAACAAATAAACAGTTGACTTATTCGATTCGCTCCATTTAGTCATTACGATGGCGTTAAAATGGACCCAATTTGTTTATAAATTATTAAAACTTTTGCCAATAGACGGCTTTATTGAAAGTTGGATGAGATGCCCAAGCTCGAGAGAATTACTTAAACTCGTGACTTTCGGCGTGGTTTCTTTGAAATATGAATTAATGCAGACTCCGAGTTATAAAAATTTTAATGACATATTCACGTTGATGATTATACCTATTTTTTGCGTTCACTCTTATGTGTGGATGTATTTGTGTGTAGGATTGTAATAAAATAAATTTAAAAACCATTGCATTTCTCGGATTATTCGTTACAGAGAAAATGCTTCGAAGAACAGGCAAAACCTAGAAGTCATACTTCCATTCCCAAATAAAATAATGAATTTTGGTTTAATTATTTTAGTTTATTTTTATCCATGAATAATTTCAACTGAATAGATATCGATTCGTCATTTACGCCATTTCAGGTAGAATTTTAATCGAATAACGCCCGCGATACTAACACTTCTACGCATTCTTCAGAGCGACGTTTAAGTAATTCAAACCATTCGTTCGCATTAAATCCTTTAATTTTCCATACACGCTTCTCCCAAAATGTCGACAAGGGTGAAAAAATATCGAATTACTTTGTTTTCACTTCCGGGGCTGTATTTTCTCAGGGTCATTCCATCGTCCTATAATAAAGCAATCAATTATAGAGGTTTTTTACTGCCTGTTTCCAACAGCTCCCCTTTAAAAAAAGAAGAAAAACCTTTCAGCCGTAAAAGACTTGCTGGCTTATTTTTAGAGCAAACCAACAGCATTTCATCGCATAAGAGCTAATTACGGTATCGGTAGGGAGGAGCACTCCTATCTCGAAATCTTCACCCACAAACACACACACACCATCCGTCGTTGCCTTCCCGTCAAGATGGTTACCTCGTTTTGATATACTGGATGGCTAGCCGCAAGACTCTGAAGCAACCCTTACCGCGCCAGGAGATGCCTTACAGCCGTGGGCGTCATGGATCGCTGGAGGGAGATCGGTTGACGTGAGGCGAGGCAGGGAATAATTGGAGTTGGGAATTCGACTTCGCCATATAGGTTGCGTCGGGGGATGTATCCCGGAATCAACTATCCCAAAGTGAGAGAGAGAGAGGGGAAAAAACTTCTCGGACCGATGGGTGCGAAGTTGGATTGGGAGGAAGATGGAATGGAATATCCCAAAAATAGCCAAAGTCCTGTTTTATTCCGATACGTTAGAGTCGAAGGGTTTGGGTGTGTCACCCTCTCTCAGCCAACTTGCCCCCCCCCCCCACCCCCTTGGTGTCCGGGATGAAGCACTGGACCAGGTACGGCGTCGCCACAATGGAAGACGAGGTCTCCTATTATGCTCGTCCTTTTATATTCATCGATAGAGTACCAGGGTGTGTTATAAAAAACAGTTTGATTCGAATAAGGAATGAGTTCCAACTATCTAGCTCAACTTCTTTCCTCTCCCTCCTATTCACATCTCGGGACCAAAATCTCGAGTCTCCACTCAATTCGTCATGATCTTCACTTTTGTTCATTTTAACGCGCTGAGTGATTCCATTTTTTATTAAACAAAGCTTTCAAAAGTTTATAAAAGATACTACCAGATTGGCTTGTCTCAACTAGCAGGTGATGTCTTTAGTGATAAAATATTTCAGTATATTCTGAATTAAAAAATTAGCACAAGTTTTAAAATACTGAAAAAATGAGTAATAGTTATCCCAGCTATCTCCAATAGCTGTAATATACTCAGTATAAAGTATTATCTGTTGGATATACTTAAGTACTTCTGAAATGTTTTATACCTAAGTGTAAATTATTGGATTTATTTTCAGCCCTATAATTATAATAATCATTTAAAGTTTGTAAATTTAGCTACTGTATATTCGTCATTACATCCTCGATTGATATAATAGTTATGAATCGTCAAAATGCTTTACCTTATGTAATCTTACAGTAGTCTAGTTTTATCACTACTTTAATAACATTACATTAATTACGTAATAAATAAATAAATGTTAGTTTTTTTATAAATACGCACACTTGATTTCGAAAATAATAATAATGATTCGACAGGAGTTCTAATTTATTTATGAAAGTAGGCGAAAGGCGCATCTGGTTCTCTTAGCCTTGTTATGCCTATTAGAAAAATTGCGTCAATTTGGTTACAGCCTTAAGTCGTGCTCGATAATTTTCTTTTTAATTAGACGGTCCTAAGAAAAGTCGTCGCCTTCTTTATTTATTTACAACGTAGGTACTAGTGTTACCGCGTCTATAATGACGCCAAACTTTCCATTTTAATTTTGTCATTTTTTTGTAATTGCAATCATCACACGAGATGCAGAGGCTTAGTAGCTTTCTAAAAACACTCAAATTTGACGGTGTAAAGTTTACTCTTGTCTGTTTCAACCATAGAATAAGTAGATGAACGTGTATCTCTATGGATACGTATGTACTCATTAAAATGTACATCCCAATCCATCTTTCCCGTTATAATCCACGTTTTATTTCTAGCTAGACTCAGCATTATAAAGTTTCGATGCGAAAGCACTCTCTTTGTTGCTAATTGGTTTATATCTTCAGAATGTCCCTCTTAATCCCCCTCTTCACTCCCGTTCTCTCCCTCTCTCTCTTTTTCCCTTCTTTCTCCCTCATCTCCATCCTTTTTTTTTTAATTTTTAGCTTCTCTTTCGCTCTCCGTTGATTGGCAGGTGAGCCGGTGGACACACGGAAATGCGAGGAAGTTGCGTCCATATTTCACAGCGTTATTACTCCCTCGATTTTGCGAAAGGATAATTTTTCAATTAAAAAAAAAGCTTTCAGGGGGGCGGGCGGCGGCATCGTGGGGGGCGGCGGCGACACCGTGGGGGTGGCGATTGGATAGAGGAAGGGGAGTTTAGGAGTTTTTGGACTGAATCCCGGAAGTGCGTTTATTACGCGCCAACTCCATCGTGCTCGGTCAATTCCCTCTGCAAAATTCCCCATCCCTAACCCTCCCTCCCTCTCACTCTCTCTCTCTCTCTCTCTTGTCCAAAACCTTCTCACACCCATCGCCCGGTCACGAATTTTCGACATGCAGCCATATGGAAAAGTGAACGGATGTTTTTTTTTTAATTCGAAATTCCTTTTAACCTATTAAGGAATGAAATAAGAGTGACAAATATCTCTATTCGGGCAGGCTTGAGTTCGGTATCGACGGGTGCAAAAACGAACAGTTTAAGAATAGATTGGCGCATATCTTCTGAAATGTTTACGGTGCACATTTCCCTACCTTCAAATTGTTGCGGAGGTAACTTAGTTACACAGTCCAAGTCAGAAAAATTCCAAAAATGAGCGTATAGTGGACTTTTTTGTATCACTCCCCCACTCTATATTGGTGTTCTTTGTACTTCGTTTTTGCGCAAGAGAATTCGCTTCTTTTTATAACTCGATAATGTTTCATCGACTACGTTGTTGCTATCTAGGCGTTTGATCGCATTAAAAATCTGTGGGAAAATATCGAGTTTTATGGAACAAAATTTACTGACGAAATACGAAAATTGGGGGAAATTTTAGAATTTTCAATCAAAATTTTATGAAAATCGTATCGTGAATGGCGTATTTACTTTTTAAATAGGGTTGTTTCCAAAAGCGCTTGAATTAATGCATATATCTTTTCGTAGGATATTATCACTTTCAAAAATGTAATTAATGTAAAGTATGTGGTGATTTGTAAGACACTCCTCACGATATTTATTTAACACTTGTATTGAAAATCTCTCTTCTATACACTCTCACAAATAACAGCTATTTTATTTATATTTCCGAAAAAGTTTATAATTTAATTTGTTACGAATGTGTCAGTTATACATTCACTTTGCACTTATCTCTAGTATAAATATTATGAAGAATGTTTGTGCATTTATAGAGCAACAAATACAAAACGTAGAGGCAAGAAGAAGGTGCCATTTTAACCGCAATAAAAAGTTAAGCAAAATGGGAGGGTTTTTAAAGTGATGATGAACTACATTTTTTATACAAATTTATTTTTTCTCTTATAATTTTCCCATTTAAATAACACGGGAATGAGCGTATTGCTGGATTAACAATTTACGTGGCAACTATTATAAACAATACGTAATATTTAATAAAAGAAATAGTATATTCTAATATGTAAAATTGACTTCGTCGTCGTCAGTGGGAAATCGGAACTATGTAATGCTATTTTTAACAAACTTTCCGAGTAGCTAGAAGATTGACATTTCGTAGGAATGTTCGGTTCTTAAAGTAGAAGCCATTTAAGAAAAAAGAATTTCCAAAATCGACCCGGTTCGATTCCCGAGAATGATTTCCATTCCTCATAAGATAACATGGAAAAATCGATATTTCGACCTGCAACCTTATTTTATTTTGCTTATTAAAATTCACATATTTGACCTACGACTTTCGGACTTGGACTGTATTAAAGAAAAATAAATTCAGTATCTTATTCTTATCGTCTTTTATCGTTTTCGAATATAAATATTTCGAATTTAACGTTTCAATATCAAATTTTGACAAAATTTAGCGTTTTTAAAGTGAAGTTGCCTTGCCAACCCATTACATTGTTAAACTCGAAATTCTATTACTCTCACGTATGCTCACGTTCTCTCCAGACCTCCATGAACCCTCTCGGCCCAATTAATTGGTATCAGACATATCTCAGAATTAGTTTTTTCTTTCTCCAATATACATAGTATAGAGAAAGTATTGTTTTCATGAAAAAATTCGAAATCGAGATTTCAACGGAAATACGATTTTACGTCACGTTGCCGTGGCAAATGACATGTTTGTTTCTTTCGTATGTTTATCAATAAGCTACTGTAAGGAATGTATTTTAATGAAACCCAGTACCTGTCAGATAAATCGGAATACGTAAGTTGAATCAAGTTTATTGGTGTCAGTTCACATTAAAATATGTCTGGCATAAACCGGGCATCGCCGGGTACTTTCAGCTAGTACCTAATATAAACTAAAGTAGCGAAGAAAGAAACACAAAGTGTGGCATAGAGTTCTCCAAAGCAAACTGTTTTTAAAACGACGTAAGTAGCTTAAATAATTAGATATAGATTTTCCACAAATTGTGATTTTCAAACCTTTGAAGATATCGTCACAAAACTTTGCATAGGTAAATAATTTTATCCTGCGGATAACATAGGCTATATGGCGATTAAAACATTTGGGGGGGTGCTTAATTCAATAATTATTTTCCCATAAGTTTACACGTAATTTTCGATTTTTCAGAGTGCAAGATTTTCTTGTTTCATTCATCTAAATAGGTAATTGCGAACAGGTTTTCCTCATTTTTGCTTTATTCGACGGTTAAAACTGTGTACTATCTTATTCTTACGATGTTTACATGTTACACGGTCGGAAGTTTTAGATTCACTAAATCCGTTGAAACTCAACGGGCAGTTCTGCTAGTATATTATAATCTAGTAGATACTATTATTATCTCCGTCATAAATTCGGAGAACCTGTTTATCTACGGGTTCATTTTGGCGTGGAATGAGCCGGTCTGGCAGTAACCGAGAGCCGTAATCGTATAAAGAAAAGCAAAAAGAATTCCCGTTTTATAGCCGCACGTAAAATGGAATTATAAGAGTTTCCGAAAGTCCCACATACACGCTGCCATAAGAATAACACACAAAAACGAATGGTATCGTCTTCCAGACTGTCACAAACCATAAAGAGGCCAATAAGCGGCCGGGAATACACTTCAGCACCAAAACGGCATATGAAAAAATAGGCACAACATACATTGTACAAACTTTATCATATACTAATGCGTCGTTTAGTTATCTATAAAAAATGAAAATCGAGTAGTTAACAGAAGATGTGGATATTCTTCATTATTTTCCAAAATTTTAATTAAAAGTACGTTTTAGCTAGGGGTAAGATATATTTGATTAGATAAGCCATGTTAAGAATTGTCCAATCGTTACAGGATTCAATTGATTTTTACACTTGCATTAGTTTGTTCCATCAGTCATTTCATCGTATTAATTTAAAGATGACATCTTCGCTGTCCATTTGCGAAAATTTAGGATATTGATCCTTACATATTTTCGAAACCTAAACGTTCTGTAAACAGTTATTGTCTCCCGACCTAGAGGAAAAACATTACTGAAAAAGAGAATTGATTTTCCGTTTGTTAAAATACGTTTCTGTTTCTTTCTTTGTTATATATGTGAAAAAGAACCACAACGTCTTTTCTCCGTTATATTCAAATGGTCGGCGTTTATAATATGATATACTTTACGCCCTAGTTATTTTTTTTCTAATTTTCGCCCGCTATACAATGTTTCCTATCTGCCTGTAGTATCGAAAGCAACTCACAGAATCGTTGAAACTAAGTAAAGGAAAAATGGAACTATCACCCGTGTATCACCGCATACTAGGATGAGTTTATCATTTAACTGAATCTTAGTACATTTTAATTGTAGCCCTTGGCTAAGTCTCTATGACATGGTTGATAAAAATGCCGATCGGGCAAATTGAATTTCGTTCTCTGCCTCTAATATGGTGGTTGAAAAAAATCGGTACAAAATACACTGTACAAACTTAAAATTTCATTCGGCCACATTGTCTGAGAAACTGACTGAAGAACCTACCCCTTTATTTCCTGTTTTCACACTACTTCAGAAAACGTTAAGTATTTGATATATTTCTAAGAAATCAGTAACTGCAATATGAGGTTCTGTTTCGTTTTGAATAATATTGTCTTCACGACGTATTTTTATATGAAGAAACCAAGCAATCTCAATATTACTCTCAAAAATACTGAATTAATATATAACGTCTCGTTAAATTGTAAGCTGTATATCAAATTGCCTAGAAGGGGTGGAGTATTCCCCTATCCCAGGAGTCTGTAACCTTTTTGACAAGAAGAGCCATTTTTTCAAAATTTTTATAGAATCCAACATAAGATGAGCCGCAGAGCATGTATAATGAAAAAACACGTATTAAATAACGTCAAGCCATATTAAATGACATTTATTTACTTTAAAGCTGCACACACATACCCATACAATGGCGTTTTAGAGATCATTCGTAAAAAGATCTTGGGAAACAAAAGAATATTTTACATAACTTTTTATTCAATGAAAATATAAATAAACATTCAAATGAAGCAAATAAAGAGATTCTTGTAGAAAATGAATCTAGGACTATAGAAGAAAATGAGAAGGTTGAAAATGAAATTTTTACTCAACAGCCCATACCGGATCCTTTTATTGAAAACGATTATATTATTTATTAATAGCAGAATTTCCCGTTGAATTTCAACGCATTTAGTGAAGCTACTGCAGCACAACACACAAACTCTTTAAAATACCTATATAGTAGATACTTTTTAAATTACAATTAGCTTTTCTTAAAAATTAATTATATTTGCTCATAACAATCCGTTTCCGAGCCTATTGCATTAAAATATAACGATAATTGTATTTCCTTTCATATCACTTTCGCCAAGTCCAGCTTCATTTCTTGTGTAATTATGCCTCGCTGTAATATTTACTTTTATGTCTTGAAAAAGCAACGTACAGTTGTCAATCACTGAACACTGACTGGTAAACGTACACCAGATACGTGAGCTTATTTACGTTAATAAACATTATAATGTACAATATAATGATTTTACTTACAAAAAATGTAAAATTCCAGTATTCAATAGACGAAAGAAGGTTCAATTACTTTCATCAATAAACGCTTCCCGAATAATAATCAGTATCTATTTACGTTGCTATCCATAAATATCGATCGTTTCGTTGCTTAAACAAAAGTGCGAAGCGAATAACGCTAAACTTTCGTCTATTTGTAGGCTTCATTGAAGCTAACTGAATCGGAGGTAACAATCACGGCCGCCTTGGCAACGCCCGGAAAGAGTACGAATAATCCACAAAGTTTCGAAACAAATAGGGTATTTCTGAAAACTTCGACCGTGTAACATGTAAACTTCGCAGGAATAAGATAGTATAGAGTTTTATTCGTCGAATAAAGCAAAAACAAAAAAAATCGGTCCATATTTACGTATTTTATTGCTTGAAGGAAGAATACCTTGCAAGTCAAGAAATGGATTCATACGTGTTATCTTATGGAAAAATGTTAATCTCCTATATTGGCAGCACTCATTAATCCCGGTTGACCAAACCTTGACAGTTCACTAAGTCAGGATGTAAGGAAGAATCGTACGAAATTTTGTTATTCTAGCTTTTATCGTTTAGGAGGAGTTCCATGAACAAACACACAAACACACGCTTCAAAATATATTATAGATTAACTGAAACTTTCATTGTCGTCCGGTGCGCTTTAAGCGGGAGAGTGGGCGCCGGGAGCCGCAGGTCATTCCTCAAAGAGCCGGATGCGGCTCACGAGCCGCGGGTTGCCGACCCCTGCCGTATCCAGATATGCCGAATAGGATTATTAAAATCGGTATTGCTTAAAGAATAATTTCTGGACGTTCAACGTTTGTAATGAAGAAACCATATATCCTGAGGAGCTTGAAGTGGATATAAACAATTGATTATATGAAGTAAGAAAGAGAAAAATGTAAATTTCTCTGAAACTTAAATCACCCAAAAGTGTGAATCTGTTTCAATCCCTCGTCACAGCAATGTTTTAGTTACGTCCCTTACTGCAACCATACGGATCATTTATATATTAAAATGACTTTCTCTTCATTTTCCTTTCCTACCTGGCAATATAATAGGTAAAAATATAAGCGAAATTACAATAGATTTACTAATAATTATTCAAATTAATAATAGTACAAAAGAATAAATTGGAGAAAATGTGAGGACAGCGAATTTTTGTGTGAGTACGTCTCATTTATGTAATTTTCCAAGTATTCACTTTTAAACAAATATCCACTCTATATATTTAATTCCCGTGCAATTTCCTCGCAGGAGCTCTGCAAACGTTTTAAATCGAGTTTACGGAAGTTTTCCGATTTCATCGTCGATTTGGCCTGGCGCTTTCTCACGGAAGAGCCTTGGCACGGGTAGTACCAAGTGTTCCCTAAAGAGGCCCCGCTGATCATCAGCTTCTGCGCCTCAGAGGTTTTGAAAACCCGTCGCTAGATGGTTGTATAAGTCGGCGTTAGGAAAAGGTCGGAACAAAATCCAGAGAGCGTAAATACATATTCCTCCCAGAGAGGACAGTGCTGCAGGCATATCGCGGCGCGGCTACACATTTAAAACCAGATGTACAAACTTCGAAAAGCTTAATTGAATTCGATGTGTGGATAACATCTTTCTAGTGTTCTGGCTATACTTATTTTGCTAACCTTCCATTACCAAGCTTAAATATATAGATTGTAATACTTGCTATACTCTAGAGCAGGGGTCGGCAAACTATGGCACGCGTGCCACTCGGTGGCACACGAAGATGTTTTAGTTGGCACGCGAAGAGACTTTGAGATGGCACCATCATCTAATGACGAAAGTACACAAAATATATTTTTAAAGAAATACACATACAACAAAAAAGAGTACTACGCCATACACTTCTCAAAAACTTAAAGAAACAGGTATCCCTAACTTAACGTCGTAGTTATATTCCGAAAAATAGATTAAATTGAAAAATAGCTAATTTCTTGTAAGGAATAACTAAAAGAGAAGGTGTGTATGCAGCCGTAAAGCCACGGCATTAATGAGGTTGCCCGTTTGACATTGTTTGCACGATTTTATTCAGCAAAGCTTGGCTGTGATAGAAGAAGAGCGTGGAAGTGGCATAGCAAACTCTTATGGTGCCCCCGTGCAAAATTCTATTTTGAGGCCCCTATCATTGATTTTATCATGAAAGATATAAGATGTCAGGGGCATTTTGGGGCCCCCTTTGGTTGGGGGCCCCGGTACATTGCACCGGTTCGCTACATGTACACTACGCCTCTGAGTGCGTGCTGTTTCTCCGATGCTCGGAACTACAAAAGGGGAAGATTTCTAGATTCATAGATTTTGATTTAAAAAATAAACTGTTTCCTGTGATTATCGATGGTTTACCTGCAATGATAAGTAAAAATATTTGTTTTGTTCAGCTATTCCAAAAATAGTTAGAGGCACCTATTTTAGCCCTTTCCGTGGCTAAGTAGGGGAAATGTCCTCTCGTTTTGCCAGTTCTTTTGATTAAAGTAAAATCTTTCTCCGAGAAATTGAAAAATCAGTTGGAGAATTGGTTTGTAAACCTTATGTTTCTGTCAGACATAACGGTATATTTGAATACGTTGAATGACAAGCTTCAAGGTAAAAGGCTGACCGGGTTATACTTGTATGAAGGATGGAAGTAATTTTGTAAGAAATTGCAGATCTTCGAGGATGATCTTCAGACTTGGAATCTGAGTTACTTTCCCAAATTGAAACTATTTATTGATAGTGATGAAAATTTAAAATTTATAATACCAAATTTGCATAAGTATATAATTCTTTCGAAGGAAGAGTTTTCGCGGCGATTCCAAGGCCTCCAAACTCACGGTCCGATGTTTACATATACATATATTGTATCCTGAGAAAACAACAGAAATTGATCTCGATCTGCAGTATTTCAAGTTTCTTGGGATTGAGATGGAGTTAATTGATTTCCTGAGTTCAGACTTGCGGGTCGATAAGTTTTCTGCTAGGAAGGACGAGGTTAAAAAAAACGAAAACCGTTGCTTATTGTTAGATATTTGCTCATGTACTCGGTCTCAGCTTCCAACAAAATTATCGGCAATGGATAAAGTTGCATTCTCTCTTTTTGGAACTAGCTACTGTTGCGAGTAAGTGTTTTCTTTAATGAAAAAATACACTTAATCGTGTTCGCAATCGGCTGACAGTAGAACATTCTGGAAGCTTGTCTTTGTCTTCAGACTACCAATTATCAACCAAAATTGACAAAATTGGCGTAAAAAATGGAAGGGTAAGGATGTCATTAATTACATTATATTAGTTTTCTTCACTTCAAAACAGTAAAAACTATTAATTTAAAGAAATCATGCTTGTAATTCACACTGAAATGTCTTATTAAAACGTTTTATGTTGGACGCATTTTTAGATGGCGCTGTTAATTATGAATAAAATGTTTTTAAAATCGTGTCAATAAGAAGTTTTTAAAGAGATTTATTAGTAATTATTGTAGTTTTATTATAAATAAATCCTGCTTATCAAAAAATTAATGTTTTAACCTGTTTTTCATAAAGTGGCACGCGAAGAAGGGCGCTAGGAGAAATATTAATAAAAGTGGCACGCGACAGAAAAACGTTGCCGGCCCCCGCTCTAGAGGTTCGAAGTTTTGTCATTAATGGTCAACAAATTGGTACAAAAATGAATGAGAGTAGTTAGAAAATTCCCATGTATTTTATTCAATTATTATGATATTTCTAATGCATTTTCTGACCCGAAAATAACCCTTCCACCAGGCTTCCATCTCGTGACCTCGGACCTCGTGTATTACCCCATTGGCTCGAGAGGAACTCGTTCAAATAGCTATTGTGACCCATTGCGAACATAAAGGAGTCCTACGAATCCGAATTCCACAAAGTACGGAGGCCCCTTTCCCGTCTCAGCTAAGACGAGGTTACCGCACGCGCTCCGTGTGTCTTTAAAACATTTCCCCCTTTTAAAACTCAACGACACGTCGACATATGACAGACAGAACCGTGTGTAAACTTCTAAGAGATTTTTTTATTGTTTAATGTGCAATATACCTATATTAAAGGTATATATTACATCTATGCACTCGTCAAATACCGTTTATTCTTCATAAGGACACCTCCTGCTGCAAAATCTACGACTGTCTTAAAGGTTTTAATAACTGCGTTGGCCGAATATGGTTCGCGGGCGGTAGTTCGGGGGGCTATACTATAGTGCCTACAATGTATGGGAAAAAGACTTTGAAACCTCTTAAGAAAAAAAGGCAAGAGCAAAAATTTTTGTGATGAACGCTGTATCGTATGGAACGTATACGACAAAATACGTACCTTAAATGTTATGAAATGAAAGTTATGTGCTCCTCTGAAAACACGTTCGGCGTTTTTCTTAATTATTAAGGTGGACTAGCTTGTTATGAAAGACTATACATGATGACATTATAAACTCTTGTATTGTTTATGACATATCTTCGTTTAAACTGGCATTATATACCAATACATTTTTAATATTGTTTGTGCTCTCTCCTAAGAAAGAAGAAGAGCTAATTTTAACGAGCCTTTTCAACTCGTGGTTACCAATAGAGATGAATCGAAAATTTACAGGGGAAGTTGCTAAAAAGATGAAATGGATGAAAGATAAAGGGAAACTCAGCAAATGAACTGAAATTTCGGGAAGATGAATCTTCTCTTAAAGCACAAACCTGCTGTTGATGGTTTCTTAATAGTGCTGAGTAGCTAAATATTCTAATGATTTTGGGTCTGTCTCATAATAACTTACGATAGAGAGGAATTAGGGGACACAACGGTGAAATTCGTAATAAATCTGCAATTTGAAATTCGTTCCTTTCTTCCTTAACTTACGCGTCCCGACATTTTCATAAACTAATTTTAATTGAACATATTTGACTCCATTGCAACGATAAATTTTAATTGAAAAATCGCGGATTTAATTTTTAAAAAACTTCGACTTATTTCTAACCATATATTTGAGTTGAATCCCAATACAATTAGAAATACGAAACGAAGGATTCTCTTTCGTGTCTTTCTCGTGCGATTGTTTTTTTTTTTACGAACAGAGCAAACGACGTAGCAAATATGTGACGTTTAAAATTAAAACAGCGTAAATAGTATTTATCGGAATAAAAAATTATCCTTAATGAATTTTATAACAAAAAGGGAATTATTTCTGAAAAAACTTTATGCGTGCATTAAAAACTCCTGTTCGAACGTGATGGAAACAAAAAAAAATAAAATGAGAGAAATTCGAGTTACAAAACGTCTCTCAAGAGTAAGGAATATTAAGATTATCATGCACGCTTGCCGTAACAAAGTCGATTTATAGAAGTTCGACTGCATTTCGTCTTCAATCGATAAAAGTTTTAGTGTCAGCAATTCACTCCGAACCTTTGAATGAGATGATCATTCTAGAGTCGTCTGGGGAGCCCCGTCCCTCATACGTATCATCCCCTCGTTCATTCAACCCAATCGACTCAGCGAGAGAACCCAGACGCATTCCTTTGCCTTCTTTTATTTTCCGTCGAATCGAAAGCGGAAAACCGGTCGCGTTGGAGCGCGTATCGCTTCGCGTCATCGGAGCATAAAAAAATCAGCATCGACAGCCGCAAGATAGAGTAATAGAAATAGATGTTTAAAAAAAAAATTGTCGGATACTAAAAAGCAAAAAAAAAATAAAATCAGAATAGATAGAAAATAGACGTAAAAGAATTGAATGGCTGCTAACATACAAATGTATTTGATATAATATGAATTTATCATACTATTCAAATTTTATGTGACTATTTTTTATGTTCTCATTCTTGTATTGTTCTGTTTTATAATTGTGTAAAATATCTATCTTCCTTGAAAAGTTTTTACTTTATTGTATCATTTTAATCGATTTCTTTAATGGAAACGAC
The DNA here is from genome assembly GCA_036926305.1 of Uropetala carovei. Lineage (NCBI taxonomy): Eukaryota > Metazoa > Arthropoda > Insecta > Odonata > Petaluridae > Uropetala > Uropetala carovei. The sequence continues at coordinate 2,868,513 of JAXCHB010000089.1, read as the reverse complement.
TACTTTTTAACCGAAAATTACAATATTTTATTTAAACTTCACAGTAGTATCCATGGTTAATTCTTAGTTGTCAAAATTAGAAATCGAAAAAAGAGTTTACTCGAAATCTTTATAATTCGGTAAATTTCTGACGCGTAAATTATTTTGAACATTTGTGTTCCCTATTTTCTCTTATTTTAATATATCAATCAGCGAAATTCAAATTTGTACTATGGATGAAATGCAGGTCTCATATTTTATGATTGGTCAAATTCTTCATGGTCAACATAACATAACCCTAAACCATGAGGTCTAAACAACCAGTCAGCCTTTCCAATGCAAATAAGTAATAAGGTCATTTAATTTCACTTTAAGAGAGAGCGAAAACAGAGCAACAAAATCCTAGAAGAAGAGGATGAAATTACCTAAGTGCAGAGAAAAAAACTTATCGAAATTTCAGGAAATACGTTGCCTTGCTGAGAAGGGGTAGTTTTAGGAACGTTGAAAAAGGGCGAGTGACGGTGAACTGGAGCGAAAGAAGAAAAGTGAGAGGAGAAAGAGGGAAAGCATTCTCGTCTTCCGCGTTGTGCAGCACGGGATTCTCGTGACGCCGCACCAACATTGTCATCAAATAACTCCATTTCTCCCCCTCTGTATTTCTCACTTTAACAGACAATCACTATATACGATATATAAACAGTTTAACCCCGTCTTACCTGGTTTTATATGTCTACCAAGTTTTCACAGTTTATACGCTTCTTTGTGATCACACTTCGCATGTATTCAGTTTTCATACCTATTTATTAATCTGTATCTTTGAATATATTAATCGGTGTGTGCCAATTATTAGTATCACTATTTGTTATACCTTTTTATATGTATTCGAGTTGTTGTTACATGTGTACTCAATCCCATTGTTTGTATTCCAGCCTGTATTTCTATGGGCTCTGCTACTTTACATTTACCTGCAACCGTTAGACAATTTTGACGTCATCATTCCTTGTACTATATTAACCCACCCACAATATTATATATTTTAAGCATCCTTGTGGTTTTCTGCACTCTATTATTATTTCAATCTCAGCCGTAATTTTGCATAATTCATTATTGTGAACACATAACACTTACCAACTTTGTAATGTCAGTTGAAAGAGGCGGGGAAATTTTATCCTCAACTTCGCAATCCATCCATTTTCGTCTCCTCCCTCCCTACCCTCTTTCCTTCCCTTCCTCCGTTATCCGTTTCTTTTCCTCCCTTACCAGCGGTCACATTCTGTTCTGCTTCCTCATAATGCCGTTCACACGCATACACCCACATGAGCCTCACACGCCTACTCACACGAACGGACAGCTTTTTACGTGCTTAATGGGGCAGTGTCCTACTCCTCCACTGCACGAGAGAGAGAGAGAGAGGGGAGGAGGGACAGGATGGTAGAGAGGCATAGTAACTTGTTGCGCTCGGTTTTAGCGATCCCATAGCGCGATATCTTTAACCTGAGGTTGCGATCCGTTTAGAGGAATTGGGTGACGAGGAAACTATGGACCTTCCACGTCACCCGTTGACCCGATTGTCGTATTTTTATCTCCCTCCAGAGAAAAAATCGAGCGTTGCAAGTTACATGTGCTTGCTGAACTACACAAAAATCGGCTAACATTATACCAAGAATGAATGACCGCATAATTTTTTGTAAAATATTAGTAATACATCGGTGTAATTTTAAAATAGAATACATATGTTCGTATAATTTCTTAATTCTTAGTTGTAATAAAGAAAGGGAGATACCTACGACGGAACCACTTTTTTTAAACGAAAAATATCATTTATTAAAGCATTTCCGAATTTTCTTGCGTTCTCTTTGAATGTGTTACCGCTGATGCGCATGGTAATGGAATGACAATAGGAAGAATGTGATTTTTATTAGCGGATATTAATTCGAAACACTATTCTTTTCCCTAAATAAATCAAGGTCAGCGAAATTATGTTTGATGAAGTCGTGCCCGATAAAAATGTTCAATACGACTGTATAATAAGTTATCGTTGTGGAAATTAGTACCGATTCAAACATCGACATCACGAATTCACATCGACAATATATAAAATCCTCATTCTGTCCCTTTGTCACTCCCTCTATCACGCTCTGAAACGGCAAAACTATTCAATGTGGGCATTAATTTGAAAAAACTTCGTTTTATTATAATAAATTCCATGCTGAATCGCATTATGCGTGTTTATAAATTCTGAAAAATCGGCAACGACCTTAAAAGTTTAAAAAACTTGAAATTTTTTTATTACGCGTATTTCATTCTTTTTAAAACATACAACATCATAGCTCGGCCTATATTGATCGAAAAGTGTCAATTATTTTTATAAAATTTATTTTATAATTCCTAATGACGTTCCTGTAACTGAAAAACATATAAAATTTATGATGTGCCTTTAAAAAATTTAACAAACCTAACTTTCATTTCAAATTTTTAGTCGAGACATGAAAAAGTTGGCATTCGACAAACTTTTTTTCTAATTGATTTAGATGGGTACGTCATTCGAATGAAGAGTTCGGAAATATTGAAATATGTTTTTTGGAAAAGATTCAATATAAATAACTGTAATAGTTTTCAAGGTGCTGATTTATATATGAACCGTGCGCGGTCGTGCAAGCGATCCGTACGTTGTTGGCGGGAAAGAGATCGTTGGCTGATGTTTCTAAATAACATTCAAATTAAATAATATAGCAATATCCTATAGCCACAGGTAGTTATATCTATAGCAACCCAGTGTTGCTCACTTTGCCATAAGGAGAGTAAGATATCTTCATTTAATTTGAACCCGTTATCATTACGTAAATCAAATTGAATTAAGATAAAGGAAAGTTAAAATTAAATTGTTTTGCACCGTTAAAACTTAACAGTTAAATCGTATGTTATTACAGTGATGAGAATTAGGATTCCTTAATTACTTACGCTCAATATTTTCAGTTCATTTGCTATTCTCTAAATTTATAAAATGTTAATAAGCAGAAGTACGTTTAATATCGTATACTTTGAAATACCTTTGGGTGATTTGAAATAAAAATAATATCTACTTCCTTTGGTTTCTTATCTATAAAAACCCCGTCATTTTATGACGGGCAATTTTTTAGTGTTAAATAAATATTATACAATCGGTCTGTTTATTTTGTTTTATCTAAATAAGAACTTAATATCTTTCAATAGACGTTATCACTAGAGGTGATGGTTGCCTTTTTTCCCTTCTTGGGTTCATGCTTTCACTTTCGTGAGTTCAAGTCTCGTGCGCCGAGCCAGCTGACAATGAGTCATTTCCATTCGAATGCACCTCTCGCAGTTCGTATGTCTGCATTTGTTGAGGAATACTTCGCATTTGAACTCATTTTCTCTGCCATTTTATCGACAGAATCGGCCGAGTGGCCTCATTCGGGACGTTACATGACATGCAGCGATTTAAAGCGAGACAGAAAGAATAACTCACGGAGTACGAATGTTGACACTATTACTTTTTCATGGAGTGTTTTTAATATAAATATTTATAAAAATACATGAGAAATAGTGGCATTAGAAAAGACAGACTAAGGTGTGATAAAGAAAAGTAGTCACTATTAGAGTCATTGTAAAACTATCATAGAAAACATTTTAAAACTATAATAATAATCGTCTCGTGTTCCCCTTCTGATATTCTTAAACGCTCTCTTCCCCCTCTCTTACTCAAATATTTCTTTCATGTTTTGAGATTTTCAAAATGGAAAAATTAAAAAGTCACGGTTGGTCATCGTCTCCTTCCCCTCCTCTTTCCACCGAGAAGCAGGACAAGAAAGAATCAATGGGCTGCACTCATTCCGTCTACTTCCTCGTCGAAACCTTGAGAAGCGTATCGTATTGACGCATACAGTGACTATGTATATTTCGCCAGTTTGTTTATCTTATCTTCTTCGCCTTCCCCGCTATTCTCTCGAGCGCATGCTCGCAATGAATGCGTTAAGATAAAAAGCTTGCCTCCTCTCTCGTCGCCTTCCTGTATTCTCTCTTTTTGGTTGAGTTCTCGTTCTGTACTCATTGATACAATTATTAAATAATAAATAATTATGAATTCCGAATAATTATAAATATTTTTTCTTTATTTGTCGCGTGGGCATGCGGCGCATTACTCGCTTATAATGACTACACGCCACTGGTGTAATCTATGCGCTACTCGCAGAGTTGAACTAAGAGGAGAGTCAGGTAGGAGGATGTTAGGATACAGTGTAAATAGGGAATGGAGCGGCGGATATTATGTAGAGCGATGGCACGAGCGGACGGGAGCTAACAGGAATGGCGACGAGGTGAATAAGATGCGTAATTGGCGTCACATAAGTCCAAATGGATGGATGGATGGATGGATGGATGGATGAGGGCAAAGGAAGGGGCGGGAGGGTGTAGGGCAGTGGGACAAAGAGAGGGCGAGGTTATCGGGTTGAACGAGTAGGAGGGAGTGGGAATTACTTATAGGACAGCTATTCCGGTTTGAATTTGAATTAAATCTCTCCTAGACATACTATGTATGATGGAGCATATTGAATATTTCGAGGCACCTGAATTTGTATATGGTCATTCAAATACAATTCGACAATTATGAATTTTTCTTGACAATTTCTGCGTTTACAATAGTTTAAAAGAGTGAACGTTGCAGTTCCTGTCTATATTATGAGAAATAACTCTTTTAAAAAGTAATTATCATTGTACTCCATAATTTCATTTTTTCACAGAATTCCTTGAAATTCAAATTTCTTAAGAATAATTTTTTACCAAGTATTAATAAACTTATTAATGCAAATAACCTAACGAGTCTTAATTAAAACAGCAAGAGACATATCACTTTTACATTAATGGACTTTATGAATCTAAGGTTACGTTACATAAAGGCTGCTTTACGTGTCCTATAGTATAATTATTCTTTAAGCTGGTTTTATTCGAATTTCAAGATCCGCGTGCACGTGATCTGTAGGTGGGCATGTATAACAACTACTCGGTGAAAGCGAAAAGGTGTAAACTTCTATGCAGAAGTCAACGCTTGAGAATCTGAGCAGGTCAGGGTGTTACGCCAATTTATCGTTCTTCCCGAGTTTTTCTTCGAAGTGTTTACACGCAATAAAACTGCATAGCGAGAGTCGATGACTCAAGGCGTAGATGTATACTGACGGATAAACCATTTCGCCTAATTTCAATTGTTTCCGACTAATCCCTGGTCGTTGACGGAGCGCCTGTTATCTAATCCGATAAAGTACCCGATGATAAAATCAGCTAAGATATTCTCAATTTAATCTGTTTTGTTTTTATATGTGACCTGAGAAAGATGTTAGCTTATTCAAACGCGTAATTTTTACCTATATTTATCATTTAGTAATCCACACAACAATTTTGTCCAAAATGGATTTTCCAAGAATGTTATCCTCGCTTAAAGCAAGGGACTGCTACAAACGATTGCCATAAAGCCTTCAAAACTGCTGAATGATTAAATATTGAATTTTCATATAAGGTTTATTTTTAAAAATAAATATGCCGAATAATTTCGGAACACGTAATTAATCTGGCAATTCAAATTCAGATTAGAACGGGCAGACGCAAGTAAGGATATAGATAAATGTTTACATAAGCTTCCATTTAACATTATAAACTTAGTCCTTATTCACTTTCTAATTGACAAATGCACATTCTCAATGACTTATTGTGAATATGTTATTTTTTAAATTGTAAAAATAACTCTTAGGGTGAGATGGAACGCTAAAACACTTATCACAGAGTTGCACGCTAGAGGGTGGAAGAGAGAGATATGGTGGAATTAAGAGATTGTCGTGAGCTAATGGATATGCGAGGGACAAAGAGTCTTTGGGGAGAGGGGTGAACGGTGGAAACCGAGGTGTGTACATTTCGCTTGAATTAATGCTGATAAACGAGGGAAAGAAGGTGGGCCTTTCGCTTCCGATAAATTACCCCAGGTTCATTATAATCTTACGACACAACCTAATTAAGTTCTTTGTTTCTCTTGCAATTATTTCAGCACACGTACAATTGGTATAATTGTGGTAAAAAGTGACACCTTGCCAATTTGGAGGTTTTTATCTGGTTCGTGGAAATTTATCCTGAAAGCGGCCGTTTTTATCTGCGCTAGCGAGTGAATTTTTGTGCATTAAATGTTCACCTGTAATCGATGTTTATCTTTGTTTTTATGATGATTTTCTCTAAATTTAAAAATGACAATTGTTTCCGCAACGAAAGTGATATTCCTGAGCTTTGACGAAATGCTGGAGTTGCAGACTGAGCGTTTGTGAATGCGAAATTATACTTCATTTTGGTAGGAGTTGAGTAATGACCTCGAATTAACAGCGAACTTACTTATTTCAGTTTATATGACGGCAAATGAATGAAGTAATCGATGCAACTTAGCATTAGGTGTTAATTTGTGTAGCGTAAATCATTTGCATATCTAATTGAATTGAGAAAAATAAAAAAGTTTGCGTTAAATTCCTGTACACGTATATATGCTTGTAACATATCAGGATAATTTATGAAAGCTTCAAATTGGAAGTTGTACCTAGTAAAACCTCACAAACATGAATCGTTACCACTGGATGCAAATTTAACAATACCTATACTGTAATGGCACCGTCCTAATTCATTTTAATTGATTTCATTCCCTAGCATGATATCAAAATTTACGTATCTGCACTTGTATAGTGTTGCGTAAAAAATCTTGAAATTTATTAAGTAAATTTATTATTATTTTTGTTTCGGTGATTTTTAAGTTTTTATCTATTGATATTTTGCAGTATATCGTTTCAGGCGGAAGTGACCTTTCAAATTATGGTGCCCATTAAATAGAAAGCCATTCCACCTCTATCTTTGCGTCAGCTGATTTCTCACAAAAGAGTTTTAAATTTATCTCCGCCCGAGACCATAGATTTCATAATCTCCAATAAAGAGGTTTTTGTAGTCATAAAACGGAAAGTAGTTTGAAAATAGCGATCGATAATATTACGTTAGAATTCACCTTTAATTAGGGCACCCAAAGCAATTTTTAAAAGCCTTTTGGTGCTTCACTTCAAATTTTCAAATATTTTATTTTTGCAACGAGAATCAGGCGCTCATTTGGAAATGACTCTTAATTTGGTCGGATAAAGAGGTTATACGCGCAATTTAATTAAAACCGTTCCTGGTTCATAATGAAATTCCAATTGAAATTGCAACGATTGTGCAGCTTTTTCTTTATACGATGAAAATGACTAACGTATGATTCTGCGGTTAAGTGCATTTGAAAGTTATGGGAACCAATTCACTTTATTGAAATATGTCTGTTAATTCAGGTACTGAAATATACCGTTGAGACGTAGGGAGGATTTTTAAATCAATAAAATGAGAAATGCACAGTACGAATTGCAGTAATTCGACCTACTTGATTGTATATTTGAATAAATATATAATGTATTCATATACCACTGCAGCAATCGATAAGAATAATGAATAAATACAAAGTAAAAGAAATTCATTTCTGGTTAAAGATAGTACCAATTTCTTATTATTTGTCCCAACATACTACCATAAGGACAGAAAGAATTAACGAAGAATGCATTTTCGGCTATGAAAAACTGAAATGGATTGCGGAGCGTTTTTCTTAATTAGCTCTAGGTACGTTCATTTATTCTTGCATCAGCAGCCGTTAGCGCGTTTTACCTGCAAAAAAAATAACAAATAAACATTTCGGGCATTCGCAGAAATTTTTTAATCCTTCGCTCTCATTCTCCTCGGAGTACTTATTAATCCGAGAGTTAAAACAATATAAAAAAATTCCTCGTGTTTTATTCTCCGTAAATTTATTCCTAGTGCATATTCTGAGAAAGGGCCCTCTGCGGTTTGGCTCTGGGCCAAAAACACACAAAGAAGGTACCTCTCGGCCTTTGGATGAAGTAAAAAGAGACTGTGAGGAGAGAACGTGGATGTTGGAAGTTGGAAGAGGGTGGAAACGAGATTAGCGCTTCGTTTTTCAGATGTACGGCAGAGAGTAATATGGAAGGTAAGACGATTGGAGAGGTCGAGATAGGGGAGGAGGGAGAACGGGAGGAAGGAGGCGAGGAGTGGAGAAAAAGGGAGAGAATGGCTGCAGGAAGAGGAATGAAGGAGAGTGGAGAAAGCAAGAATGACTGTTGGAAATGTGTACAAAGAGAAGAGAGACAGAGGAAGAAGGAGATATGAGAGGGGCAGAAAAGAAGGAAGGAGACATGAATGATTGAGGGAGGAAAAAAAGGGAGAGGAGGGAGAAGCTATGAAATATAGAACGAGGAAGAAATGATGGAGGGAGGAATTGAGGACAGACAGACAAATGACTATTTAGGGTGAAATTGAGACTACATAGGCCCTCCTTACATTTAACCCTACGTAGGAGGAAGTATGGAAGAGGGAAGGAGGAGGTAGGGAGTTTGGAGGGAGATAGGGAGCAAGGAGGGAGGGAGGGAAGAAGAAAGGAGGGAGGGTGTGGGGAAGGAGTAAGAGATAGAGAGATGGCGATAGGAGGGAGGGAGGGAGGGGAAGAAAGAGAGAGGGAGTGGGTAAAGTAGGTAGGAGGAAGATAGAGGTGGGAGGAAAAAGAGAGATTATCAGAGAGAGGGAGAGCATAGAGTAGTAAAGGTGAAAAACGAGAGGGAAAAGGAGAAAGAATGTCTGAGGAGTGAGGTTTTGGGGAAGAAGTCGTTTTTGGGTTGGAAGAGACCAAGTTTCGGAACATAATCGGCTTAAGGGCAGAGGATAAGGGCCAGCAGGGAAAGTTATGCGGAGGGAATAAATGTAACCGGCGAGGCGAACTATGCAGCGAAATGTTTCCTACCTTAAGGCTCCTAATTTTTTTAAAGAGGGAGACCATTTCTCAAAACTTACCCATAAGTCTTACAAGAACCACTTTCGGGAGGAACATAGCCTTAGATAGTGCGATATTTCTTCTTTAATATATATTACGACGAAAATGCGGGATTACGTATGTTGGTGTGATCGTAATTTTTTGTGATGGAGTACAGAATGCTGTTCAGTTTCTTCACCAGAAGAGCCAGTGCAACCAAATAAACTTTTGGAAAGTTTGAACATTCACAGTTTAACACCTAGATGAGATACGAAATTGTTAATGGGCTGAAAACCATCTGCAGGTCATAAGATTTCAAACAATGTAACATTCTTTAGGATCTGGTCATTCGTTTAAGAGATATGAGGGAGCAAAAAATGGTTTACCCCAAAATATATACATAAATAAATAAATATTGGACGAACGCATATAAAAGGTTTTATAAAAAATAACAAAATACTCATATCACAGCAAATTTTAATTAACTTCATTATATTTTTCAACGAATAATGTTAGCGAGTGTGTTAAGGTGAGCTCCGTACGGCTAGCCTTTGTAAATGTAAAAAGTTATGGGGTAAACAAACAAAGGTATCCATTGTTACCTCTATAAAGATTCTAAATAACCTTATCGTATTTCGTGCGTAGCGAGATTATCGTCATCTGCATTGAGTTGTCCTTTCTACATTGTCATTTCGTGTGACGACTAATACGAAAATGTTTTGCTGCCGGGATGGGAAAAAAGCTGCATCAACTTCCGTATCCAGCGATGGCCTTCAGACATCCCTCACTTGCCCTCCTCTCGGCCTTCTCCACCCACTCTCTCTTTCTCCCATTCTCTCACTCCCATCATCCTCTCTCACTTTCCTCTTATGATGCTCTCACTTCCGTCAATAGCATTTTTGGCAGTTCCTCGCATCATCTACGTCACCCATTTTTCTATTAAGTTTTCCTCGTAGACGTAGAAGATAAATGGACCACAAAGGACGAGATGCTCGCTCACGCTCGAGTCACTTACAAGAACACTTATTTAGTAATTTTTCACTTCCAAGTATATAATATACGCTCATCCAGTTATCTTACATAGTTTTATCATCATCATGAAAAGGCTATTTTTATTTCATTTCCTCATTGCTCCTCATACGGACTATTATTTTCTATGCTACAAAACGTGCCTCGTCCCATTTGAGATAATTGCTGATTTTTCGACTCCTCGTTGTGTGGGTGAACGCAGCTAAGACAATACCTATGACACTGTAGAGGTTTTTTTTAGATTCGATTAAACGATTTCTCTTTCATTCCGCAAAATTATCAAGAACCTAAATCTAATTAATGTCTATAACAGAGCCTCGGACCTCTAGATATAATTGATTATTGTTCTCTGGAAATAAAAAACAGCATTTCTCTCTCTCTCTCTTTCCATGGTGCCGCATTCAAAGGAAGAGGGATGGAGAATTAAGGGGTCAACACCCCTCCAACTCCTCGTTGGGAGGCGTTAATTATTTCGGAAGAAAAAAATTACGGTTTGCATTAACAGGACGATTTGAGCTGACCGCAGTTTTAATAAAAAAAATAGCTCACGTATTTCATGTTTTTCTACCGAGTAAAAATCGACTTCATTTCTGGAACGGAATTGACAGTGTGGGATGGTTGGACGTGAAGTTGAGGTTTAATCGGGAAATCACAGATAACCCTGTAAATGACGCTCTTTATTGAACGTCTCTATTTCAGACGACGTTGGAGATCGCATCTTAAGCTTTAAGAGAATTTAAAATCAATATTTTATTGATGCAGTCAAATACGCTTTAAAGGGGAAATGTACCTTAAGTGGCAGGACTAAATTAATTCATTTCAATTTTAATCGATCATATCATCAACTTCTCGAGGGAGAAATACGATACTAATGCCAATTTAAGAAAAATATAAATGCTTAACTTGACTCATTCTTTCATTTATGTGTTCATCTAAACATTTTAATTTTCTTTAAATGCTCGACATTTCCTTTTATTTCAAATGTTAATTAAAATTAGATATTATTAATCGACTGCGATCAACATACTTATAAATTACATAAACACTTAATCAGATGGAATAATTTGCTGCGTTAGGTGTTCTTGAGGTGGTGCATAAGTTTCCATAAGTTGCGGACGTGTGAGAAAGGCAAAAGTATCAAGTATACAAAACCAATGTTGCATTTCCTGAAAACCAACTCAATTATATTAAAGTAATTTTCTATATAACTTAACCTTTTGTTTTATCGATTCAGTTAACCCGTTCTCCTGATATTTATGTAACGTACTCCTTGCTTACTTGCCCTTATTTTTATTTAAAATATCAGAATTGATTACGTGATTCAGGATAGAATAGATTTTGATAAATTAAATATCATCTTAAACCAGCATTGCATCGGATTCAGAAGCTGGATATTTTTATGTAAACGTACTTTTTTATCGGGTTTTATAAATAATTCTCCATTAACAATAAATTTTTATCACACCAGCATAGTACGTATTGCAAAGTAAGTAGTTTTTTCAGGGTCGCTTTATATCAGCAGTTAGGAATGATGGTGATCCGTTTAGAATATCTTATTCATTTTATGATGCTCAGAATTACAGCGTTGTGAAAAGTATCCATTTGGCGCGGGTTTTAAAGGCGCAATTACCAATTTAATTTGCCTTAAATTTAATTTATAGGCCACTTATTCGCGAAATCGAGATTGATTCGGAAGAAATTCGACATTTTCACGACACGTTCGAACAAAGATTTACGTTTTTTTACGACGTCCTAAAGAGGAGAAATTCAGAGCCGGGAAAGACGCATCCATGACGGTGCAGAGATCTCCAAATACACTTTTGTCCCGCCCCCAGATTCCTCTGTTCTTACCCTCTCTCTGCATCCTTCCGCCCTCTTGTAAGCGCACACGCAAAAATACATAACACGCACGCCCCTTCTTCTTCCCATCTTTATCGCTTCTCTCATTCCAACAACTCCGCTCACATTTCCCCTGCTATTCCGTCTTCTGTAACCTCATTTCTCTCTCTCTCTCTCTCTCTTGCGCCTCCCTTTCTCTTCCTCTCTCCCCTCCTCCCCGTACCTCTCTCACTCTCTCTTCACCTCCCCTCATCCTCTCCGACCTAGCCCTCTCCATCCACCCTTCCGCCTCCGCTCGTCCTCTCCTCTCTCCTTTGGCGCACCCCAACGCTGATCAATACGGGGGCTGGAGCACCCGCATGGGAGAGGGGGAGGCAAACAAGAGTGGGGAGAGGGGAGGGGAGAGAGTGGGTGAGAGGAGAGAAGGGCGGGGAAGAGAGGGAGAAAGAAAGCGAGGGGGAAGGGGTAGGGAAAATAATAGGGCGAAGGGAACAGAGAGAGGTAGAAAGTGGTTGGAGAGAGAGGGGGGGAGAGAAATGAAAAGAGGGTGAGAGAGAAATAAAACGATAGGGATTTGGAGGATAAGAGGGCGTGTGTAAGAGAGGGCGAAAGGGAAAGAGAGTTGGGAGAAAGAAATAGAAGAGAGTGAGAAAGAGGGTACGGGTAGAAGGTTAGGCAAGGGGAAGAGAGACCGACAGACAGACAAGCGACTTTATTTCGGGCGAAATTGAGACTACATAGTCCCTTCTTACATTTAACCCTACGTTATGAATTACAAATGATAATAATAACCTAAACATACGAACAGAAAACAAATACCTGAAATTAAACAAATGAAAAAAGAATAATACAAGAAAAAACAGTTAAGAGATTGAATAACAAATTCGGAAACCTCTAAAAAGAGAAGACCAAGTATTTGTGGTAAAAACCTAGGAAGGACCTGACATGGCCAACCTAGTAAAAAAACACGCAGGAGGGGGAAAGGAGAAAGAAAAAGAGGGAGAAGGTAAGAGATCGAGCTATAGAGAGAGAGGAAGAAAGAGAGAGAGCGCGGAATGGGCACAAAGAGAGAGAGAGAGAGAGGGAGAGAATATGGAAGAAGAAGAGATGGGATGGGAAATGGAAATAAATGGGTATGAGAGAAAATGGAATAGGAAAAGCAGCAGGAATGGGAGGGATAGAGGTGGGAAAAGACAGAAATAAGGAGAAAGAGAAGGAAAGAGAAAGTGACAGAAATATCCAGTGGAAGAGAAGATATAGAGAATATGTGAAAAGGAGTGAAAAGCGTATCGAGAAAGTGAAAGTAAGAAAGGAGAGCAAGAGAGATCCGAAGAGAAAAAAAAGTCAGAAATATGAGAAGGAAAAATGAAGAATAAGACAAATTTATTATGGAAGAAGAGCGGATATCATTCCTTGGGAATCTGCATCGCCTGTAGGTCAGGTAAAAAATTTAAGAAATTATGGCATTAACATTCATATATTCGAGTCGATAGTTTTATCCCCCTCTCCTTGTGCAGATAAACGCGGACGGGGTAGCTAACGGTCGAAAAAAATCTTCATAAATTCTTAATGCAAATTTTACAGGAACGATTTGAGGAAAATATTCTTCTCGGAAACAATAATAAAACGTCATCTTCCTCTACATGTCGGCGTAAACAGTTATTAAGTATGAAGAAAACGCACCGGGAAATGCTCCTCCGGAATTTCTTTTAATGGACCTGGGACGTGCGCACGTGCCAGATAGTGTTTTGTTTTGCGGGCGCCATTCGAATCTCCCAGAAAGGTTCTTGGCCCCTTTTGCGAGCCGGGCTCTACAAAGCTCGAAGGGAAGGGGGTGGGTGAGGCGGGCAGGAGAAGGAAAGCGGAGGAAGAGTAGGGTAGTAGAAGAAGACGCTCGCCGTACATCAGCTGCTGTCTGGCAAAACGTGCCCCGGAAATTCGTTTACGAGAATGAACGGAAGAAAAAATTACGAAGGAATACAGGGGGCCAAGATGGAAGAAATTTTGGCATTCGGTCACGTGTGATCGTCCTAGCGGAAAAGCGAGTCCTCGTTATTGCCTTCCCCTAGCTCTAGAACAGCGTCTAACTACGCACTGCCCTAGCCGTACGGAGCTCCGACCGACGCACGCGCATTGCATTCCGGGCAACGTCGCATCCCCATATTTTTTTTTGACCTCCCCCTCCCCCTTTCTGAACTCGCGGGGAAGGCGTCACCCAACCTCCTCCCCCCTTACCTCCTCCCTCATAGGTCTCCGCGCCGCTGTGTTTTCGTTACCTTCCCTTCCCCCCTCTCAAAAACCTCTCTTTTCTCCCGCGCACGACGACAGCGCTTCCAGCGGCATGGACGGCGGGAACGGATGCTTCTCCAATACCGTTCCACAGTGAGACAGCGGCGCTGGAAGGTGGCGCCTCTCGTCTTACGACCGGTAGATGGTTAAGGGTAGTCCGGCAGTGTTTTGTCCGGGACTGCCGTCGTAGCTGCCTTGATAACAAGGTGTGTTCAGTCGAGATCTCAAGACGATCAGCTGACAGGCGTTTGACGGGTGCGGAACAATTGGACTGTAGGAAAATTTTACGTATCCTGAGCCGCGAGTGTCGTTCGTTTTGACTGTGGAAAAAAGGGGCTTGTCTCTGCCGGGTCAATGGGGCATCGAGGTACACGAAACGTCTGTTGCTAAGGAAGTCGCTCTCTGTTCAACAATTCGACCACTCCTTCCGAATTGACAGCGGATTCACAGTCTCTCTACCCGAAGGTTAGTGTTTATGCAATTTAACACGCAATTTGCCCGTGCCCTTTGACCTATTTCCCATCGAGCCAAATGGTTGGCTATGTGGAGAGGTATTGACATTTTGAGCATAGTTAGGTCTGAATAACAGTGGAATTATTAACCTATAACGGCAGCCGTTGTCATATTCACTATTGTCTTCAGTCATTCCTTGTTTTGGTCAATTAAAGTAGTTTTATATGGTAAATTATGTGCGCCGCTATATAAAGTAGAAAGGCATACCTATTCCTTCACATCATCGCTGTCCTGTAAAATGAGGTCTTGTATTTAGAAATATATTAAGATTAAAATTTTCGTTGCCTGTGATGTAACTCTTGATTATGCGTATCGAGATTTTCCTGTAGTTAAAAACAGCATATGCAACTGTGAATGTCAGTGTTTAAGCGTAATTTTTTCATCCAAATTCAATGAGGAATTTTCTTTGCGCCTCTTGTATCACATCGCACTTTTATCTCTCTCTCTCTGAATTGATTCTTCGGCGTCTCGCATCCTTTCATCGTCTGCACTCAGTCCTGCACTCTCTTTGAAGTAAAATAATATCCAAATTTAAGCTCCAAATCCCTACAGCCCCTCTTTTTCTCCCGAAAAATAATAATAAAATGCGATAGTTTGGTGCATCTGGAATCACGGGGTTTAAGCTCCCCTTCCGTCGCTTCTCCGTCATTTTTTTTCCCTCCACGACAACCACGTGGGCATGGGATCCGCAGTAGCGCCATCCTCCTCCTCCTCCTTAACCCCTACCGCTCTTTTGGATCTCGCATCCCCTCCTTCCTTCCCCTCTCCTCTCGCCATCTCGAACACAAAAAACAGTGCCGTGCGCCGTCAGTCGGATCTTTCTCTTCTCTCTCTGCTGTTGATGGCGTCGGGGGAACATAGAAGTTCCGGACGAGAGAGAGAAAGAGAAAGGTGAAAAGATAGAGAGAGAGAGGAAGCCCTGAAAAACCCCGCGGGAAAACGCTGTTGCTCCTGCAATGGGAGAGAATGATGGAAGATGGATCTCGGGGTTGGGAGAAAGGTCACAGGGTCGAGGTCGCGAGAGTCTCTCCGTCTCTTACCTCTTCAAATCTCTACACCTTTCTCTCTCCAACTCCCTTCGCCTCCCTCCAGCTCCGCCTCCTTCTCCTCTCTCCTTTTTGCTCCCTCACGAAGTGCACAAAGAAATCAATGCGATCACGAAAAATTCGACAAATTTCGATGATTATTCTCGTTTTTTTTTGTAGCTGTTGCCCGTGTGCAATTCCGTTCCGGTTAATCTTTCGCGTAGCCGCGGCTATGCTATTTAACAGAATCCGAATAAATGTATTTATACAAGTTATCATCCCAAATAGAAACATTTTTCAAATATAAACCGTGCCAAAAAAAAGATCGGAGGGCGGTTTATATTTTTCCGTCTTCACAAAATGTCGTTTTACTCGAAAACCTGTGAAAGTATCCTAAAGTAAAATTCACCAACTTGTAGAGTTTGTTGTCCTAAATCATAATATATCTAAAAGTATAGCTACGTAGCACCCAGCGTCATTAAATATGACGAGATTTACGCCCAGCTACCGCAAAACTGTCGATATAAGAAGATTGAAATTATTGTATTGGCTAGAAGCGTACCGATATGGAAAACATTGTGCGATGTATGTTGCATTGATTTTTAACTTTGTTTTTCTCCCCTTTTCTTTCACCCAATTATATATCGTCTTTTTTTGCTTACTTTCACAATATTTCTTTTCCATTTTTCTAGTCTTTTGCTCTTTTCCTGAAAACCTTTTTCTCTCTCTCTCTCCTTTCTATATCCCTCCGGCATCTTCTCTGTCTCCCTTTCTCGTATACCCCTATAATACCTTTATCTCCTTCCTAACTCCTCTCTCTCTCTAACTGTTGGTCCAAATCTCTCTCTTTTCTTCCATGTAATCCCTATATAGCTATAAGATTCTCCTGCCTGTCCCGTCTTTTCGTTCTATCTCTCTTCTCTCCCTCGTCCTTTAACTTCGTTTACCTTTCCCTATATGCCTCTGTACGCAAATCCCTAGGTGTATACACATACATATATATGCATACAAGTATATATATACATGTGTGACGTAACGACGCTCTCCAAACATTGTCTCAAAATTGGCGATATTCACCATATTATGTATCGGAAGAAGAGATCGTTTTTTCTTTGAAGAGTTTGAATACTTTCCCTTCATTCTCGTTGACGAAACTCGGCATTGTTTGCTTTAGTTTCCCATGCTTTTATAGATTCGAATATTACTTCGAACTACATTAATTTTAAATATCCCTAGTATTTTTCATTTTGCGACCATGACATGACAATTGACGTAACCGTCGTTTGATCGTTAAATAGGAGCTGTTCTCACCATTTTAACCTTCTGGATTGACTCGATATTGATTTTAGTTTATAACAATTTTGATATATATTTTTGCTGAAAAGCTTTTTTATTGGGCTTTAAAAATATTTTTAAAAAGAAAGGTTTCATTTTACGTGAGAGTTAATTGGAAACTCCTTTAGAGACAATGATATTTATTTTAAAATATTATGAAATAGTAATCGTCAATTTCATTATCTGTTATCTCCACTATATCTCGATGCATATGTTATCTGCCTCTTTTTTGGATTATTAAACATTTTAATAAATCTCTTATGAACGAAGGAAACGAATTCATTCCAAGATATAATAGAATTAACGAAGTATTAATCTATTTTTGGTGTTTGTATTATTTGACGAGAGAGAGAGTGAGAGGGAACAACTCTATTAAATGCACTACGAATTATTTTTATTCGACACTCATTTCAGTTATTCCTAACATAAGTTAAAAATTCATTTAACGAATAACGAAACCTATGACATTGTAGCTAATAAACTTGAGTTAAATATTGTGATGTGGCTCGGAAGGCATCAAATTGTAACTATAATTGGCCATGAGTATTCATTCCATTTATGAAGTTGGAGTTAGTTTACAATATAATTTTTGATTTAGATGGCATATAATACTAATTAGAAGTTTTAAATGTAGCTGGAGGATTGTAAATTAATTAATATCCGATTTTTGCGCTATCTTGTTCGCATCGCTCTTAGGTTCTCATTAATCTGAAAATGTTCAATCACGGAATGTTTTCAACTAGTTCCAAAACGATAGTAATTATCATAGGTAAGATACATAAACTACGTAAATAACAGTTACAGTTATTATTAACTAAATTTTATTGCGATTTGGTTTACCACCTCTTAGTAAGGATTCCGCGCGAAACAATATTTGAATATAAGGGTTTCATGGCTTCAAAAAATTTGGGAATCCTCGATTTAGATCATTTTAATGAATTATTTATTACAGCTACAAATTAAACTGTTGGTGTTGGATATTATTTCATTTTGAGGATTGGGAGTAAATCAATTAAGTTATTAACTTTTAATTTTTCTGTCCATCTTTTCTGCATTAGAGAAAATTGTTAAATCATTAATAAATAAATATTTTAATATTTAGGAAAAACTGCAATTAAAAGTTTTCTTTTAAGTGACTCTACTTCCGTAAACGCAATATGAAATGAATATTAAAATCCCTACCTTATGAAAATCAGTTGAATTTTGATCAATCAATTAATACTTACCGTGGAAAAATGAGATTGGTAATTATTTAGCACTTTTCGCTGGTTCCTTTGTTGTTACCCTTAATACTATGAATTCTTATGAGTTAATTTTATTCTAAAATAATTTAATTTTACCATTATTAGATCACGAAGAAAGAAGCTCCCGCTTCAAAGGGTTGGAATAATTCTGTCAGAAGTCTCATGGTGAAATTGTCCTTTTTCACTTCACCGTAGATATTTCGAAGTCGACCTCTATTCAAAGAGAAACTGAAAATATCTCTTTATGCATCAAGTAGCACGCTTCAAGCTTATTTGGTATGTCTATTTACGTGTTCTACGAGATAAATTCTTTCCTCTTGGCAATGACGTCAGTTGAGCATTAGATATAAAAGCAGTGCAAAGTTACAATTAATTTTTTACAAACCTTATAAAAGGAGACTGAATACCATCTTAAAAATCCGTCCTAATATATTATCTATTTATTTTATTTAATAGTATTACGAATTTTAAATGTTACATAAATTGGCGCTGTTATTCACAATTTATTTAACTTGAATTTCTTTCTCCTAACTTATTTACATTCAATCTCAATTTAATTAGTTTTTAATATCCTTTTTCTGTTTATTCCTTGGATGTTAAGGCACTTTCCAACATGAAATTTTGCATTTTTTAAACAAAGCAAAATATCCATCGTCACATTATTTTTAATCGTATATCATTTAACAGTCACAACTTCTGAATCAATTTTCCGTTGAAAGTATTGTTTACATTTTGCAATTTGTTTTTATAACTTTTATTTATTTAAATCAAAAACATTTGAACGAGTAAAAATGACGAAGCCAAGTTACATTCTAAATTAGCATACTACTCCGAAAATGATAGGATGAAAAACTCCCACTGCATTCATGTAATCCCAGTATAGTCCATTACGTTCTCCAGGTGGAGCGAAACCGTAATCAAGGTCACCTTAACTACAACATAAGGAGAGAAGAGAGTGATTAATACAAAGCGTACGAACGATGCCCTGTTCCGACATCCGCGAAATTGAAGCGGCTCCCGGAGTGCGCCTCGTGTTATGCAACCGGGAGAGCAGACCTGCCGTGCGGGTCGCTATTATACGGCGCTATGGTGCATGCCAGCGTGCTTTTTTCTCCCGTTCTCGGTTCGAAGAGAGTCGAGTACATGCACAACGTTCACACGATACGGCGCTCGACGACGAGTCGTCTTTTTGCTTTATTTTTCGCTCGCTTCAACTCCAGGAGCGCTGCGGGGGTCGTGGTTTCCTTTTTGTCCTCGTTGTTTCCTCTCTCTCTCTCTCTTTCTCTCTGTCGCTCCCTCTTTGGGACAGTTTTTTTTTTTCAACATTTCTTCGTCGGAAATCAACTCGGGCGAGACAGACGGAGAGTTAGAAATATTTAACGAACGGCGGCTTGTAGTGATTCGGAAGAGAAAAAACAGGGACCGTCTGGCTGTGCGGGTTTTCTCATTAAGGAATTCTCAAAGAGTGGCAGAAGCTAAATGCGCCGCTGTGTCTATTTTAGTTTTCTATATCGTCCTCGTATGTTGGTGGGAAAGTGAACGGTATTTTATACTCGTTTCCCTGTTGCTTTCCATAAGTTCAGCTTTCAGTTTTAAAGGATTTAATTTCCTTGATAGGCCCATACATTTCATTTTTACATTGGAATTTTACAGATTTGTTCATTTACACATGGGCCTGACCGAGGAAGTTCTGATATAGGCAGAAGACTTCTTCAGGATCGGTTCAGGTAGCAAATTTTTAAGTATTTCGTTTAACCAAGTGGCAGATGAGGTAAAACGCATGCTTTCCCAAAAGGAAGAATTTATATTTATTTAGTCCCTCTTCGGTTTTTTGGCGGGAAGTGAAATGCGAGGTAAAACTCCTATTATGGTATCAGAACGTACTGTAAATGTTTCCCGTACCAGCCATAATTACTCAGCTGCTATATAAAATAACAGCGAATGATAGAATGTTAGCATACTTTGTTAATTTATTATCATTGCATGTACTTAACCTTGGAAATTTATCATTTCTATTATTCTCCAAATAATTCACGTTAAATTGTACAAAAATAACTTATTTTTATCGGATTTTGTATTCCGTTTCGTATAAATTATAAAAAATATGTTGAATTTTTTACTGATAGTTAGTTAATTTGTTAAAAGAGGTATTGGAATCTTTTTTAAATACTATTCCTTTAAACTGATTACATCAAGGTCTAGCTATTACTAAACAAATTAATTTCTTTGAACAATTCGTTTCAATAATTTTATCGTATTAATCAATTAAAGCATGTTTGTTGTTTAAACAATTCTACATTATTTTGTTCATTATTTCCAATATAAATCTTTAAACGCTAAAAAAGTAAATTTAATATAAAGTAAATCGATCGTATAATATCATAAAATAAAACATAATTTTCATACTGAATATTTTATTTGATATCATAAAACACTTCATGAGCAAAACAGGAATGCGTCGTTTGAAAACATAGAAATTGTTTTCGATGGGATTAGTTGCTGTGATATCAGATTCCTGATATATGTTCTACCCAGAATTTCAAAAATAGGGTTATGTGATTCAGCTATTTCTTGTTGCTTGCCTTTGAATGTTTGAGAAGGGATACGATTCCCGCAAACTCCGAATGTTCGTCCTCTCCATTTTTTCTCCCAGCGAAATAAAAAAAGAACACACACATACCTCCTCAGGCACACAAAAAACATATTTTGAGAGCACCCACATCCGTCTGGCGCCGAGTGTGTCCTTCTGAAGAAAGAATAAAAAACTCCGAAAACATCGGTATCGAATCAGTCAGATAGAGAGAATGGGGGAAGAGGGAAAGAGTTTGGAAAGATCCATCTAAAAAGTTCTGGAAACTTCCTCCTCCCGCGCACAGCAGTCGTGTTCTGAAGGTTACGTTCTTATGGCCGAACGAGATACTACTTTCGTATTAGGTACTCCTTCGTCTTTCCTCAATGGCGCAAATGAACTCTTACTCGGGGAAAAAAGTAAAAATTTCAATCCTCCGTGCTCGCTTTTCAGATTACAGTAATAGAGAGGAGATACGTGAATCTCGGATGAAGAGAAAGAGAGAGAATGGAAGGAAACATATTGGGGATTACAGTTTAGGAGTGGGATTAAAGAGATCGCGGGATGAAGGAGGATGAGGTTATCTGTAAGAAACAGCTAAGCGCGTAAAGGGAGATGCAGAGGACGGTTGAAGAAAGAAGTTAAGGTGAAAATTAGAGAAAGTTCAATGAACTGGATAAAGGTAGGAGTAGATAGGTGGAACTGGAATGAATGTAGAGTTGAATATGTTTATACTTTTTATTTTGGCGATGTTCAAGCTTGAGAAAATACTATATTGTCTATTACACCTATTTGTCCTTAACAAATGGCACGGCATGGTGTATTTATTAGCAAAATGATTCTCGCGCTTTATTTCTCAGAAATGTTCGACCAAAAAAACTCGGTTTCGAGAGTTGTGCCGATATCGACAATAAGCGGGATTTTTGTCTTTTATGCTGCTACCAAACCTATTCGCAATAGAGTTTGACCCTTCATCGGGAATGCTATATGGGATAGGAATGCTTTATACCAGAGGTCAGTAACCATTTTCTCCATGGTGGGCCAAATTTGTAGCTGTGATTGCTTCGAAGGGGCGCATTTGAAGCCGCGAGAGCTTCGCCGGGACGAGTAATTTTTTACATCGGAAGATATCATGACATTCTGTGGTCCCATGATCATTAAAATCAATCTAAATAGTTTACTAACGTTAAAACTTAATTAGATTTTTTTTATAACAAAGTTTTACTGAAAATGTATACTATTGTCTATTTTAAATTGTACCGATCAGTTTTGCATCATAGATTCATCAGTCACAGGAAGCGATCTCGGGTGCCACGTGCCACCCGTGGACCCCTGTTATACGTCATTAACACCATATTTGCACTTTAAACATTTATTTAACTTAAAATATTGTAATTTTCACAGTTCATACAATTTTATAGCACACATTAAAAAATTTCTGACTTCCGACCTTCTTGGAACGTTTCTCTTCCTTAGATTTTCTTCTTTCTCGTTAAGTTTCGTAGAATTGTCTTTTTCGAGTAAAAAAATTCGGTGATACGATTAAACCTGTATTAAAATTTTCTTCTATTCATACCTAAGGTTCATTTCACGCGATTCCGTTAACAATAGATAAGAAAGAGAAGATAAGTCGAGACAATAAGACTGATCGGTTAGTTGGGGGCAAGATGTCAGACGATGAGCAAATGAGTTCATCTTTCAGATGAACGGAGAGCCGAGAACAAGTGAACTTTGCGCACATTTCCTTTAATACATTTATTAGGTTGTCTCTTCATCTTCAGGCTGTAAATAGTCTCCCTTTCATGTACGAATAGCACAAATTTATTGTACAAATTTCATATTTATACACAAAAAAACCCTCAACTTCATAAATTCCCACGCAAACAGCACACAGGTTTGCAAGAGATTGGCTAACAAGAAGATAGCATGCTGTAATCTTCAACACAGCATCACACACGACGAGACACGTTTAGTCGTATGTTTTTGTTTTATTTTATCGGCTATAAACCTCGGATATATACTATATAAGACGCTGTCTCATGACTAAGCGTGTCCTGTTTTGTCTCGACAAACCGCCTTGAGGAAAAGTTATATTGCGATAATTATGCCAACTGTGCCCGCAAATACGGTAATACAACATCATTCCGTAGAGAAATCACATACTGTAGAGCAGTGGTCTTCAACCTTTTTTGATTCACCGCCCACTTTTACTATATTTTGCCATTTGAAATAAGTTCGCCGCCCACCTTCCGTGTAAACTTAACAATAAAATTTTTAATAAAATATATGTTTAAAAATACATCAAATTTAACCATGTTTGTTAATACCAGAACAAATATTAAAATAAACGTTTCACAGGCATTTCAATGTGCTTGGTTTCTACAAAACAGGGATTCAATGTCAGGCTTCAAGTCTGTCCGGGTCATTCGAAGATCTCCTCTTTCTGATACTTGTAAGCGATTTCTTTTTTTGGACAGAAGATTGTTGACTGCACTGAATCCCTTCTCGACTAGATATGAGGTTGGGAAAGCTAACAAGAGCAACGATATTTTCTTCCACAATCGTGGATCCAGGAGGGCATTTTCTTGTTCTGCCATAATTGCACATATCCTACCTTGCTTGAAATTGGCTTTACACTCCTCATCATGAAGTAATTCTATTAGCTCCTCTTGGTATTTAATATCCACATCACACACATTTGTGACGAATGGAGTCACCATCCATGCCTCCATTGTACATTGTCTCATTTGAGGGTGTGTGCGCTTATCATTAAACTTTCTTATAGAATTTTATTTTTCGGTGTAAAAATTAGAATAGCATTTGGTGAGTTCTTTAACGCCCACCAACCCAACCCTAAAACGCCCACGATGAAGAACACTGCTGTAGAGTAAGGACAGTGGGGGAGAGTGCGGAAAGAACTGAGAGGATGTGGTGGAATTGTTGCGTGGGAGTGGAAAGGCGTTGAAAGTTGTGTGTTTTTTACATTCTCGCAGTTTTCGTAGACGGATGGGTCTACGCACGCCTCCATCTCGGCCTCTCTATCTCCGCAATTTCACGCATTTCGTCTCTCTTCTCGTCGTCTCTTTCCCCTTTCCGCCCCTCTTATCACGCCTCGCGAGAGACCGAGACCTTGTTTACGCCGTAACGCGGGATGCGCGAAGGGCGACTGAGGTCGGAGGGGTAATATCGCCGCGTCACGCGAAACGGATATTCTTCTCTCCTCTCTCTCTCTCTCGTGTCTCTCTGAGGAAATGAGATGAGAGCAGTTAGGAGGGAAAGAGCAGCGGCAAAGCAATTAAGTCTCAGTGCGACCAGTTGGTCTTAATTGAAGTGATTGACGGTATGAATTTAAAGGTTGTGTTTATTTCTGGGTTTATACGCTTTGACTTGGAACGCTCTGATGCTATGAGATGTATAACTACATGCCGCGCGTTACTTACTTTTTAAATCGCGCAATATGTAGAGATTTTTCAAAATATTTCTTGTCGGGATTTTGCAAATAATTTTAAGTAAAAAACTAAAGTAATTCGTTATATTTTTGTATCATAACACCACACTTAAGGTTTCAATTAACGCACTGTTTATAATCATGTCTTTGATGTAGCGCTCCTTAGTAAAACCTTTTCAGAAAAACTAAAGTTGATTAGATGAGTGTAAATCTATAAAATACTTCCATTTGTACCTGAAGAAAGATTTATGCTTTAGTTTAGATACATTTTACGTTTATTTTGGTCCTTATTATTTTTAATCTTCTATAGTATAATTAATTAGCGAGATTTATTTAATTCTGAATTAATTTCATTTGTTAAAAACCACATTTCGTCCAGCGTGATATACTATAACGATATCATTGGGGGCGAAGTTAGGGTGTCTCAAGAGAGAATATGGAGTTACTTCTTTCGTCAGTTTATCACAACATTATAATCATTTGTATAATAACGCACAAATTATCAATCCCACAGAAAGGATAAAACATAGGTAAATATAGGAAACATTCATTGTAAAATAGCCGAATTTATTGCTATAAAATCGGTCATATTCCTTTGGTATTGCCTTTTAGGTATCAGGTAATTTACTACTTTAACTCTCGTTTGATCAGAATGTATGCGAACTCTTACTAGGATCGGCTCTCTCATATATGTCCTATTGCCGCTTTTTTGTTATTATTCGCATTACCAGCCTGTGAACCGCCAAGAGCGTTTGGCAAGGTGTAAACCTACATTCATACATACTGCTAATCTTTCTTATCGAATATCGAGGGAAAAAAGACTAGCGATAACGGAAACGTATTTTATATTGCACAGTGTTAGGCACGCACGTTAATCGCTACTTTATCGCGTACATTAATTACTTTAACTTTGGAAATACATATATGCATTCAATTTATAGAAAAAACTTTGATATTTTTACTTTGAACGTCACACAATTTATTGCCACACGTTCGATCCTTATATCGGCTACGTGGGATAAAAATTCCATACAAGGGATCTTTTAAATCTTGTCTTTCTTTCTGTAGTTATTTTTAACTTCCCGTTCATTCATTCGGGTCAACAAGGTTGGGGATGAGAACAAAAGAACTTGAGAATGAAACAAAAGTTCTGAGATTCGAAACCTGGACTCGAAAGTTGAGGGTCGGACCCCTTATCTAAACAGACTTTGCGCCCGGCATGAGGATGCGTCGGTTTTTTTTTGTTGTTTTCCTCGTTGGAAGATTGATTTTTGACCGATCTGGAATCGTTTCCGTCGGGACACGAAGAAAAATGTGTTTTGGGGGAAAAGGTTGGAGAGGGTGGGATGGTAAACTGAAAACGAGTGTTGGGTCTGCGAAAGACAAGGCAGGGGGCAGAGTGCATTGGAGGAGGTTCCTGGTGAGACAATGGAGGGGAAGAGAATGAGAAAATAAGTGTGAGAGAGAGTGATAGAATGTTAAGTTTGCGAGCGAGAGAGATTGAAAGAACGCAGCAGATGAAGAGGGTGAGAGCGTTGGAGTGAAAGAGAGGGTGAATAAGTGCGAAAATGCGAGAGAGAGAGGGGGGAGGGGGAGAGAGAAAGAGATCGATACATTTTAAATGAGTTGGAAAATATATGACGAAAGGGAGTTAGAGTGGGTCCGAATGCGTAGAACACAGCAGTGTTTTCCGAACTTTTTCTGGTGGCGACACCCTGAACTACATATTATGTAGATACCAAAACGAACGCCACTTCATTGTTTTCTATTTAGTACCCGTGCAAGTACATGCATTTTTTGGTGTTAAAAATGCGTTAAAATCATGCACGAGAGGAGACCAACAGGGTAATGTAATGCTGCAGTGTATGCTGAGTTTGCGCACACTGATTAAATTAGCCGCAGGATGTTGACTTCTGGTTTTACGCTTTATAATATAATGTGTATTACAACCGAACACTTTTCATATTATTATTAATAGGGTTGTATTTGTTCCCTTGTTTAGGTTTATTGTTAATTACAGTCTTAAATATTTATATATTTTTACGATTATTTGTTTTGTTTTTTTTTTCCGGTAGGTATTATGCGTTATCATAAAAATTTCTTGTACACATTTTTAGTATATCTTGCGATATGAAAATGTCTCGATAAACACTTTTATAAATCACTGAGATAGAGTAGCACAGATTTTGGCATTAATGAACGGTATCGGACAAGGTCGAGCCGAGTTGGACGGAGATGAGAAAGATTCCGATAGAGCAGAATAGAGTTCGAAGGAGCGAAACGGTTGCCATAGGGACTTTGCAAGAGACGAATGAAAAAAGACGAAGAGAATCCCGACAAGAGCAGCTTAAAGGAAGAAACGAGGGTGAGACGGCGCCGCTCGAGTTTTTGGACGCTAACGGCTCTCTCCTTTTCTCTGCGGAAAACAAGTCTCTCGCCTTAAAAAAAAAAAAAAACCCCTCACCCTAACCTCCCGTGTCTCTCTCCCTTTTTCGACATCCAGTCGCCTTAGTAATTACTCAGAGCCGAGATGACCTGCATGGGGAATGGATGGAGCACTAACGTGGGGAGGGGCGTGAAGGAGAATCAGTGAGATGGGGGGATGAGAAGGCGAAATGATGGGATGGATGAACAATATCACCTAAGGTGCGGGAGTAAAGCATTCATGAAATGCGAAAAAAAAAAATGAACGGTGAAAATGCGTACTTCTAGATGGGGAGAGATGCAGAAAGATCACTTTCTCATATGGTAACTAGTGAATGACGGCAGCCGTATCTCTCTGCATTGGCTTATACTATAAGCTTCATTTTCTGCACGTGGATTCTTTCGTTTTTACTTAATTTATCTCTTCGTTTTTTTTTTCGAATGGCTTATCCTTTCTATTATTTGAAGTAAACGGTGAACATCTTGGATAAGTCTGAGCATGGCCGGACCGAAGAATTTTGGCGCCCCGGGAGAGATAGCACTCCAGCGCCCCCCTCCGTAAATGCTTTTGAGATATTTACAGAATATGGGTTAATTTATTCATCGCTCTGAAAACTTATTGATAATGAATAAATAAAAGGAATTTCATCATGATTCTCTAGCCTGTTTCACGATATAAATTGGTGATCAATAATTGTTCACTTGCTAGTAATGCACATATAGATGATCGGGATAGCGCCCCCAACAATTAGGCGCCCCGGGCAGCCGCCCGGTTCGCCCGTACCTCGGGCCGGCCCTGCGTTTGAGCTATTTTCCATATCAAATCCACTTAAATGATCCGAGCAAGGAACGGAGAAGTAGGAAAGTTCTAGAAATCAAAGATATACTAGGAAAATGTAAATGTGGTGTGATCGCTGAGAAAGCTTGCAGTTAATTAATTGACTTCTATCATTTTTTCAGCAATCCTTTCATTTTATAATGTTCATTGCCTTTTATTGGAATCAGCTGTTTTTTTTGCATAGACGTTTATATAAAGTGATGCCTCGATTGTCTAAACTTTCAGCTATCATTTTTTTGATAAAATTTATCCTTAAATACAATAGTGCGTACATGTTTGGGAAAAATTTATTCAGTATTAGTTCAAATTAACTATTACTAAGTACTCTTTGTTTTATGATCATTTATTGAAACGTGAAATTTTAATTGACGAAAGAAAACAATGTATTTATTTCATGGTATACAGTTTTAAATGTACATACTTGCGATTTACATTAAAATAAAAAATGTTTTATTCGCGACTTAGCGTAATGCCTTTTATTTGCCATAAACAACGGTAAAACGCGCCAAATCCTTTCCAAAATGCCCAGCGGAGTAGCAATTTGGGCGAAATTCCGATTCGAACTGAATATATCTTCGTCCTCGGCGAGTAAAACATTGGCAAGTTTTGGTTTATAAATTCTCAGTATTGGTACGCCTGCTTTGTGACGCCACAGAAAATCGAATCCTCTCTCGTTCCGACATTTTAAAGGCTTACTTGATTCGGTGGGAATCGGCTGTGTCACGTGGGTAATCCGGTATCACCGTACCCCGAAACTGTCGATAAAGCCTCTCTCTCTCTCTAGACACGCTTCCGTTGCTAGGCGACGCCTTTTCCGCGGCGGATGTATCCATTGAACGAACCCCTTTCGGTCCATGGCGGCTATTTATGGACGCTCTCTATATCTCTTTCTCTCTCGCGCACACACTTCAGCACAGTCACTCAAAGCTCAAGTGTACGACCAACACGCGAAAAACAAACCGAATAAGACGGTAGCTAGTTCATTCCCTCTGTCACTGCAGTGGTCTGATCTCTCGCGCTCGTACCTTTAAGGTAATAAACAAGAGAGGAGCAACGCCTGCGCCTTCCAGCGGGCAAATCCGGATTTTTATGTCGCTCGGATTGAAGGTGTGGTTGCTAAAGACAAAATGAGGGTTCACCTTTAACTGACGAAGGCGTCGGGTTCTTGAGGAGAGTGCGAGAAATGTTTTATTCCTTGGAAATTTTTTTCCTTTTTAATCCGAACACCTTCTCTCGTTCAAAGCGGGGATTTCTCTTTGTGCTCATGCTAAAGTGTTATATATGAAATTTGGTATTAATATGACAAGTACTTTTTGAGTTAGAGCGCCCACAATCACATACATCCACACACACACACATATCATTCCGAAAATAGTCTAAACGTGTTCTAGGGACTTCAAAACGTGTATTTCCGTTGAAATCTCGAAGTCGATTTTTTTCGTGATCACAATACTTTCCCCATACTATGTATGGAGAAAGTAAAAATCAGGTAAAATCGCTTATGTTTTACGTAACTCAACTTTAAATGTATTAGACAATGATTTCAATTTTTCAGCTGTGATTTGTTGGAACTGATTCGTAATAATTATTAGAAAGAACGTTTAGGTATTCATATAATATATCAATAATAATGTCACAGGATTTTCTATCTATCTATAGATATCTATAAAGCAAAGAGTTTGTATGTATGTTTTTCTATAACTCAGCACGTAGAAACAAGAGAAATGTGTACTTTTTACCTGAATAAAGATTTAAGTGGTGTAGTCCGGTTTTTAAACCGATTTAATTGACCTTTTATAATGTTACAAAATATTTTATTTTTTAATTTTCTCTGTTTGAATAGCATAGGGATGAGTTCAGCTTATTTTTCATTTGAACTTTTAAATTACTTGGAAACATGAGACGAACTTGAGATGTAGATGGTTCTATGTAGGAGTGAACCAAGATTATTTTTATTGAAGATAGAATCCGAATCCTCGTCGAATTAGCGTAAAAATGCGCTTAGAATTATAAAAAGACGTGATTTTATCTGTTTTATAACGATATACTAAATATGGCTTAAATTTCTTCAAATCAACCTGTTTTTTTAAACTACGTAAGTAACTTAAATAATTAGAGGTAGATTTTCCACAAATTGCGATTTCCAAACCTTTGAAGATATCGTCACGAAAATTCGTAGGTATATAATTTTATCCTGTCGGTAACATAGGCTATATGACGATAAAATATTTAGGGGAGCGAATGCTTGATTCAATAATTATTTTTCCATAAGTTTACACATAATTTTCCATTTTTCAGAAATAACAGCATTTTGGTAAATGTACGATTATCAGATAAAACTTTTCCTTGGTAATATGTCTTCTACATAAACTGAGAGATTTTCATGGTTCCTGCATCTTGTAAGCGCTACATATAGTTGACCACGTCCAAACACTGGTTCAGGAAGATAAACGCCCACTTTGTCGAATGATTGTCCTTGAGATTTATTGATGGTCATTGCAAAAGCCAATATTATTGGAAATTGGCGACTTCTCATCAGAAACGGAAGACTGCTTTCGCTTGGCTCAAGAATAATGCGAGGAATGAAGAATCTTTCACCCTTGTAGCTTCCAGTAATAATTTCAGCATCAGTGAAATTTGCTTGAAGTCCCTTAATCACCAATCTTGTACCATTCAGTAATCCTTTTATGCGGTCCAAGTTTCTCAGCAGCATGACAAAAGCACCGACTTTAAGCTTCAAAAGATGTGGAGGCATACTAGAAGGAAATAAAAATATGTTATCGAGGTCTAACGATGGGATTGGTAGGCAAGGCAACATCCCGTTAAAATGGCAAAATTTCCTCAAAATATGTTAATTAAACATATGAACAATTTCGAACCGCATGCCGAAAAAGACTATCAGAATAAGAAACTTTGTAATGTTTCCTTCAAAAAAGGATCGTATCCGAAGATTGTAGGTCATTTCTTTCTAATTTTAATCTCAAAAAGAATGAAAGCCTGCACGTCGTAAAGCCGATTTTTACGTGTAATCTTATGGGAAATGGAAATTGTCCCCTGGAGTCGAATCCGGGTCTTTGATCTCGAATTTGATACATTAATACGTTTTTTTATTACATCACAATGCTGTCCTGAAAATTTCATCAAATTCGGTTCAGTCGTTTGCGAGATATTATTAAGCTTCAAAGTCGATAGTTTACAGACGGACACTCGTAATTATTATAGTAGAAGATTTAGGCTGTTCTAAGTATTACGTAGACAGGTATCCATCATGTCGTACAAGCAGTTTATGGCACCCACTTTCACATTCACTAAGAACGGTTGAGAGAAACCCGGTGCCGGTATCAGCGCACTCTTAGCCAGACGGATCAAAGGGTCACATTGATTGACATCTATACCGACGGATGGAGTGCTGATTATAGTGCTCTGCTCACAACGCATGATTAATGGGCGAGGCAAACCCGAGTCGAAAAACCATCCGCCGCCAGGTTTCGAACGTGAGGCCGCTGCCTAAAAAATCAGCACTCTAACCATTCTACGACCGCTCACTCAATGCTAAAACATTATCAGTTTCAATAGCTACGAATTTGTCGAAGACATACTCGGCATAGTTGTATCTACCAGTGCAAGTGAGCGTAGAGTTAGATCAGAGCATGCTAGAAAATAGGTAGAAATAGTTTTCTAGATCCGATAAATATTACAGATCATTTTTCCCAGACGCGATAAGAATAGAGCCTTTAATTAGAGTTTATGTTGACGTAGCGATACCTCCTGCCTAACGCTTATGGAGGCCTGTAGGGTATTAATGTAAATGATTATTGCCTGCGCTTATCTTTCTCGGTCCAATTAAATTAGTAAGGGTGGAAAAAACACCTTTTACGGAATTCCTTCGTCTCGTGAACGCACCGCAAGGAATATGACGCGACATCATCTACACGGCGGCAATTCGTATAATTAAAGTCGTATAATCCTCTCCGTCAGTTGCCTGAGACGACTTTACCGTCCCCGAAACCCATAGGACGGAGATGGGCGCGTAATTAGCGTGAGCGGAGTCAACGACATCGAATCCCGGTGCAGTGGCAACAGGATGATAAGGAGATTTATTACATAAAGGAAAGGTATAGAGAGAATGGTGGGATGAGATTTTGGGGGTCGACGGAGAGTTCCGATGGGATTTTTGGCGGGAAAGAGAGAGAGAGAGAGAGTTATGAGTAGGAATTTTAGATGACCTCGGTATTTTGCAAGGGATGACGGGGTTTGTTTGGAAGGGATAAACGCCTTATGTGGGAAGCATAGAGGGGAGAGCGGGTTGGTAGAAGTACGGGTTAGAAGGGCGGTGGCTTGGCGTGGGAGGAGATTTGAGTTTGATGGATGAAATTTTCCGATGCGGGGAGAGAGAGAGAGAGAGTGGCGCGATGGCGGCGGCCCAAATTTCCAGGCGTATAATCACAAAAGATGACGGGTCAGCAACACTGGCTTAATTTAAGGCATCACTTCCCTCCCCCAGAATATGGAGCTCGGCTGAAATACACCCAGGGATGATTTATTCGGCGGCGAAATGTTTATTTGTTTATTTTTTTCGACGGCGTTCTATTGAGAGGGAAGACTAGGCTTTTCATTATAATATAGAGAGGAGGATGCGATAATGCGTGCTGTGTGACGATTACAGCTTTCGTGACTAAGCGCGTTATAACCATTATTTATAATTCAACAACGTAAAATTATTGCGAGATGTTTTAAAGAATAGACATCGCGATTATTATATATATATATATATGTATGTATATATATATATATATACACACATATACATATATATATATATATATGTGTATGTGTGTATGTATGTATATATATACACACATATACATTTATATATTATATATATATATATATATATATATATAATATACCTCCGAAAATATGTATCCCTCACCTGCCAAACTGAGTTCCTCAATTCCTGCCTTGAACTAGACCTCCCTCCAAAAGGCATTACCGTTAGAATCCCCCTATCAGACCTTCCTCCCACCATCCGACCATTTTCCTTCACCAATTACCTTATATCCCTTAATACGTATAGTCAGATGTTTACTCCATGTACATTGTGATTATTTTCCTAATGTTATCGTGGAAAAAGGCGCTGTAAACTATGAGAATATCTCTATTTCGTCACGTTTTAGATTATAATTATTTCTTTCTCTTCATAAGGTTGCTATCGTAGAAGTATTAAATTAAATGAAGCGCTTCGGCTCTGAATAATGATTTTTTTATTTTATGACAATATGTGTAATTCCATTTGCGAAAAAGTTTTAATTTCTCGAACTTGATTTGTTTGGCTCTTGGATGAAATTAAATTACGCGCAGTTGTGGTATTAATTTGATATTTTATCGCTTCCACTGAAAGTTCCAATCACATTATGTATTGTCATTTCATTTTTTTAATCGCATTATTCAGTAATGATAAATGTTTGGATACGAGCGAGTTTCTTTCAGAAAAGATCGAAAAAATACCGCTAAAATTGTCGTGATTGTTTTGGTCATTTCACAGTTTAATCATAAACCCTTAATTGCTTGCTGTCTCATTCGGTTGAGCATAATTGATAAAATACGAAAAATTCATTCCTTAGATCAGTGGTCTTCAACCTTTTTTGAGTCACCGCCCACTTTTACCATATGTTGTCCTTTGAAATAAGTTCACCGCCCACCCAGTGGCGTAGTGAGGGTTTCTGGCGCCCGGGGCAAAGAATAATTTTGCGCCCCCAGTAGCAAAGCGATTTACGGAGGTAAGGTAACCCTAATACTAGTGGGATTGTCGTTAGATGAGATTACCGAATACGGTCTCAATGGTAATAACAATGTTTAAAAATTTATGATTTTATATATTTTATAAAATTAAATTTAAATGCTTCATTGCTTCTGCGAGACTCCGACCACCCTCATTGGCCTTTCGATTTTACCGCAGCATGGATACATTGTCGCTAGTATAGTATGATATGATACTATAGTTAACGACAAATGAACTGTAATAGTTGTACAGAATGTGCTTTTTTATAGAATTTTATTTTTCAGTGTAAAAATTAGAATAGCATTTGGTAAGTTCTTTAACGCCCACCAAAAATCCAAAAACGCCCACTGGTGGGCGTTATCGACTTATATTAGTTTGAATTTTATTTGTATCGATTGTTATAATTTTTTAACTTTACTGGCGATTTTGTAAATTAATTAATGTATTCGAGGTACTTAAGGAGAGATTTCGTGAAACCATATACAGTCTTCTTAATGACAACTTTTTTCATAAATTAATCAGATTCGTTCAGATGAATATCAAGTACCACACAAAATATACCGCACGATGAAGATTTTTTGTTGAACTATTAATTAAATCTCCTTCAAAATTATAAATATTGCTTGGTAATAAGTACGGGAAGTCAGTCAGGTTTTGTATTCTCGAAAAATATACAAAAGCTATCCATCGCCATCTATGAATCGCGTGGAATACTTTAAATTTCTCATCATTAATTTTCTAGATATCAGAGATCGATACTATTCTATACCTAAATCACGCCTGTAATTGTTCTGATCGTGCTTGTGATTCGTCAGAAGGCTACTTTAACTAATTCCAGAAACGTTTTTTGCATAATATTTTCACTGCGGATTCGAAAACTATGGAATTTCGATGTGTCTAATGTAAGTTTAAAGTTTAATTTTTATTTATTTTAAATGTGCGAAGAAATTATTGCTTTTCATGGTGTTGCAAATACAAAAGTTTGTGTCAATCACTAAATATTTTTGTACAGTAGAGAGTACAAAATTTATGAAAATTAAGAGAAGTGGAAAAGTGTTTATTACTCGATTATCGATATTATATTAATTGTATTTCTTCTGTTGAAGTTGCCTTAAGATTTGAAATTATTATATTTTGTAGACCATTGATCATTTTTGTACTTGTCTGTTTTAAAATTTCTTTCATCTGAATAATATATTCATAAAATATAATAAAATCATAACATCTAACCATTAAACTGAATATGTTTAAAAACCCCAACATTTAAAACGAAGATTTTATTTTTTACGTGAGATCCAATGGAAGTCTCCTTTGAAAAAAACTTAACGAAAACGTATATTACGTATGTGTGTGTGTCCTCTAATTAATCTTCCAGAATTCCATTGCTCAAACAAAGGCAGGGAAGAACCTTTTATCACTTTTATATGTCCGACTTCATTTGAGAGAGAAAGACAGACCTCAAAAGAAGGTTGGCGATTAATCGCGCCTGAAAGTAGAAAAGGCGATGGAGTGAATTAAAGGCGAGACGAGCAGTTAATCAGAACGCGAACCTCTTAAGGGGATATCTCTCGAACCGAGCAATTCCACCCGACTCCGTTACCGGTGCCGATCCGTCACAGGAATCGCGGAAATGGGAGGGGAAGAAGAGAAGGAAGAGGTGGAGCAAGGAGGATGGCGTATAGGAGACGGAGCGAGCGTTTGAGGAAAGAGCGAAAGAAGTAAGTAGATGGAAAGGTGAAAGGGCAAGGAAAGGGACGATCGATAGAGACGTAGAGAGGTTTAGTAGGAAGAAGGGAGGGAATTAGGGGGGGGGGGGGGGGGGGGGGGAGAAAAAGAGTGACGTCGTAGTGAATGCGAATGGGTGAGGAGAGTGAAATTCGAAAGGGAGAAAAGAGAAAGGAGAGAAAATTGGGAATAGAGATGGAAAGAGGAGAGAGGAGACGTGGAAGAAAAAGAGGGATTCGAGGAATGGGAACGAAATTTTCAGGGTGTGAAAGAGAGAAACAAGGGAGGAAGAAATTGCGAAGCGATTAAGGGGAAGGCGCTTTCTTTGGACAGTTTGATAAAAGACCTTTTTTGCTGTTTACCATCCAGGCTACTAATCCTTGATCCGTTATATATTTAGCTCCTGCGTAGAAGCATCTATAACTTAGAATTTTGGATTTTGTTACTTAAGTTCATTTGTGAGTTATTTTGTACGCGGATTGACAGAAGGATGGATGATCCGAATACGTACATACTAGTTGATTTTTTTAAAGCGCTCAAAATTGAGAGAAAGTGGGAAAAGTGAAGAGAGAAAGTGAAGGACGAAAAATGGAGAGAGAGAGGGAGAGAAAAAGGAAAAATATGAAGGGAGGGAAAGATGGAGAAAGAGTGGGATGGAGAGAGAAGGAAAAAAGGACGAGAGGATCAAAGAAAGGAAGATAGAAACAAGACGAGAGAGGGATAGACAAACAGAGAGAGCGAGAGAGACAGAGAGAGAAGTAGAGAGAGATATATTGTAGGGGAAACGCACCATCTGTTGTAAATGTCACCGCTTGATTTTGTCCTTTCCATCCTCCACGCAATGTAGCGTTCTCCCTACCCCATCCCTCAACATCCCAGTCCGCCTCTGTGGAGCCGCTATATATCTGTTCCCCCATTCCGTCGCGCACCGGTCGACGCACTGACTTAAATTTTCAAACGAATCGTGAGAGGAAATTTCCGTTTGTCCTGTGTGGAGATATAACGTTTGTGAAATAATAAACCGGAATTTTTTCCTTTCGGAAATTTGATAATTGATGCATTGAGCGAGAAGCATACCGATGTAAAAATCTGTAAATCACCAAACAATCAGATTTATTAATTGGATCCTGTGGTCGCAACTCGAGATAAAAATGGAAGGCTAAAACATTAATCGGTAACAATCTATGAAAAACGTCAAACATTCCACATTTGACATATTTGACATTTTCATTTTTAGGTAAAAAAAATATGTATTTCAGCTTAAGACATTGCGTAAATTTAAATAATTTTGCGTTACCTACGTAAACTTTTTGGTAAAACAAATAAATTATTAAGATTTTTATGGAATTATTGGACTATTTTGGGATTAGTTTTATAGGTAAACATTTCCTTAATTCTCATTATAGAATAATTCCGACATAGTGTTTTTGTTATGTTATTCATTTATTCGTGTGCAGTGCCAGCAGATGGAATTTATTTTCAGGCTGACTTTGTCGTAAAGAAATTGAATTCAGCGATAGTGTGGATCCAACATTTAGCAAAAACGTCTTTTGTTTTTATTAACTCAGTAGTACCTTTATTTCGTGTAATTTTGAAGGAATAATTTGTTGAATCTCAAAATCTTTATAGCAGAAAGTACATCAAGTGAATCAAACGGATTGAGTTTAATGTTAATAAAAACCTTGTGTAAGCAGAAAGTACATATGGGCATTGCAATTTACATGAGCCCTTAAAAAATTGCGTTTTTGCTACCAGTATTTTGTTAAGATAAACTCCTGTACATAAGATCACACAGTGGTTTATTAATGTGGTAGATAGAGTGCACAAGGACGAACACTGAATATATTATTGACTTTTTCTAATAAAGGCCTTAATTAAACTTTCATTTTGCTAGGGGTTAATATTAGCATAGAAAACAACTGTTAGAAAATTACGATTAATAATTATTATCCATCGTTTCATTGGAAATTCTAAATACCACTGCGACATTTATTTAATAAAGATTATCTTTTCAAAAATCTTCGTACGAATGCTCTTGAATAAATATGTATTGGTTTTCAATAAACTTTGCACGTATTTATTGCAAGATTTTGCGTCATAATTTGAAACGCAAGGCGATATTTTGCGATTTCTACGAAGGGGATAAAAGTCATCGGGCGTTTTTACCCTATTCTAATCCTTGGCATTTCTCTCTCTCTCACTCTCTCTCTCTTTCTCTCTCTCTTCCACTCAACTTTGCCCATTTCCTATTCCCTTCTCCTTAACCTCAACCTTTCCTTCCTCCATGGCAAACTCCTACATCTATACCCCTCTAAACCACTCCATCCTCTCCCACTACTACTCCCATTCACTCTAAAGCTCCATTCAGAGTCGTCGGGAAAAGGCATTGCTGCTGCATCACTCTCTCAGTCCCAACCTCTCTCAATCAATGTCCATCTCGCGTCCTTTCACTCTCCAGCCTCGAATGCTTTTAATGGTTTTCTGGAGCTGCCGTTGGAGGCGCTGTTTCGAATGACGTGTACCATTGCGCTCACATCTCTCGACGTCGTTTTATTTTATTTTCCGTCGTTATTTCGCGGGCGCAATCTATATACGAAGGACACTTTCCCTCGCTGTATTTTTGCGTTTTTCAGAAATTCCAACTTATTCTTTCCACGTCGCGTTTCGCGTTCCGTTCGCTTTTAAAACTGTAAGCGGTAAATGTTGAATTTTTAGCGTAATTAATCTATTTCTCCTTATTTTTGTGCAAGGCAATGAAGTTGGCGTTTTTCAACGTTTACTGCGAAGATTTTTTTTATTTGATGTACATATTTTTTTTATGGAGACGCATTCGTAAGAATATATTCATCTGATTACAATAATTTATTACTTCTGTGCGAAATTTTTATGCCTTTTTAAACTGTTTCAAATGAGTTCCAAATCCGAGTGCTTAATTGAATGTTCTTTAGGTAATTAATTCCTTAAATTGAAATTTGATTATATTCCTTCTCAGTTGCGATGACGATAAACTCAGTTAGTTTTGAATTACACCATCTACCACAGTTGTTTTTCAAACCTTCATCTAATATTTCATTCCAGTTAGTACTGTGGTTTACTGCTAGGCATGTTCCGGTTCATTAGTCCACATCCACAGTGAAAATAATAGCATAAAACAGAGCGTGCATCAGAAAAAACTGCTCGAGCTAGCAAAATTACATTGAGTAAATGGACAAGCATTTAAGAAGTAGGAAAGAGATAAATGATTTTATAAATGTATTTACATTGTGAATTAATAAAAGGGGTACGAATATTGGAACTTTGTAAAAAAAAATTAAAGGTTGAGAATTTTAAATCGTTCGTACTTTTTATCAGGACGACTCTTTGAAACTGAACACCACAGTGAATTTTTCCAACTCCATTCAATACAACTTTATGACGTGAACTAATTAATTAATGATTAGTTACGAATATTGGAGCTTTGTAAAAGAAATTAATGGTTGAGAATTTTAAATCATTCGTACTTTTTATCAGGACAAGGACGCTTTGAAACTGAACACCACAGTGATTTTTTTCCAACTACAGTCTCCATTCAATACAACTTTATGACGGGAACTAAACAAAGAGATTCTTTTACCACGCGAAATGGGTACATTCCTTTCTGTGTCTCAACGAATTAGAGCAGGCGAATTTGATGTAGTTAGTCACACGGACTCTTTGCCTCGAAAACAACCTCAATTTTAAGACAGTGAAGAAAAGTTTTGCACTCGCTTTTCTTGGGAGACGTTTTCCATTAGTCGAGCGACGAGATAAAAGGTTTTTAGATGTAAAATGATGTTTTTTCCCTCCAAAATGGAATAAAGGCTATCGCCTGAATATAGTTCCTCTCTCTCTCTCTCTCTCTCTTTCCTTTTTCGATACATATTTTTCTCAACGCCTGGGCATTTCGAATTCAATGCTAAGGCGCATTTTAACGCCGAAGCCATAACAGCTGTAATACCGAGAGCATTATCACTCCGGTTCGCCGTTTCCGTTTTTTTTTTTCACCATTCGCTCCGCCTCCGCGGCCATCAGGTTTGAAAAAAAATAAAAGAACGCGGGCGGGCTTATCAATGCGATAAAATTCCAACTCGTGTTCTTTTTACTATTGTGAAGGACACAAAAAGAGCGAGAAAGAAAAAATTATCGGCACGTTATGAAAGTCCACAATATGCTTCTTTCTTCTTTTCTTAATGTCTCTCATCTCTCTCTCCCTCTCTCCCTCCCTCATTCTCCCATCCTGTCCTTTTCCTATTATTATTATTGGTCCCCATTTGCATATCTCTCTGGATCCCTTTTAACGTCCCTTGGTCTTTCTAAAAAACACTCCCTCCATTCTTTCTCGCAATCCTTCTCGCTTTTATGTCTTTCTTTCTGTCTCCCTCCCTCCATCTACCCTCCTCTACGCCTCATTTTTAGGCGCGTTTCGCTTCCAGCGTGAGCGCCTATTACCGATACGTATACGATACGATAATTATCGTCGGTCTGTCCGTCCATCCGCATGTTCGTTCTCGGCTTCTATCGAAAGGATTTTCATGAAATTTGATATTAATAATCAAATATAACAATAAAATAGCAAAAATGAATCACGTACGCCAATCAGGGGTACCACTTTACTGGTGACAAAAAATTAAATTTTCGTCATAACTCGTAAAGTATTGCTCATATCAAAATAGTTTTCAGATAAAAGTTGTAGAACTGGTAAATAAGAGTATTTCCTTTCCTATACATTTTTATCGTAGGAGTAGCCGTTATTGATAAAATCAAACAAGAATGTCATAATTCGAGTTGAACAAAAATTTTCTTGCATGGTTACTTCTTCATTGTTGCTAACAAAAACAATCTCACAAACAAACGTTTCATTTACTTACGTGTGCATGCACTATTTTTAAAGAGGAAGAAAATGGATTATTTATGATGAAGAATAGAACTTTACCTATTTACCTTACGTACAGGTATATAATTTCTTTCTAATACTCCATTGCACGAAACGCGCCTATTTGTGATACGTTGTACACTTTCCTAACTTGTTTATATCCATATAAATTCCTTCTCCTGCAAGAATTTCACTTATACTACCAATTTCCTCGATTATTTCCGTTCTTGAATTCTGTACTATTTCGATATTTTCCTAACATACTTAAAGCGGTGGTTAGGTCCCGCAGAAGCACCGTTTCAGAATTTTCAGTTTAGTTGGGGTTTTCCCTTTGAAGGATGGAATTAATTCTTATAAAATTAAAAAATTCAAAGTTATATACACTAGAGAGTGGAAAGGTTTCATCGTCGGCTTTGACAAATTGACCGGAGGCTCTTTCCTACGCTCACTTTATGGAACTGGGTAAATTAAAATTTTGATTTTGGGCCCTTCTAGAGTCGTTCCTTTCATCTATTTATTTCAGAAAATTCATATAACCGGAATGTGATGTATTTTGTTAAAATGAGAACATGTCGTTTTCAATGACACCCTCTGAATTTCTTTCGCGATTTAAATTAAATTTTTGGGCTCTAAATCCCTCTAGACAATTTCAGTACTCTTCAATACCAAAACATAGATGAAACGATGCAACGGATAGCGAATCGGATTTTAAACCTCGAGTACGGGAGTTCGATTACGATTCGAATTTTTGCTGCCTTTCGGCAGGACGCAGTAATATTTATTTACGGTAGATTTTGTGGAAGAAAGCGCCTCATGTAATTTGCTCTGCAATTCATCCCTCACTTGTTCGAATTTACTGTGCTTAGATTTCCCTCTCTTTATCGTAATCTCCTGCTACAGCATGAGTACTTAGACTTATTTTTCTTTACTTTTCCTCCGTTATTAATGCCATCATAGCTTTCAAACCCTTGTCTTTCGATCTTGCGTTTTAGGAACTTCTCGGCCGTATTCTCCTTCACCACCCATTCCTTTCCTTATCAAGTCTTCATACCTATATATACATACATTTAATTTAATCTGACGATAATTTTCTTTCGTCAGTTCCTCGAATCTCTTTCTCTGCGTATTTCCGTAACTCTTAACCTCTCTGGTACGGTGGAAAAACCGAGCCTCCTCTTCTTTCGATCCTGCTTAATTTATCCCTCTTCCCCTTTCTCTTTCCTTCTCTTCCCCTTAACTGCGGTGTATCTTTCCCATCCAATCCTATCTAAACACTCCTTCTCTCTCTCTCTACTCCCCTATTCCACTTCCGAATCTTCCTTACCTTTTTCTACCTCTCCTCCCCTCTCTCTCTCACTCTCTCCATGTCCCTTGAGAGAGCACTGGCTTATCTTTAGATGCTACGCTCCTAAATCCACCGGAGACTACTTTTCTGGCTGTGCCTCACATAGCGACCACACCACCCCACCCTCTCCATCCATTCCTCTTTTCCCTCACTCTAAAACCGTGATTACGTGCCTTTGAAAATAAGGGAGTGCGCCCCCTTTAAGAAAAATGAAACAATCCTTTTTCTCCTTCCTCTTTCCAATTCCGTTTGCTCTCTTTCTTTACCGCCCATACCGTTTCTTCCTCCGTTTCGTCTCCGCCTCTTCCCCTCTTTTCTCTCTCCTCATCTTCTCTCTCTTCTCCCTATCTTCTTTCCCTTCTCCCTATCTTCTTTCCCTTCTCCCTATCTTCTTTCCCTCTCTCTCTCTCTCAACTTCATCCCTCTCTCTCCAACCTCTTCCCTTCTCCCGCTTCTCTGCCTCTCCCTTCCTCCCACCATCTCTCCCCCTCTCTGCTTATGAGAGGCTCCCTGGGGAAAGGTCAAATACAGGAACGGTCCACTTTGGCGTATTATGACTCCTTCCTCTATCACTTTCACTCTTCCTAAAAACCGCCCAAATCTGGTGATTTTCCTCTCGCATTAAACCTTGTGCTCTCTTTTTCCTCATATCTTTCTTCTCTCTCTCTCATTCCTCGTGCATTAGTCATGGGACCTTTCATTTTCATTCTTTGATTCACCATTCCTTCCCTCCCTCCTTCCCTCCCTCCCTCCCTCCCTCCCTCTTTCCCTCCCTCCCTCCCTCCTTCCCTCTCTCCTTCCCTCCCTCCTTCCCTCCCTCCTTCCCTCCCTCCCTCTCCTCCTCCTCCGTCCGATTACAAAAGAGGCCGGCCAATAAAAAACACTGCCTTTCTCTTACACCCCGAGCAACTTTCACATTTTTCGTTTTCTCTAATAAATGTCCGTTCCATACCTCTTCTCTCTCTCTCTCTCTATGTCACTCTCATTCTCTGTTCCTTTGGCTAAAGGTCCATTTCGTTTTATCTTCCCTCTCCATTTTCCTTCCCTCCCTCCTCTTTTTTTCCCAGTTTACTCTCTTCAGTCCTTCTCGTCGGCGGTGTCCTCTGCCGGCGCCGGTCGAAAGTTT
This sequence comes from Uropetala carovei, assembly GCA_036926305.1. Classification (NCBI taxonomy): domain Eukaryota; kingdom Metazoa; phylum Arthropoda; class Insecta; order Odonata; family Petaluridae; genus Uropetala; species Uropetala carovei. The sequence goes on along the minus strand of JAXCHB010000089.1, from coordinate 2,826,237 downwards.
AGTTTATCAACGCGCAAACCTCTTGTTTTCTTTATAATTCCATTTTTTATTTAAAAAGGGGAAAGTATGGAAGCATTTCAAGGCGATTTTTTATTATCTGTAATTTGTGGTTTTATTTCAATTTTGATTATATTTTCTGTTTATTTCTCCGATAACCGTATTTACTCTAATGCCCCTCGCACTTTTTCAAAAATTCCGTTTGTAAATCCGGATGCGTGTCTTATACTACGATTGAAAACTAAAACTTATCGTATATATTTCAAGGAGACAATGGCCACAGTGTAGCAAATAAAACGGAAACTACGGGACCAAAAACATCAAACGAATCTATTACAATCGATCTCATAAAAGTGAAAATTCTATATTTTTTCCATTCTGCTTTCTCAACAAAAACCGGTACGTCTTGTTCTGTAGAGTGCAGTATTCAAATAAACACGGTACTTCTCAACCATTATCTATACCTACCCTACAGAGCATTCAACGGTTTATCGCGTTTGATAATACCGCACTCGTAAATACTTATGAATTAGGTAATAGTAATTTCTTTGTTTCTTTAATATCTTTTAAAAGTAATACCATAGTGACGCATCTCATTCGCTATGTACTTAGAAGTTGAGTATTCCTTGAAAAAGGAACGCGGGGTTTTCATTATTTTCCCTGTATGCTTTTTAAATACATTGTTATCCAATACTGTCAATTGGCTTAGATATTTTGTCTGTCGCTAAAATTATGAACTTTTTTGATCTGTATCTTTTCCAATAACAAAGCGTGGGTATAATTTTATCGTTTGGCAAAACCAAAAGTTATTATTGTTGAGGATCAATCTCTTCGCAAACAAAACATGTAATATGTTGGGTATTATCGAGAAACTTGAAGCCAACTATCGAGAGTTTTCCTTTGCATGGGTTTCATATACCTGAAAACTAACGTCCTTATCTACTGGCTGCTCCACTACTTCTCTTTCCCTCTCTCTCTCTCCTTCTCATCGACCTTTTTTCCTTTGGCAGATCACCATCTCTTGCGTGTCCTTTTTATCACTTCCTCTTTCTCTCCCTCCTTCTCCTTCTTGCGAAAATCCTCCCCTTCGATCCACTCCAGGCCGTAATCCATCTTTTCCTTCCGAAAGGACCTTTTAAAAAAAACCTCTTCTCACTCAAAACTTTCTCCCCTTCGATCGCGATATTGGTATCGCCCCATCCCCGCCCATTGGCTGCAGAAAGAGGGAGGAGAGAAACGGGGAGAGAGGGAGGAGAGAAATGCTGGGATACATAGAGAGAATATTCAGGTGAGAGAGGAGAGAGGTGACTGGCAAAAGAGTGAAGGGGAACAGAGAGTGCGAGAGTGGTTAGAAAAGGGTTTGAAGCGAGGCTTCCATAATGCAAGACGGTCTTAACATGCTCCGGCCCTCTCTCTCTCGCGGTCCTAAGACATGAACGCCTTAAGTCTACTACACTCCAGGTTACTTGAGCGAGTCGGAGGAGAGTAGAAGTTTGGAGAGATTGGATTTAGTTTGCGTGAAGACAAGCGCGCGTGATGAGGCAATACCTATGCGCAACATACGTATTATCTACATACGAGGAAATGCCGAGTAGATAATGAGAGCTCAGAAATAATTTGTTGTTGAATTACCTCATGGAAAACCGCTCTTTAATTAGCCTTCTTATCATTGTATGGGAGGAGCTATAGAGCATTGATGGCGGACCTATGGCACCCGTGCCATAAGTGGCACGCAACGAAAGATGGAAACCATTCAAAGCATTTCTCATACCGATTTAGTGCCGCAAAAACATTTGTGTTATTTAGTGAACTATTGTAAACGTTAATTTTATGGTTACAAATTTCATTCTCTTATGTCTTGATCACGAATTTAATTTAGTTGTCACGAAAAATATATCAAGGACTTTTTTGCGGCACGAGAGGCGGAAAAGATTCGACAATTTCAGTAATATTGTTACTGCTCTAGAGGATTAGGGGTCAAGTGAAAATTTTAAAAGCTTGCTTTGATATTTTATTCAAAGGTAAGCAATAATAATTTTGCTGTTGTTAGCTTTTCCGTTAGGGTTAAATAATTGATACAGTTATTACAGAGGTGATTTTGATGATTTATCTCCAAATATTATATTTCATTTCGGATTGACCTGAACTATATGAGAATGACTTCACGAGTCGTCTTTACCATAGATGAATACATTCAAAATATGGATTAGATCAAAAATTAACCTGAGCTATATTTAATCAATCTTTTTCACAATATTTTACTTTTCACGCTCGACTAAACTCAACCGTTCTCTTCCGTTCTCATTTATCAGGGGGAAAACGAGCTGGAGACTCTTATTTCCGTCTTTCTTTACAAATAAAACTGTTCTCCGGTCTCCACCTCTCTCTCTCTAGCATCGAACGGTGGACATAATTAGACCTTCGGATATGCTGCAGACATACCTTCAATTCGCTGCATCTTCCTCTTCACTCTCTCCCCCTCCCACATTCCTTCCGACTAATAGTCTCTCTACGCGTGCGAGGGGTTCACAAAACCATTCCCTTGACCTCTTCACTCCAGAGTCATCGTGTGTTACACGCTTCCTTCAAAACCCCCTTTAACCGCTCACCCCACATCACCTCTTACAACCCAACCCCAACCCTCCCCTACCGCTCGCGCGTTTCCCTCCTACCCCTAACCCCGTAACCACGCTGCTTCCATCTTGTACATTACTCCCCCTCGACCTCCCAGACACTATACACTTAAAGTAAGGGATGCAATTACCACCCCTGCTTAAACCCTCGACCAACCCCCATTCAGTACCCACTCCACCCGTAAAAAATATTCCGAAACAACCCTCTCTCGACAGCCGTCTCTCGGTTCGCCACTCGATCTTCAATTGTCTATTCCCCGTATAGCTAAAAGCGCACGATTACGCTTCGTTTACAAGTGGAGTATTTCCGATACGGCACTCAAAGCGTCAAGGGGATTTTGAGGAACGGGAAATGAAAGGAAGAAGGGCTTATTGAGGCAAATATTGAAAGAAATAATCGGAAATTATTTGCATTCATTTGTTTTTTATGGCAGGAGAGCGTAGCGAATTGAGGAGGCTACTTATAAGGTATTGATGACATCCTTAATTAAAATATTCGTGGAAATGGGGAAGACATTTCGGTTTTGGTATAGTTATTCTTCAGATCGTAACTCGATTATATTTCTTTGCTTTCACCGTGTTATTATCGTTGTTCCGTTCTAACAAAGGCTATCCTTTATTCACAGTAACATTTGATTGACTCTTTTGTGCTACTAAGAATGTGCAAAACATTTTAAAGTTATTTTTAATCGTTTAAACGTGGAAATTTCTGGATAACCATCATGTGTAAAAACTACGGAGGGTTTTCCCACGCTGTTCAAATTTGCATGTCCCGACGAATGTTCGAGTCTGAATTGTTATATATAATTAAAGCGGCCTAAATAATTGGGACGCCGTGCGAATGTTTTTTTTACCAGATAAAAAATTAACCTAAGAAAAAACATAGTGTTTTTAATTGAATTCCTAACTCATCCTGAAAATTAAGTGCGCTAACTTATTCAGAACATTGACTTGAAAAGATTAAAATATATTGTGAATGTTATGCTCTACCATATGGTAATATTTTGGAAATTTATTTGACTATAGCTTATTCATTATTTCTTTTTGAATAAAGAATCAAATCCTTCGTTAATTTTTCATTATGTCATAGTAAGACCTTTTTGTCACAGTCGTTTCAATGCATTTTATCGCGATTCTGGTCGGCACTCAATTGATATTTCATTTTTTTTTATGTCCGAGTATTTCGGCCACCTCCGATGGATTGTCGCTATGGTGACAATGGTAGAAACGTACCTCCATTTTCATCTCACTACTGGAATGAAAAACAAGAGCTGCGACCAATCCCTTCGAATCCTCCTAACGAGAGAGAGAGACAGAAAAAACATAGAGAAGGACGCTGTTCGAGATGGAACCTTCCCATCCTTTTTCTCACACACACACAAACACACGCGCTCACACACACACACGGGGAAACGTCGAGGCGGAGAAATAACCGCGAGGACCTAAACCGCGCTTTGAAATGGGGCCCGGAGCTCAATTGATTTTCGCCCCTTCCCGGAATACATTACCAAACGAATTCAACCTCCTCTCCAAACGCTCTCGCAATCCATTCCGTTTTCCCTATTTTTTCCTGTCGCCTCGACCCCATTGTTTCCGTGAATTTGACCTTTCATCGAGTGAAGCTTTCGTCGACAGAATTTTCAACTAGTATCGTCGCATCTCTCCCCTCCCAATTTCTCTCTCTCTCTCCTTCCCTCACCCACTCTCCCTATCCTTCCATTTAAGCGGACTCCATTTCGGATCCTCCCAAGTATCTTAATGGAGGCATGTTTCACTTGTGTCTGGACGGTATTACTTTTTTTTTCCCCTTCGCGACGGACTTTCTCATTAGAGAGCATCACTTCCGGGCGTCTTCTACTTATTCTTCCATTTTTTTTCTCTCTCTCTCTGTATCTCTCTCACCAATTCCCATCTGCCTTCCTTTCCCTCCCCCCAACTTGATTGATCGGTGAGCGATTCTCTCGTGAAAGTCGTTCCCCATCTCTTTTTCCCACTTTTTTCTCTTTTTTTTCGTCCTCTCCTTTCGTTCTTCTTTTTTTTGATCTAGGACGTTCTCCTGTGGGAGTTTTTTTTTCTCTGAAAGGAGTGGCTGTGCATGGTGTCCTTCCCTTCTCCTAAAAATTCCAGAATTCACCCAGTTTTTTTTTCAATCCTCCCCCATCTAACCCCTTATTCTACCCTCTCCTCCCTCTCTGTCTCCCTCACCTCCCAATTTCCCCCTCTTCTCTCTCTCTCTCCTATTCCCTTCCGTTCTACTTTTCCCTCCCCCTTAACTCTGGCGCCTCTCCAAACGCTCCATCGATTCCACGATGCTTTCCATCCACCTTCCCTCCCTCTCTGTTCCCTTTCCCTCCCTCCCTCTCTGCCCCTTTTTTCCTCTTCCTCCTGCTCCTCCCTCTCAACAGCCTACATTCTCCCATTTCCCATTATCTCGCCGCCTTTCCTAGCACTTTTATCCCTCTCTTATTCCCTTTTCAGAGCCTGTCCGGCGGCACCCGCGATACATTATTCTCTTTTTCCATCCCCGCTATCATCCCTAAACCCTTACTACTACCCGCAGTTGAAAGATTTGGGTTATTCCTCATGTGCCTGCTGTTTTCGGATGCTCGTGCGGTCCAAGGATGCTTTTTAAATAAATTGATGTGTCCAACACATGACTTTCTCCGTGCGTAAGTTGTCAACTAAAATCAAATAAATACGGCGATAGGAACAGTTCAACTTACACGCTTCAGCGCTAGCGATTCAATTGTTTTGTAAATTCGCCTTTGCCGTCACTACCACGCGCGCGAGCTGCCCACTAGCCGTCAGTTTCGAATAAAATGGAATCTCTTGAAATATTCTTCATATTAAAATTTAGTTCAAACAAGAGTTGTAGAAAAAATAATATCTACAACTTTTATATTATATATATATATATATATATTTAGGGCAAGTAGGTGTTGAAGGAAACCCAGTGAGCACTTACCGGAAGGAGAGCCGCTGGGGTGTTGGAGAGACACATCATTTGTAGAAGTTGTTGTCTCTCTTGTGCTGACGAAGGGATCATCACGAAAGCTCCAATAACTTCTACAAATCTGTCTCTCCAACACCCTAGCGGCTCTCCTTCCGGTAAGTGCTCACTGGGTTTCCTTCAACACCTAGTTGCCTTAAATATCCTCATTTACCTTTCCTCTTCCGTAAGTTTATATATATACCTCACAGCGTGTATTTCCGTTGAAATCTCTAATTCGAATTTTTTCATGAAAACAATAATTTCTCTATACGAACTACGTATATGGAGAAAGTAAAAGGGGGTATTCGTGTGGGACGATAGCGTGGTTTATCAGGACGGCTGGTTGTAATAGGTGACGGGTACGTTTTTTTTTTAATTTGTGTTAGTTGGTTTTCATTATATCGTGCAATGACCGGAATAAAAATTATTCATGTCGCACGAGATCTATCCTAATTATTGCCATGCGAACTTTCCTTTAACCTTAGGGTGGGAAAGCTGGGCCCAGTGGGCAACATGGGCCAGCGAGGTCGTTATAAAAGTAAACCGTGAAATGTAACATAATTTCACGTTTGCTGATTTGAATTATCGGCGGTAAACCTTTTCTAGCGAAGCTACGACGTCAAAATATCATAAATTTCCCATTTTCACTAATTAGATCTTAGTTTCTCTCTAGCAGCTTCTGATTTGAGTCCTAATGCGGTTCGCCGAAACATTTGTATCTGACCCACCTAAGCACGCAACTGCTAAAACGTTTCCGCACTTCATTGGTCTTTATGAACCATTAGAGAAAATTCTCAGGAAAATTTTTATTTAGAATTGCGGAGTAAAATTTAAACTTAATGATATATATTTTTACGAGCTGCTGATTCCCTCTTACCTACGCACAATGAATATCAATTAATTTAATTGGTCATGTGATTATAAACTGATTATAAACTCGAATTGTAATAATATTTGATGAAAATATTCGTGATAATATAATTCCAAACATTATGACTTGTTATTTACCTTTATGATATATATATATATATATATATATATATCATCATCATCATCATCATCAGCCTTTTTCAGTCCACTGACGGACGAAGGCCTCCCCCAGACACTTCCAGTTTTCCCTGTCAACTGCCTCCCTCCTCCAAGTTTGCCCCAAGAACTTAACAAGCTCTCTGTCCCACCTGTCCCACAATCCCCCCATGACATGTACACCCATATATATATATATATATATATATATATATATATAAATGCTTAAAGAAAAGGAAAGGTAATAATAAGGTAGCAAAAAGGTGTTGGAGGAAGCCCAGTGGACACTTACCTAGATTGAAGAGCCGCTGGGTGTGCTGAGGACACACGAAAAACACAAAAGAACAAAAACGACACAAAAATGGAGCTTTCGGGCTGACGCCCTTCTTCAGCGACGGAGAAACATATATATATATATATATATATATATATATATATATATATATATATATATATATATATATATATATGCGCCAGGCTTCAAAATGACCATGAAATGATTCTAGCAGAAAAGCGAACATTAAAGGTATTGACATAATTCTTGCGACGTGGACATTCATTTGAATCATTATACGATTACTTGGTAACTGATATATGTATTGATAATACGAGTTTCCTGGCGCTATCTATCGTTGTGGTTTTCATGGGCCTATTATTTCGTGTTATAAAATTTTCTCAAATTGTTTTAATGCACGTTTAAAATTAATAAGGCACGCTAAAGTTCTATTTATTTAAGGATAATATCTGACTTCCGTTATGTCATGAGCGATATTTTTTTTCAAATTCGGTATTAAAAGGCAAAAAATTTAGAAGCAATATAATATACTTATTTACTGTAAAAGTGATATCCGTGATATCGGATGCCCCATTTCCTTTTCTTTACAGAGACATTCTTGCGATAGAATAAACTTGGATGTTTTATTCATCAATCTATCCGTTTTTTCTGGACAGAAACTGATGCCCATGAATATATGTACATAAAGAAAATCCACTTTCGCTGACTTTTTACTCCATATTGATAAATTTAAAAAAATAAGAATAAAAATGTAGTCGCGTAAGAGCAGTAAGTTTATAATCTGAAGGGGGAAGTCGATCGATCGATTTACGTTCCTAATCTTCATCGTTCCTCTTGTACTGTATCTATCGATTTGCATGGTGGAGACTTTATAAAAATAAACTTACGTTAGAGAATTGAGGCTAATCAGAATGCAGCTTATCTATTATGACTTAAGTTTGCAGCTGTAGCCATATGGATGTGCTTTACAAATGTAATCAGCAAAAAAATAAAATTATCATGGATACGCTTTTTATGGAGAAATTGTCATATATGGCCAAATATAATTCTCATTCGCATGGAAAGACATTTTGAAATTTATAGAGACAAAAAATGAAGAAATAGTCTATGGCTCACAAATAATAACGTCAATGGAAAATTTCACTTTTAAACTCATATATAAAGGTTTTTATTGAATAATTAATAGATAAAAAAGAATCTTTATATACAACACTCAACCAGTTATATGCAATTATTTCAACTCTCGGAAAAATAGTTATATCATGCTTAGAGATAAGTTGAGGCTTTTAATTAATTAAAATATAGGTTTTATATTTGGATTTTTCGAGGAATGGAGTGCTCCTTCAATTTTTTATTAAGCCGAATGAGTGTCTCGAACCGTGAAATCCAATTAATTAAGTAATTTGATCACAAAGCTTGATATTAAGATGCGGATATAATTTATGTAAGCCTTTAAGTAAAACTAAATCCTAATTTTATCCCTTAACTACGCAAAAACCATGATAAATATTTCATGAAATAATAAAGTAGCCACTTTTCCTATTTCAGCAGATACTCCTTTTGAAATTTTAAGTGTAATAACCAGCGATTATCTACGATTTTCTTTTCGTCTTTTAACTCGAAAATCCTGACCCGCAGATCGTAGCGCATTCTTTATTGGGCCTCTCTCCGCTTCCATCTTCCGAAGTACTTTTTAAGGCGATAACGATCAATGAATCACTTGAACGTTTTACCGTTCCCATCCGATCAATATATGACCACTTAATCTTCAAGACGTTGCAACTCGTTATTTTTTTTCTAAATCCTGCGCGGAAGTCACCGAAGCAACCACAATTTCTCGCTTTCTTTCATTTTCTCCTCGGTCGAAAGGGATAAAAAAAAATAAAGTTTTTTTGGAAGAACCTCGAGAAAGAGGCAATGGCAATCGATGTAGCTGGCAACTGGATAATCTCTCCGCTCCTATCCTTCCTCACGTCTTTATTTGTTCCACGCCTCGAACGGATCTTATGTTGTTTTATTTTTCAATTCTCGCTTTCTGAAACTCTCTCCCTATCTCTCCTACACACAAACACACATTACCTCTTCCTAAGATTCCCACGTCATTTTTTTCCTGCTTCATAAAATGAAAATTCTCTCTCTCTCTCTGTCTTCCTTCCTTCCCAGACTCCGATTCGTCACGCGATAAGGACGCGAGTTTTCTCCCGTCTCCCGTTTACTCCTGCTTTCGAGTCTTTCACCCTAATACACTGCTTATTCCCATAACTCTTCTTTTTATTTTCGCGCCATTTAACCGTCCCATAAACTGTTCTCCGAGCTGTTCTCCTCTCCCATTTCTCGTACAAAATAACAGACTGCGATCGCTTCTCCGTTACGGTTTCTTTTATAATCTTTCCGCTTGGTTAACTATTGCGAATCATTACGTCAAAAGCGATAAAACTAAAACTGTTTTTGGTTCCCTAATGGAATTTTACCATAAATGTGGGGGGAAACCGCTTTAATATAATAAAATCTTACGTTAAAAATGTAATTTTTGGTCAAATCAGAGATATTTGGGAAAGAATTCGTTTATTTTTTCATAACAGAGCTTCAAAAGTTTGTCACAGATTAAAGCACATTTACGATTTGGGCAGGACATTTCACTAAATATATTTAAATGAGATATATAAGATCGCAGTAAAATATTAATGCTTTTAGCATTCTGTAGAAATTTTAATTGAAATATTGTAAACTTGATCCAAACTACTAAATGAAACATTGTGATCCAACTCCATAAACGTTGCGCGCATTTTTCACTTGCATATTAATTTGAAATTTTAATTGGAATGCTTTTTTGTATTCCTACTTAGCCGTATCATTACAAACAATACAGTAGTCTCAGTACTAATTCTTAGTTTTAATTTACTAGAGAGATCAGCTAAGAAGCTGAATTATTAATAGACTGGTGCGCATGAAACAGCCGACATTTTTGGAATATTTAGCCCACCTTGACCCCTGTAATTCACGGAGCTTTCACTTCATTACGCGGCTGACTGGGCGGTGAAAGGCTGAGCAAAAGATTCTGCACAGATGACGCCAAAATTTAAGGACAACACCGTTAAAAGAAAAAAAACTTTTAAAAAAAGTACCCTGCGTGCACAACTTCACAATATGGACCAACGCTTCCTTTTATGAACTCAAAAAAAATATATATAAAAATAAGTTTGCCAACTCTCGGAGAAGGAGTATTTTTTTTATGTTTTACCTCCAAAGATGAGACGACCGTTTTTTTTTCTTCAAAGTAGAATTCCACGTTGCTGCATTCTCCGACACTTTTTCTCCTCCGCGTCTTCCCTTCGCCGTAAAAAAAAAAACCCTTCTTAAATGGCCCACCGTTCCATAAACGCCGCACTCCTATTCTCCTCCGTTTTCTCACGGTCCGCTTTCACCCGTTCCTTTTTTTTTGACAAACTTCTTCCATCCTTCTCTTTCCTCCTCCGTATCCTGCAATCAACAACACCCTGGTACTTTCGCATCGCAACTCTCCCTCTTCGTCCCCATCCTCCTTCCGACAGTGCCTCACTCGACCGAAAATCCTCTTCCCCCTCCTCCCCCAAACTCCGCTCCTTCCCTCTCTCTCCCTCTCCCCCTCACCGCCCTCCTTTTTTCCCCGGCAGGCTCCAAAACTCCCAAACTTGGCGCGTTGCCAAGGAGATGGGAGCTCCGCATGACCCTAAGATGACCCTTACCCAGGGTCCTCCCTTTCTTCTTTCTCCCCCTCCCATACCGCTCCACTTTCGCCTCCTCCCCCTCTCCTTCCCTTCCTATGAGCATCCCTCGCGAAATTCCGCACCATTTCCCAACACTCTTACTTCCTCGAAACCAGACTCCTTTCCGTCAACCTACTTCTCCTCTTTCTTCCCTCTGACTCTCTCTCTCTCTGTCTCTCTCTATCTCTCTCAGCGTTCCTTTGGAAAAAATAATCTTTTGTCTCACGGAAATGCACGGAAAAATCCCCGTCGAAATCCTCTCTACACCCACCTCTCCTCGCAAATCGACCGTGCGAATTCCTTATATCCCCGTCCATTCAGAGGGTCCAGGCTTCTAGGGCTAGGGAGAAATGAAGCGGATACTTATCCCTCCTCTCTTTTTCTCTCTCTCTCTCTCTCACTCTTTTCATTTCCCTTTCCTTCTTCCTACGAAATAATGCCACCTCAATTGCGCTATAGAAAGAGAAAGAGGGCATACACTCATTTCGGCCCGAATTTTTTCCCCCTTTATTCAAAATCTCTTGATCCAAAGATAGTAAGAAAGAGGGGGACAAGACACCCTCTGGCGGCGAGGTGTTGTACCACAAGGCTCGCACGGTGTTCGTCTTTTTCTTATTCGGAGAATCGCTTTTCTGTCCGTTTTTTTTAAAAATATTTTTCGTTTGTTTAAGGAAAAAACGAGTATAGAATTCATTTGGGGACACGACTCTTTATTCGTCGTAGCGGATGAGGTTTATGTTATGTGTTTCTCTCTTTTTATCAGTTTTTACTCTTCCATACGTCATAAAAACTTCTTTTCGAACGAGCCGTAATTATTGGAGTGTCTTTATGACGTGAAGTTTGTTAAGTAGTGGCTAACAATCGAATTATCAGTAAATTCCCACAGCGGCGTATAGGGATAAAAATATCTGACGGTGAATAAAAGATTAAAAACTTATTATTATTCTTCCGCACCGTGTTAAAGTTTAAATTTTAATAAATAGGGCAAATCAAAATATAAATTTTTGTATCCTTATCTTGCGTTCCAATAGATTCCTATACCGTTTGAGAATAATCTTATAAATGCTGAAAATATCAGAAAGTCTATCGATTGTTAAAAAGTGATTGCAAAACTCTTAAATTAAATTCTGTATGTTTTTCATAATTGCTACACGTTACCATTAAGCACCGCATCGTGCCCCTTCATGAATTGACGAGCAAAAGAGCCAATCAATGACATTAACTACTTCTGCAGCGGTAAACAATGCCGATTTTTACCAGTTCATTGTTTTTCTTCACAGTCTTAAAATTGAACGTTATCTCCATTTTCGACTAAATATTCCACCCCCTAGAAGGAGGGCAAAATTCATCTACGGTCGCATAGGAATAATTCGGCACCCACAAAAGGTCGAATGCATTAACCGGAGGTAGAGAAAATTAATTAATCTCTCGGGGACTTGAACAATCCTTCCTATATCTCCCTCTCGTTCTCCGAATCAAATCTCTCCTTTAAACTCTCGCTTTTCCACCAACTCACTCCCTTTCCCTCTTGCTTCCCCTCTTACATCTGTCTTTCTCTCGCTTCCTCTCTCTCTCTGTTTCTCTCACTTCCTCTCTCCCCCCCTCTTCCCCCCCCCTCTCCCCCACCCCCCTCCCCCCCTCTCTCTCGCAAACAGTTCTCTTCTCTTCAAATTCCATTTGGGAGGTGTCAAAAGGCTGCACTCGTGTCGCCCGCATGCTAGGAGACGGAAATGTTCCCACTTTCTCCTCTTATCCTTTCTCTTTTTTCATTCCCTCTCGCTCACTTGAGGTTCGTCTTAATCTCATTTCGAAGGCGAGAAATGAACGAAGATAAAGGGCGTAGGAACGAGGAGGAAAATTAGCTGGAGGGAACGAGAGAGAGAGAGAGAGGGGGTAAAGAGGTCAGCGAAACAAAACGACGAGCGCCTCGCTGACGTCTGGGAACTTAAGATGTTGCGTGAGAACTTTCTATCTCTCGTCTCCGAAATAAGGCAAATATATCCTCTCTTTTAACTGCAGAGTAACTGAATGTAGTTGTTTCTTCTTGTTCACGAATTAAAAATATCGTCTCGAATCTCTCTCTATGCTGTAAAACGATCTCATTTTCAATGTTAGCTTTTTATTTGCTATGAAAATTAAAAACTAATTCGCACAATTCAATTTAAATGAGAAATTTGCCACATTTATTCAACTGATATTGACTTTTCAGTTTAAAATATTTGGACATAAATAAACCTATGGCTGGGAGCATTTATTTTTTCTGTTGCATACTGAAAGTAGCTGTGCTATTTTGCTACTACGAAATATGGAACGTTACTTTTTTATTATTTTATTTATAACTTGAATTGCAAATAAGTGCATCATTGCTGAAATATATTTATTTTATTTTACCAAAAGTTATACCATTCATACCAAAGGCATATGTAATATTTTAGTAATGGAAAATGTTCCTTACGTTTATGAGAAATTGCAAATGTAGAAAACCAATGTACTGTGCTCGAATAGTATAGCTGATATTATAGCTAATATAAAAAAACTTCAGTTTAAAATTTCTTATTGCATTTTATGATGGAATTTTCCGTTTCACGGGAATTAATTACCAATAAGACGTTGGTGTCATTTTTATATCCAAACAGTTAACTAAGGCAATAAAAATATTGATATTCTATTGTTATCCTTCCTTTTGAAGTAGCATTTTTGCGGGACACGAAATGTTTAAAACAGAAAATTTCTCATCTTATCCATTATAACCTCCATTCATCTCAAAATCCAAGTCCCGTCATATCCTACCTCCTAGATATCGCTACCCAACGTATTGTCTTGACGTAACAGCTTAGATGCATTCGACGGTGCTCCTACATCGCGCAAAAAGCAGAAGAAAATCTCCCCTCCACGACCTCGTTGAAGCCATAGGTTCCAGAGTAACGCCCATAAGCCGAACACATGCATCACAACCGACACTTCCGCGAACCGTAAAAAAAAAAAAAAAAAGAAATCTCATATGCGAAGAACCTTCCAGAATCGGCACTCCCCTGTTTCTTCCTCTTCTTCCGCCCCTTTTCGCACCGCCCCCTATACACTAAAGCTCCTTCTTAGATCCTCCACCCTTCATAATTCCACTCCCATTCCGCTCCTCACCCCTCGCCTAAAAACGCATCTCTCCCTCCAGACGTTCATCCCTAGCGCCGAAATTGAATATCCGTCTGCGGGTGGCAGCTTGAGGGGAGGCGGCTTTTGGGTGGGAGCGATAGAGGGAGGTAGTGTAGGGTGACTTAAAAGGGGAGGGAGAGGGGGGGAGAATCGGAAAGGAAGAGATGGGGATGCTGGATTTTCGAGGAGGGGTAGATGTGTAGGAAATACGGGGAGAAAGAGAGAGATGCGCATCGGACGCATCTGGTAGGCGGTGTTTGAGCTCTGGAGCGATATATGAAGGATAGAGGAGAAAGGGACTGGATGGGAGAGACAGAGAGAGAGGAGATAAAAAGGGGAGAATGGGAGGAGATTATTAACGATTAAGAAGGAGGAGGAAGAATGAGGGATGGGACCTCATTTCACGCTCGCAGACATACATCATACGCATTCATCCCCTATCCTATCCGGAGGCGTTAAGAATCACTAATGCGAGAAAGTTAAGGGGTGGATGTTAAAAATAAAAGGGATGGGGTTGGGTTGGGTTCCGGGGCGTGTTATAGGGGGGGTGGATGGAGCTGAGGATGAATTAGGTTGCCTCCTTCTTTTGTTTCTTTGGGGAAAAGCGGAGGTCGAAATGACTGCTGAGACCCTCTCGGGCATTTTTTTTTGAAAAATAATAGGAGTGAATAAAGGAGAAAATGGTAGGGAAATGAATTAGAATTATTTTTTAACTTTCTTTATTGTCCGTCGCTCGGTAGGAAAAATCTTATTCAATTTTTAAATATAATTTTGTATCCGGATACGTCTCGAATGGGTTTCAGCCGGAAAAAAGAGGAGTAGTAATTGGCGTGGTAGTGAGAGGCCGTCTCCAGTGAAAAGAGGGACTCGGCGTTACATCTTTTGTTTTCATTAACTCGCTGGCTGTTGAAATTGTCCGCGATTGCGGAAAATTGTGTAATTCGGAAAGATTGGAAGATTTTTTTTTTAGTATTCTTCTCGTTTCCCAAAGTTTTACCACTGCTAAGCAGCGCTTTGTTCATTTGTCGTTGTAATCGTTATCAGTCGTTCTTTCATTCATTTAATTCGTGAGCGTTGGTTACTTCGATATCAGCGCGGTAAACGAATTAATTACATTAGCAACGATAATTTCATTTTATTACAAGTCAACCTAAATCCACTTCAGAAAATGCTGATGGATAAAATGACGAACAAAGCATTGACTATTATGCTTCTTTTATACCCAGAATCTTAATAAATAATTCAATCCAAAAATTCATTGTATGAAGAACTACTAATACAACACTATATACAAATATTTGGTACCCCGGAGAATAAAAATGTAGATATCTGAGATTTACACACCTTTCTCTGTGGAAGAAGGACTTGTGAATACGATTTCGAAGTATAAAAACTGCGTTTCTGTCATATCCAAGTTTCGCAGCGCTTTCATGTAGACAGAAAAAAGAATTTACGTTGTAATCGGCAGAGCTTGGCCAGGAATTTACGGAATTATGCTTTAATGCTTAATCACTTTAAAATTGTGCGATTTAAAAAATACATATACGCAAAAATCAGAAGTAGACGATAACTAAATACGCAGGATTTATTTGCTAGGTCGCAAAAGGCATCAGGAGGTGATTACTACAAATAATAGTCTGCGAATATAAGATTAACAGACAAATTTAATAATTTATTGTTTTTCGGCCTTAACAGACGTCATTAAAATAATCCTATATTACAAATGTTCAAATTTGTTCCTTTGAATTCTTTCATTATTCAACTGCTTGGAGCATTCAAGGCCACCCAGTAATGGTATTCCTCAGACATTCGTTTAGGATGCATTATACAGAGAAGAATGCCCCAAAAAGCCATTCGTTGTAACCGTACTCCACCTTAAAATAAAATATCTACCGTCACCAAACCTTACGTGGTTACATCTCGGTTAGGGTAAGAAGAGGGGAAAATACATTTGGCCGGCGAGATAAAACGTTTAACGTTGAGGCAGGCCACTTCCTGATCCGTTATCGCCTTATCCCTCTTCCTCTCTCTCTCTCTCTATTTCTCTCTCTGTCCTATCAAGCTCTCTGCCGTATCTGACTGAACCAGGCAACCAGATGTGATTTACGCCCCTCTCTCTTAATCCGCAGACGGCCGTAGAGGTTCGGGGCTTCTGGTAGAAACCTAAGTTTTTTGGCATCGGTCGTCTGAGCGAAGGGAAGTGGCAGGAGAGAGCAGTTAGGGTTGGAGGGTTCTTCTTGCCTTCCGTACTTGCGTCATAAGACGTAAGGGAAGGGAAGGGAGATGAAGGTATTGCCAAGGGGTGTCTCGCTCTTGGTGGAGTTTCATAGCGGTAAGGATGGATGCTTGCTTTGGTAAAGAGAGGAGGGGAATGGGAGATAAAGAGAGATGGAGAAGGGACTGATGCAATCATTTCCGGACCTCCCCCCATTTCTCTCTCTCTCTCTCCCTTATTCGTAGCTGAGAAGAGAATCACGCTTGAATAGGCCAAAGGGAGATGTCATACAAGTGAAGGGGAAGGGGAAAGATGGTGGCCGGAGACATGATTTGGGAGGAGATGGATTTGCGGTCATATCCTGCGGAGTATGTCTCCAGGGGAAGTTAATTTGAGGGCGTAGAGTGGTGTAAAATGACGAAAAAAGTGCTTAATACCGATTTTCATCTTTTTCCTACTTTGGTTCGTTTGTTGTAAAACCCTCTCGAATTTGATTATCGATGTTGGTGATATTTAATATCTATTCTCGGTTTATTCAAGAGTAAAAGTTTCCTTAAAATTTTCTTTCGGCGAATATCTTCAACGGCAGATCCGTAATTTTTATGTAATGGAAAGAAATATTATTCGAAATTGTTTTAATTAATCTATGCGTTTACGAAGTGCATTCTATGCTCGTCAGAAACTTAAGTGCTAAATCTTCTAGTTTAGGTTTTCTGTGATTATAAAACATTTTTCAGGTACCTTGCATCTCTTGTTCCTTTGAAGTAAGAAATTAATTGTAATTATCTTACTGAGTTTCAGGCGGAGATGTTGAAAAGTTTTCATATAAAGCATATTTTTTCACGTTTATCATTTTTTAAACTTGAAAATTCCAATGTCACTTTAAAATTTTCGTTTGTACGCGAAATATTTTTATACGACAAACTGAAGAGCGGTATTTTCGCCAAAACTGCGACAAAAGATGGCATCTCTTGCGGCAAGTAGGTCAACGTTTTATTTTTTGGCACCTCCCTTTATAAAGAAATAGTGTAGTTTTTTAACTTTCGTATAAATCCGGAATCGCGTCGATGCGAATTCCTGCGTTCATCCATCGCAGATCTGCAGGTGAAATGAAACTGGAACGCGGAAGTGCTTCCGTGGTTTATGGGTCGGAATAAACCCCTCGATAAGACCGGCAGAATCGGTATCTCGATAAAGATACGGGATTGCAATCATTTGCGGCGATACATTGCGGACGATTAATGCGATCGCAGTTCCCGAAGAGTCGGATAAGGCTTTTATTCGCGCGGAAAATGCTGGTCCTGAATTTGGCTGGTTCATCCACACAACTCGACTGGATGTATATGAATAGCTGCGACGCTAAAAGTACATGCATTCCCGTAGCAAACGTCGGTAACAACTGATGCTACACTTATTAGATTTTTCATTTCCTCTTGAGTATTGAGATGGATTTTACTATACTGTGGAATATAGTAATAAACGATTTCCAGTCCAGAAAAATAAATAAAACGATGTAAATATATATATATATTCGGATTTTGATTATCTTTTGTCAGTAATAAAACTGTAAATTTAAACATCTTTCATGGACCCTTACATTTTTACTTTTTCCGTACGCAGTATATGAGAAAGTGGTGTATTTGTAAAAAATCGAATTCGGGATTTCAGCGGAAACACACGCTTTGAAATCCTCTGAGAACATTTTCACTGTTTTCTCGATGTTGTCTGTGTGTGTGTGTGTGATAGGAGTATTGTGGATTCTCTAACTCAAAAACTAATGAATAGATCAGCACAAAACTTTAAAGATTTTTATTGATAATTCAAGACCTGAAAAAGGTTTTAGCTGAAACTTGTCGGCCGGAAGTGAGGCTTTATTCTTGCCATTTTCCCGTTTTTTTTTTAAATATCTCCTTTAGGTCATAGTTGATGTAAGTATTTGTCATTATCAAATTTGTAGAAAATGTAACTTCCTACAGTTTTTTAAAATAGGTCCTTTACGAGTTATTTAGAATTTTCTTCTGAATCTGTTAAGTACGTCACTATGATAAAATTGTCTAATTGTTGATAGGAATGCGTACGCTTCCAAGAGTAATTTTAACTGTTTTTGTTATCCATAGCAGCAGATATCACTTTTCTTTACTTATTGTTTATCCAGTGTGACAAATGATCCAAGTATTTTTCGCCGTTAAAATTCTTCAAAGTGTTTAAAAACTATTCGCGAGTGTAACTGCCGATAATTATGCTTGAGAACGCTTATGTAGAGAGCAATCATATTCATTACTCTTTATAGAGAAAGTCGTGTGCTGTACACGTCAGATTTTTTTATTTGACAAAGAAATACCCTAAACCGATTCTTCTATTCTCAATTTCAGTAAGTCTTCGCACGAAAAAGTTATCAAACCAGGAGTAAATTATCGGAAAACGTTCAGTTTAATGTTCCGCGAACTATATAGATAAAAACGACCATGACAGCAGAGACATTTTTCAAAAAAATTTTAAACTGTGATGACTCAATTTTTTGCCTTTCCCTCATCCCTCAGGACTTTTCACACGAGACGCCAAACCTTCGAAAGAAATATCGGGAAAAAACACACACGCATGCGCGCATGCATGCGCAGGAACCCTTGGAAGAGGAACGTGATTGAAACAACGAGATAATTATTCCGCGAGATTACACGCGTTGTATAGGGGGTCCTTCAAAAAAAAGAGAGAGAGAACCGGAAAATGAAAAACTGCGAAGAGGTTGGTACGGGAGGAGGGGCGGGGATGAAAATGAAAAGAGAAGAGAGAATAGGGAGGGAGGAGGAGGAATGGTAAGGGGGAGGGAAACGATCCGAGCTTTCGGTGGAAGATATGCGTGTGAGAGGGGGGAGCGGTAAAAGGAAAGGTGGAGGGGCCGGAAAAAAGGGTGGGAGGGAGAGAGGAATGGGGATGATGAGGGAATCGGAATGGAAGAATAAAGGGTAAAGAAAGTGGAAGAGGAAGGGAAGAGAAGGGGAAATAAAAAGGAGACAGATAAGAGGGCGAGGAAGGGAGAAAAGGAACGGAGAAGAGAAAACAAGCAGAAATCGACCTGAAGGGGGACGAAGTGAGTTGGAGGAGGCAGGATTTGAAATATGAGGGGATTGATTGTTCCATGCGAGGGGGCTTGAGTTGGTCGGGTTGTGTGTGGGGGGGGGGGGGAGGACAGAGAGGAGGAAGGGGGAGAAGGGGGGAGGTAAAGAACCATGGGGGGTGTAAGGAAGGAGGACGGCGGAGGGACAGTAGTAGCTTCTCAGATGAAATAGTGCGACGACGACAGGGGTGGCGGTGAAGGACCCGTGCGGTTTGAGAGACTTTGGAGGGGTGTCGAGTGGGAGGGGGTGATGGCGGGGAATGGGGATTTAAAAGGATTTCATCGGAGCCAAAAGGAAAGCGAGGTATCCCGCAGATTGGTTACTATGGCAATTACTTTGTGAGGACGAAGGAAGGAAGAACAGGAGGGAAAGGCCTTGATCTCCTTTGAGGATATCTTTACCCCGAGTCACGGTCCGAAGTAATTAAAGGAGAAATAGCTCCACGGATTGTGCCGTAGACTTTATTACTCGGAGTTGAGAAATAGGACGCAATAACGCCACGAGGTCCTCTCGGAAGAGCTTATGAAAATGTGGATTGGAGTTGTTTTTTTTCAGTTCTTCGTCTTTTTTTCATCTTGATTTGCTCTCAAACATTGAAATTGAGGGTTCTCTCCGCTCCTCGACACGAAAATTACAAAAACGTCGTCTCTTGTTTTCATAAGGTGGAATTTTTTTCAGTCCGACGTACGCGAAAAAACGTCCTTGTGGATTGCATTAATTTCTCTCACTCGAAGAAAAAAGGTTTTTCCTAAAAATAAAGGATCGAGCATTATTGAAGATATATATTTTATTCCGTTGCAATTGAGAACAAAAAATATAAGTTTACTGCGCAGAAATTATATTTTTGTTTTACTCTCTTCTTTCGCTTCAAAGTAAAATGGTCGGTGGGAGACAAATTATTTCTCGGCGCAGCACGATATCTTTCTCTTTAAAAGAGTTCGTTTGTTTCTTTACCGAGATCAAACGACCTAAGTACTGCATGCAAGAAAAGATTTCAACAACCGGCTTAAGAATTCATTACACGAAGCCTTAACGTGCCATCTGTTGCGGCAGGTTTCTCCACCTTGCGCACAGATTTCTTTGTTACTATAATAATATTTTTAACTTTGATGAACGTTTATACTTTGTCAATCACTGGCATGATTATTACTACGCATACCTCTACAACGGAAGGAGACTTGATCAAGTATTGTTATAAATATATTGCCATTGTAAAGAGAAAATTTTTAATTAATAAGTCATTATTCTTAAGTTGAGCTGGCACTCTGTTAAATAAGGCAGCGATTATCTTGCATTAGAACTTGGCCGTCATCTTCAGCAATTACTGGAAGCCTTACCTTAAGATCTCCCTTACTTTTTTTCCATCCCTACCAGTGAATGTTCTGCGAGAAAAGCCGATTTCTGAGGCACCGTCAATTTTCTACATTCAATTGAAGGCACTTGTGCGATTTTCTCCATTATAACTTGATTAGATGCTCAAGAAACGGATTATATACGTCTGATGAGACGTCTCTGCGACGTTTCCTGACTTTTTGGCACGCATGGCTAGACTTTTTCCATTTTAAGAATGTTTTTATTATTAGGTACTTCTGAGTACATTCACAGTATGACACTTTTAGTAACTGTTATAACATGCCGATTTCTTCACGATAGAGTTATGTATGTAGAGTTAAGGCATGTAGATTCGGCATAATACGCGGAAGACCGACATCTCAATAAAAGAGAAGGAAATAGCATCCTAGATTTATTTTTCGTTTGAGGGAAAGAGAGCGCGAGTGTCGAGGAATGGGGAGAGGAGTCGAAGAAACCCGAGAAAAGAACGTTAAATCGCTACCAGAAAATGAGATTCGGAAAATCCCCTCAAGTTTGCTTCGGTACGCGTTTATCTGTTTGTGTGAAAAGAATCGCTTTATTTTTTCTTTTTTTTCAGCTTCTCTCCCAAATAATAACACGACGCGATAGAGAGAGAGAGAAAAAGAAAGAGATCGAGTTTCTGTCTAGGAATGGCATCGAGACAGAAAAATTGAGAAGCCCTACTCGAATCAGAAGAGATTTTCTCCTCTTTGCGATGATTCTTTTGTCCGTAAAAGAAAACCGGTGAATATTCGCGTAAGATAAGATGGAGAGAACGCCGAGGAATGGCAGTAGGCATTGCTCTTCCTCGTCTTCTGCTTTGGGGGAGGGGGGGAGGGGGCCAAAGGCGTGACCGAAAGCTTTCCCTCTTTTGACCTCTCGTGTTTTTTCCTCCTCGCTTTTCCTTCCCTCCGTTGTTACCCTGACCCCTACCTCTTTCTCCCTTTCCTAGCCATTTATTCCCTCTCTTGGTTACCCCTTGCGCAGACCCTATCCACGTACGAGGGCACAAACTACCATTCTCTTTCTCTCATTCTTTCTCGCCCCTCCATTGCTACTAACAGGATTTTGCGGCGGCCTATCTACCGAGCGTCTTGGAAGGTTTTACAGACTATTCTCCTCTGCCCTTTTCTACAGGATTTTGCGGAGATTTTCTTATTTTTTAGAACTTTCTTACCCAATAGCCCTCCTTCGCAAAGCGTAGCGACTTGGAAACCTTAAACTTTCTTTTCCTTAAGAATACGGGTCGAGTTTCAGGAGCGGAAGTTTTTCGGGATTTTTCGTTTATTTGATTTTCTTCACCGATGGTCATTTCTCAGTGAATAGACGCCAGTGACAAGTATGCTATAAACCTGGGAACATATATTCAATCATGGGAGCTTTGATCATAACACTTACCTATATTTTTTTCATTTATGCGTCCTTCAGTAGTAACGGATTCTTATACTCCCGTAAATGATCATGGTCTGAAGAAAATTGGACAATAACGACATACTGTCTGAAAATTAACCGTGTTCGTAAAGTTTTTTTTATGAAAGAAAACCCTCGTTTCATTACTTTTTTGGTTAATCAAATCAGTCATAGTATATGTCAAATACAGTCCTTGTTCATTTGGCGTCCCTATGTGGAACTTTATAACATAACGGCTATCACCAAAGAGTAAAATTAGATAGTTCGGATTATACAACGCGTTTTATTAGTTGATGTAACATCTTTATTACGGTAGTTTACTTTCCTCTCAACTTCGACCTTTGCGTTCTGGCGATACTCCGTCCTTATCCCTTTTTTTTTTTTCTTTAGAACGACGCCCTAAAACCGAGAGAGGAGAGTCAAAGGAGCGGCTTTCCCAGTCGAGGATATGAAAATATAAACAAAATAAACTTAATAGGTACACATTCTTCGAGACCCCCCACGCCATCGCCTTGAATCTCAAAACTCGCCGTAACGTTACGTCTCTCGAGAACCTCTTCCTTCCTCTCCCTCCTCTCTCTCTCTCTCTCCGGATCCTTTTTCCCCTCCCCCCTCTCCCTTAAAAATAGCACTTTCTCCCACTTTTTTCTCCCTCGCTCCCTCTTCCTTCCTCCTCCATTCGCTCGCTGACTCTGGGCCACCACTCCGGTCACTGCAACTTACCTCCCTCCTCCCCTCCTCATCATTCCTTTATCGATCTGCTCCCGAAAAAATAATAAAGAGGAAAGCTTCTTCTCCCACTTCTCTCTTCCAACCTCTTTCCTTCTTCCTCCCCACTTCACCTTCTTTCTTTGCCCTTTCTCTTCTCCCCTTTCTCTTCTACCTCTCTCTCCACCTCTCGTCATCTTTCTTAAATCCCCTCTCCCACTCGAAAATAATTTAGAGACTCTGAATGCGAGTGTGCCATAAAATTGCTTCGTTCTCTCCCCCACACTTTCTCGGTGGAGCGAGAGTCCAGGGGGTGAAAGCGAGGGTGAAGGAAAATAGGAGAGGGGGGTGGGGGGGAAGTGTGAGGAATTCTAATTCAAAGGAGGGAAGGTGAGTTCGTCGATGGAGGGAGGGTGGTAGGCAGAAGGGATGGAACGCACAATCGGTCTCTCTCTCCCTCCCTCTCTCTCTCTATCGCTCCAAAAATTCCACCTCCCTTCCTCCTTCTCTCTCTCGTCACGATCCATTTCCTCCCTCTCCTTTAAAGTGTAAGGGGCCAAGGCTGAGATAATATCCTTTTCTCGAATCCCCTTCTGAGCGTGGAAAATACTTCGATTCGACTTTGTTTGCGTTCGTTAATAGCTGATCCCATCGTCGATTGCCAAGGTTCTTTTTTTATATATGAGGGTCGAGATTTTTATTCTTCGCTTTTTTTTGCCCTCTATGCTAATCGGTGGTATTTAAATGGGGAATGGAGTGGTATTATTCGCGTATTAATGTAGGGTGTTTTATTTTCCTCATCTACTCACGGAGTTTTCATTTACCTTATTGTTAGAAGTGCTGTGTTGAAGAGCTAGGGTACGGCTACGTATTTCCTTATGCGATTTTCGTGCGTCAATTCCTTTGGATTTCTGTTGCATTGAAAAGTATATTACCTTAAAATATTGGTAATATGTATATCAGTATAAAATTTTGCGTTATTTTTAATATGTTACTCATATCTGTTAACTTTATCGTTTTTTTTTGACTGAATTCGGTATTGGATATCAAATGTCTCTGATAAAACTCTTTTATCTTTCACATTCTCATAATTATCATTTTATTTGACCGCTCTTATTCCTTATCCCTTTCTTTATTCTGGAACCGTGCCTTCGATGAATCACTCTAACAAAATGACTCTAGAGGTCTCATTTTTCTTTTGATAAAGATTCTCTTTTTTTTTATCTCTGCTTATTTTATGTATATTATTCAAAAGACCCTCAGTTGTTTACACTCAGAAACAAAAATAAAACTCAGTCCTGTATTTAAAATGAACCTTATAAATAAATAAACACTCCTAATCGCAATTGCGTCTCACTAAACCCGGGGTTATAAGGAATTAACAGGACGCCTATACTGATTATCGTGATTGTTATAAATCACTAAATAAAATATAATTAAACCACATGTATAAGAGTAAATGAAAAATATATGTAACGATAGATATAACAAATATAATGTGTTTTCTTATGCTGTTCAATCTTAACACCTGTGATAAAGAATCTTTTGGGACACCATGTAGATTATACAGACAAAATTTCTCTCCAATAGCCATAAAAAATTTGGAATTAAACATTTGCCCATTTTGGGTACAAAACAGCTTTCATAAGATGGGATTCACCGATAAAGTATTCTAATTATTAGAATGTGCTATCGGCGAATTGCCATGGATTACAGCCACCTTGCTCCTGGAATCGTAATGTTTTTTTTTCAGCATTTTAATGGGCACTGGAGAGCAATATTTCTTCATTTTGACTTATAGCCATAAGACGAGCTCGATAATCTTCGTTGTAAAGGATATATGAGTTGAAAAAGAATGTAATTTTGGAGTCGAATAACATTTCTCAGCGTGATATAATTACTCGCGTTGAGCATTAATTTAAGTTACCGAAAACTTATTTTTATACCCTAAATTAAAAAAAAAAACGTTCCTCCCTTTATTGCACTGCTCTTGAATATGGCACCATTTATCTGTTAATTTCACCCTAATAAACTACCCTCGTGAACCGCCCATTATCTTGGTCTCTACCTCCTTCACACATTTTTATACCCGAAACGTTGGCATCGTTAGCGTCGTTTGAATCGGGTTGATACATTTTATCGCACAAAAAATTAACGTTTTAATAAATTGCTAACATTATTTTACCCAGATTTTCATACGTCGCATCTCGTTTTATTTCTGTTTTGTCACCGTTGTCGCAAAATAAAAACTCTTCCTAATAAATCGCGCTCGTGAAACCCACTGAATTTTATGTGCCTATTTTACCCGCTTAATATTTTTCACTACTATATACTACGCGGCCGAGCACCGCGTCGCGGGCGAAATATTTATGCGAAAAATACCGCGCCGCTTCCGTCCCACCTCAGTAAATAATACGCGAGTAAATCTAATAATATTTGACGTTCGCTTTTACTCTTCCCTCTTTATTGCGTTACTGCGATAATGTTCGCGTCCTCTCTTTCCCTCTCTCCCTCTCCCTCTTACTTCCCACATTCACTTCCTTAAGAACAATAAACTTTCCTCAAAAGACGAAGAAAGCTCTCTCTCTCTACTCCACTAGGCGGAGAAAATTTCCCTTTTGTGCGCCCCAATTGCACTCCTCTTAAGAGTTCCTATCTTCTCGGCGCATCTTTCTCTTTTATCTCCTCTCTCCCTCTCTTTTCCTCCACTTTGTGTGTTCTCCTACCGCGATGACAGGTCTCAGTTCGCAACTCCATAAATCCAATACAACAACAGCGACTCTTCGAGAAGTTTCTACTCCCAGAAGACTCCTTCTATGTCACGTCCAAATTCCTACAGCATCTCTTCCTCCTCTCTAAACTCCGCATCCTCCATCGTCATTTGTTATTTTCCTCCTCCTCCACGCCTCTCCATCTCTCGAAACCTTTCTTCTTCTTCTCCTTCTTCGAAGACGAGAAAACTGAGGAGGAGGAGATTTACAGGGTTGCCACCCACTCGCCAAAAATTCACCACTCTCCCCCTCCCCCCCAAACTCTTCATCGAAATATATTACCGAGAAGGAGGCGGAGATAATAATGCATAGCTTCTAACCGTTCCCGAAGACCGCTCTTATATCTTCCATGCTCTCAAGATTATAAAGAATACGTTACTCTTTTTTTGCTTCGATTTTTTATGCAAAAATCGTTTCCGTTCGAACTTCTTCGTTATGGCTCAAGTTGGATCCGTCTAATGCCGATAGATCCCTTAGCCCCGTATATATATCCTTCGAGGCATCTCGTTACAAAATATTCCGAAAGATATTTTATTCTTCGCAAGTTTTAATTGCTTCCTCATGTTCTTCCCGAGTTTTTAATTATATCCGGTTTAGAAGTTTGGGAGTCCCTTGTCACTGAAAATTTTGTCGGTGGCAGTGTTTGAGATGCCTCAACAGAACGTTTCAAAAACTTACGAAGTCTCACTTTTCAGCCATCTTCGCTCTGGGAGAGTATTTTAACGTTCTCCACTTATCTCTTGTTATATTCTTCATTCCATTCTCATTTTTTTGCTCAATTTAGTCTTGCTCTTCGGCTGTAATCATCTTCACCGCGAATTTTAACAGCTTAAAAAATTCTTTCTTCATAGAAGTGACGTTCAATCATAAAACTTTATCATTAACATCTTACTATAACTATCGTCTACTTTAAAACTACATTTAAATATTTGTGAATACATATTTGTGAAATTTTTCCGCTTAAGAGTTATGTAGGCCAAAGTAATTTGGAGAATTATTTCCGACAAATACGGCTACTGAGTAATGCTATAAGCAACCGATAATTATTATTTAATTCACTAAAAATTCCTTTTAAAAAATCTCATTTGCATTACATTTTTAAATTTTACACAAAATCGATATATTCGAGAAAAAAATACATTCCCCCACGTACTCTAGAGTCCAACGTAGTACACACGTAATTTAGACGACTTTTCAATGAACTTTAGTATTAAATAATGACACACCCCGTTTGTAAAATATTATTGGATTCAAATAATTCGCAATGATTGAAATAACGCGACGGGTAATTCTGGAAAGATGCAATTCATGCGTGCAAATTCGAACGAGATTGAAAGAACAACTAAAGAATATTACTCTAAGGAAATTCAGTTCTTATTTTTCCGCTTCCGTTCCCTACATTCCACCAAATTGTCTATTCCGAAACGAGGGACCCACGTTATAGCTCCCTCTCACTCCCATCCTCTTTTATGTCGATTCGGCAATATTTTTCGATTTCCCTCTCTTATTTTACCTCTCTTTTCCGGGGTAAGCCTTTCATTCGGTCCCTGCATCATTCTATTTCAGACGCGCACACAGTGGCGGATTACCGCACGGGCTCATGAGGCGCTCGCCCGGGGCCTCGACACTCATGGAGGCCTCAAAACAGTCGAAACTCGATTTTTTTCAATATTTTATTTAGTGAAATAGTTCACAGTCAGTATAATCTACTACTTACGTACACATCTCGTGTTATCACTTAGGTTCGTTACAGTGTAACATCCCTTGCGTCATTCGAAAACACATCTCATAGTTATTATTCATTTTTTTTTTCAACATGTGCAAGTTTATATAATGAACATTAAATTTTCCATTTATGCATTTCTGTAATTCAGTTTATTTAACCTGCCGCGTAATTTATTTCCATTCGTAAGTTGTAAACATTTTTGTAGATTGAGTACCCCCTCCCGGTCAGTTTGGGGCCTCCCGAATTTTTTGCGCCTGGGGCCTTCAGATACCTTAATCCGACACCGCCCACACTCACACGCAGTGAAGCGCGCTACTGATCGGACACGCTGCAGAAGTCTTAGCTTTACTATCCAGCTACCAGACTGTCACACGATGGAGGGAGAGGAATAATAGGAAGGGAATGGAACGGAGAAGGGTCGCTTTCGGAAGAATTGGAGGAAGCATTTTGAGAGGCCAAACGGTCCTTCTGCCTCACCTTTAAGGATGGAGTTGAAGATCGATAGCGTCAAAGAGGTCGCAAGTGTCTCCAGAGATGGGCCCACCACACCGGCGTTTCTATTTTATCCTTCTCGGAGAGAGAGAGAGAGAGAAAGAGAGAGGAGATGGAGAGGAAGAAAGGCGGAGAAGAAGAGAGAGAGATGGAGGATGAAAAATAATAAAATTTTCCTCATATCTTCCGATTCGGACCGATTTTACGACGCCCGACGCTTCTCCCTTTCCCTCCGTCCCTACGCTCCTACGAAATATCTAAGGGTTACCTCCCATAAAAGTTATAAAGGAATCTATGATTCAGAACGTGCTTGTCTCTTTTTTTTCCTTCTCACCGCAGGGTCCCGTTATTTATCTGCATTACGGTCTCTTTCCTTCCCAGAACTGTAGAAATTCATGCGTCCCTCTTCTTCCGCATGCTTCTTTGAGCATTCTTTCGACTTCCTCATTCGCATTACGATAAGGATCAGCTTTAATGTTCCCAAAATCCAGGCTTAAAGGAAGAAAAACAAGAAAGAAAAAAGGAAGGAAGAATACCGTAGCAGAAAGAGAAAGTGTGAAGTTTGTACGAGAGGAAGAGAGAGAGAAAGGGAGGTCGAGTTTAAATGAGACATAAGGAAAGAAATTATGCTAGGAAGAAGAGATGTAGATTGAATGATTAGATAAAAGCAGAGAAACTAAGAAAAGGGGAGAGAGAGAGTAATAGATAGAACTAGAGATAGAAAAATAATTATAGATACAGATGGAGAAAGAAATTGAACGTGAAATAGAGAGATATAACAGAGGAGAAAGAGAAAGGGAGATTACATGAGAATCAGAAAAGAAGAAAGAGAATGTAATAGAGAGACATGGTCACATTTTCGTCTCTCGCGTTTTTCCTTACTTTTTGAGGGAGGTAAGAGAGTCGCTTACTCGGTGGTCGGAATTCGAAAATACGGTAAGGTTATCACCCAGGTCGCATCTTCCCCGTCTCTTTTTTTTTTCTACTTCACTCGCATGCGTAACTCATGCGACGGCCATTCATACGTTCCTTTCCGTGGTTCCCTTTCGTTCGAAGCGGCCGAAACTTTCACACACGCTTCCCCTTTCCTTTTATATAGCTGCGAGTTTCTCCGAAGGTGTGCTTGAGGAGGAAAGTTTTATGTATTTATGCGGCGTTTTACGGCTTCGAAATTTCCCACAAACCTCGCTAGACGAGAAAAACTCCAGATTTTGACAAGCAAACTGGAATTTTGTCAGTTACTGTTGACATGGTTCGCATCTAGTATCGATTGAGAATCTTAGAAAAACGGTAATTTTTCTAAGTATACCATAAATTTTGGTTCTAATTTTATTTTCAATAAAAAAGGAAACCCGTCGTTTAATTAGTTGGCATGTCAAACATCTGATTTGTTTGTAGTTTAAAGAATTAAAGTTTCAACTATTACGGTTTGTCAAATTCATAGGTATTTTAAATAGCGGAATTCCACAAAGCATCGCTCACATATGTCGAGTTTGTTGGGAATTTTTACCTTCAACTGAATTCGTTCGGGCGTGCGCAGTACGCGGCGGCGGATTTCACAAGATGGGATCTTCTTTCTTTTTACCGACTATAATTCATCATTATCTTTACTGTTATGTCATAAAAGAGGTTTGCGTTTTCAACCTAAAGTCTGTGCAAACAACTGATAGTGACTGTGAAAGGTAAAACTTAAAACTTCTGCTTGCCCTAACTGATAAAGTGACATATGTAACTACATACTAATTTGTTAAATAAGTCAGAACGGCGTTTAAACTTAGAGTCAACCTCTCTATAATGTATTATGTCTATTGGTAATTATACTTGAACATTCAGTGATATTTTTATTTATTACAGGCGAAGATAGCAATAGAGATATCTTAGTAACCAGAAGAGAGTTACAGATGCACTAAATTTGTTCTTTAAATGAGAAAGGAGAACGTTTCAATAAAATTTTATAGGACATATTTTCGTCTACACATCATATTGCAATCAAATAGATCTTTTAATTAATTTTCCCGCTATAGCTTTATGCGAGGTGCACATGCAACAGTGACACTTCATAGTCATAATTAATAATGTCCCTCGGTCACACATTTATTGCAGTAAAAATGTAATCCGACGATTTACCAACTTGCGTCCCACTCCGCGCAAATAGTTCAAAATGACAAAAATTTATGGAGGGAATGTTTGCGCCATCATGACGACACCTTTAACTGCGCTGAGTTAGGCGAAATTGAGATAGGTACTCGCAAAGTCATAAAAACCGCTATCTCTCGCTTCCTTACTAACATCTAGTCCGAATTCTTCGGAGACGTCCCAATAATGGCCTAGATAACGA
The DNA here is from genome assembly GCA_036926305.1 of Uropetala carovei. NCBI lineage: Eukaryota > Metazoa > Arthropoda > Insecta > Odonata > Petaluridae > Uropetala > Uropetala carovei. The sequence goes on along the minus strand of JAXCHB010000089.1, from coordinate 2,796,269 downwards.
CCTACTTCCGACAAGGGCTCACCGGCAGAGAATAAAAGAAGAAAAATCCTTGCGAGATTTGGTATCGGAGCCTTATTTTTCCCTACCTTATATGTGTTCCTTTCTATCTACGTCAATAGGCGTTACATAGCTTAAAAAGTTTTCGTACTGATTTTAATGGGAATTCAGCGGAAGAAGCTTAATTACCATCTGGGGAGATTCGCCAGTGTTTTGGTTTCATATCCGAGAACGTATCGTGCCTTTGGGAATTGAGTACTAGGAATAAAGTGAACTCGGCATTGTAGAGAGATTAAGAGAGCTGGATTTCATGCTGTTTCCGGGTGTGTGGGCTTTGTGAAGACGCTTACGCGGACGGATATCGTTTCGAGGGCGTCGTCGTGGCGCCTTTGTGTTATGATGCCACGTCGGGCCCAGCTAACTCTTCTCTCTCTCTCCCTGCACAAGACAGATGATTCGCGCGATAACTTATCATCCTTTCCGAAAACATCTCGGCTGGAAACGAGGAAATCGCAATGTCTTCTGGCGTTCCTACGTGCATTACTGACGTCTGAGAAGTTTTTTTAGGTCTGTTTATGTCATTGAAATATCGCCCAGATTTACTGGTTTTTCATCGTTCTGCGTTCGTTTTAAATAAGTATATCCATTTGTTTTAGGGCAGCGAATGTATGATCGATTCCTTGTATTTTCAAAGTGAAACATTTATTTGGAGAAATATTTATGAGGATGTGATCAAGTTTGTTTTGCAATTATATAATCTATAAGCAGATCAGTTCATTGCATAAAATCGTTAAATGTTTACTTTCGAAATTAATTATGTCAATTTTACATTAGAGGTATTCACTATATTAAATACAAGCTGAACATTTTCATCGGATTGAGGAATGATTTTATACTTCTAAATGACGTAGATCAAGGGAACCTTTTTCTGTGGAGTGCCAAATTATCGAAAACTCTAGGATCCAAAGTTCCTCGTTAGTAAAAATATAATTACTGTGGTTTCGCAAAATATCTCTTCGCTCTCTGGATTAAGGTATGATATTGGTTTGAATCGGGGAGCAGGTGAAATGTAACGTGGTATGCAAATGTGAACATATTTGAGTCGATTCCGGAATGACAAACTGAGAACAATCAGACACATGAGGCTCGCCCTATTTTCCTCGGGCCTCCCTTCTTCCTTGAATTGTGTGAATGTCCCCCTTTTACTCCTCGCCTGACCAAACTTTGCTGAACCGGCCGTATCTCCGGCGAAACTCCCTAGAGAATCGCTCGTAAAATATCCAAAAGACCCATAAATTCCGCAGTGCAGTGCAGGGCAGTCCAGTTAGCTATTTCTCCATATAATCGATAATGTGCCGTCTTAGATACTACCGTGTGTAAAATGAAAAATTCAATGAAATTTTTAGGTAACAGTGTAAACATCTATTAAATTTGAAATATATTTTATACTTGAAGAAACTGAATTGATAAATTGCGAGAATTTTTGTTAATAAATTATGGATATTAAAAATAATTTCTTCTATGTTTAAATGTGACCACAATTTTTGATAACCGTATAATCGATAATAGGAGCGAGCCGACTTAGATTATATCGCGAGTAAAATGAAAAAAATATTAGGTAATCGAATTTATTATTGTTCGGTGACTTAAAAATGTGTCTGTTCGAATTAAAACCGAATTTTGGATCATTCCATTAGTACTTATATTATTCTAAGGGCATTTAAAAAGTGCTTCATTATTTTTTCCATGCGCAGGTACCATGTTTATTACCAAACTATGTTACATCTACATGCAAAAAAATCAGTATCTTTATATATATATATATATATATATATATATATATATATATATATATATATATATATATATACACACACACACACACATTAGCGGATTTTTAATAAGGCCAAAGTAGGCAATGGCCTAGGAGCAGCGGGGTTTTGGCAGCGGCAGGATTTCGGGGTGCCGGAATATCGGGGCGGTCGGATTTGTATATTCATTCGCCAAGTTGCTAGACCGTCAATATAGTATATGAAGAAGCATTGTAAAGAGGGCTTTCAGTGTGATTTTCAAAATTATAGAGGTCGAAGAAGATTACTTCGACATCATTGGTATCCAACTTAGGAAGCTCTTCGAGGTAATAACCATAAGTACCCGGGAAAATTAAAGCAATTTTATATGTACTTTTTTAAGGGAGCGGAAAAATAATTTGGTCTAGGGGCGGCAAGTTTCAAAATCCGCTACTGTATGTGTATATATATATATATATATATATATATATATATATATATATATATATATATATATATATCATCATCATCATCATCATCAGCCTTTTTCAGTCCACTGACGGACGAAGGCCTCCCCCAGACTCTTCCAGTTTTCCCTGTCAACTGCCTCCCTCCTCCAAGTTTGCCCCAAGAACTTAACAAGCTCTCTGTCCCACCTGTCTTTCGGTCTTCTTTTCGGTCTCTTGATGTTTCTTGGGATCCATTCGATGACACTGGACGTCCAACGCTGGTCATTTCTTCTAGCAATGTGGCCTGCCCACTGCCATTTTAACACCTTCACTCTTCTAATCACGTCACAGACTCCCGTCTTCTTTCTTACCCAGTCGTTCCTCTTGCGGTCTCTTCGGGTGATCCCTAACATGCATCTCTCCATGCCCCTCTGTGTTGTTTGCAGGCGCTGTATCATTCTGGCATTCATGGTCCATGTTTCACAACCATATGTCAGAACAGGCAGAACACATTGGTCATACAGTCTCCTTTTTAGGAAGACTGGAATATTTGATTTAAAGATGTTCCCATTCTTGCCAAATGCACTCCATGCCATCTTCACTCTCCGGTTGATTTCTCCAAGAAGCGAACCATCTGTAGTGATGAGTTGACCTAAGTAAACATAGCTGGTTACTTCTCCAAGTTCTGCTCCGTTGATATGTATCTTCTCAGAATTTGTGAAGGAGTTGTACATAACCTTTGATTTATTAAGATTCATCTTAAGTCCAGCTTCTCGGCTTGCTTGCTCAAGCTCTTCAGTTCTTCTAAGGAGCTCTTCTGGGCTCCCTGCGAACAGTATGATATCATCTGCAAAGCGCAGGTGACTCAGATATTCTCCATTTACCTTTATGCCTTTTTCCTCCCAGTCTAGCCTTTTGAATACTTCCTCTAGAGCTGCTGTAAATAACTTAGGGGACATAGTATCTCCTTGTCTCACTCCCTTTTCGGCCTTAAAGGCACTCGTCTCTTCATGCAGCTGGACAGATGTTGTCGCATTTTCGTAGATATTCTTGATCAAGGTTATGTACGTTTCTTCTACTCCTTGTTTCTTTAGTGCACGTAACACCGACGAAGTTCGGACAGAGTCGAATGCTTTCTCGTAGTCGATAAAGCACATACATAGAGGTAATTCATACTCGTTGGTCCGACTGATTACCTCTCTCACGACTTGGATGTGGTCCATCGTGCTATACCCACTGCGAAATCCAGCTTGCTCTCTGGGTTGGGCAGCATCAAGATGGTTTTGAAGGCGCATAGTGAGTATTTTGGTGAATATTTTGTAGACTGTTGGGAGTAGGCTGATCGGTCTGTAGTTATTCAAGTCTTCTTTGGAACCTTTCTTGTGCAGAAGGATAATACATGCGTGGTTCCATGTTTCTGGTATCTTTTTCTTCCTCAGACAGGAATTAAAAATCTTAGCGAGAATTGTTTCCGTATGATTCCCCATTGCTTTGAATACTTCCGCTGTGATACCATCCATTCCAGATGCTTTTCCATTCTTCATACTTCTGATTGCGTGTCTCACCTCTTCCGGAAGGATACCTGGGACCTCTTCGGTGGGCATGTTTGCATCATCATTTACTTCATCATTTCCTAGAGGATCCTCATACAGCTTGGTGTAAAATTCTTGTACCCGTTTCAGGATGAGTTTCCTACTATGGGTTATGGAGCCGTCTTCTAGCATCAAGGCCACCAGCTGTCTCTTTCCGATCGAGAGATGTTGCTTCATTTTCTTGTAACTTCTATTGTTTTCTATGGCTTTCTCGATTAGTTCATAATTATATTTTTTCACATCTTCCTTGATGCACTTCCTTATAGTTTTGTTTAGTTCTGCAAAATGGATCATTTCTTTAGGATCATTAGTAATTAACATTTTCCTTCTTTTTTCCATCAGCAGTCTTGTTTTTTCAGTCAACTTTTTCTCTGGCTTTGTTTTAACTGTTCCGCCTATTTCTTCAGCAGTTTCCTTGAGTATCTCTATAAATTGGGATTCAACTTCTTGGTCTTCCAGTGCACTGAATCGATTTTTCAGTTGGAGTTGAAATTCTTCTTTTCGTTCTTTTAGCACCTGCGTGTTGATAATAGACTTAGGCTTCTTCTTTATAAGCTTCTGTCTTTCTAACTTTGAGTTGAATTTTATTCTGCATCTTACCAAGCGATGGTCGCTTCCAGTTTTAAACTGGTTGAGGACGGAGCAGTCTTCAGCCAATTGCTTCTTATTTACTAGTATGTAGTCAATTTCGTTTTTGGTACCATTGGGTCCTTTCCAGGTCCATTTTCTATTGGGATTCTTTTTGAAGAAAGTGTTCATTATATATAGACTAGTACATTCAGCAAAGTCTACAAGGCGGTCCCCTCGTTCATTTCTGTCTCCATAGCCCCATTTTCCAACTGCGCTGTCGTCTTCCTTTTGTTCTCCTACCTTGGCATTGAAATCACCCATGACCACTTTTAGATGGCAGCTTCCTTTGTCGTGCAGTTCTCCAACTTCTTGGTAAAAATCTTCCACTTCCTCATCCGAGTATGATGACGTTGGTGCATAAACTTGGACTATTTGAAGTTGATATCTTTTATTTATTTGAAGCACTAGTCTAGCTGCCCGCTCGGATGAACTTTCCATTTCCACGATATTATTCTTCAATTTTTTGTTGATGATGAATCCAACACCTCCTGTTCTTCCTGTGTCAGTTCCCCTGTAATAAAAAATATCTCCACTCTTCAACTCCAATAGGCCTTCACCTTTTCTTCTCACCTCACTAAGTCCTAAAATGTCCCACTTGATCTTCTCCAGTTGTTCTTGGAGCTCTTGAAGTTTATCTTCACTGGACAAAGTCCGGCAGTTAAAGGTAGTTAGGTTGAGGTTAAAGGAATTGGGTAAGGATGAGAAAGAGTGGCAGTGGGCGTTTAACCTCCGGGGATTCTTAGCACCCTCTGCCTTCCTGCCTTGTTCCTGACCACTGCCACGGTCAGAGGCAATCCAGCCTCCGGAGAATGAGGGCCGTTTTTTATGGGTGTACATGTCATGGGGGGATTGTGGGCCTTAAAACACCACGCTGGCCCAGAGCGGGTTGGTGAGTACCTCTTTCACTTTGGCCGGAGATATTGCAGAAAGACTTCACAGCATGGTTGAACCTACCGGTGTCCGAGGACACCACTGTTCTTCGCCCTTCAGCCTCCGTTTACACCCTTCCGCCGACTTTGAGGCAGTGAACTGAGGCAGTTGGAAGGGATATATATATATATATATATATATATATATATATATATATATATATATATGTCAGAAAAACACTACACCACTCTCCAACTTCCTCCTCGGGGAGGCACACCCGAAATAACACAACACGTCCAAGGGACTCCAACTTTATTTAAACCCGAATTACACCAGCATTCTGCCCTCCAGCAGAAGCTCTTCCACGAGCCAACACACGGCCCACACTACCACTAGTCCCGTCACACACTCTTCTCTCTCGCGTCACGTGATCTCTTAGTACTCTCCTTCTCCGTCCCGCTTCTGGTAGCACTTCTCGTGGCGGTCGTCCTCGCTTGCGTAACAGTCGGCCTTTCCTGACATCGGGGCCGTCCTCGGTCCCGGTCCGGTCTGCCTCCGGTTGAACTGCTCCTCTGGCGCTCGCGCCGTTCTCCATCCGCTTCTCGTCTTCTTTCCCTCTGCTGTCCGCGGCCTGGTCGTCATCTCCCTCGTCCTGGCTCTCGTCGGCCTGGTCGTCATCTCCTACTTCGCCTTGGGGGGGCTTACACCAGGGTTTCATTCGGTCTGCACTAAACACGGAATTGAACGCTCGCTGAGTCCTCTTTGCCCCTGGTATATCCATGAGAGAATACCTATCTCGAGCTAGCACTTCTGAGACAAGATACGGACCCTTAAATTTCGGAGCTAATTTTCGCGAACACCCTGTCGCTTGAGCTTCTCGTTCTACAATGACTAAATCTCCCTTTTGGTACACTCTCGGCACCTTATGTCTTTGATCGTAACGCTCCTTCTGTTTTTTCTGCGTCTCTGATATCTTTACTAACGCTTTTTCCCTTGCTTCGCCTAAGGTCTCTCTAGTCTCATCGAGTTCGCTTTCTTGCAACGCCAATATAACACGGTTTTGCAATGAATTCCTTGGGTTATAAGCAAACAATAGCTCATAAGCGCTCTTCTCAGTAGTTTTATTTGACATAGAATTCATGGCGAATTGGATGTTTCTCAAATTCGTGTCCCAGTCGCCTCCATCCTCTTGTGCATACATAGTGGATATGGCGTTTGTAATGGATGCGTTTGATCGCTCTACTTGTCCATTTGCTCGAGGGGTAGCAGTCGCATTCTTTATATGCTTTATCTGGTTTCTTTCGCATAATTCTTCAAATTCCTTCGCTGTAAATGCCGTACCTCGATCTGTAATTAAACGCTCAGGACACCCAAATAAACTCGTAATCTCACTGATAGCTTCACACACTGGCTTGGTTTTTGTGGTTTTTACTGCCGTTAGTAGGATGAACTTTGTAAAGTTGTCTTGATACACGAGAACATACTCGTTGCCCCTTTTACTTCTTGGGAATGGCCCTAAGTGGTCCACGTGAACTGTGTGAAATGGGATGGCTACACGCTCTAAACTGTGCAACTGCCCCTCTTTTTTACCTCCCGGTCTCTTATGATAAGCACACTCAATGCAAGCTGCAATATATTTCTTTACCCTTCTTCTCATCTTCGGAAACCAAAAATATCTCTTCACGTGTTCTAGGGTTTTCTCTTCTGCGTAATGTCCCATGTCATCATGACTTCCCTTTAGAATGCGCCAAATAGAGTTCTTAGGCACAACCCAACGGACTCCACCGTCTACCTTTCTACAGACACGGTTGTCTTTCAGCACATAGTCTGTGTGGATCTGCCTATCCTCATTGGCGACCGCAGGTTGCTGTAAGGTACGATGTATTTTCTGGATAGCTACGTCTTGCAGCTGCATCGTTAGTAACCAATCATCCTGATTTATTCGCAACGTGAAGATTTTCAAGTCTGCTGTGTCCGGTTCCTCGGAATCTCCCACGGGATTTCGACTGAGGGCATCAACGTGACTCATGTTGCGTCCTGGTCGGTACTCGATCGTGAAATCATACTCTTGTAATCGAAGCCACCACCTCGCTATCCGCGGTAACAATTCTTTCTTGGACATGGTGGTCTTTAAAGCATTACAGTCAGTAACAACTTTGAAGGGTCTGTTCAATAAATACATTCGAAATTTGTCTACGGCTTCAACTACTGCCAACGCTTCTAGCTCATAACTGTGATAGTTCTTCTCTAGATCTGTCGTCTGTCGGCTATAATATGCCACAGGTTTTTGAGATTCTCCTTCTCGACGCTGTAAGATAATCCCCGCTAGTCCATTCTTACTGGCGTCAGTGTGAACTTCATGTTCGGCATTTACATCAAACAACGCAAGTGCCGGACGCTCGATTAATCTTTTCTTCAGCTCTTGAAATGCGTTTTCTTGTTTCTCTGTCCACTCGAATGCCGTATCTTTCTTCGTCAAGAGCGTTAATGGCTTGCTTAACGTAGCGAATCCTAATACAAATCTTCTAAAGAAGCTCGTCAAACCAATAAATTGTCGCACTTCGTGAACATTCTCCGGCCTTCGAAATTCTTTAACTGCCTGAATTTTTCTCTCGCCTGGTCGGATCCCATCTTTGGTTATTTCAAAGCCCAAATAGTCTACTCTAGTTTTGAAAAATTCACATTTTGATACTTTTAGCGCTAGCCCCAATTTCTTCAGTACTTGCAACAGTCTTTCTAATCTCTCTAACCCTTCCTTCACCGTTTTGCTGGGTATCAACAGATCATCCATATAGACTAGGACCTCTCCTGGTCTTGTCATTCGCACTACCCTTTTCATCATTTGATTAAACACTGCAGGTGCGTTTACTACTCCGAAAGGCATTTTTGTGAACTCGTACAGTCCACTTGAGGTGACAAAAGCTGTCAAGGGTCTCGTCTCTGAAGCTACAGGGATTTGATAGTATCCCGACGCCAAGTCTAAAATGGTAAAATAACTGTTTCCTGCAAGCGCGTCTAATTGTTCCTCAATGGCTGGCATGGGGAATTTTATTTTTTTCGTCTTCAAATTCAATGCTCTGTAATCGACGCACAGCCGGTCTTCTCCGTTAGCTTTCTTCACTAACAATGCTGGGCTTGCGTATTCTGATGTCGACTCCTGCACGATACCCATTTTCATTAACTCATCGACTGCCTTTTGCATCGTTGCTCTTTGGGCGTACGGTAGGCGATACGGTCTTAAATTCACAGGGTGGTTATCCAACAATTCTATCTCGAAACTGGCAGACTCTACTGTACCCAGTTCACTCAAATTTTTCGCAAAACATTCTCGATACTCATTCACCATTTCGTATACCGCATCCTTCTCCTCTTCAGATAGGTCGTTATTCAAATTTATTTCTTCCATTTTTATCCCGGTCCTCTCTTTGACATTTCGAACTTTGGCTTCCAAGTTACTTTCTTCCTCCTGCCCATCAGTCTCTCTCCTAATTACAAGTTTCTGATAGCTCTTCTCAACTCGAATCCCCGATTGGTCTAGGGCGCTTCGTCCTAGAATTATGGCATCGTCTTGCGAACAGTTTGGGACCACAAGCACTTCTACCTCAATGCTTACGTCGTCCACAACAAGGATTAACTGTTTGGAGCCTATTACGTTACTTTTCCCACAGCCGAATCCAATCAGACTTTTTTGACTCGCAAAGTATTCTACACCTAGCTGTTCAGCGACATCTTGCCTCATGGTCACAACATCGCTCCCTAAATCAATGAACCCAACAACTTGTTCATCATTAACCTTTATCCATTTATAATATTCGTCTTTAATTTGGTCGTTCGGCACCGAAATTCTTTGGACTCGCCTTTTCATTTCCAAATTCTGTCTATTAACTTGGGTTCCCTGAGGGCATTCCTTCATCATGTGTCCCTCTTTATTGCATCGGAAACATCGCCTGCTCTGCTGTTGTTCTGGGCAATCCTTAGCCATGTGTCCCTGGCCGTTACAATTATAACACCTCGCCTGCGTTGTCTGCTTATTTCTCCTCACCACATTACCTTCGTTTGGCGGTTCAATTGGGACACTATAACGGTTAGCTAAAAACTGTCTTTCACCTAATCTCGCTCTTTCTGTAATACTTTCATAGCGCTTTATCTTGAGCAGTAACCCTTCAACATCTTTGAACTCACACAAAGCCAGCGACCTTACTAATTCCTTGTCACCTAAGCCGTTCAAAATGTATTTAATCAAGGATTCTTTATCTATGTCACCTCGTCGCGCTATCGCTTTCATGGCATACACGTATGACTCATAGGTTTCGTCGCGCTGCTTCTTCCTCTTCGTGAGACTCATGTGGACATCGGCCTGATCAGCTGTTGATGGGAAGCTATAAAGTAACCTTTCTTTAAAAGTCTCCCAAGAATAAACTTCTTCCGCGACACTATTTAACCACAATTTAGCTACTCCTCTCAGCTTATTCACCGCATGAGTAAGCAATACGGAATTGTCCCACGAATACGCGGAAGCGACCCCTTCCACTCGCCGCACCCACTGTTCGGCGGTAAATCCTAAGGTCGTCGACGCGTCAAACTCGGGCAACAATCTTTCCGCCATGTCTCGGTGAGCAACTACAGTTGTCGCCATCGTACTACAATGTCCCGCTTCCATTATTTCTCTTTCGCGGTCTAACAACGCGCGCTCTCTCTCCAGCAACTGTCTTTCTCGTCGTAGAATCTCACGTTCAATGTCGTTATCGCTCGCCCTAGGCGCTAAGTGGTTCTTTGGTCGGGTCACAGAGGGCGTCGACATCGCTCTCGGTAGCTCAGGAAAGCTCGCTGCTCGCGTCAAGAACGCCTCGCTTACTCCTGTTCCCGCCACTGGATACGTCATTTCCGGTTCCCCACTAAACGCCATGCGGTCGCTTTTTTTTCGCTAATTTCGCTTTTTTAGGTCTGTTTCGACGCTCACAACCCTAGTTATACTTGGGGTATTGTTCACTCGGGAATCACTTTTCTTTCACGTACTTACGGAGGAGTACAGTCTTCATCGGCAAACAGTCGGCTCTCTCACGACGTGCTCCTTTCCGAAAACTGGTTTTTGATCTTCTTATCCTTATCTGATCCCGATCCCGCCGCTGCTCTGTCAGAAAAACACTACACCACTCTCCAACTTCCTCCTCGGGGAGGCACACCCGAAATAACACAACACGTCCAAGGGACTCCAACTTTATTTAAACCCGAATTACACCAGCATTCTGCCCTCCAGCAGAAGCTCTTCCACGAGCCAACACACGGCCCACACTACCACTAGTCCCGTCACACACTCTTCTCTCTCGCGTCACGTGATCTCTTAGTACTCTCCTTCTCCGTCCCGCTTCTGGTAGCACTTCTCGTGGCGGTCGTCCTCGCTTGCGTAACATATATATATATAGTTTTTAAAGAAAGGGAATGACATTTTGTTAATAATTCACTAGTGTTAATTCTTAGACATTTAAAACTGCTATATCAAGGAGCGGTAACTCGAATTTTGTGTATTTTTTTATAGTGCATATATGACTACATCTGGAATCGGAATCAAAAAAAGAATCAAAAGCTTGAAATGTATTTATGCAATAATCGCAATTCTGTCACGAGTGGCTTTCGATATAAAGAGCGGTTCGATGTGTCGTAGAAGGCGAGATATTTCATTTGCACCGAAGAGCTGCGTTAATGTCAGAGGGGAAATTAATCCGAAGGCGTCACCGGCGAGCGTCTCGAGCCTGTTTCCCTATTTACCCGACTGCTTCTTTTGAACGAAAGAGAAAAAGAGAGAGAGATAGAAGGCGGAAATCGCGTCGGAAGAATAAGAAAGACGGTTTTGTGAAAAAAACACACGAGAAAAGGAAGACGCTGGTGCATCACGACTTCTTCTGCGTGATAGACGTTCGTGCGTGTGTCAACTCATTCTCTAAAGGAGTTCGCCTACACTTTTTTATATATTTTTTTTTAATTTTCAGGTTTTATTTCCTCTGTCTCTCGAGAAAGAGTTTTTCCAGACTCGAGGAAACACGCATTCTCTTTTCCATCCGTCGCTCCACCCCGCGTCATTACCTATTATTTTCGAAGTCAAGAGTGCGGAGTTTATATATTTTTTTAAGTTTTAGGTCTCGCCCGGGTCGATGCTCTCCGCAATGGAATCCGGATGTATCTTCGATTTTGAGGCGTTCGGGTGTCGAACAAACTTTAACTTTAATCGTGTTGTATTATAGATGTTCATGAGAAAATGTTGTTGACGTCATCCAGTCATATAGTTGTACGTTTGAATAACAGAAATATGTAATCAATTAAAGAGATTTTTAAAAGGTCTAGTGAGGATATTTGAACGGTTATCGTAAGGGGTTTAAACTCCCGCCTTGGGAATCCTCGGCATTTAATATAAATATATATATATATACACATTAAAATTCTCATTTTTACAATTGACTGAAGAAAGCTGACTTTTGCTGAAGTACAGTAATTACTTAAAATTAATGTAAGTTCATCTTGTACGGTAAAAAAATTCACGTGCGTTATTAACCGTGATGTTTCACATAAAACGTTAGTTAAAAGTTAGTTATTTCAGCTCTAATGAAATTCTTAATAAATAAAAATTAATCTTGTTTCAAATTTTTAATTATCGAATAAAGATTTCAGCCATGCCTACATTTATACACCTTAATAATTTGTCGGATATTGTATTATTGGATTTTAATCCATTGAAGCGTTATGCTTTGCAATTAAGGCTGGCTGTTGTTATAAACTATAATTTCAGAAATGATTACCGACGGCAGTCAAACAATGGATATGAGCGAATTATGTGAGCGGCTCAGGAACCGGAAACCTTTAGAAAATGCTCGATTTCCCGGGACGCTGAACTCAGGGAAGCTTTAGATAATAAATTACCACGACCAAGTCCTATCGTTTAAGAGGCAGAGAAACGGATATATATTTATCGCCATTTTGCATTAATGAAGACTGAAAATTAATACTTAATACACATAATAACCATTTACAAACACCGTCACGCCGAAAATCAAGGGAAATCTTTTGTTTCTTTGTGTTTGGACAAAGGAGGCAATGGCATTAAGAGGGAAAGCGTGGAATGAATCACGTTTTCACGTGAAAAGCCTCTCCAAAAAATCCTTCCGACTCCTGCGTATTCTGTTCTTCACTCTCTCTCTCTCTCTCTCTGTCTTTCCCTGATTATCCTCCTCTCTCTCTCTCCCATTCCCGTTTCTCCTCTCCTTTATGATCTCTCATTTCTCTACCAGGAGGATTCCTGCGACATTGGAGTGTCTTCCTCCCGTCACTCCCGCCATTTTAGCTCTTTCACTCCCTCTTCGCCGAATTTCCTGGGGAAACCTATTTCCTCCTCTTCATCCCTCTCTCTCTCTCTCAACTCCGCAAAACTCCTCCTCCGCCCTAGCTCACCTCCACGTCACTCACTTCTCGACTTGATTGCCGTGTCTCTCTATCTCTTTCAGCCCACTCCGGAAACACTTCCTCCTTTTCGCTCCCATACAAATGACCGTCTTTCGCTTCTCTCCCTCCCACTACCCATGCACCTACGTCTCCTTTACGCCCGCAATACGGGGGCGAATAGATTGAAGAAAACCGATCCAGCCCACGTTTACGTCGAGAGATATCTTTCTTCCTTAAACCTCCGCGTTTGTTCGTGAAAGAAAGTGGATACACGCGCGTGTGTGCGTATTGGGGTGGAATTCTCCACTACTTGAACCAGAACGCGTGGGACATCCGTATCCGAGGAACCTTTATTAGTCTCATATTCGCTGTATTCCATCCTGGAGAAGTAGTTTTTTAGGCGCGTTTCGCTTACAGCGTGAGCGCCTATTGTCGTCGGTCGGTCCGCATGTTCGTTCTCGGCTTCTACTGAACGGATTTTCATGAAATTTGAAATTAAGGACTTACAATCAATAATACGAAAATCGCAAAAATTAATCACGTACGCCAATCAGGGGTACCACTTTACTGGTGACAAAAAATTAAATTTTCCTCATATCTCGTAAAGTATTGCTCATATCAAAATATTTTTCGAATAAAAGTTGTAGAACTGGTAGAGTATTTCTTTTCCTATATATTTTTATCGTAGGAGTTGCCGTTATCAAGAAAATCAAACCAGAATGTCTTAATTCCAGTTGAACTTGGAAAATTTCTTGCAGGGTTACCTCTTCATTGTTGCTAACCAGAGCTGCAAACCACTTCAAAATTTGGAGTGGTTCGGTTCCCGGGTCGGTTATAAATTTTTGGAAGTGGTTCGGTTCATGGTTCGGTTCAGACGAGAATTTTGACAAGTGGTTCGGTTCGGTTTGCGCTTCGGTTCAACTAAATTTATCATTTGAAATACTATTCAGAAATAATTTATCCAATGTAAATATTACAAATTCAGTATCAGTCTAAGTAAATCAATCAGCAGTCATTATTATTTAAAATGAAAGAAGAATTTATTTAAAGAAAGGAAAAATTTATATTGCAATCCCATCATCATCTTCATTTACTTATATATAAAAAATGGTATTTTTGATCCTAACATGATTTTTATGTTCATCGTTGTTTACATATCAATTAAAAATTCTCTGAATGGATTCACTTCAAATTCATTTACCGACATACACAATCATCATAATCAGAAAGAAAATGCGCCTCTAGCTTAAACCGCTTTTGAGATTATCCCTGGATGGACGGACAAACCGAAAACATGAGAGTGTTTTAAAGAAATCATTAAAAATCAAAGAAAATTCCTCAGGCATTTTATTTCTTTTTCTTACCTGTAATACACATCATTTAGAGGAAAAAAGATTTATAACAAGAGCCTTATCACCCGTCTCTTTAGTTCTACCACCCGCACTTGCCTTTATTTTTCTTATTCCCACACACATACCCATTGCCACATTGATAATTTTCTCCCTCCTCTCGCTGGGGTTCACCCTCTCGCCGTCTTCCACAAGACCTTTCTTTTTAGTCCTTCCCGTCTTTCCCCAAACCCTCCCGAGATGGTCTCCCCCCTCCAGCCTTTTCTTTCCCCTCCCCCTTCATCCCTTTACAACCTACCCCCCCGCAGTAACCCTCTGACAATGAGATAGATTCCTCCTTTCCCTCCCCTCCATTCCTTTCTATCTTACAAACTACCCTCCCTCCCCCGTCTCTACCCATTTCTCTGTATATACTTTCTATTCTCACCATATCTGCACCTGACGATAGCATTGTAACGTCGAAACCCGGGTCGTAAGAGAAATAAAAAAAATGAAAGTTACAAAGCGTTATTCCTTTGGTTCATTTATAACAAATAAAAAAAATGTTCGCTATATTTATCAAGAGTCTAGGAAAATTCTTTTCCATAAGCCCTTATTAAGATTTCCTTGATTGAATGATAGATTTAAATACTGAAGTAGTTTCTTGCTTTCCAATAGCGATGATGCACGGCGTCTCAATTTTTCCAACTTTCAATAATAAATTTATGTAAATAAAATATTTTAATTAGTTAATTAGTCAAATAATATGGAATAAAATATTACTCCGAATGAATTTATGATATGTTAAACTCTAATAAATTCGATTATTAATTCTTATTATTATATAATAAATTCAAAAAGACACTTTTAGCTCGATTCCAAACATATTACATATTGCTAATTTTTTTCTTTTACCACCTTATAAAAGTAATCAAAAAATCATTATGATAGTAAAATTACGTTACTAGAATAATTTAAAATTAATCGACAGTGCGGGGCAGATTATTCAATATACGAAGTGCGGACAAACAAACAACTTTAAAATGTAGATTGACCTCTTTAAATAAAACTAACATATTAATTAATTTTATTTGTCTCAAATAAAGTTTACTAAAATATTATTAAAAATACACACTTTAGATAATTCAAGGAATTCTGCGGAAAATGAATGCCTCCGATCCAAGGGATCCGCCGAAGTTCTCGCCTGTTTTTACTGGAATATAAACCACCAAGTAATGGAAATACCTATCATAGAAGAACACCACACGAGAGTTGGAAAAGGAATGATGTCCTTGAAGGCTCAAGCCGTTGAGAGCAACAATTTGAATTTTTCTGAAGAAAAAGATATGAGGAGAGTTAATGGTGTTCTAAGAAAGACAGCGGGCATATTTTCTCAGGTCTACTAATTACAATGCTGAAGGGGATGATGGCGATGGTAGGGGCATGGATTTTTCTTTCGGCACGAAAGCGGATTACGGCTCCTTTTTAGATCATTGTAAAACGACCATTTTGCCTGCTTTCAGATAAAGATCTTTCTATATTCTGTTGGTCGGCTTCTGCCTATGGTGGTTGACCGGGATATTGTCGCAGTAGCAGAGAGGAAAGAGATAGGCACTCTTTCCTTTGAAGCAAACCCGCTGGTTTTTCCAATGGAAATTCCTGGTCTTTTCGTTCGTCCGTACTTTGTGGATTGAGATCGAACCGAAACCGAACCACTTTTGGAAAAAATTACGGTTCGGTTTTCGGTTCATTGAAAAATTAATCAGTGGTTTCGGTTCGGTTCGCGGTTCAGAAAAATGACCGGTTCGGTTCGGTTTGCAGCTCTGTTGCTAACATAAACAATCTCACAAACAAACGTTTAATTTCCGTACGTGTGCATGCACTATTTTTAAATAGGAAGAAAATGGATTATTTATGATGAAGAAAAGAACTTTAAAACGCTATTTCCCTTACGTACAGGTATATTTCTAACACTCCATTGCGCCCATTTGTGATACGTTGTACACTTTCCTAACTTGTTAAGAAATATGAGCTATACATTATTATTGAAGACGTAAACTCAAGTAACTTTACGAAATTTGATCAAAACCGTTAGAGCCGTTTTTGAGAAAATCGAATTATTGTTAAAGTTGCCAAGAATAAACTAGCCTTATATTCATTTTTTGAGAAATATGAACTATACAATATTATTGAAGACGTAAACTCAAGTAACTGTACAAAATTTTATTAAAATCGTGAAAGCCGTTTTTGAGAAAATCGGATTGTTATTAAAAATGCGTAGAATAAGCTACTCTTAATTATTGATCAATGTCAACCATTTCTATGTATACTCTGCTCAGTATGATAAAATGCCTAAATACGAGATTTCATTCATTTTCGCTCTACCATCTAGGCTCCAGAGCCAGTAACAGACAGACGGCACTGCGAAAACCACTTTTTCGGATTCAGCGACACCTAAAACGTATATTTCCGTAAAAATCTCGAGGTCGAATTTTTTCGCGATAACAATACTTTCTCGATACTTCGTATGAGAAAGTAGAGATTGGGAGCGCTTCATCGCCATTGGTGAAGTGCGAGAAGAAGAGAGAATAGGAAGGCGACGAGAGAGGAGGGAAGCTTTTTGTCTTAACGCATTCATTGCGAGCATGCGCTGGAGAGAATAGCGCGGTAAACTGCAGGAAGAGAGGATAAACAAGCTGGCGAAATATGGTCACTATATGCGTCCATACGGTACGCTTCTCAAGGTTTCGAGGATGAAGCAGACGGAATGCGTGCGGCCCATGTGTTCTTTCTTTTCCTGTTTCTCGGTGGAAAGAGGAGGGGAAGGAGACTAGTTGGAAAGAGAGGCGTAGAAGGGGACAAGAGCCTAAGTATTCAGTTGGCTAGAATGTGCCCATAATATATTTACTTCTTTTCTGCAGCCGTTTGATAGTAAACAACGTGTAAGAATTTCGATGACTAATTATGTTATTTTAATTTTTAGGCGCGTTTCGCCTCCAGCGTGAGCGACTATTGTCGTCGGTCTGCCTGTCCGTCTGTCTGCCCGTCCGCCCATCCGTCCGCATGTTCGTTCTCGGCTTCTACCCAACGGATTTTCATGAAATTTGATATTAAGGGCTAAAAATCAAAGATGATAAGAAAATCGCAAATATTAATGGCGTAAGACAATCATGGTACCACTTTACTGGTGACAAAAATGAACTTTTCGTCATATCTCGTAAAGTATTGCTCATATCAAAATATTTTTCGAATAAAACTTGCAGAACTAGTAAAGAAGAGTATTTCTTTTCCTATACATTATTATCGTAGGAGTAGCCGTTATTAAGAAAATCATACAAGATAGTCTTAATTCGAGTTGAACTAACAATAAGAAAATTTCTTGCATGGTTATTTCATCATCGTTGCTAAAATAAACAATCTCACAAAAATATCTTTGGTTTCCTTACGTGTGCATGCAGTATTATTAAATAGGAAGAAAATGGACTATTTATGATGAAGAAAATAAATTTAAAACGCTATTTCCCTTACGTAAAGGTATATCATTTCTTTCTAATACTCCATACGCTGTACACTTTCCTAACTTGTCCTTTTTTCAATAACTCAAAACACGAAAGAAATATTTGGGTAAGAAGGGGGGAAGTATTTAAGAATATCAGGAGGGGAACGCGAGACGATGATTATTATACATTAATTTTAGCCAGTAGAAGTTCAAAACTTTTAAAAATGTTTTGTATTATAGTTTTCGAAACATGGTACAACACCTAAAGGTACCTCACATTGTTTGCCCCAATAACTTGCTTCTTTTCTGTTTATTTAATTCTTTTTTTTTTTTTGAGATGCAAACCACACACCTTTTTCCTGAATGCGACTGATTAGACGTACAGTCGGTCGTAATGGTGTTTCTATAGATGGTTGTCTTGCCCTCTTTGCTTTTGGTTTGGTTCTCTCCTGGCATTCATTAGCTTAAAATTTAGGTGACTCAACTACTCACGTTTTTTATATGTTACATTTGCAATAAAATTGTTATATCCAATAAATAGTGAAACATTTTCACGTAATATTTTTGTCTTCCTGGCAGTAGAATAGGTGACGATGCACTGGTCTGCAAGTTTGACTTGTCCCATCCCTTTGCTGTAGTCAACACTCAGAGGTTTAATTTTTTGCCAGCTAAAATGTCAACAATGTCAATATTAACCAAAGATTTCCGCTTTTTAGAAGAAAACCTAATACTCGTAAAAGCGATATCTCTGTGTAAAATCAACATGATCACGGAGAATACCTAATATTTCTGTAAGAAAAAGTTCAAGCATACATCAAATAATACAACTCGGACACCAATAGGTGTTAATATGTAATAGGTAAGTTTAACCTGAGTAACCGGTTACAGTAACCAGCTGAGAGCAAAATAAATACACTACGAAGCTTAAAAGCAGTTCACAAGTAACCATTGAAAACAGGTTGACGAGTATAAGCGGTCGACGCAGTTAAGAGGTAAAGTGTCTGTCAACCAGCTTACCCCAAATAAAATTTCGCCGCACGAAACTGATAGTGAGTTGAATTTATTTAATTCGGTGCGGGGATATAGTTGGCGAATCGTCATTTACTTGCTATAATAAAACCCATTCGTCCATATTTAACGAAAGGCTTACACTCACTCAACCCATTTATAATTACGTCATATCCAAATTGAAAATTCTGAGCACACTAATTTTCGTATCAATCGGATACCTTTGCCTACGACGACCTAAACGCCAGTCAATCAGACCTGAAATTAAAGGGAGATATGGAGGATTTTATTCCTTAGATGAGAGGTACGAACTTTCCTACCTTTGCTGTGGTGTCAACGTTCCATCGGTGGAAGAATAAATAAATCCCTTTCCTCCAGCGATGAGAAAAATTCCTCACACTCAAATATACACGGCACTTCCTCACAGAATGACCATTACACTACACAGGGACGTTCAAAAGGGGGTAAATGAAAAGCACTTTGGGGTTGACGAATGAAATAAAGGGTAAAGGTTTGATATTGGAAATTGAAGAAATTGGTGGGAATCACAACACCGTATCACCTGTAATGGCAAGAGAAAATAATTCACTGGTACTATAACCACGATAGGAGATGCGTCTTAAATTGACTTAAGGCTAGAAAAACCATTCATGTAGCTTATATTGCAATAATTCTCCGTAGACACCATGAAACTGCTTTTATTCTCGCGAGAATTTAAGAATTATATTATAATTTTACCAAAGGAACATTCATTTAAGATTATATATTGCCTTAATTCGGTGAATAAATTTGCCAAACGTTCATAAAATACTTACATATCTTTAGAGGCTGCATCGCCTTCTCTTCGAAAAGAGGTCACGTAAGCTTCCTTCGTCACATCCGAACACTTTCACATCTCAAAGTAGACTGACCAAATGTACAGAAAATTTCCCGCCAATATCAAAAGACGTCACGACGACGTCACTTTGGACTGTTAAATAATCAATAATGAAGTGCTGGGAGGTGGGGGAAATGGGAAAAATACCTTTCCTATGACCATAAAAGGTATCAGCGTGAAGGAGGAACTCGGAATGCCCTCCACGAAACCGCCAAAGTGCAACAGGGGCACGCACTGGCCTACTCACAAGAAATTCCTATCAAAAAAACCTGTCTACATTTGACGGTGTAAAAGTAAAGAACCAAAGGAAAGGCAATTTCCCCCACCTCCCAGATATTGGCGGTAATTTTGGCGGGAAATTTCTATCGATTTGGTCAGTCTACTGTGAGATGTGAAAGTGTTCGGATGTGACGAAAGAAGTGCTGCACAGCCAATTCCAATATCGATAAAACACGTTGTTTTCACCCTTTCTTTTCACCCTTCCGAAATTCGTTTTGCAATTATCTTCACAAAATCCTACAATTTTATTCATAAGATGATGTTTTTTTTATTGAAGAAACAAGGTAAATCAGTCAGTATTTCTTATGTTTCTTCAGAGACTCCATTAAAGTCAAGCAATTTTACCTTTAAACCAGCTTGTGGAAGAAAATAGCTCACTATCACTGGGACGATTTTTATGCCCTTTCTGTTGGAAGCGTCAATTGTAACACTCACAAAGTTGGATTTATCTACTCTTCATGTAACTCTTGAATACACGTCGGTGTGATTACATTTAAAACTATAGCGTCATATTTTGTTCGAGCAACACCAAATTTAGAAAGCACACGTTTACGAATAGCACCGACGTTGATTCATACTTATTTTCCGGGACAAAACAGGGAGAAGACCTAAAAACATGGGCAATCCCTACCTAAAAGGAAATTTTATACTTTGACACTAAAAGTTACTTAAGGGGTCAAAAACTTTTCTAATCGACTTTCGTTGGACGTTTGACACAAGCAACCTCTGACTCGATCGAAAACTTTTATCATTTTCGATGCTACGGAAGTAGTTGAATTACTTTGCGTCTAACGGTTAATCAATCAAAAGAATTCATGTGTTTGCGATCCTCTTCCGATTTCTCTCCTATATCTCCCCACCAAGGAGACATTTCCACCAAAAATATCCCTCTGTCAGA
The DNA here is from genome assembly GCA_036926305.1 of Uropetala carovei. NCBI lineage: Eukaryota > Metazoa > Arthropoda > Insecta > Odonata > Petaluridae > Uropetala > Uropetala carovei. The sequence goes on along the minus strand of JAXCHB010000089.1, from coordinate 2,775,621 downwards.
TTTTTCTGCCTTTGTTCCAAGTCGACTATTTGTCACCGGCCAGTAATCTCTCTACTCCTCTCTGGCCTCTTCGATATCCCTTCGAAGACATTTTATCTCTCTCCCCGCTTCTTTCACGGCGCCCCTCCCTTCATAAATCAGGGAACTTTTTTTCTTTCCTGTTCCACACCCTTCTCCTAGTCTCCGTAAACCCTTGAAAACCGCCAGAGCGCCACCGCCGTAGAAGATAGGTGACCGTGTCCCGTTAAAAGGCGTGAGGTCGGTGGTGTGTGAAAAAAAACGGTGGCGGAAGAAGAAAAAAAAAGTCGGTTCTCAGCAAAAAGGTAATGATAGTTTTTTTTTTTTGGGGGAAGTGGTTTGTCACGTCCGAAGCCCAACTGATACAATCGTGTTATTCGAAATGTTGTGTTTTTATATTGTTTATGCAAAAATATCAGTAATGCTTTACGCGCCGTTTAACTTAATACTCGCTGTTGCTTTATGCCGTAAAAAATACTACACGAATATAATAGTTTTTCGAAAAAATGTGGTTCTTAAGAAACAACAAATGGCTGCACCTAAACTAATGTTTTTCGGATAACATAAGACCCGCAGTTTAAATGTAAGGTTTGTGTGTTAAAAATTTTGGACGTATGAAAATACTATCTGTTCGAATGGGTGAAGTCTTATTTTTATGAGAAAACGATTATTTTGACCTTCAAGCAAAGGAAATATTGAAATGCAAAACATTTCACTGATGTAGCCTTAATTTGGTGGAATTCGATTACATATAAGGCGGAGCGAGCTAACCGCAGGAAATCTTGGTCGGAATGTTGCGTAATTTTTGTGTGGGATTAAACCAGGTTTTTTCAATTCATTCGAAAGCGATGATAAAATTAATGCCTCATAAAATGGAGTTTTTTTTGCGAGGAAACGTTCTACAAAATCACGATGAGGAACTAAGGTGAGGAAGTATCCAAAATAGAGGCGCACAATCTTCTTACTTGGCGGAAAGCATTCGTTCTTGATAATGCTTTGTCTGGCCGAGTGAGCTTACTTTAGAATTAATTCAGCGTGTTGAGTTAAAAAACCGAGAATTAAACAATTAAAAACACGGCATTGATAATAATCAAAATAAATATTACCTATATTACGCACCACATATCCCCTCTTCAATTCTTCGCAGGCCATGTAATAGTAATTCATATTGGACGAGATTCATGAAAATGGGAATGATTCAAGCAAAATATTTTTTCGTAGGCTATGTCTTCCGCTACCGACATGCTCGAGAAAATAGCATTCTAAATAATAGGCCATTGGAGTGTTTTGATATTCCCTGCATTGTTATCGGCAGGAAATCCTGATAAATGTATTCTGATTTTGTACACGATGCTATTTCTAAATTAAGCGCAGGCGAAGAAGTCGTATATTAGGTTGTGAATTTTCAAAATTACGTGCATGAGAATTTCAACTTCATATATTCAAGAGTCATACTCAGTGGTATATTTTAAAATTATACAAAAGCCGCATAGGCTATGGATCGCACAGAACGCATCGCTTTTATCCTGCTATATAGAGCACGCAGATACTGTTACCAAGGTCTAAAGACGCCCATGTTTGAGTAATTAACGGTTTGTTTCCTTAACTAAGTGCTTTACGATCAAATATTTACATTTACGTGAAAATGCAAGGTAATATTTAAGTAGCCTTCATGCTTTTCAGATAATCCTTTCAGTTGGGAATTGCGACAACGTACTTTATCGAGACATTGTAAAAATTAAGGGTAAGCGTCATAAATCAGGAGGATCGCGAGAAGCTCAAGATATATTATCGCCCCGGGCGGAAAATTACTGATTAATTTTCTTAAAATAATCCAAAAGTACATGTTAATTTATTCATTGTTCTGTTCTTAAGATAATCCAAAAGTACATGTTAATTTATTCATTGTTCTGTTGGTGTTAATCATTATTAATGTATGAAATAGATACCACGCATAATATGTAAGATATTTGGTGATATGTTTATTCATTTGCAAGTGATATACACATAGGGGGCCGGAATGGCTTCCCAGGCAGCCGTCCGCCTCGCAGTTTCTTAGGATTGGTCATGACCAGAAAAGAATTACCTCCACAGCATTTTCTCAATGCTAGTGATTCATGCATGAATTGCCAATAAATCACTAAGAAAGGTGTATTCGTAATAAGTTGAAAACTCACTAATAAAGAGTGGCCGCCACCTTCATATCATATCTGAACTAAAATAAAGAGATGGAAAACTAAATGCGTTTCCGTGTTTGAGAGAGAGAGAGAGAGGGAGGATTTTTGTCATCTTTAATGATGTCGTTGTAGCTGTTTTATATACTAACTAAATTGGCAACGAAAATACGTGTGAACTTCGAACGCTCGAAAGAATCGGTAATGAAAAAATTCGAACAAAAACCTTGCAGAAACAAAGTGACTTAAAATGTGATCACGAGATATGAAAGTGGTCCCAAAAGAAGCATGCTTATCGTATGGATCATTTCCCCTTGATACAGATTAAACTAGTTCGATCACATCACGAACAACATTTTGTCATTTTGTAGTATTTTAACGATTAATTAGTTTGTTTTATGCGATTCACAGCAATCGTTTAAACCTATCAAGTCGAATTATAATATTTTTTCCAATGTCGAACTGCAACAAAACGGTACTCGGTGGCAACTTGATGATTTTTTATCGATATCTCCGGAAAAATCGTTTATCTGTGATGAAAAATTCATTTCGAGCTCATAACTCACCATGAATGATCGATTAAATAATTATGAACGCTATTTGTAAAATTTTAGCCACTTCGCCTAACTTGTGTATTTCAAATTTCATGAAAATGATTTATCGAAGATTCTTTAATAATTGATGAATTTCACCTCGACAATATCGCTTTCTCAAAAAACTTCAGCAATAATTTTGTGAGATTCGTGAAAAAATTAAAATGTCCTTGCATCGCAGCTATACAATCCCTATATATTTCATTAATGCGGAATTACCGTCAAAGAATAAATAGGTCAGGCATACATGTTACGTGATACCCTTTATTTAAAAAAGACTAGTAAAGAAAATGTTGTAAGCTCTGCCACACCACTAGCGCTGTCGCTGATTGCGTGTGGAAAATCCATTTAGTAATTGCAACGGAAACCGATTCAATCGTATTGTTTTTTAACGGCTGATTGAAGCTTTGTACGATCAATAACACGCCGCATTCTGTAAAATTTTACTTTCGACACAGAAGAAAAGTTGATTTCATAATCTACAATTTCTCTTCGTAATTTGTTGAGATTTATTTGCGCTCCGCGTATTTTAGCTTTTTGCTCTTTGTTTCTTTGTTTTGTAAAAAAACAACGTGAATTTCACGACTAATCCATCTTATACTACGCATTTCTTCTTTGAACCAATCTTATTTACGTTTCTTATCTCTCGCATGTAAGTTTTAATGCTAAATATTACCTAAAAATAACACTAAATTAAATTTTTAAATGTTAATAAATATCTTGTTCCCTCTCTTTATTTATTTTCGTAAAACCAACGTGGTTGGATTAATATTTCTCACACAGTAGATTAATTTATACGAATCGATACGAGGGGAGCTATAGAGTTTTGGCCATGCTATAATCCGATACGAGTTTCGTTTTTCATAATAATTAATGCCTCATGATGTGATACACGGAAAGATTTGATTTATTATCTCGACGAGGATAATAGACGCTTTCCCAAAATTGTGGCTACAGACCGGATAAGTTCTCGAAAACCCACCTCATTTTGGGGGCGAATTAGTTATAAGGGATAGTGATATATATGACTTTGAGGAGAAAAACTTGCAAAATAGTCACCAAAGCTGGAAGTTAGTTTGTAGCTCAAAGCTTATAATCAATGCTTAGGAGAAGATCGCTAAAGGCTAAAAAAATTTATCATTGTCGAAATTTCATGGCAATCTGATAGTCTGTAAAGACGTGGCATATATCTCAATAGATTTTGTTCAAAACCGAATAAAGTATATAAATTGTGGGAATTTAAAGCGGAGCCATGTTAGGATTATCTCCAAGATCTTTTTCACTGATTGTTTTTCTCAGTCGATGAGAAATTAGAGCATTTTTAATCGTGACAAACTTAAAAATGGTTTAAGCGTTTATAAGGAAACTTAGGTAATCTTCTTACCTCGGTTTTTTCATTATTTTCCTGGAAGAGTCCCCTCCAGGAATTCCATCGCGTTGTGCACCAGCGCACTTAAAATTCGGTGAAGGAAATTTTATCTTTGCTGTTCGTTGTGTCCTTCCGTTGAGCGCTCGAGACAACCTCAGAATGCGTGAGTCATAGAGAATTTGCCAGGTTTCCACCGAAAGGGACACGCTAATGCGGAAAGTGTGATTACGTTACTCGGAACGCAGTCGTAATTGGTGAGCATGATTAAAGTGGAACAACATACGAGGAATATTTCTTTGTTTTGGCATTTACACCGATCCCTTTTCAGCTGTTCGTTTCCTTTACTCAAATATTCCTCTGATTAGACATTTTGAAGAAACTTCTTTATTGCAAGTGTTTAACATCCGAACATATCTTGAAGGTGGCTTAAATATTTGCAGCACATTCTATGGCTGATTTTCATTCGTAATATATTTTATACTATGTTAAAGGAATGCCGATAACATTTCGAGAATTCAAAAAGTAGTGAAACATGTACACCTGATTCTAAAGTAATTAGTAATGGTATGATTTTTTGTTTCACCGAATAATTAAGCATTTTATTTCACGTTCGTTTACATTCCTTAAATATATTAATATGGGAAAAGCATCGAACAGAATTTTGATAAAATGAATGACTCGTCGTATCATGGTATCAAAATTAAATAAACATAGCTAAAATTTCATTTCGTCGTTGTAATGCCAAGGGAAAGTCGAATAAGATTCAATTTCTTTCCAGGGAAATGCTATCCCAGATTCCTGAAATTTCAGTGAGGGAATTCCTCGCCAAGAATTTGAGAAATAGAACCTTTAATCGTTTCTGGCGATTATTATAATTTTTATCATTAACGAATTTATTAATGGACTGTTATAATGTTGGAATTCTGAAATACAGTGTTGGATTAATGCATTATTCTAGATATAGATTAATTCGCGCCTAAATAAATATTTTTCTTCTTGCGAAGCCGACTTTCCTTTTTTTTTAATTTAGACACACTAAGATTAATAGTTAATTATTAATAGTTTTATAACCCCTAATTAAATGGCAACGAATGCAAATATTCTTGTGCAACTGATACTAATGTCGCTTCAAAATGACATCCAAGGCTCCCGAAGGTTGTTGTATCCCACATTTATTATTCAGCGTAAGTTTAAATAAACATATTAAAAGAAAGATATCCAAATCCCGGATCGTCATTTACTGCGAAAATATACCGGAATTAACGCTGAGGGAGCAGTATTGCATTAAAGAGCCTTGTCTGGCCGCATTAAGTAATTTATCCCCATAAATTCTGTGCCGAATTAATCTCATCCCTAATGCACTATGCATCCCTCCATTATCTACCCTCTCGAAGCGGAATCTCTACTCCTTTCCCCTATTTCGCGTAACTTATAATAGCCCGGTTCCAACCCCGCCTACATAATCCCGAACATTCAAGCCCTAAACTAATGATCCCATAGCGCGCTTTAAAGAGAACAGCATTTCGGGTAACAGGGGCACGTTTTACGGCCGGAATTTTACTGGTCCTATCGGCGATTTTGACGGCTTATTTTGGTCACCGAAAAAAATTGGACGATATCTTTCGATTTAGAATATCAAGGAGGTCGTCTTTCACGACTTTCACCCCAAAATGTGAAATATCGTCGTCAGTATAAATCTCTGTCGAGATTTCGACGTCTTAACATCAGTTCCTTTTTTTTCTTCAAAACTCCGTCCATGCTATTTTCGTCCTTCCTACAATCAAACAGTTCCTCTCCAAATCTCCTCCAAATTCCCTCGGAGGCGTTTTCGGCGCGCGGAGGTCCTTCGCCTCATCGCGGATAAGCTCCCATAAGCAAAAAAGCAGCCCGCATCTTTCCTCGTATAACTCCTACCATCCCGGTCCAAATCATCTCTTTCACTTCTCCTTTTAATCTCCATTCCCCTCCTGACGCTCAATATCTCTCTTCCCTCGCACTTTTCCCATCTCCACCTCACTTATAAATCTCCTCCTTTATTCCCGCAGCCTGAATATTCTCCCGGAGGACGTCCTTCCTCTGCCCGTTATTCACCTTAATGCCTTTTTTAAAAACCTTTCCTTTACTATCTGTCTTCTCTTTTTCTCTCTCTCTCTCTCTTTCTCTTTTCATTCTCCTACTTTTTAATCCCATCCTCCTTGTTACTTCCTTTTTCTCTTCCTTTCATTTCTCCCCTCTCTCTTTTTCCAACTCTTCCTTTTCTCATCTCCATCTCTCATCTCTCTTACATCCTCCATTTCTTTCTTACTATATCTCCCACTCTTTCTTCCTTTCTTTCTTCCACCTTCTCTCCCACCCTCTCTCTTCCACCCTTTCTTCCACCTTCTCTTCCAACCTCTCTCCCACCCTCTCCCTCTTCCACCCTCTCTCTCCCACCTTATATCTCTCCCCCACCTTATATCTCTCCCACCCTCTCTCTCTCCCATCCTCTCTCCCTCTCCCATCCTCTCTCCCTCTTCCACCCTCTCCCTCTTCCACCCTCTCTCTATTCCACCCTTTCTCTCTCTCCCATCCTCTCTCTATCCCACCATCTCTCCCACCATCTCTCCCATCCCCTCTCTCTCCCACCCTCTCTCCCACCCTCTCTCTATTCCACCCTCTCTCTCTCCCATCCTCTCTCTCTCCCACCATCTCTCCCGCCATCTCTCTCGCCATCTCTCCCACCATCTCTCCCACCATCTCTCCCACCATCTCTCCCACCATCTCTCCCACCCTCTCTCTCTCTCTCCCATCCTCTCTCCCACCCTCTCTCTCTCCCTCTCTCTCTCCCTCTCTCTCTCCCACCCTCTCTTCCATCCTTTCTCTTGCACTCTGCTCCTTTCTCTTTTCCTCTTTTTACCCCTTGCCTCACTCCCTTATCTCTTCCATCGCCTCTGTACCGCCCTTTCCCTTTCTCCTACTCTTCACACTCCCTCCTACACTCACCTCCCGCCTAATCTCTCTTCTCGATCTCCCATTCAATCTCACTTCCTTGTCCCATGTTTCCTTGTCATGCCCTAGCTCTCCTTTTATCACCCTTTTCTCCTTTCTGTTCCATTCCGTTCTCCTGCTCTTGCCCCTTTTAATTTCGTTCCTCATTTATCTAAACTCCTCTTTGCCCTTCGATCACCTTTTCTAATTTTTTTAAATTACATCTGCCCTTATTAGAAGTTCCCTCTCTCTCTCTTCCACTTTTCTACTTCAAAGTACCGTAACATGTCCTTGGCTCTTTCATTTTTTTACCTCACGTTTCTCCCTTAATTCTACCTTATAATCGGATTTCAACCTATTTTCCGATTCTATCTCCTGCTCCTTTCATTTATTCTCTCTTTCCCCCTCTCACTCTAATTATTTCCTTCCGCTAAAATATTAATGCCTGAAATTTTAGTCAACAGAATTGCTTTTTTAACGGATGTTCAGTCATTGAGTTACGTGTGAAACGCAAAATTTTTAATTAGCTTTAAATTATCCAAAAAAAAGTGATTGATAAAAGTTCTACTAATAAACATAACTTTTGTAAGTTTTTTCATAGCGAGAATAGATTTTTTAAAATACCGATTATATTGTTTTACTCTCTTTATCGTAAGGTTTTATTTATTTTATGTGAAATAAATTAATTTTTTGAACAGAAACGATTCCAAGATGTTAAAAGGCATCCAAGTGAGGACTTCACAAGTAGAAATCGGACGTTTTACTATAAATTTGAGGCTACTTAAAATTGAACTACACGATTTTTTAAAGAATCATACGTCGTCCTCTTTTTAGATGAAAAAGGTTACTTTTATAATCTTTTGCAGATTTTTTGAAAATCGGATCAATTTAAAAGTGTAGTTTTAACCTCATAATTAAGGTTTCCAACTTTAATTCCATAACTTCAAAAATGACATAGGTTACCGAAATATATAACACAGTATACACAAACAGGCACTGGTATTTTCTTATCGCGCTTTTAAAAAAACACAAAACCCCATCTAGCAGCTCATAAAAAAGGCAAACATAGGGAAGTCGTTTGGAACCGTAGTGTTATATCAAACCAGCTATCTCTGGCTATTCCGTCTCGCAATGCCTTTCTTTCACGTTTTTTTTCATTTTACTTTCCTACAATATTTCTTTTCCCCGTTTTCTTTTTTTAAGGTGTTGAGATTTGACGTGGTTTCGGTGTGATATTTTTCCCTCGAGTACGTATATAAAACCAGGAGAAATGATTCTGGATTTCGGTCGGAAGATATATTACGGTTCTATTTCAGAGTCCAGGCTGTTTTGGATGAAAAAAGTTCTTTTTATTCTTAATTCGACCCTGAAAGATAATTTATATCTCTTTCTTAATCCATTGCATGTAAGCGGTCCATTTGTGGTATGCCACAGTGTGTTTTTTTTAGAAAGATAAAACTTCATTTTATGAACGTTTTCTGTCGACGATTATCGTAGCCCAAGCGTCACAAAAGAAAATTTCCTATTATCCGAATTCTAATAAATTCGTAATTGCCTTTTCTCAAACCATCTTCTTTCCTTCCTCGCAAAATTTATTTTACATATATCTCAACTTCTGGTACTTTCCTGTTAACGGGAATACTTGCAGGACCCTTCGCAGGACATGGTACTTAAGTATTATCCCCATGCCATACTTATGTAAAACATTAACAGAAACAAACCCAATCACCGGACAAGAAACTGATTGGCCTGTCTCGACATTTACAAACCCAATCTCCGGACAACGTGGAGGGTCTTTTTGGTTCCGGGCGAGGCGAAGGGCGCGGTAGCGCCCGGAGACGACTGCCCATTACAACAAAGCCAGCCGAAGGCTCGTCAGTATATCCTTTCAATGTTATATCCTCTTCACTGTTGTGCCGCAAATTGAGAGGATATATCGACGAGCCTTCGGCTCGCTTTGTTGTAATGGGTAGTCGTCTCTCCCGGAACCAAAGAAACCCTCCACGTTGTCCGGAGATTGGGTTTGTAAATGTCGAGACCGGCCAATCAGTTTCTGTTAATGTTTTTTTAAAACAAAATTTCGTAAATCCAACAATACGTCAAAATATCCTCTCAAACAATCATAACAATACATGTTCATTTTTTAAGGTATTCCCGTTGACAGGAAAGTACCCAACTTCTTAAGATATTTTTTGCGATTTTACTAGTACTCATTTCTTTTCTCTGATTGTCAGTTATTACGAAAGCATTTAATTTTAATTCTAAAAATTTTATTTTGTTATAACAAAACCGTTTTTTATGTGATTGTTTTTCTAGTTCTAAACCATACGTGTGTATGCTTATGTGAAGTATCCGAATTACTGAAAACGATCGTTCAATGAGGAGGTGATATTATGTGACGACGTGATATGATAATTTTATGATGTGAAGTGGTGCAAAAGAGAGATATTATGATGTTATCGCAAAGTTGCAATTTGATGAAACTTTTGCCACACACATTTATAATAATAACTCTATTAGCTCTATTAGATAACTGTTTCAAGGAATGGAAACACTGGCACCTGCTGGAAAGACCCAAGTGGTGCTTAGCAGGACCAAAATGGACAGTTTGCTGCGATGGTGTTGATCAATCGGAGTAGTGGGTGGGTTGACCCAAGGTTGTGGTAACGGCATGAAACCCATCTGCGCGCTCTGACTTGCTACTCTGTTCTTAAAATGAATTTAAGAGATAATAACTAAATAATAACAATCGATAATACATAATTTATAGAATAGTTCATTTGCATCTTTTGTTATATCTTGTCAAATATTCATATCGGAAAATGAATATTATTCTAAATAATAATAAAATTGAAGGAATAACGCTGCCTACGTAATTTCGGCAAACTTGCTAAATTAATAACTTTACAATAACGCTAATTTCCTCTCTACCACGAACTTTTAGGGCTTAGCTGAATTTGTACTCGTAGTTGCGCTGTTCATATACAACAAAACAGTTCGAGTAACTTCATCTTCTAATTCTATTTCTTTGAACTTCGTGTTTAAGATTAGTCACGGATAATCAGAGTCACCGATAGTATTCCTAGAATTTTTTTCTTCATCTTAATTTTGTTAGTTATCTATTATCGGCCCATTTAAAGCATCTGAAAAACACATTGAGATGAAAATGGCGAAACGAAATATTTATAACCCATAATAGGTTTCAACAAGCGACCTTAACGTAGGGTAGCCGATACTTATTCCTATAAAGGCGATATTCCGACTGTTTTTTTTTCCTCATTCCCGTTACCCTAAGAGTCGTTTCCTTTGGTCTCCCTCTTTCCATTTCCCCCTAAATCTCTTTACGTTGAGAATCTCGCTCATTCTCCCTCTCGCATCCCATTACCTCTCCTTTCCTTTACCGTTCACACCCTCTCTCGTCTCAACTCAAAATTCCTTCCGTCTTCAGCCTTTGTTCTTCAATGGATTTCCATACCTTTCATCCCTTTATTTCCTTCCTTGCTTAGACTTCGTACCGGCTACGTTCGTCCTCCTCCCTAACCCCTCTTTTTTTTTTAAAAACCTCCAATTCCTCCTCCTTTTAAGAGCTGTTTTCTCTCTCATCCAATTTTTTTTTCATTTCCTCCTTTTCGAGAAACTCGTCTTTGGATTCGAACTCGCGTTGCTATGCCGCGGGAACCACGCTTCGGTTGCTTCTCTCTCCACTTATCTCGAGCGCTCTTCGTTCTTTTGTTTTCCCTCGCTACGTGTGGTCGGTCGTGCTTCGGATTCATTGTTTGGAAGGCTCGTCCATCGATTCAAGTCGAACCGCGTCCTTTATCTGCATCGTCCTTTGTTCTGGAGTGGAGTGACGGGACTGGTGGTATGGATCGCCGCTCTCGGCGTCGCTTTTTCTTTACGTACTTGCTTTGTTTGCGAGTGCATCGGATAGATACGATCGAGTTTAGCGTCATATATCTTTTCATTCCGTTCCCGCGAATGGTAGAATACTAGAGGTGAGGTTATTTCAGTACGCAACGTTTGTTAATCTTAGAAGTAATTAGTGTTAGTTTCGTTGGCTAACGCTGAGGTTAATCGCATTTTTCTCGACGGTTTCTTTTAATTTTGCGAGCGTTATTTGCGCCAACTTTGCAATGCGACACGAAAAAATGCGAGATGGTAATCTTCAACTAATGGAAGGTGCCATAAGAATCGTCCCCTATCTTGGGACAGTTTCTCTCTTTAAATTTCCACCGAGTTTTATCGAAAATTACGTCTGACAATCCGTTTTTCTCTACGTTATGGTTTTCTGAAATCGCCGGCAAAAGATATTTCTATTCTCCCGTTGTATCAGAAGGTTAGACTTAAATGTTACGTAATAAGACGAAAATGAACTTACCGCGTACGATTTATATAAATTTATGAAATGAACAAAATAATACTTTCCATTTGGTTTTGTTAAAATTTTGATTTGCGGTAGAGTGGAATATATTAATAAATCTATCGATATTTTCTCAAGAAATTATGTAATTAAATGCCAAATCATCAAGGAATTTTTAGATGTATTAAGGCAGAGATGTTTTTCAGTTTAAAACGCTTTTGAATTTTAAATATTTCATACATTTAAGCTTACGTAATCATTCTTCAAAAAATATAAAATTTGTAAACACTTTTGCAGTTTCTACGGGTTCTCATTATATAACAGATGTAATTATAGTTTTTAAACGTAAAAATACTCGTCGTTGTGAGAAGAAATACCTATTCATTCTTTAATTTTACCTCAGTTGGTTAGAATTTATCATTTGGCATTAATAGGACGCGTGGATACTGAAGACGTACTTGAAACATTTTCACGCTTACTTATCCGAGCGTGTTATCTCTCTTTGTATGATTATTCATTAAAAGCATGCTCGTGTGACGCCTTCCATGCGTCAGAGATGTTTTTAGAGAAAAGGGATTTTTTTCATTTGGTCCCCTTTTCACCTCAAACCGTGAGAATCCGTCAATTAGAAAAAACTCCCTCACCCCATTCCCCTCTCTCTCTTTCTCTCTCTCTACTCCCATTCCTGAATCTACAAGTTCCTCAATTTACGCTGATAGACACGCGGCTCTGGCGTACATGGCTCCGGAAACCGCTATCGACGAATTTCCCAGCCTCGTTCAATGTTTTACTTGAACTTCCTAATGACCCTAAACGCCCTCTCTCCCCTCTCTCAGGAATTACTCCCAGCGGTGCCGGCTGCGAGACTTCAAGCGACCGCGCGCATCGCCATGCCGACCAGCTGTGGGTCACCGGGAGAACTGGCAACGTCGCGAGCGAGCGGGTGGAAAGAGTAGGGAAGAAGGGCTGGATTATTTGTGAAGGTTCAAGTTTTAGTGAACGAGACCGAGCGGCGAGTCGTGAAGAGGAACGTCGCGACGTAACATCGGCGGAACGGAGTCCATTTCCCGGTGTAGAGTGCGATCCAATGGGTAAGGAGAGAGAAAGGCGACAAGGTTTCGGTTGTGCCCTCATTCTTGAGGCGTGTTACGCTAGTGAAATCGTTCTTCCCAGCGGAATATATAAGAAAAATACTCCGTGAGCTTGTTCGCACAATACTTTCCCCGCAGACTGAGCGCCGTCGAGTGTGGCTGGCTTCGTCCTTGGGATAGAGTCGCACGAACAGCTGAATTCCGAAAAGTCGGTTGTTTTCGCTTCCGCGTGCGATGCGAAAGTGCGCGCGGGCTCCTCGTGCGTTGTGCTGTTCGGATAATCACGCGGGGGACGTCTTCGTGAAGAGAAAGAAGCGGCTCTCGGAGAGTTATGAGGTCCCGCGGCGTGCAATTGACTGCTGGGCGGAGTGAATAGTGCGTCGTCAAAAAGCCTTCTCCATTCGTGATTTCGAAAGAGGAAAAGCGCTCGGTTTCCATTTTCTCTCTCCCACTCTTCGTGGCCGTTGTTTGTCTGCAATGTCTCCCGCTTGACGGATCAGCATTCCAAGGCCGGGAGTTTGCTGACGAGCGTAATTCCCGTGCGGCGAAGATACAAGACTTATCGTTTAAAAGGAAGGACGGAAGAAATCCAAGTACAAAAAAAGAGCCCGTATGCGAAAGAGGCTCTGGAATCTTCGAAATGAGAAAGCTTCCACGCACCCGCAAGGGAGAAGAAAATCATGGAAACGAGATTATAGGGAGAACGGACTTTAACCTCCTCTAAAAACAAACCATAAAAACAGAGAGCAAGTCTGATAAACATTTTCCAAGTGTACGATTAGAAGGTTTCTATTTTTGTTCGAGATCCCACTCGTCTCACGTGTTACGCTTTTAGAAAGGCTAGGAGATTTCCGAGTCTTTTATTAGGCTGTAAAAAATTTAAGATCGGGCCACTGAAAGCTTAAAAGAGCCCATAGCTATTTTTAAAAAGTGTGGCAAAGAGTATTACCTCGTATTCGGTTTTAGTTGAACGTTTTGTCCCCCGGGTTATTTAATGCGTAACACAGTTATACTTCGTGACAGTCTCCCACGAAGTATTTTTTAGCTAGCCGAACGTAGTCTTTGATGATAGGCGAGGAGAAGAATTTTGATAAGACGGACACGTTTCGCGTGTGAGATACCAAGAAGAATTCGGGATGTGGAGTGCAGTGTGTCCCGTGAACCCGACCCCAGCCCCTTCGGATTCGTCGACCTCTGCTCCGAGGTCGACCTCCCCCACCGCTTCCGCCCCCGCATCCCGCTCCAAACACAGCGCAACCCTCGTGGGAGGTCACGTTTACCTCTTGGGGGGAAGAAACGGAAACATACCTCTCAAGGACTTTTGGAGATACAGTCTCGGTGAGTTTTGTTTTTTTTTTATATAATTTAATTCATTTCTCTCTCTCACTTTTTATCTTCCTCTCTCTTGCGTGCTTCGCTTTGTTTTAATTCTCTTCCGAGTTTCTCGTTATTCTTCCTTGTTTTTCTTTTACCGCTCCTCGCTAAAAGGGTTTTCTTCTTCTTGCTTTCCACTTTCCTTGCGAACGAGGAGACAGATTTTGTTATTGTTGAAGCAGATTCACGTTGTCTTTCCTCTCGTGTCGCTTCCACATCATATCCCTGCACCAGTTACCAAAATATCGGCTTTATCTTCAGGATCGCGTTGTTCTGCGTGCAGTAGAGGTGGCTGCGAATGGCTCAAGCATTTTTTGTTGTTGTGGAAGAGTTTCAGCTTAATTTCGACACTGCGTGTTCGTGCTGATCTTTGGAACTGTTTTTACTCTACTTTGTGTGTTCTTGTCGGATTTATGATTAAAATTTCAAACTGCGCATGCGTAGATACATAAAAGCCTCGTCAAGGAGTTGTTCTTTTTATCGAAATAAAATAAAAGTACCTTTTGCCATAAATAGAAGCACGACATAGCTATTATGATAGGTTTTATCTATAAAAAAGTTATTCATAATAATTCCGTTTTATACTGCCGCTTGTTAAGTGAAAACTTCAACTAGTAAATTAATTCTCACGAGCTGCAGACTCTCAGCTATAGTAATTCTATAGTAATATAATGTTTAGAAAGCTACGAATATTTTGAAAAACACGTTACAGAATCTGCTTGTGTTCAATCTTTAGTTTAGGTAGATCCTAAATCATAGCATTTATAATGAAATCAAAATGGGATATCTCATTTTTAATTATTTTCCTACCCATTATGTGCCGCGCTGCTATTTCTTTCGATAGAATATTAATATTTTTCACTTTTAAATATCTTCATTCCTCCGGTAGATGAAACGTTTTGGTGCTGAGTCGACCTGTTTTGCTTCCGTGTCGCAAGATAGCAAACCTGGATGTTGTCACTCAGTGAAAGATATTATCGATATATCTCAAAGTTTTGTCTCATGCTTTCGGGGAAACGTATGCTTTATGGCAATGCCTGGCAACCCAAACCAAGTCAAGAGCCACTAGAAAAAATATAATTTTTATGGAGCCAGAAAAAAAAGTATTCATAAAACGAAATATGTACATAGACTTGCTAATGGGAAATTAGGTTTTCCATACTTCTGCTGAGATATTCCAGGTTGGCCTCAATTTTGGATATAACAATTCTTAATTAATTTTCCAAATTTGTGTCGGCTATCAAAGCTCTGGTTTTATTTTTTGTCTGTTTTAATTTTGAAAAAAAAGCTTCACCTCATTATGTACTTCTGAAAAGACAAACGAATTTTTAAGAATGTTTTCTTAAAACTGGATATTTTTCAGTTGTTACGAGTTTGTTATAAAACTCAATTTGATCTTCCATTACAAAAAAATGTTCTGAGACTCATTATTGCATTGTAAATCTATCCTAATTGGTATTTTTCGGAAAGGAACTCGAGTCAATGTAAAATGCGCTTGTGAATTTTTTGAAAGTTTGTCGTATAGAGAAATTTCTCCACATCTTTATAAAATGGGTAACATGTGTAGAGGGGATTATTTTTGTGTTTAAGAGAGTAAGGAGAGATGGAAACATTGGAAGGTGCTATTAGTTACTGTAATAAATTATATTTAATCTTTCTGCTGTTCTCCCACTGTTTATCTTTTCTTTTCGTTTATTATTCTTTGTCATTACTATTAACGTTGTTTGTTATTCATTTTGGTTGCTTTTTAAATATATTATTCTTGATTTTCTTTTTTTATCAAAAAGTCATAATGTATAGCCAAATAGAAAGAACACGAGAGCTACCAAAAATTATGTAAACAGCCAGATGTGGCTCACGAGCCACGGATTGCCCAGTTCTGATTTATGATTAAAGTAAATAATACGTAAAAAGGAGACTTCTAAAGTGGTCCATTAAATTGTATAAAATTTGAAAATATTACATTAAAAATTATATATTAAAGGAGCACTAGCATTATTAAATTATTAGTAATTTACAATTATTGTTGTGAAGTTGATTCGATGAAAAAGAAAGCAATAACTAAACTCGTGATGTTTGAACGTATGTTTTGGTACTCAAACCGAGTGGATACTCGAATATTAACCTCCGGAAACGATAGAATGATTTACTCTTCCATTGTCTCTTCCGTGTATGCAAGATAACGGTTATCGGTTCATTGAACGCAGGCGTGAGTGAAGTTATATTTCCGATGAATTCCCGTGACGTTCTTTTTACTGACGAAGTGCACTCCTATCACTACACATACAGCGTGTTTGCTAGTAATATTTCGCCATTTGATAAGCGTCTCCTTTGTCCCCACTCTCGTTCGGTATAAATCTTGAATGAAATACATGGATCACAGCCGAAGGTTGGAAAGGCATTTTCTTATTCGTGAAAGTTAACAATTTCGAGTCTGCGCGTTGGACGACCTGAGCTTGTTGCGTCTGAGTGAAATGCTGTTAGCCCATTCTCGAAATAGACCTCAAGCGTTAGGCCGAAATACTCACGTGTTTAAGGAAGAAACAGTTTCGTTCTACTTCCTACGGCGTGCGTTACCGCGAATGTTCTCTTTCGTCTATAACAAATCTGACGTTGCCAACACATGACTTTCTCCATATTTGGGGTATAGATATTTAAATTATTATGAATAGCATTATAAGGCAAAATTATTATTTCGTATCGTAAAAGAATGCAGTCGTCCTTATTGCCGTAAATTATATGTTGAATACGTTTACAGAATTCACCGCTAGTTGGTGGCGCTGTATACTGGAAATTTAAGAATAAGTTAAATGTCTCCGAAATGGATGGTTCTGCAAAAAATTGTTTCAAACAAAACTTGGAAGAAATATTATACTTTACAACTTTGGTCCTCACGAAGACTACGAATAAAGACGTTTTTAAGGAGATATTTGACGGAAACCGAAAAAACCGATTATTTATAAATAATTCCTGAACAATAACTGCTATGGAAAATTGTTTCAAATGAAAGTTGTAGGAAATTACATTCTCAATAACTTTTGTAGAATTGTATATACAATTATGATGTTGTAACGGAGAAATATCGCAAAAACCGAATCGAGTTTCGAATAAACCTCGACTTTCGGTAAACCGGTATTATCCAAAAACTAATCAGCTCTTTGTGCTTATACCAAAGTGTTATATATGAAATTTGGTAATGACATGGCAAGTACCTACTTTTCGAGTTAGAGCGCCCACAATCACATACAGACATCATTCCGAAAATAGTCTAAACGTGTTCTAGGGATCAAAATATCTAATAAACTATCGGTTTTTAGAAAAATTCCTATCACATACACACAGACAACATCGAGAAAATAGTCAAAACTTTTTCTACGGACCTCAAAACGCGTATTTCCGTTGAAATCTCGAATTCGATTTTTTTCGTTAATACAATTCTTTCTCTATACTATGTATATGGAGAAAGTAAAAAGGAAATTAACCTTGAAAACTTATGATCTAAATGTTAGTGCTGTCCAAAAAGAACATTGCTAAAACCGGTTTAGCACTATTCTGTTTTCTTGATAATTTATGCCAACAAAAAGGGTGTGTATGTACTTTGAATGAAATCATGAAGAAATGGAACTGAATCAGTAAGATCAGTTTATGTTTTTAATACGGGTATTTCTTTTTCAAAGAAAAATTATTTGCATGTCAATGTACGTGAGTCATTTCAGACTATTATAATAGATTTACTGCTCGATAAAAAGATTGGATATCAACGTTCGTTCGCGTGATGACAGTGTGGAAAATCATAAAGATTAGCATCCATATACGTGGAATGCATTTATTTTTCTCCGCCACAGATCAGCCATATCTTTTTCGCTCTAATTGAAAGTTATTTTACTGGAAACTATGCGATAAGTGTGCGCACCAAAATTTCCGGTAAACTTGGTTTAAGTATTTAATCTTATTGTTACTTCTAACGTTGATTCATGGAATTGAGCCCGAAAGTAATGTTTTTCCGTAAAATTTTATCGTTCTTGATCGTCAGAATTTTTCCCAGTCATAAACCCGTAAACTTCCAGCCAGAGTTGAATAACCTACCGAAGAGCATGACGCTTTGCAGATTATAAGGTAGCGCACGTCACTCGACTTCGACCACTTCTTGTGAGACGTGGGAAGCCTCGCAAATACGCTACGTAAAGTGATCGAGAGAATTGATATCAGCCTTCAACCAATCCGTGGAGTCCATATTTTCGGAAATAAGAGTGAGAGAGAAAGAGAGGTAGCGGAAGATTTTCTTCCCTCAAAAGAAAATAGAGTGGCGGGTCGTAGATGTCCTCAGAATCCAACCCTCGAATTCCGCCATTATTGTTGAGTATCTTTCTCTCTTCCATCTTCCCCAAGCCGCTCTCTCTGTCTCTCTCTCTCCCCATTTCTAGGCATCTTCAGTCTCCCGGATGAACCGCCGGCAAGGAGATAGGGCCGGATACGAGTTCCTTTTCCATCTTCTCCTTTTCCATTCTCTTGACGTCAATGCGTATCCGACGCGACGGAGGAGAGGTTCTTCTTTTTTTATTTTGTAACGAATCTTTCTTTCTTTTTCTCCATATAATCCTTCGTCTCCCGACTCGGTTAACAATCCGAAGCAGGATGTGCCTCTCGATGCGGCAATTAGGGTGCGTAGCGCGATCTATCCATTTTTACTTTCTCCATACGTAGTAATGGGAAAGTATTGTATTCATGAAAAAAATCGACTTCGAGATTTCAACGGAAATACATGTTTTGAGGTCCCTAGAACATGTTTAGACTATTTTCGGAATTATGTCTGTGTGTGTGCGTGTGTGTGTGTTAGTGTGGGCGCTCTAACTCAAGAAGTACGTGCCATATCGTTTCCAAACTTCATATATAACACTTTAACATGAGCACAAAGAACTGATTAGTTTTTGGACAATAACGGAGGTTTATTCGAAACCCGATTCGGTTTTTGCGATATTTCTTAGTTAAAATATCATTTTTGTATTTACAATTCTATACAAAAGTTATAGAGAATGTAATTTCCTACAACTTCATTTGAAACAATTTTCTATAGGAGTTATTGTTTAGGAGTTATTTATAAATAACCGGTTTTTCGGTTTCCGTTAAATATCTCCTTAAAAACATCGTTATTGGTAATCTTCGTAAGGACCAAAGTTGTAGAGAATAATATTTCTTCCAAGTTTTGTTTGAAACTAATTTTCGTAGAACCATCTATTTCGGATATATTTCGCTTTATCTTAATACCAGTATACAGCGCCAACACCATGTAGCGGTGAATTCTGTAATCATTCAAAATATACGTAATTTAAGGCAACAAGGACGTGTCTTCTTTTATGATACGAAATAATAATTTTGCATAGTAATATTATTCATAATAATTTAAATATCTATACCCCAAATATGGAGAAAGTTATGTGTTGGCCACATCAGATTTTTTATCTTTAGTTGCCACGAATAGCTCTTTTTAAAATGGAGAGTCGTGCAAATTTAATTGTGGCGCTGTACAATTTTTTTTTAAGATCGCCCGATTTATGTTACTTAGGGAATTGCGAATTTGTATATTCGATTATTGCTATATTACTGCGTTCTTCGTTATTGCTGCTAAGTTCGATGCACTGGACGCGATCTACTTTCCCTTATTTCCTAGAAGTAGTGAATGAGTATTTTAATGCTCGTATTATTGCCCTTGGTGTTGAAAATTGATATCGCTGTACGCAAAAATATTAGGATGCAACGTATACGATGCGAACTACGCTCAAAATTATAAATGACTAGTTAGATGCGACTTTACAATTTTAATTTTGAAACAGCTTTTTTAATTTCTCAAAATAATGGAGGCGTTACAAAAAAAATTGAGTAAAAAGTTTAAGCATCTTTATTGGAAACGTTACGTGGCTTTATATAAGTAATCTGGGATGTGAACTTGGTCGTACAGAAAGCACTTTAGTCATGTCATTTCACTTCGTGCGAGCAGCAATTCGGCAAAGAGATAAACTTTCGACCAAGAGTTATTTGGTTGTAAAATACTCATAATACGACCAAATCCTATTCACAGTATTTCCGGGCTCATAAAGATCCCGTGGCTGTAATTTTTGCTTTCTACATACGTAGTAATGGGAAAGTATTGTGTTCACGAAAAAAAATCGACTCCGAGATTTCTACGGAAATACACGTTTTTAGGTCCCTAGAACACGTTTAGACTATTTTCGGAATGATGTCTGTGTGTGCGTGCGTGCGTGTGTGTGTTTGTGTGCGCGCGCGCGTTTGTGAATGTGATTGTGGGCGCTCTAACTCAAAAAGTGCGTGCCATATCCTTACAAAACTTCATATATAACACTTTAACATATACACAAAGAACTGATTAGTTTTTGGACAATAACGGGTAACCGGAAGTCGAGGTTTATTCGAAACCCGATTCGATTTTTGCGATATTTCTTCGTTAAAACATCATTATTGTATATACAATTCTATACAAAAGTTATAGAGAATGTAATTTCATACAACTTTCATTTGTAACAATTTTCTATTGTAGTTAATGTTGAGGAGTTATTTATAAATAATCGGTTTTTCGGTTTTCTCCTTAAAAACATAGTTATTGGTAATCTTCGTGAGGACCAAAGTTGTAGAGAATAATATTTCTTCCAAGTTTTGTTAGAAACAAATTTTCATAGAACCATCCATTTCGGAGATATTTTGCTTTTTACTTTCTCCATACGTAGTAATGGGAAAGTAGGTATTGTGTTCACGAAAAAAATCGACTTCGAGATTTCAACGGAAATACGTTTTGAGGTCCCTAGAACACGTTTAGACTATTTTCGGAATGATGTATGTGTGTGTGTGTGTGTGTGGTGGATGGATGGATGTGATTGTGGGCGCTCTAACTCAAAAGGTACTTGCCACATCGATACCAAATTTCATATATAACACTTTGGTATGGGCACAAAGAACTGATTACTTTTTGGACAATACCGGTTAACCGGAAGTCGAGGTTTATTCGAAACCCGATTCGGTTTTTGCGATATTTCTCCGTTAGAACATCATTATTGTATATACAATCCTATACAAGGATTATAGAATATGTAATTTCCTAAAACTTCTATTTGAAACAATTCTCCATAGCAATTACTGTTTAGGAATTATTTATAAATAATCGGTTTCTCGGTTTCCGTCAAATATCTCGTTAAAAATCGTGATTGGTAATATTCGTGAGGACTAAAGTTGTAGATAATAATATTTCTTCCGAGTTTTATTTGAAACAAATTTTCGTAGAACCATCCATTTCGGAGATATTTTCTTTATTCATAAATTTTCAGTAAACAGCGCCACCACCATGTAGCGGTGAATTCTGTAAACATGTTCAAAATATAATTTACGGCAATAAGGACGACTGTATTCTTTTACGATACGAAATAATAATTTTGCTTTATAATGCTATTCATAATAATTTAAATATCTATACCCCAAATATGGAGAAAGTCGTGTTGGCCACATCAGATTTTTTCATAAGAAATACGGAAAACCGGCCGAAACTGTAAATAAAAAATTACTCAGAGTGCGTGTGAAAGAGATTTTAATTATCTTAAAAGCTAGAGTCGAGACACACGCAAACGGGATAAAGGAACGCATTAAATACGATTTTATCTACGCTCTGCATTGTAGTAATTTCTGGTCTCAGATGACAGCCACGTAGAGACGTCATCCTGGACAAAACAGCGACGGGCAAACGTAATTTGTGTAACAA
The DNA here is from genome assembly GCA_036926305.1 of Uropetala carovei. Classification (NCBI taxonomy): domain Eukaryota; kingdom Metazoa; phylum Arthropoda; class Insecta; order Odonata; family Petaluridae; genus Uropetala; species Uropetala carovei. The sequence goes on along the minus strand of JAXCHB010000089.1, from coordinate 2,753,913 downwards.
CAGCCGGGGATTAATTGGCGACTGATGAAACTACATCACTTTAATTGAATGTGTATCCCTAACGGTGCCTTCATTTAAAGAATTTAATTGAAATTCCTCTTATTTGCGCGCATCAAGTTCACTTTTATTGCGTCTAAATGAGTTATTTTTTTTGTCTTTCACTCGAAGGTAAGTAGTCCCCGGGCGGCCTGTTGAAAACGGGAGACTATCCTTAAAAAATCTTATGTGACCAACACATGACTTTCTCCATATTTGGGGTATAGACAGGGGCGTAACAATCTCTTGCGGGTCCCTAGTGCAAGATTCGACTTTCGGGGTCCCTTTCATTAATTATATTATGAAACTGATTGCATTAATTCTTCCGTTCATATGTAAGAGAGCAGGACCTCTGAAAGTGATGCAGTCGAAATTTTTTTCACGGTCTTTTATAAGATCGACGTAAGATGTCTAGCCATTGGGGGCCCCCTATGGCTGAGGGCCCCGGTGCATTGCACCTGTTTGCTACATGTATGTACGTTACGCCGCTGGGTATAGATATTTAAATTATTATGAATAGCATTAGAAGGCAAAATTATTATTTCGTATCGTAAAAGAATAGTCGTCCTTATTGCCGTAAATTATATTTTGAATGTGTTTACAGAATTCACCGCTACATGGTGGTGGCCCTGTAAACTGGAAAAGGTTAAATATCTCCGAAATGGATGGCTCTACGAAAATTTGTTTCAAAGAAAACTTGGAAGAAATGTTATTCTCTACAACTTTGGTCCTCACGAAGATTACATATAACGACGTTCTTAAGGAGATATTTGACGGAAACCGAAAAAACATTATTTATAAATAATTCCTAAACAATAACTGCTATGGAAAATTGTTTGAAATAAAAGATCTAGAAAATTATATTTTCTACATTTATTGTGATGGTCAATGTATACAATAATGACGTTTTAACGGAGAAATACCGCAAAAACCGAATCGGGTTTCGGATAAACCTCGACTTTCGGTTAACTGTCCAAAAACTAAACAGTTCTTTGTGCTCATGCTAAAGTGTTATATATGAAATTCGGTATTAATATGGCAAGTACTTTTTGAGTTAGAGCGCCTACAATCACATCCATCCACACACACACATCATTCCGAAAATAGTCTAAACGTGTTCTAGGGACCTCAAAACGTGTATTTCCGTTGAAATCTCGAAGTCGATTTTTTCGTCATCACAATACTTTCCCTATACTACGTATGGAGAAAGTAAAAACCCTTTCACTCCAATCACTCAGTCATAATTTGGAGGAGTTCAAGGCCATTCGGTCTCGTCCTTGGTCATGCTATCTCCAGTCACCCTTGAACTTGAACCCCCCCCTCGCACGCAAGGTCACCGGCGAGCGTTGATCTATCCCTGGGAAATAAAGATATAAGGAGCGAATTCTTTTGCGGCAATCTGCCCGAATAATTTCTAAGGCACGGCGAACCCGCCATTGTTCTTGCTCTGCGAGATAATTCAGGACGTTGAACCTCGGCGACAATTTTTAATTTTACTTTTTAGGCTTGATCTCGCTCCGTTCGAATTTAAGTGAATAATTTCCCTACATTTTTATTAATTTTTCAAATATTTTCCTTTTCTGCGAATATGTATGTATTCTATTATCGCCAGAGATTTAAGATTGTATTCTCTATTTGTTATAAAATGCATGCATTTTACGAGTCATATTTATACGATGTTGAAAATGACTGATTTATTGCTTTATAAAAACGAAAATTTATTCTGGAGGATTCTCGTCGTAGTCCTTAGTTTATAACGTAGTCGCAGGCATTCTTTGTTTTTTGGTTTAATGCAAAGGAAGTATATTAAAAAATAGTTTACAATTCTATTTAACATACATACTTAATCCTTTTTAAAAGTTTAATTTTTTAAATTATCTTTTACTTATAAAATCATTGCACGTTTACGGTGATCCATAAGCTGAAAGCTGTAAAGGTTGGAAATTTCTGTAATTTTCAGGATGTTTCACGTTGGTGTCATAAAAATTAAACGTAATGTTTTGAATCGCCTGAAGTACTTTTTTCTTTTCCGTGTGCCCCTCGCTTCTCGGAGCAAGTCAACCAGTTGTTATTTTAGGAAATCGAAACAAAAAAATAGAGCGCATTGTATTTGTTTGGTTGATTCTATTTCCAAGTTTACTTTTATCCCTAAATATGTTTTGAGATCGATATAAACGAGTTAATTGATCCATAAACCTTGAAAAACCTTGTAACTAACGATCCTTTTTATCTTTCTATAGTTTAAGAACTTTCTGATATTAGCATAGCTTGATTCATTCATAAATTCACTCCTGTTACCCTTCGTAGCACGAGCCTTCCGTCGTTTACGTAAAAACGGCGCCCGAATTTCGGTTTTATGTAATAATCAATCCACGGTTCTCATCAGCAAATTAATTATTCAGCAGTGTGTTAGGGTCTTTGGGGCGATCGTCGGACGCGGACGAGGGGGAACGTGAGTTTCCCCCGTTTCTAATTAATATCGAGCGCACATCGTACCGGAGATGTTCGCAGGTGAAATATCACGCTCGCGATCTTTAAATATATGGCCAAAGTTGTTGAAGATTGGATCCGAGAGAGCTCTTGATATTAAACTTTTTTTTTTAATTAAAGGCGCCCATGTGTTAATTAGGACGGTCCTTGTTGTGTTCGTCATCACGATGGAGTTGGCCCGAATTCGATATTAAATCACCTAGCTTGCAGAATTAATTATTTTTCCGAGGCTGACTTCAAGCAAGGCAAGCATAGTTCCAATTACTCGTCGTTCTCTAAAGAATTTCTCTTTCGGAAAGTAAATGAAGTCTCTCTCGGAATAGTATATTGAGCGAACCGCTTTGTTGTGTTGAGATACAGTCGAAATCCTGTAACCTGATTCTCTATGGAAGACAAAATATTCGAGTTATGTGTAACCGGAGTTGAAAAATCCGACGTCTATGTACAGTGCTACTGGTGAGAAGAAATATTGAATGGAAATTCCAATTTGTAGATAGGAAACTTCTTGAGGAATAACAAAAGTGTAGCATAATAAATGTGACAAAGACGTAAATATAAAATTTCTCTCAAATCTTTTACAATGCCTTTTAAGATTGTCGTTGGTTTAGCAAATTAATCATATGAATTAACATCGAAATATTGTATAAAAAGTTTTTAACATTCATATGCATTATAAAAACTCTACCGTCCAAATCATTTGATTTTTTAAATACTTCTATTTCTTACACCCCCATTTTTCAAATAATCATTCGTCATCCTTACGTAATCGACATTGAGGTCTTGCTAAGCTAGAGTAACATTTTTCAGTAAGTAATGTAAAAGTAAAATTAATCATGCAGCATAAAACTTCATGCTGGCACTAAACATTTTTTTCGTAGTTTTAAAATATGTCACGCTCTTAGTACAGCAGCTTCCCAACTTCAAACGTCATATTTCCTTCTGTGTAGTGGGTTAAATCTCTGAATTTCCATACTAAAACTCCTCTCTTTGGAAACTCCGTGCAATCTAAAAACTCCCTTCGCGAAGGCCCCTCCCCTCTTACTCCGAGATCCCCTTCGACCGTGGGATCCAGGCAGCTTCCTCCCATGCTATATAAAAAAATCACTAAACGGAAATACAAACAAGGAAAAGCATTGGGGCACTCTTCAAACACTTTCCCATGTGCACACGCTCTTAATTCCTTCAGTGGAATTTGGGTGTTGCGGCGATGGAGTAGGATAGGGGACGGCGGCGTTAGGAAGCCACAACCCGAAAAGATGACGTGGATAGCAGGGAACAGAATAAAGCTTTGTTTTGCGTCGATGCGAAGGGTTCGAAAGAGAAGCTCTTTGGGGGTCTTTGTTCGATACTAGAAAAATCACTTAACGGTCTTACCTCCTTACAAAACCCACCAGTCATTCTAACCTGAAAATAGAAACGGACTTAAATCCTTGAATGCGAATATTCTTTCATCACAGTTTATTTGGAGATAAATCTCCGTTATTTATCAGTCCCGTTAATTCATCTCGGGTTTTTCATCCAGTCATACAACACCCTTCCACTGTCGGCGTAATTTTCAAACAGCCATGAATAATGAAATGTTAAAGCTAACTTGTTGTAGCTGTGAAACCTTTTTGATCAAACCACGAAAGCATTCCATTTACAAAGTAGTCATTTTCAGTGTTTATTTGTGATCCTTGAATTTTTTTAAATGGCAAATTCTATTATATATAATTAATGATAATCAGCGACTGGCTAATTTACACTGATGGTGATTACTTCCCGCTGAAGTGAATAATCTCGATAATTTTCGGCATAAAAACCAGAAAGTGGGCTTCGTAATTTGTTTGTGAATTATTAATTTTTGAGCGAATTACAAATGTGCCGCCTAAATAACTCTCTTGTATTCGTTATAGCGAAATTTTCGCCCGAATTTTTAATTTTCTATGTAAATATATGCTTATGGATGCGTAAATTCATGGAATCAATCATTGTAAAAAACTTGGAGTCATCGCGTGACAAACTACCGCTCCTAATTAGCAGCACAGCAAAAAGGAATTAATGACACTAGAGATTTTTAAGGTAATAACTTTATGGGTTCGTCGATATTTCAACCGCGTGTTAGTCAATCCACATGTGTTTGACGTTATATACGAGGGCGAGTCAATAAATAAGGTGAATTCAAGTATGGCATCAACATAGTTTATTCCAAAAACATGCACATACACTATTTTTCAATGTAATCACCTCCTCTCTCGACACATTTAGTCCAGCGACTGACAAGCTTTCTGATTCCGTCAGAAAAAAATAATGGGTACATATGTCTGTGAAAAAAGGAAATTCACCTTATTTATTGACTCACCCTCGTATATTCATCATCATCATAGGTAGTCTGTCCGTAGACAGGTCCGTGATTATTCATTGTTAAACTTGGTTCTCCATATACTCCTATTTTCCGCAGTCTTCTGGATATATATATATATCAATCGAAGCATCCCCTTATAAAATAATACTAAAAGTATTACACAAAATAGGTTTATTTAAAAACGAACGAATTTACATATAATATATAACAGTTATTGAGATGAATGTTCCGGTTTTCCATGGCATCAAAATTGAATCATTGGCTCTATTGAAGAAAGCCTCAATCGTAAGTCAGGTTCGACATGCAATTTCTGATGATTTTTTCTCCTAATTAAAGTCGGAGACGAAAATCTATACTTGCACATGCACTTTGTGGGGGAAAGGAATGAATTGTATTTTGATTGCTCTTATACTCAATTCTCCTTACGCGTTTGATGATTGTGCCCAGAAAGCAATCAAAGATACCTTCTAGAATTTAATTTTCAAGTCATCGTCAGTAAAAATATCCGTGAGACTTTCTTGTTCTTTTCCTGTTAAATGTGGAATCGAAAAACCCACACATTGCGTACTCTTTATTATAATAGTCCATTTCTGGAAAATATCATCGTAATTGTTCCGTGGTTGTTCCAAATATTCCTTTATATCTGACAAATCCAAACTGAAGAATAGAAATTTTTACGTATTTCAGATTCGCGTTTGGTTTAACTTGGCTTCGTGAGTTAATCCGTAACACATGGCAGGTCCCTTGGTCAACGGAAGCAAACAAAATACTTAGACTCAGTGATAAAGCTGCCGTTTACTGTTATGTATGTATTCAGTATTTTTATAGACAAAATGTCCTGTATTGTTTATGAACACATAATGAAGATATTTATTGTAAAATATATTCTATTACATCAAAATGAAAAAATCTTATTTGGAATGTCCAGTGTCATAATGTTAGCCATTACGTATATTTTCTAAAGAACCCCCAAACGCCTTTAAAAGTACCCCAGGGGTACGCGTACCCCACTTTGAAAAACCCTGTCCTAGACGAACAACAGAACGATGCTTGAGAAATTTAGAAATTTTGATGCATTTTATTCATCCTTCCAATAAACAATACTTTCGACCTAAAGTTAAAGCTTTTTAAAGTGAGAGGAAAGATTCACATTTCACACATCTTTTTTACATCCCTAGTGTATCCGAACTCCCGAACCTTAAACATTCGGAAATTGTCGTCAAAAATTACTCCATCGCTCTCCCAACCGTAAGAAACGTGACAAGATATCAGATACGATTTATAAAAGGAGGAATTCTAAACTCCCTTCCATATTGGATATAAAAGGAGGAGCGTTTTCCCGAACCCCAACCATCTTTCATTCAAATTCGTCCTCTTCTCCCCCTCCTTGTATTGCGCAGACTTCAAGAGTTTTGATTAATCTCCGTTCCGTTCCAATCCTTTATCTTCCGCCTCGTCTCCCTGGAAACCGGGCATCCCCTCTTTAGAGACTCCATAACGGAACGACCGTCTCAACCCCTCTCTTCCAAGGATTTCTTTCGAAAGCGACCCCTTTTTGCCCCTCCTTCCGTCCTTCTTTTACGCCCCCGAGCCCCTCCTTAAGCCCCCCTCCCCTCAGCTCTCTCCCTTTAAATACGCACCCGCGGTTCTCTTATTCCCCATAACCCCATCCTACGCACGTTTACCATTAAAAACCCCTCCCTTCTCTCATGCAGTCCAAGCATCTACGGAGACCTCCCCCCTTACTCTCTCAACCCCGTGGATTCTTCCTTATCTCGTTTGTATGCAAACTCGCACTCCCTATCTCTCTTCGTCTCTTTCCCCCTTCTCTCTCCCTCTCTCTGTCTCCCTGGCTCAGGCTTGTGCCAGTGTATTGTGTTCATTCGTTCCCTAGCACACACCGTCTCTCTCTTTCTCTCTCGTGTGCCTGTGTCGCTCTCTCTTGGTTCGGCCTCATCTACCCTCGCCACTCCACCTTTGAACTTCGTTCCCCAGTCGCTACCCTCGCCTCTCTCGTATTCCTTATGAAATATCATACAGCTTCTCTCTGTCTGTTTGCCTCCCTTTTGCCTCTTTCGGCCTCTCTGTCGTCCTGTCTCTCTTTCCTCCCCCAGTGAACGCACGCCGTCCCTCTTTTAGTATCTCTTAGTAACCATACCTTTATTGATCATTTTCACTCTCTCTCTGTTTGGGCTGTTATTGCCAATCGTCACACATAGTCGCTATTGCTATGCAATTTAGTGTTTTACTGTTTAAAAATCTGAAACGGAGGCTACGAAATTGTTTATTGAGGCAATTTTTCAGTGGAATGTCGAGGAAAAAAGTAGGCAAACAGCTGAAATCCGGCAGAAATCTAAGTAAATTAGAGTTAGGATGCTGCTGGTCAAGAGAATCATGTAGATCATATGCCTGTAGAATTGACTGCCTTATCAAGTTCCAGAAATAATAAATTTGCAATGCCAAAAGAATTGTTTATTTTTATGAGCGATAATGTTACAATAGTTTTTTCTAAGAAACGCCCCTCTTTAGAACTTTAAAAAATTTAATTTGCATGCTTACTTAGGATGTCTCCAGCCTGATATCGTTGGTTGGTTAACCTGATGCATATTACCTCGTTTAAAAAAATAATCTTTTTTAACTACCCCATTCAAATAACTAAATTATAAACTGAGCGATGCTTGGACATGGATTTTGCGGAATTCCGTCATAAATAATCAGAGAAAAATGTTTATACGTACCTCAGTAAGATAATTATTTCTTCGGTTATGTATAACCCTTGAAGTTCTAATTACACATACAAACAGTAGAGATAAACAAACAAATAAATAAAACAAGATAGTCACCGGGAAGTGCCGTGCTTGAGCTCCTGGATTTTGTTTTACATTAAATAGTAGAAGAAAGTTCATTTTGTGCAATAAAGAATACTCCACCCTTGCTCAGTGCCGCTCCATATTTTCTATATCTGTCCTCTCTGCGTAACTCGCTCTTCTGCTCTGTCTTCTCGCATGCATCTTGTATACCTTTTCCCTATCTTTTCCTTTATATCAATTGTCATCAATGTTTTTAACCCTGTATGTTCACCACATGAAACCGTACACGGAAGTGCTCCCGCACGCAAGAGCAGATCCATACTCGTTTATATCTTCCTGAACGCTATTGTCAGTCTCCCAGGCTGTATATTTCCCTTCACCCTATCTCGCGTTCCCATCTTCTTTACCTGGCGCCGACTTTCCCTCCATTTCGTCCTCCCTTGACTATATCCCACCTTCCATCTCTCTCCTCTTTCCTTCCGCTCATTCCCAATGGCTTCCCTTTTCTCATTTCCTTTCCCTTCCTATCCTCCTCTCTCTCTCCATCTCTCTCCTACTCTCTCTTCCTATCCCTGGACCTTTTTTTACCCTTGATGGAGGTTCCCTCCTCTTCCTCCTTTCCTTTCTCTCTCTCTCTCTTTTTCCCGAGAGGACGCAGAGGGACAAATTCGTTGCATTTTCCTCGAGGGCTCAATTCATCCAATTCCGTTCGGGGATTTTTGCGAAATGGGGAAAAAGAGGTATTTTTTTCCGTTGTATATTTTTCATCGGATTCTCTCCTCCGACATCGGACACAGAAAGAGAGAGAGAGGCAGAAAGAATGTGAATCGAACTGGCTGGACGGCGTTTCCGTCTCCCATTAGCCCAGAAAAAAAAACGTATCTCTCCTTAATGAAAGACTGGGACAATGGCACGTCTCCGATATCGCCCTCCTAAATGTCGAAGAATTGGTCGAAGACGTTGTATCTGATTGTGAGAGAGAAAGGATATCTTTGTCTTTTCGGTTCGCTCTTTCTCCGTTTATTGCGGAAATGCGTTTCATTGAGATATAAGCTTTATGCGTACTTTTGCACTAGCTTCACTAGCTTGAGTTGAATTGTTAATCGTAGATATAAGGAAGCAGTAGCTAACCTTTTACATTCTGTATGCTAAAGATGATGGATTTACTACCGGTGGTACTCGTATCCTGAAGGTTACATCAATATTTTTGAATGGACACGCGAAGTCTTGAATAAATGACTTCGAAATCTAAAGTTGCCAAGTTATAAGTAAGAATGACCTTATAAAACAGAGAAATACACCAAAACTGCGAATTTTAACGTTATCGACATGTGTTATGTATCTTAATACAAATTTTATTCATTGAATTATCACATTGAAATGTGTTAAGATTTGCGCAACCATAAAAACACTCTAAGGGGTATCTCAACAAAAAAAAGGTCAAAGAACTCTGTTATAGATCAAGAGTCTGTAACCTTTTTAAGTTGAGGTCCACATATGTTTTTGCGAAAGATTTGGCCATATTGGAAGTTACAAGGGTTCTGACGAGCCGGAAAAGAATTTGCTTCATAACTTAGTCAAGATATTGATTTATGATACCTAGTAGTTAAATTCTAGTTCGACTATTTTTATATTAAAGCTACAAAATGTTTTGTGACCATAATTTTAATTTTAAGTATATAATATTAAGTGTATTTAACATCAAAGATATCTTTTTTATCCAAGGTTCGTCAACTGAATAAATTATGTCTCGGGCTGCTAAAGAAAAACGCGCAGTAAAATTCTTTCACGTGTCATGTCGGTATATTTTTTTTATCTATATAATTTAAGATGGACAAAAATGTCGGACGGAAAATTGTGTCTGCTTTTAAACGAAACATTAGTCCACTTTTTTTCCTTCCTCGAGCCGGCCTTGAAAAAAAGAACGTCGGAAAAGACAAAAGAAGATAGAGTACATTTATCCGGCCATCGATTCATCCGTTGGAAATAAAGAGAGGCTGAGAAAGGAAAGGTTTTTATTAAAATGCGCATGCGCCCTTTAATCTTCAGTATGTATCGCTTGACATCACAGAAATATTACGATCGCGTGAGAATATCTTTTTCTTCCCAGATATATTTTCGTGCGAGATTATCCGAATGCTACCGAACCGTTGGTTTTGCTACGATAACAGGGTCGAAGTCTCGGCAAAAGAAAAAAATTGCCGATGTAGTAGAAAAGCAATTCCGTCATCTTCCGAAAACGTTTTTTGTGTTGGGAAGATTTTTTGTTCCGAATAAAAAAAATCGCTCGTGCATTCGTTCCAGTGGTAAAAGCAACAAGCGTTTATTTAAGAACTGTGGTGTTTTCCTACGATTGTCAACAAGTGATTGATACAGATTCCAGCGGCAAAATTTTCCCTCCTACTAGTTCCCTTCTAGACCAAACGAGAGAGATTTGTTTTAAGGCTATCATATATCTTAACATACGAAATTCTGATGCGGAAATGTGAGCTTGCACTGGCTAAATTAAATGTAGAAAGACAGCTTTTCTACACATGAAATGTTATTCATTGGCAAGAATTCAGTGACAGCACAGGGCCAATTATACTGAATATCGTAACAACAATAACAAGAACGAACATACACGACCATGCCCTCGGCAGGATTCGAAACTGCGACCTCTCTACCAAATATTCTATATCTACAAGTGTTCTATATTTTTATAGATATAAAAAACAACTGATAATCTATGTCCCTGCTTGCTTACTGTATCATTTTGAATTAAGGGAAATGAAAAAAATATAATTAGGCTTGAAACTTAGGACAGCGTCTAAGCTCGAACTCGAAATGATTTCTATGTATTCTTCTGATGCTAAATTCGATGCCGGTGTGAGAGATTACGAAAATTTTCTTTCTATGTGGATTCTAAAACACCTTTCGGAGAAAATAATGATAGCATTACACGAAAGGAAATCCGATTGTTAAAGATGTATAAACAGTTTTATACTCAATCTTTAGTTTTAAAAAAAAACAAGCCGATTTCAGCAAATGTGGTCGAGTTGTGGAGGACAAACGGCAGATGAATAACAACCTGACAGATTAGCTTTCCAAAATTAAATATAGTTAGGTAAAACTGTTCGCAAAAATCATATGAAGAGGAGCAGTAGAACGAGTCGGAGGAGGGAATGCAATTTTCCTATAATACACACATCATGGCTGCTTAGCTTTATATTAGCAACGGCCAAAATCATACACGGCTTGTTAAAATCAAATGACTAAAGATATATCTGCCATTTTAAGACTCACGAAAGGAAATAAAGCGAAACTTCTGAGTTTTGTTCTCGTTAGTTTGTAATATAGACCAAATATAAAATAACAGTTTTTATTAAGTGTCAGCACACGCTTTCATCATAGGTAAACCTATAGTCGTACTCGCAATTTCAGTGTCGTAACCTGATATTTTTAAGCAATCGAGTCCCTCGCCACTCAGCGAGATACAGCAAGAGTTTTCGGCCGATAATGAAGAATTCGAGTAAATACATTGTGGTCTAGCACTGATTTCAGAGACCTTCGTTTCATTAATAATTCGTGTCCTTCGTGCGCCTCGCCGATGCTATTTAAACCTCGACAAGGTCTCGAAAGACAGACGGGAATTCACTGTGTTTTATTTTTCAATTTTCATAGGACTTTATTATTTCCAAAAGTTTTCGAGAAAACGTGTTTAATCTTTGAAATGCTTTTCATGCCGGATATTCAGCACTGGAAACATTCATTCGACGATAAAACCACCGGACGAGTTTTCACCCAAGTTGCCAGATAATTAAACCGAGAGGGAGAATTTTAGCTTCGCCATTTTATCCTTTCAGATAAAACATTGATCCTAATTTTGAGGTTACCATGGACGCATTCGAGGCGCCGAGAAAATTACGTTTGGATAGGGCAATCCAATATGAAGCCGCTGTTTATTTTCTCTCGGGATCCTTTCGAAGCTCAACAAGAAGACATTTCAAGCCGCGCTTTTAGTCTTTTAGGTCATAGAAAGCGTGGAATCCTTTTTCCGCGATGAACTGGACTTGTTTAAACCCGTTACCAGTTGACAGGACAATCTTTGCTGGAAAATTTCACATAGGAAGGGAGTATATTTCATCAAAAATAAATAAACAAAATAATGACAATAAAAAAAGCTGGCAGTGAGTGTCAACGTATTCAAGGGCAACCATTACTTTTTATCATTCTACACAACTTATATTTTTCCATTCCTAGAATCCAAAGTGTTATTTTAACCGTTCTTCTCCCCTTCTAGTCAAACGTCTTACTTTCTCTCTTCCCCCACCTCCTCCTTGGATCCTTTAGGGTACCCTACGAATCCATTCTCTCTCGAGTTCTCGATAGTTCCTCTCTGAGACGCATTCCTTCCATAATCATCCCCTCGAGGCACGCCTCGCGTATTAATGCCTCTTCCCAATGCAGTAATATTTTCTAAAGACAACCTCCCTTCCATGCATACTGATGCGCCCTTCTCAACTCCCGCTTGTACATTTTGGTACATCGTTCCGCGACCCCTCTCTCCCCCTTCACCCCTTTCTCCCCCTCCACCCCTCTCCCTTCTCCCCCTCCACCCCTCTCCCTTCTCCCCCTCCCATCATCTATATACACCCGCCGTCACGTTTCTCTTTCTTAACTCACTCCTCCCCGCCGCACTCGTGGAGTAGATCAGAGACACCTTTTGTGAGCCCTCCGCGTTATTTTAATGAGTATGTCCTCCCTTTCCCGCCGCTTTCAATTTCAAGGGTTATTTTTATTCGCTCCACACGTACAAAGTCGCGGATTGGCTTAAATGAACTGCAGAGTATTATTTCAGCTTTGCTGTGTCTAAACCTTTTCAATGCTTAGTTTTGTTTTTTTTTGTGATTACGATAGTTAATTCTTAGAAGAAATTTCAGTGAATGTTAAATTGGTATGTCTAGAATATGCGTGGACATGCGTGTTCTCATTTGTTAATTTTTAATCGAATTTTTCTTTTATCGTGTTTTTTATCCTTAGTGATGTTCCAGAAATAGTATATTTCGTCGGTGAAAGATAATATCGCGAATAGAAGCGAAAATGTTGTATTAATTAAATAATACATCGTTTATAATACCAACTAATTTTTTAAATACATAAAATACTCCGCCAGATAGGTGATTTTATTATTTAATCTTTGCTTTGGTACACATTGTTGGACTCCATAAAAAGTAAATATTTTGTTCAAACTTTAAATGTAAGCATTAAGTTAATAGGAAGCAAATTGGCCAGAAGAAAGTCATAAAAAGTCAAATAAATTGCGGAAAATTTAAAATCATTCTGCGGCCATCAAAAACTCCTTCTACCATGCATTCGTCATTCTGTCGATGGCAGTTTACAGTGGAGCCTAATTTAAATTAAGTTTCAATTAAACATGCCTTCTGTGAATTTCAAGATATCTCTTTACACAGGGCCGCCCCAACAGAGGTACGGGACACAGGACAAATCGACCTATGCGGGGCCAAATTAAATTTAGACTTTCCTTGCGGTAATAAAGAAGCGCTGGGCCCGGGACGGCTGCCCCGATTCGCCGTGCCCTAGGAACGGTTCTGTCTCTTTATGTCGGGAATGAAAATAATTGAGAATTGTCATATTTTCTCCAAGTGTTACTCCAGCGAAAATTTTTAACCAATATTAAGTTACGCTGCTACTAAACGTTCAGATCACTTCATAAATAAAATTTCTATGAAGATAAAATCGAACTCATTTATGATCTAAATTCAGTAATCGATATAGGTCAATATTCATCGTAATCCAGATCAGGACTTGTACTGGGTCGCGGAACATAATAAACTGAGTCACCTTATCTGATAATTTTATATTAATTTCTGTCTTTTTATCGAGTAACCTCTATATATATATATTGACTACCCATAGGTAAACGGATTTTATCCATTTCCTAATTTTTTAAATTGATAAGTCCAATGCAAAAGAATATATTGCTTAAAGCGAGTTTGTAGTCTTCCAGGAAATAGTTGTGGTCATTTAGGAACTTTACCCACGCCAGCTGCAATTAAAAATACCCCCGGGTTAACTTCGGTGTAATAAAAACCGTGCTATCATTAATTACGCGACCCATTAAATGGCCTGCGAATCGAAAAGGGAAATCATTCCAATTTTCGCCTTCTCCTAACATTATCTCGACTCTTTCTCGAAAACGCTATTCCGATTCTACGACGAATCCGCTCCCCTCTTACAAATGTATTCCCAACATTCCGAGACGATTTCGGGTTCTTACCCCTTTTTCCAATTCCGATTCCCACGGCTGCCTAACCCTCCCGACCATCATTTGAATCAGCCGTCACTCCGAAAAGGAGAGATAACTAAATCCCAGAAGGGATGATGGAAGTCTCTTTCTCCCCGTGTTTCTCTCCCCTTTTCTCCCTCCTCCTCCTCCTCTTCCCTACTCTCTCTCTCCCGCAGAACTCCAAAAAAAACACCCTCTGAGGCAAAGGAGTGATAACTGAAGGGCGAGGACGAGAGAGAGAGAGAAGGCGGTGGAGGAAAAGAGGGTTAGAGACACTGGGATAAAAATAGATCCAGAGGGAGAAGGAAACGACCTGGAAACGAGAAAAAAGAGACGAAGAAGAGAGAGAGAGAGGGGGGGGGGGGGCGAGAGGAATTCGATAAGCGAGAGAAGGAAAATTACAAAAACCGGGGGGTGGAAAGAGGAGGCGTAGTAAAAAGTAAAGTGGATTGGTGGGAAGGGGAAGAAGAAGGAGCTAGGATATAGACGGATGATGGGTAAAGGATGAGACGTTTCAGGTCGAGGACAGCGGTAGAATAGTGCGATAAAATCCGAGATGGGAAGAAACATTAGCGGGGAAAAGAAGTGCCAATCTTCGAGGGGACAAAAAAAAAGCCTTGGCGTGAGTTAAAGGGTGTCAATCGATACGATAGCCAATCGATTGCGCTTTGTATGGAAGTCGTTCAGTCCAACACTGTTCATACGATAGTCACAGAAGGTATTTTCGATTCTCCATACCGTAATTTTCATGCTTTCGTATGTGATACGCTCGCTGCAATATTTTAAGCTTAAAAGGGTGTTAACAGCTACTGTACTGTATTGTCTCCATTCTAACGAACCACCAAATCTTCTCCTATGATGTTAGCCTGCAACACAATATTAACATTATTAAAAATTCTGTTATATAAACCATGAAAGTTTAGGTCTCTAAAATTTTGTTTTGATTAAATTTTACTTCATTCAGTAAATGAGTACAACATTAAATTACTTTAATAAAAAGTTATTTCTTACTTTGGGCCTTTTGATAGGGTTCACTTATTATGCGACTATTTCCGTCATACGGCATACCTTAGATCCAAAGCAAGTGGAATACGATAATTAACTGTTTAAATTTAATCCTCACTCTTCATTATAAAATGACAAATGAAAAATTGAAAAATGATGTAGCATCGGAAACGTTTTCCCATCGTTATCCCATTTTTCGCCTAGATTATGTTGACCTTAACGTCATTACTAGGTTTACGAGAATAAAAAGAACGAAATGAAAGTCTAAATACGGGACTGAAAATAAAGACGGGGATCAAAAAGTTGCCGATATTGGGGCGAATTGTGATATGTGGGATTAAGGAGTTTGAGAAGAAAGAGAGAGAGAGAGGAAGAGAGAGAGGAAGAGAGAGAGAGAGAGAGTAGAGAGAAAAGTCATTCTTCAGGCTTTCAGGGAGGAAGTTTGCGTTGGATATTTCGTTTCCAAGTGCGACTGCAGGAAATGGATTCCCCTAGGAGTTGGAGGAGAGAATATTTGTAATTCAAGACTTCATTGTCGACAGTAAATGTAGACTTAAGTCAGAATTCTCTCCTGCGGGAATAAGAGTTTTCGGATAGGATATCGAAGATTCTATTTTATCATTAGGAAAGAGAGAAAATAGGATAAAGAGTATCGGTTGACAGTTTCAGCAAAAATTTGATTCAAAAGAGCGATGATTTTTTTCACTCTCTTACGAGGAAAACTTGAAAAGGAATAAAAAATTATATGCGCGATAGATTTCGCGATGATACAGTATTTTGAAATATCTTATGGCCCTGGAATATTTTGTTGTTCCTGAATATTTTACCGACTTTGCACTCTTTAAGCCGTCGTTGACCATGTGGCGAATTGGCCGCAAATCTTTGACGAATCGATTCCTTTCATTCGTCATATAACTACTTTATACGATATCCTGATGTCACTCAAATATCGATAAAGTATATATATGAGTCAGACTGTAGGGAAGAATTTGAAGGAAATGTATTGTAAAGTGTTCGGAACTATAAGCATATTGCCGCCCCTGTCGAAGATTATCACAAAAATTCTCACAAAAAGGCTGAAGATATGCTACGAGAAGATCAATTCTGTATTACTTCTGCTCGTAATCGCGTGATGAGTATAGTTTTGGCAATGTAACTGTTTATAACTCAAGAAGCAGAATAAAGAATGAATTATTGGCATTTTACCTGACAGTAACGTCAATAATATTAGACACTTATTAATTGTCATTCTAATATTCTTTTTCCAGGCTAATGTTATCCCATATATGTTTCCAATCAACAATGACTTTAAAAGCCATTGTTGCACAGTTTATTGCATATACGTACCTGTAACAGATCGTTATCGAACGCAAAAAATTCACATAAAAATTCTTGAGACTGTGTAGAACATGTTTACCATCCTGTAGCCAACAAAAAAGATTAAATCGCCTTTATCACGCAGTTGAAGAAAATTATTGTTAAAAATCTGCATTTTTCAAATAACCCTATGATAAAAATCTCAATTCTCCAGTTGCGAAGAAACTTGGTTTGGGTTTCAAGTTGCGGAATCAGCCTAAGAAATCGTACCATGAGAGATATCAACGTATATATTAATTGAGTAAGGCCTGTTTCAGTCACTACCCTAAGCGAAGCTTCCCTTCCACTTTCACTCAGCCACGCTTGAGGTGAAGTGGAGGGGAAAGATATGTGCGGGGCGCGGGGGGCTCACGCGGGTGGCTGGAATAGGGCTTCGAGCCTCAGTGCGCGGCGGCGGGGGCGCGCTGGTCGGGGGAATACGGGTTGGGCAGCGGAGGGCCTTCTTACATTATATTCCAACAGAGCTCCGATTTCGGTGCTGTACGGGCAGCTAGTCCTTTATATTAATTTCGTTGTTCGTGTGTGTGTCAGCAAATAATAACCACGGAAACAAATTTCACAAAAGGACTAAAATATGTAATACTAGTAGACGGTGCTTTCATTTGGCAAGTATTTCAGCCTACCTTCAATTAACCAGTGTTTTATGTTGTGCTGTATTAGATTTACTAAATCCGTTGAAATTCAACGGGCACTTCCGCTTGTTTGGTTTATGCGGTCTTAGCAGTAGAAGAATAATATAGTTTTTTCCCTTGCCCATAATTTCAATATTTACTGCGGCACACCGATTACTTTGTTGAGGTGCAGTGGTGTTCCGCGGCACACCGGTTGCGGAGCACTATCTTAGAGCGATGTGAAGATGTGTTATCGTGGCGCAAGGTACATACAACCTTGTTCAACGAGATCAAGACGTGTTTTCTAGAGTTATGCTTATAGCGGACTTCTCAGCACATTGAAGTATACTTCGTCAAAGCTTCACTTCTCCAGCGCATTGTCTAACTTTCGTCTTTTCTAAGTGTTCCTGGTAACATTAGGATTTAAGTAGCGAGTAACAACTTTGTCGAAATACTTTGGGTCTCGAAGAAGTATTACTTACAGGTGTTATCTTTAAGCATATAATTCAGGATATTCCAATAGGTTTGGCGAGATAAGTTGTAGCGATCGTTGATGTTTGAATGATGATATAATACGGGACAAAGTACTATAATTTGGGTGGCATAAGATCATGGGGAAATTGGTGTGTTTTGGGTGGAATACGCTGCAGGGGTAGTCAATTGTGCGTAGGGTGGCATAACACTGAGGGGCACCTGGTGATTGTTTGGTGGTATACGTCGCAGGGGCCATGGCTGTATATGATTTAGGAGCAGGTTATAAACAAAAAGCTGCCTTTGTAAAATATTTGTATAAACAGTAAATTAATACTATCAATCTATCTTAAAGTATATTTTTTAAATATTATTCACGCGTTCGTTTTGACAATTTTGTTTAGTTACCTCTCTTTCGTGTGCGACTTGTCCGACAGGATGGATTAAGGTCAAGTTAATTTCAGATAACTGAATATCATTGAGTCATTATTTAAATGTCCTGCAATGATACAAATCTACTAATTCCAAGCAACGACTCCGCTTTTTAATTGATTATGATCAAATGTAAAATAAAAGTCGGAGTTAATCCGATAATTTTTAAAGATTTTTCGACTAGCAACATTAGTAAGCGCGGAAACTAATTAATTCCTCTCCGTTCCATTATCCTCTCAAAAGCCGACTCAAGTAGCACGATTAATATGGCATAAAATGGATTTTTTAATATTCTTCAAACAAAATGTTTTCAAATAATGATTCTGGAGCTTGACTCAAGTCCAGAAGCGCTTGAAACGAGGAAAGATTGATGAATAAACTTTTAAGAAGAATTCAAGGAGGAAATAAAATTACAAAAAACTTTTTTAATCCAATTAATAACGAAATTAAAAAGAATCCGAATGGCAATTAAAGGAATCTCGACGAAATATAATTAAATTTCATTTTCACTAAAATGGAAAACTTGACGTTTTCATAGATTTGTGATGTCCATGTTCTTAAGAAAAATTATCTAATCCAATCTTTGGGGGCTCTTGAAATTCTTTCTTTTTCCAAACATTACCTTTGTTTTTATTTTGATGAATGGACCATGTTGAAACCTGATAATTTTTCAAAACTGTGAGATAAAACTTTTATTCGAAAACATTATTCAATCTCTATTGACTTACATTGATTCCACATGATTGTAACAAGAATCTAAAAAGAAAAGTGTGGTTTCTCGAAAGCATATGTGTGCGTGCGCGCGCGCGTGTGTATATATACATATATATATATATATAGGTATATACTGATTCAGAACTAAGCGCTTATTGATATAACCCATATTTCGTCAATTTTCGAGACTTCATCCTTACCCTTGAGTGGTAAGGCTTATATAGATGCCTACAAATGCCTGCTGGCATAATAATTTACAAGGAACCACTGGATGTTTCGTGGATTTAAATATCTTACCTGATTTTTACCTGTTGTCAAGCTGCCCTGGTGAATGGTTTTGGTAACAGTAGGTTCCCTTGTAGTTTATATAAAATAAAGCAGAATGTAAACCATATGATCCATTTTTTAAGAAGCCATCTGCTTTACGATAAATAGGTATAAAGTGGGACCTTTTCAGTATTAAAATGAAAAGAATGAAGAACTTTTTATCTTCCACTAAAAGGTTTTTATTTAAAAAAAAGGCCTGTATTCAGTATTCTTTGTACAAGTACGGATTTACCTCAATAATTGCCTTTTTTATTCTCTCGCAAATAATAAAATTTTTACGCACGTTTAACTTATTCAATCTTTTCTTTGAGGCCGGGCAATAATCTTTTCAACGACTGATTAAATTTGCTACACATCACTTTTCGCATACTTGCTCCAGTGGCATTTTGACATTAAATCTTTACCAATGCAAAGATAGTGGAAGCGTTACGAAAATGGAATTTTTATCGAATTTCTCTTTCGGATAAAAAATTTCATTATCCGCACATTCATTTAATCGCTTATTGCTTCGCTCTTTGATATGGCGTTTTCCTCACATTTCACCAATTTCATCCGGATATATTGGGTCACGTTAAAATTTACGTATTAGCATATTTTCCACACCGAAGGAAGGAGTAAAGGATGTTCGTTCCTGTAATTTTATTCAGAAGTCTCATGATGTCGCCATTGTCCTAGAAAAGGAATTATCTTTAATTTTCGACGAAACGAATTTCGTGCCTTATCTTAAAGTAAGCGCAATTCTTTAGGAGAAATTTTCAATGCTTAAGGATGTTATTAATCTCTTTCGAACGGAGCTGCAATTTAAGGAAATAGTTTAAATATGAAAAACATAATTGCCTAATTCACTGTATGGTATTTATTTTTGTGAAAGGTACCCCGAAAATTTACTTAAATCTCTACCAAAGTAAGTGTGCCTCATAGCATTCGGCTGTACCAAAAATAAAAACGCTGGAGTTAATTTGACTGAACATTTTTAGAATATGCACTAGGAAACAAACGGAGTCTGAACCTCAAAACAAATTTCTTCACGTAACTACTTCAATTACAATTTTTATAATTGATGACTGTATAATAGACGAACGAATACATGCCTTATGTGCTGCTAATACATTTTTTAAACTACTCTCCAATTCAAAAAAATTATTTTATATATTATTTTACTGAGAATTTTAGAACATGCTGCTTTTTGTGACAAATAATGCAGCTTCTATTGCAAACAAAATAAGGGACATAATAATTAAAGAAGCAATACTGTAAGTTGAGTGTACCATGATCTCTCTTCGTCTTATTAAGTCATAGTTTTTAAGCGATCTATTTCTGTTGTAGTGTGGCAGAGGCAATTTGAGTTACATTAATGGGATTAACTTAACATCTGGTAAAATAAAATTGTCCCTTACGCAGAAAATACGTTTCGCCGTTACTTCCAAATAATTAACACTTTAAAGACTTTAAGAGTCGTATTTACAGGATGCTTCCCTCTTCTGATTACGCATTGCAAGCATCACGCTTAGATATCGCTCTCTTCGTGATTTTTTTTTGCTAGTCGACCGCCCACGCTCCCAGTCCACTAACCTCCGAAAAACTCTTTACTGCCTTTTTTATCCGAGCATTACCTCATAGGGCGTCTCAACTCGAGTTCCCACGGGTTTCGGGCTCATGGACCACTCCTTCCAAAAAGCGTATTCCTCCGCTCCCCTTCTCATATCGCTGAATAATTTATGAGGCGAGACCTAACCCCTCAAACTCACCCTCCCTCACCTTACCACCACCGCCTCCTCCCCTCCCCCCTCCTCCCTCCCCCGGAACTCAACTTCGCCCTATACCACTTCATCCCTCAGAATCCGCATTCGTCTTTCCCTTTCGTTTGCACTGACTCCCTTTTTCCCGGTCGAATGTGGAGGATAAATCTCTCATTTGGCACGTTGGACGAACTAAAAAGTTTCGGACACGAAAAGCCGAAATTGATTGTCCGCGCGGAAGGTTATATATTTTTCCCCTTTTTTCTCTGATGATGATCGAATTTTTTAGTTCTCGCTTTTGTTGAAACGAATCGCTGAATAAATCGATGCAGTTTGAAAAATTACGGTATTAATTTTCTTACTTACAATACGGGTGGAATTGATTGATTTTACATCCCACAAAACCAGTAGAATATCATCTTTCCTTATAGAAAATTATCGTCTTTTTGAAAATCATTATATGTTGAAGTCTTCAAAAGAATTTTCCTGAGTACTTATTGTAATAGAAGAGTGGAAACTTTTAGCCAAACAGATGGTTTTAGTCCGATCCACCAATCATTAAAAAGTCACAGTCAAATTTACTTTTGAGTGATTATTTGCTTGTTGCTAAAATGCGACTATTTAAGTTTAAGGTTGCGACCTGTGACCTCGTCATTTACGAAGAGACAGTCTTTCGCCTGCTTCGTTATAGGACGTATTCCGAGTCATCCTTCGACTCGTAAAGTAATACCCTGGTTATTTAAAACTTAAGCTTTTTCCAACCTGTCACTTCCTTTCTTCTGCACTCATCTTCTGCTTCCCCTTCCGAATGTCAACCAACTTGCCATCGGCTCCCTCTTCAAATCCTCTCTCCCTCCCCTGGTCTCTTAAAAAAAATGCCACGATGATCACTCAAGTGTTATCGTTCTTACCCTCTTCCTCTCTCCCCCCCCCCCCCTTTCTCTTGTCACTCCCCTTCCTCTCCGCCCACCTACAGTATCGGATTTGCCTTCCTAATGCATATTCAAAACTCCTCGAATGACTGGGAGTGAAAAAATCTCGAGAGATCTCCGTATAATTTATATCTCTCAAAGGATCCTTAAACTTCTCACTCCCTTTTAAAGGATGATTGTATCTAAATATGCGCGCATCTACGTTACGCGACGAGGTACGATCTTTTTACGCCAATTTCAGAGGTCCATATTTCTCATGCCTGGAGAGTAATCTGCGTGTCGGTAAAAAATGTATGTGATCATGATTTTAATTTTGTTGCCTACTATGTATTTTCAACGTAACTGCCTCTCAAATAGACCATTCTCTCCTCGTTCTCTATTTTTAATTAAGAATCAGCATTCAAACATTTTTATCGTAATACGTTGAGGATGGCTTTTCGCTTACTCAAGTCTAGCTGTTCATAATTTAAACTGCTGAGAGTTAGGTCGTAGGTGCTTTTAAAACCGTTGAGTTGGTTTAGTCTTAATTTCCACTGCCAAGAAAACTTCTCAAAGTTTCCGCACTGTTTTGCCTTTGTGTGACGCGTTTCCAGCTACAGACAAAACGGTAAGAGGAATTCTTATTAAAACTGCGCCTTAGGAAATTAAGTCTTCCGTTAAATGAAATTGAGCGTAAAATCTTGAAATGTAATCCCGAAGTTTAAACATTTAATGAATTAATAAAAGTGGTTTGAAAACTTTTTGGTTTGGTTTGGAATATATAATCCGTGGTTGAGATTTTCGAAAAAATTTGCAGAAGATCTCTGTTTACTTTCAATCTTGCGCGCTTTAGACCTCGAGTTTTATCACTTGAGTATATTTTAAAGAAAAAGGACTTAAAGTTTATTTTTCGTTACTTTAGTAACGGTCATGCAATTCGCATTTGATAAATTGTAATGAAAATATTGGAGGTGGTAGATGAAAATATATTGTGCAAAGTTGGGTAAGCACATCACATGAAGTTTTCCTATTATAACTTTCACCCATCCGAATTTAAAGTTTTAATGGTAATTTTTATGGACGCTATAAATCTCTGCAAAACAAAAAACGCGGTTCCCCTAGAGTCTAGTTTATCCTTCCGTGACTAAGAAAATTAAATTTCCAAAAATAATTGCACACATAATTTTATGAATTGTTTTTCACCTCGTAGCTTCCGTTCATGTTTTTTCCTATTTTACTTTAGAACGTCATTATCTGTAAAATATTTGCCCGAAATCGAACGGAATAGGAATGGAACCGGGGTTTTTAAATCTTTAGGCGTGTTTAAGTGGGATGAAATATAAGGTTTGCCGCAAGCATTGTCGCGATAAGATTATCAAATACTAGTATCGCAATACCCCGCCGCGGTTAGATAGCGTCGGTTTATTTATGTGCGCGGAATACGATTTTTACTTTCCCCATACGTAGTATGGGGAAAGTATTGTGATCACGAAAAAATCGACTTCGAGATTTCCACTGAAATACAGGTTTTGAGGTCCCTAGAACCGTTTAGACTATTTTCGGAATGATGTGTGTGTGTGCATGCGTGTGTGGGTGGGGGGGGGGAGATGGATGGATGTCTGTATGTGATTGTGGGCGCTCTTACTCAAAAAGTACTTATCATATTAATACCGAATTTCATATATAACACTTTAGCATGAGCACAAAGAACTGATTAGTTTTTGCACAATACCGGTTAAACGGAAGTCGAGGTTTATTCGAAACCCGATTCGGTTTTTGCGATATTTCTCCGATAATAAGTCATTATTGTATACATTGACCATTACAAAAAATGTAGAAAATATAATTTCCTATATCTTTTATTTGAAACAATTTTCCATAGCAGTTATTGTTTAGGAATTATTTATAAATACTCGGTTTTTTCGGTTTCCGTCAAATATCTCAAAAACTTTATATGTAATCTTCGTGAGGACCAAAGTTGTAGAGAATAATATTTCTTCCAAGTTTTGTTTGAAACAAATTTTCGTAGAACCATCCATTTCGGAGATATTTTGCTTTTTCTAAATTTCCAGTATACAGCGCCACCACCATGTAGCGGTGAATTCCGTAAACATATTCAAAATATAATTTACGGCAATAAGGACGACTGTATTCTTTTACGATAAGAAATAATAATTTTGCCTTATATTGCTATTCATAATAATTTAAATAGCTATAACCAAATATGGAGAAAGTCATGTGTTGGTCACATCAGATTTTATTCTTGTTCTCTCCCTCTCTCTTTCTCGATTTCCTTTTCTTTTCTAGTCCGGAGTGACCCCTTTCGATCGACTCGGTCAGCTGACCGAGTAAACTCCTCCTCCTCTCCCGCCCTCCGCACGTATTTCAAAAGTTTCCTCTCCGTAGGATGCTTTCGACCCAATAAAGCTTGAAAGGTTTTCCGAATTTTCTGTCGAAGAAGAAAAGTTAACCGCCTCCCTTTCTCTTATTTTCTTCTTGGCGGAATTCTTACACCCTTACTTTCTATTCATCGTCTCTCTCTCTTTCCTTTGCCTTTATACATTTTCCCTTCTCTCTATCCCTCTTGCCTTTCGTTGTTTGGAGTCATTTTGATTCTCAACTGTACAAGTTGAGTTACAATCTTTCTGGCCTTTTCTATTATTTTCTTTTCCGTTTCTCTTACTCTCTGTTCAATTTCCTTTCTCTGTCTCCCTTTTCCTCCGTAAACAATCTCTCGCGTTTCTTTTGTTTAAACTCTTTCGCTTCTCTTTTCTCACTTTCTTAGCTTGTATTTTCAAATTTTTCTAGTCTCTCCTTTTAAGAAATTTGAGCGTATATTATTTAAAACTTTTGCGAGTCCTTGGTTCATAGAAATACGTTTAATTTTCAGCCTTTACTATTTAAAATTCTTCTCGTCATCTTCTTGTTAAAGGATATGCACATTTTCTTCTTAACTCTGGTTGAGTTTCTGTATAAAAAGTATAGATGCTTTGAGTTTTTTGTCGTTTGAGGCAGTAATGCTCTCTCAAAATGAAATAATTGTATTATTCTGCAAGCATAGCAAACTCTAAAACTCTGTAAAAGGGAATTTTTTGTATTAAGGTACAACTGCCCTTTTAAATATGTATCACATTGAAATGAGCGTAAGTAAAATGTCGTAGTAGTGAGTAGAATTATATTAGCAGAATAATACTTATAAATTAAAATATCAATGTTATAGATCTTTAAACATCCCTTGCATTGCCGAAATATATTTCTATCTACCTAACCTTCTTTCCACGACATAATCGCTAAAACGAAATAGATGAATACCATTAATGAAAGACCTTATAAAAACCGTGACCTTAAAGGAGCGTACGAAAAACCTACGACCATTTACAAAGGTTCATGGATGTGACTAAATGCCAAGGACGTAGAAGTTTACGAAAGGTCCACGACTGAAGACCTTAGCCCACACACCATTAAGCAAGCTGAATGAAGTCTCAATTTTAGCTCCATTTTATGTAGCAACGGTATGAGGTAAAGGTTGGACGTCTTAAAGAGCTTCCGTAAAGAAGAAAACTTCTTCGATCAGTTCCAATTATTTCACCGAACCCCGTGAACAGTTAAGAAACGTTTCCACGAAAAAAATCCGACATATTTTTATATACGGAGCGTTTTCCTATGCTTTAATAGCGTTGTATTAGAGAAGCCTATTATTTCCGAATACTTTCCTCTTTATAAAACCTTAATGGGTACTTACGTATTAACGGGGAGCCCAACTTAATACGTAAGTACCGATTGGTTTCTACCAAGATATCTGTAGTCTACAGAGGAATTATATCTCGCTTGACTGTTGCGCCGCAATTGGAGAGGATATTGGCGAGCCTTCGGCTCGCTTTGTTTTTATTTTAGTTGTCGACTCCGGGCGCTACCGCGCCCTTCGCCTCGCTGGAACCAAACTATCCCTCCCCGTTTTACGGTGATCGGGTTTGTAAATGTCGCTGCAGGCCGATCAGTCGAGACGCTTTTGATACCATTTTAGAGGAAATTGCTAAATAATAGCCACCAGAAATTAAAATGTGACTTTTTTTCAATTTTTGTGTAACAAGTCATTTAAATATTAACTGGTTTCTTTTAATGTTGTTCTTAAAAATTAAAACAATTTAAATGGTATTTGTTCCGTATTTATATTTTTAAGTTGGGCTCCCCGTTAATAAGTACCCCTAAATGCATGTAAAAAGTGGCAACATTCTTAAAGCCTTTTCCACTTTAGCTTTGTATCTAGTTGAATACGTGGGAATTCATAACTAAATTATTATTTCACTATTACATCACGTCCGATCTAGGCTCAAAACCATTTTTAATACGATGTCCGTCTTCTACTAATTCATCCACATTCGTCTTCGCGCGGAGGGACATTATTCAGCCTTCAATTGTTTGCCCCATTAATTGACAGCGCTGGGAACACTCGCCCTGCATACCGATTGCGTACAATCATTTCTAGCCCTCCTTTACCTAATTGATTGCCTACGTGATTGAAATATCCCCCGTAATTTACGTCCTGTACCGAAGGATTCCATTCTAAAGTGCCTCTTTAGCTTGCCACTCACGTTCTATTCCGAGAACGAGCGCATCTTTTTAACTTTCTATTCCAGACATCAGTCAAGTGACACGCGCGAGATCCAGACGCGAGAAGAGTATTACGACCGTCTTTGGGGTAACTGATCTTCTTCTTTTTAGGAGAAAAAATTCATAAAGCAAATTTAATGTTAAATTGTAAAATAAAGCGTAAATTTTCGAAGTAATACATATGAAGTTCTCCGTCGCATCTGGTGATTTTTGACTGTTATGACAACAGTGATCGAGAATGATCGATTTGAATGTATCCGTTAGACGGACCCGATTTTGAGATAAATTTTATAAGCGGGTAAGCACTATTTTTCAAATACTCTAAAAGTATCGAGTGTAACGACCCTTAGTCTATGTCGTCTAATATGCTTTGTGTGTTGGATATCTCGAATTGTTAAAATAAGCCGTGCAGCTTAGGAACAGGTAGATAATTAGTTCACTAGCGAATTATTGAACTCGACCTCTATCTGAAAATTACCTCCAGAATAAGTACCTAAGTATCAAAAATTGAAAAATAATGTACTTAACATTTTTATACTTATTATGACTGTTGGAGATGACAAGTACTTAATTTGTCAATATGTTGATGCATGCGTACTAGTTGTGGAGGGTAGATGATAGTTATTCTTGCTAGCGTTTAAGACTTCACTGGACAGTATGTTGGAAATGGAAACAGCCCCAAGTTTAAGTATGTATGTTGGTTTGTATTTCAAGATTGTTAGGGAATATACTGCAGTCACCATACTCTTGCAAGGGATATTCCTTTCAAAGTTTTAAAATAATCTGAAATGAACTCAAAAGCGATATCCTCAAAGACCACCAAATGTTTCATAAATGTACTACGTATCAACCCCGTAACTAGATATTTTAGCGCCCGGGGCAAACTACTAAATATGCGCCCGCTCCCCCTTCAAGAAATTATTTTATCTAGTTTATTTAGTTACTGTTTGGATTTTTTGCGCCCCTTACTTAGTTGCGCCCGAGGCAGATGTCAAGCTTGCCCCACCCTAGTTACGGCACTGCTACGTAGCAACGGGTTGTGTTACAATATAAACTGTTCATTGCGTCTAAATATGCCATAAAAATCTATTTGCAAACATGCGAAAAAGTCATACGCCGGTTCTTTAGTCTAGGATCTACTACCATCGCTTCTCTTTTAAAGATAATCTTACGGTAGGCATTGGACTTTAAGATTCTGAAGAGTATTCGTTTTGTCAATCCAATATTCCCGAGCAAACAACGTTATGTTTCCCATAAACCATTTCTGGGGGAAAATGTGTAAATAAGTTTGCGTATGGGAGGGAAAATCGAATAAAAAATAATATGCGAGCCAATGTGAGAGGAGAAAAAGGAGCTTGCGTTTCGAAGACGAAAATCGATATACAGGAGGTGTGAAGCGGCTATTCAGGGGAGAATATAAGCTCAGTTTACGGTAAGGGATATAAGACGTGCCTGTTTTGGTTAACCCGAAAAGTTTCCATACATCTAACAGACCATGCAAAATGCTGATTTTTTCACCTTTTTTATGATTTTCTTTCTTTTACGATTTAATGCTCGTAAGATTTCTTCGGTGGTAACATAAGTTGAACCACATATAATATACGAGATTACTAATATTGATTTTATAAAGTTAAATTTCCAGAAATTACGATAGCTGAATGGACTTTGACTCGAAACAACATCTATTATAGGATTAGAGCATTAAAATAATTTAAGTGATATATCTTAATATACGAAGTTATACATTGTTTGCATTTTTTAAATTTTACCTCTAATTGCCGAACAGTTTCTTTTGGAATATTATGGTGAATAATCTCGGAGACAGTTTTTAAGCTATTTTAGCCTTATGACGTGTTAACTGAGGGTGAATTAATTGATTTATAATATTGACGGCAATTTCATATTTTTTAAATCTACTACTCTAAAGAACAGCCAGTTTATTAAAATGGGAGTTGAAAAATATCGGTTTAATTTGGTCACTAAAAGGATTTACATTCGTTCATAACACTATGTATTTCCTGACCGTTCTGTAATTTCTGAATATGGATCGCAGTTAATGACTTTATCTCTGAAATATTAACGTAGCGCAGCGTTAAATTAATCGAATGTAAAAATAATCTCAAAGAGGCACAAAAACCAGAATTTGAGAGAAAAAATCCAATTAACGAGAATTTTTGCTGGGATATTTAAATTAAGTTTTGCTGGGACGAGTGGATACTCGTCCCAGCAAAACTTAATTTAAATATCGGGAAAACTAATTTATACATATAAAAAAAACGTAAAATAATCGCAATTTGAAATTTTTCTAGTAAAAGTTTTCAAAATCAATTACAATTTGAAATTTGTATTATTATTCTTATAAAGGTAGGCATGACATGAGGAAACACATACACGGTCCATCGATTCATAAAATATTCTTATGATAATAAACCATTCCCAGAGAAGTCAGGTAATTTTTATTAGAATATAATATTTTTATTTTAAATTAACTAAACACTTTATTGCGAAAAATGAGTTTACTATTTCATAATTTAATTATTATTTTAACCATAATAACAATTAATTATTTGAAGATATTTAATTATTTACCAAATATTCACATTTCTTATATACCTAACAGTTAATAATTCTCCCAAAAATTGATTTCTCCCTTGATTTTTAATTCTATATTTATCCCAATCCTCAGCATTTTCGCTAAATAAAATCAAAAATAAAAACATTAAACCCGGTGTTCCGGATTAAGTTATATTATCAATGTTAAAATGAACTGGAAATATAAAAATGGTACTAAAAGAATAGGATATTTACAGCTGCACGGAAAGGGAAAACTTTGTGTATCTAAAAATAGTAATAAAGTTTATTATGATAGATTCTTTCAGGTGTACTAGTAAAATTTTTTCGAAGGTAACAGAACGCAGCACTTCAAGCATATTTCCTGACTAGTAGTCCAAATTGGTAGTGGTAAATCTGCAAGTTGTACCTATTGAAGTAGGAGGTAGGAAACTGTTGCATCCCTCATAAACCGTATGCTTGTGATTCGGTTCATATACTGTTTCATTTTGTGCCCAGTGAAAATGTAGTCTTCCTTATAATATGTAGTATGCTCGCAACTTAACTGTCTGAAAAATAACATTTCTCGTCTCATATCTTTCACTGTATGAAGGAAAGCGTATGCGCTTTTTGAATCGGTTTAACTTAAAATGACTTTTTTTATTATGTACAGTTCTATTCTGCATAGCGTGACAAACAGCTGAAAGTAGAGGGGGAAGAGATTTTCATTTAATAAAAAGCATTGGTAATTTTTCAGGTGATGTGAAATTTCAGGATATTCCAGTGAATTTAGTTTTTATAGATACAGGGGTAAATTATGAGGAGTGATTTGTTAGAAAACTAGAAAAACGATTTTCGGTATTTATTGGGTCTGATTTTGAAATTTATACGTTTGGTTAATGTAAACAGCATTATAATCTTCACGTGATAGCTTATATATACCGCCCTTAAATGCCTGATATATTGGGGTCATTATTGTGTATCTGGAGTTTGGTCAAAATTTGTCTGTGATTTAAAATGTTTTTGATTCTTTTAACACGAAGAAATTGAAAGTTGCGGATCGTCGCGTGATTTAGTATGTATTTATTTGAAATTTATTTCCCAATTTTCCTTGAGGATGTATGCGGAAACTATTCACTTAGCGTAAATAACATTATTAAAAAATGTAACCCTCTTTCATTGATAAATTTTTCTTTTGTTTTAATATTAATCTTTAAATTGTTCTTTTCCAAAAATTTTCAACGATATAATCATTTCATCGTTGTCACTCTTTGTCCGCAGATATGAAAAGTATGAACATTTTCAGGGCAAATTTACTCTCGCGTTTCATTCGAAAGGATGTGATGTTACGTTAAAGACTATCTCGTTTTAATCAAACGAGAGAAACCTTCTCTACCAACCGATGAGAATAAACCACAACCATTTACCTCCTCCGGTACCTACATTTCGAAATTGCGAATCTCGTAAACCTAATCGGTTATCGGGAATTTAGCGCGCAATTCTCCCTTTTAGTTTCAAGAGGAAGAAGTCCTTATACACACACTCCCTGCGACCGTAATGGATTACTAAGGGGGAAACTCGGTCGCTAGATTGATTGGAGGCAGTTTAGCGAAGGACGGATGGAAAAGATGATGAGAAGAGAGGAGCTAGTAGGTGGGCGTTGGAAAGGTTCGGATGATTTGCGAAATCGGAGGGTGAAGTAGTAAAGGTAGAGCGGCCCGTAATGAGGGAACTAAGCTGGGGTGAGGAGGAGATGTAAAGGAGAAGCTGCGCATAACGGTGGGCAAGGAAAGGGTACATACATAGATAGAGAATGGGTGATTAATGAAGAGGGAAGAGATTGGATCGAGGAGAATTGATTGCGCGGCGAAAGGAGATGTACTACGACCGATAATGAAATAACGCGCGTGTTCTCCTTTTACGGATTAACGAACGTGAGCGTAAAGAAAAATCATCGGCTCTTAACAGGTTTGAAACGTGCGGTTTTGTTCACATGCTTCAATAAAAATTTTTTATGGGTCTTTGGGAGTTGCGCGTTAGTGGAATATTTCGCAATAAAAAGTAAATAATGTTTAAATATTGTGACTTTTTGCGCGTTTTCGCGATCGTTCGATGGAAATGTCAGGGTTCACATTAATAGTACTAATACTTGCGAAACAAAGAGCGGGTAAGATGAAAATTTATTTTTATGAATTATCATTCATATTTCGTGGACTACTCGGAAATTCGACACATCTTTAGTGAAATCGTTATGCGCGCTTTGATCTTTAAAAGTGCACTTCTCTCATTTACATATGAATCATCGAGGGACTAATGAATTTCCATCTCAGTAGTTGAAGTTTGTTACCTAAGTGACAACTGCGTCTATTGCTTTTTGAATAAAAAGTTTAAAAGCTTATGTAAAACGGAAGCGGCCAATATTTCCGAGAGAGGTCTTTTTTATCTCTTTCATCTTTAACCTCTCCATATTCGTGGGAATTTCACCGAAATAACGATTGCAGAAGGCAAACGAGTTCGGAGAAAACTTGAGCGTGACCCCTCTCTTCCCACCCACTCCCCAATGGGAAGAGAAAGATGGTTAAAATGCTGAATTAAGTAATCTTGAGCGATTCATTTTGAAATTTTACTCCTTAATTAAGAACTCTTTTCTGCATTTCTTAGAATTTCGGTACGTTTTTGCAAAATGAGTCGCTTTAAACGTTTGGACGAAAAACCTATGGAAGTGGAAAACTTATTAAGTATTTTTGGTCATAATTCGGGAGAGAGTTTTTTAACGTTAGCTTAATCCGCTCGTGGCCTGATTAGGTCTTATCGATTGCATCCTCATTTTTCGTTCTTTGCTTTAAACATTGGCAAAATGGGTACGAGAAAATAAAATTTCACCTCCTTAAATAATAAAGAGCGCAAAAAAAAGAAACCTTAACTCTCTCGGTTTACCGCATTACGAAATTTGCCGTCATCTCTATGACCTCCTCCACTCCCGACTTCTCTCCGTAACCATGGAAACGCCCTCCATATCTCTCCCTCTCACTCCTCCCCCCTTTGTTTCCGCGCTCCATTCTTCTTTCCCCTTTTTTCTCTCCCTCCCCCCTCCATCCATCGCTCAACATAACCCACTTCACCCTCACCCCAACCCCAAAACAACGCGGGAAACCCCATAGCTGGAGAACCCGGCCAATACCACTGTTGCTGGCTCCCGCCGCATGCGATATCAGCGCCGTTTCCGAAACGCTGCTGTAGGGATGATTCGAGTGCTCACATCGAGGGAGAGGCTTTGAAAAAAATGTAAAAAGGGAATTCTCGTAATAAAGGGTAAAAAAAAAGGAGGGGGTCGAATATTACTCTGTCTTTCTGTCCTGCCAACATGTCTCCCTTCAAATCTCCCTACTTGTGCATACTTGAATCACCCAACTCTCTCTCTCTCCCTCTCCTTTCCACCCTCTCTAATTCCCTCTTATCCTCCCCTCTACCTCTTTTCTGCCCCTACTCTCGTTCTCCCTTTGAAGACTCACTTCATACGCCAGCCCCCCATACCTTAAACCTTCCAGCCTCACCTAAACGTCAGTCATTTTTCATCCAGGATTTCCGTTGCCTCCTGTGCGGTTCTCTTATTTTTCCTCACACGCAAATTTCGTCTGGATAGGATATTTCCCCATCTTCTTTCGTTAAGGTGTCCAGAATCTCTAACGGGATATATTTTCGTGTATTTTCGATTCGGTTTTCAACCGTAAATATGAGTAAGTCGACCCATCTCCATTGTCCATTTACCCGTGCTAGTGATCGAGTTCACGCAGCAGTTTTCCCTTGTTTATTTCATGGAGGATTAATCGCTTTGTAAATCAAATTCGTTCTTGTCTGGCACAGAGTTTTTAGGTATTTTTATGAAGGTAAATCCTTCAAAATCTGGGGATTATTTCCATCGACCCACTCGCTTTCAGTTTCGTTTGCTTTGAAAGATTAAGGAATTGTTTTTTTAACACAAGAACGTCTGAACATGGCGTACCCCCTAGAACGGCGGACGGGACAAAAATGTCCTATACGACAAAGTCGTACAGTCGCAGTATTAGGTTCAATTTTTATGAACGTTGTAGTCTCTACATTACTAATTGCATAGTTTAGCATGCTGTAGAATGTAGCGTTGCACCGTACTCAACTGAAACGCTCCAGTAAATTAGCCCGCAAACAGTGCTGCAGGAACTCGTTCTAACCTGCATCACACTGCGGGAGCAAGTGGAAGGTGGGAAGGGTGGGGCTAGAAGTTGGACTGGCGAAAGATGAGAGGATAGGAGGGGAAGGGCATGCCATAGTCTACAACAATGCTACAAAGCCGCCTACATAAGAATAATATCACAGAGAATGTGAAACAAAGTAGTAACTCATTTTGGGACAAAATTGTCCCATCCGCCGTTCTAGGGTAAAATGATTTTATAATCCTTAATATTGAGGGGGGGATGTTCAAAAGTGTAGAGTGGAATGCAACCCTCAAATGATTAAAAGTCACTAAATCACGACTAAATTAAACCGGAATCACAGAAACTGTAGAGGACGTAACATCAGAATGGGACAAAATTGTCCCGTCCGACGTTCTAGTGTTAAATAACCTTGGTGATGAAATAAAAATCCCAAAAAAGTATTTCACATAGTTACGCATGTAAAAGTCATCTGTAATCCAGCGATATTATTTAATTTTTACTATCTCGTACACAAAAAGTGTTACTGAATACATCTTTTAAAAAATATCTTTCCAATGACCGATTTCGAACATCCTAGGTTTCACATGAATACAGCAGTTGATGATATGGTTTTAGAGCCAAAGGCGGGTTTTATCCATTATTATTTCATTTATTTACTGTTATAGTCCCAATTTGAGTAGAAAATGCCTGAATATTTTAAAATCAGGCTATCGTGATTTTTATGGATAATTATTTTTATACAGTTTAAATAACTCAATCTATAATTGAAATATAGCGATTTGTATGCAGTTACGTCAATAATTTTTTTGTGTTGACTTTCAATTAAAATTCATTGCCAGATTACCAAATATTTGAATAATGAAGAATTTATTGATTTTAAAATTATTTATTATCAAGAGAAATTTTCTAATTAAGTTACATTGTATATTTGCATTGAATAAATTACTTTGTATTCACTCTACTGAAGAACCATCGCATAATCTAATTTTTTAAAGCTCATATATACAATAAAACTCCACAGCTGATTAAAATAGTAGATATGCTGTAATAGCAAAAATAGTATACGATTACATTTTTAGGCGCGTTTCGCTTCCAGCGTGAGCGCCTATTGCCGTTGGTCTGTCCGTCCGTCTATGTCTGTCTGTCTGTCCGTCCGTCCGCGTGTTCGTTCTCGGCTTCTACCGAAGGGATTTTCATGAAATTTTATATTTAGGGCTTACTATCCAAGACAATAAGAAAATCGCAAAAATGAATCACTGAAGCGAATCAGAGTTACCACTTTACTGGAGACAAAAAAT
The DNA here is from genome assembly GCA_036926305.1 of Uropetala carovei. Taxonomy (NCBI): domain Eukaryota; kingdom Metazoa; phylum Arthropoda; class Insecta; order Odonata; family Petaluridae; genus Uropetala; species Uropetala carovei. Next base: position 2,719,705 of record JAXCHB010000089.1, on the reverse strand, counting down.
GAACTTTCCGTCATTTCTCGTGAAGTATTGCTCATATCAAAATATTTTTCAAATAAAGCTTGTAGAACTGGTAAATTAGAGTATTTCTTTTCCTATACATTTTTATCGTAGGAGTATTCGTTATCCATAAAATCGAACAAGAAAGTCTTATTCTTGCATGGTTACTTCTTCGTTGTTGCTAACTCGTTTCTTTAGAAATTACTTGTTTTCGTACCCTGAGATTAGATTATTTTGAAAGGTATAACTTTGTCCGTGAGCATATTTTAAAACAAAAATGCCATAGCAGAGTAACTTCTGTACTACAATTCATAATTAATGATAACTGAACGGGGAAAATAGTAAGACCCAGACAACTTTTCCAATTCCTTCGTTAGCCTAAAATACGAAACCCCATTAAGGTTGATTGGTTCAGGGAAAAATACGATGTAAAAGTAACTTTCGAAGCTGTGACGTGCGAGTCTGAAAACGAAAATTAACAGAGGGGATAATCGGGAAAAAATCGGTGACCTTTTTCTCTTGCAACTTTGACATCGTTGGACGGCTACGTTCTTTTTTTTCTGCGCAGACGAAATTTTAAGCACTTTTTTAATTTGGCAAAGTAAAAGTCGGAATGAAAGCTTCCTTAATACGGAATGGAGGAAATAAAAATGATAATCTGGAGATGAGCTGAGAGTTCGAAAGAGTTGACGGAGTGGATTCATCGAGGCAAAGAGGGAAAGAGAGTGATTTTTTTTTTAAATCTGCCAAGGATTACATTAGGAGGAGGGATTGGCGTAGGCAGCTGAGAAAAAGGAAAGGACAGAAGATGGACAAACCCGAGTAAATAAGTGAATTGGATGACAGAAGTCTGAACATATTTGGCAGTACTAGGGGATTTCAAAAAGTAAATAAATACCGCTGAACGAAGAACGAGGAAGAGAGAAACGCCGATTCCCAAAATTCGTGGTTAATTGAAAAATTTTATCAGAGTGAAAGTCGCTCAAATGAAATATTGATGGAAGAAGATAATTGCTTTATAGCTTCGACGATCAAAGTTAATTATTAGGCAATATTTACTCTTGATAGTTCGTCACAAAATGAATCTTTTTAAGGTAATTGGTGTAGATAACAACTGATTTCCCCGAGCGTTATTACTGATTTGGTTTTTGATGTGAATCTTATTTTTCTACGCTAATTGCTTTTTCTTCCTCATTTGGAATTGCTGGATCGTGCATTGTTTTCATCATGCGACAAACCAGTTTTAAAACACGAACACGACCCGTTAAGCGACCTTTTTCGCTTCTGTGCATCCTATCCCAAATAATTTACTCGTTTTTTCCTCGTAAAAGTCGAAGCAAGATAGTACAAAAAACCCTTTTCCCATAAACAAGAACAATTCAATTATTTATCGCAAGCAGAATTAGATCATCCATCCTTTTCCCAACCCCACGAGCGAATTCTCTCTCTTTTTTTTTCCTTCCAAAACAAGCGAACTATAAAGATTCCTTCTCGCGTCGTAACAAGGACCTCACATCCATCTCCATACACACCCAATAAATCCGACCCTCCAACTTCGCAACGCCCCCTTTCTCTCTCTCTCTCTCTCCCACTCTCATTCTGTCTAAGATACTTCCCCTCCCCTATCTCCCTCTTTTCATATATCTTTTTCTCTCTCTCTCTCTAATTCCTGCGAAGCGATACATTCCAGTCATCACCTAATCTTTCATCCCTTCGTTTCCTTCTCCGCCTCTCGAAAAAATATTCCCACCCCTCGCGTGCGACCTCCGACTCCATTACGTGGGCACATCTTGTGGAATTCCAGCTCCAACCTCCTCCCCGTGCAAAATTCCCATAGCACCTCATCCTCTTTCTCTCTCTCTCTCTTGGGTGCTTTCCGTCTACATCTCTCCCCCCTTCCCCTCCCCTCCCCCCCTCTTCCCCCTCCCACCCTCTCCTACTAATCTCGGAACGGGGCGTGGAAATTGCGGTTGAATAAAATATAAGACCGAGGGAGTGAGATAGGAGAGAGAATGAGAGAATCCACGTCCCGTCGTTTCTGTTTTTTTTTCCCCCCGGTAACAACTATATTAGGATTCTCCCACCACTCTCCTTGCTTAAATTCTCATTCTCTGAAAAACATCCCCCTCCGCGCTTCCTTCACCTCCCCCTCCTCCCTCCTCCCTCCTCCTCCCTCCTCCTCCCTCCTCCCCCCTCTCCCCTCCTTTTTCCCAGAAATTCTCCAATCTCTTCCGATTTCCCGTCTTTCTTCCTCTTTTATCTCCTCGCCATTAATCCCCTTCCGTGTTTACTCCCTCTCCCTTTTTATCCTCCATTCTGGTTAGTGGAAGAGGGAAGGACATCGGGAGGAAGTAAAAAGTCATATAAAGCCGCGAGCAGATAGATATTCAGGTGCCTTGAAATAGGGAATTGTCCCGTGAGCCGAAACGCCTTTCTCCCTCGCTATTTCGAAGCGTTAAGGTTTTAGGGATTCAGTCGACACGTGTAAGAAATAAACCTTCGCTTTTGTTCATTGTTTGTCGCGTAAGACAAACGAGTCGATTTTTTAAATAGGCAGGAAAAAAATCTCGAAATAAAAATGCGATCTTCTTGTCGATGGGAAAATGAGAAAAAGACGAAAGTAATTTTTCCACGAGATTTCACTCCATTGAATGCATTCCTTTAAAAAATGTGCTCTCGTGGTTTCGCGAAATATTTTTGAATGTTCGTGAAAGGAAAAGATCGCCGGCAATGAATATGGAATGATTATTCGGTAGCTCAAAATCTAATTATTCCATTTCTTTGTGTATTCAGAGGTATAAAATTTCTGTTAGAATAAGATATTTCATTGAAATAAAAATATTAATCGGCTTATTTGCCAGCAGTTATTCATACAAGTAAAACTATATGCATTCATTCTATTATTTTTTAACGTAAGGACGCCCCTACATGAGGATTCAAGCCTTTTTTGTAATATGTTTTTTTAACACAGCCAGATAATAAGAATTGGAATCATATCGATTGATATTATTTGAATTGTTTTTTTTTACCTTTAGGCCTTTCTCTTACACTTAACTCCGAGGACTGTTTTAAGACTCTCATATAAAATGCCTCGCATCGCGTTTTGTTTGTTTTCCCCGAACAAACAGGCCGTAACACGTATTCTTTACTGCTTCCGCAATAAATTCCACATTTCGGAGAAAATTGTTTACCTACGGGATAAATATCTCACTCGCTAATTCGGGTTTCCTTCCCTTCCAAGTTTCTCCAGAATTCCACCTTAAAAAGACCCCCATTCTCCTTCCACTCTCTTTCGCGTTCGCTCGTCTTGTCTCTTTTCCCCCTTTCCGCCATCAACTCCAATTCTTTCCCTTACTCTCTTTTACTCTTTGAAACCCGCCTTTACTCCCACTCCGTCCTTTTCTCTGCCTTCCATCTATTCAAGCAAGGTTCTCTCCCGCACATATCCACATTTCCTCTTACGTGTTTCTTTTATCTTCTTTTCCCTTTCGCACTGTCCTTACGAATTAGCCTTTTTCCCGTTTTCGCGTAATCTATTTTGCCCCTTCTCCCTCTCTCTCTCTCTCTCTTTACTTTTTTTTCTGGAATGAGATAATCGTCCATCCATCCCGTGTCTATTTACTCGTGGCCTCATCAGTTATTTCCCTTTGTTAACGCTAGTATGCCTTCTTATGCATAATGCAGGCAATTTTTATCTTTTTCCTTTGTGAGTGAGTTGTAAAAAAAAGATGAATGACTAAGAACGAGTTCGCAACCCAACCTACTTAAACTCGCTTGTAAATTTTGACGTGGAAATTGAAAACGACATTTTTATGTGTTTTTGTCCGATTTTATTTTTGAAATATTCGTTCCTGTTGATGCCTCTTGTGTTAAATTGCGAATTTTATTCCTGAAAGGTGTTAATTTTACCTTATTCCTTTATTGCGTGCAGTGTGTAGCGTAGTTTTTCTATCTGCAGATTAAATCGTGTAGGACTTTTTATGATTACTTTTATATGCTGCAAGTTGAATTCAATGGTAATGGTATTTCTAAAAAGTCTTACCAATTTTATCTTCCCGTTAGTGATGACGTAAATGGTTAAATGTATTTATTTCGTTAAATGGTTAATCGCAAAGACCATAAATATTTAACTCGCTGAGTAAAAGCATATTCTTTTCATTAATTTTCCGTTTTAAAAAGTCTTTATACAGAAAGAAATTTGTGCGATATCCTATCAGCTCGATTTGAATTAAGATGACTGCTTCTTAAAAGCTCCAGGTGAGTGGATACGCTTCCATAATTGGGAGATGGTTCAGCTTTACAGTGTAATTTAAATCCATCACTCGTAAAAAAAAGATAGGTGTGATGGAGCATTCCTCCCTTTCTTCGGACATTTTTCGGCGAGAGAATTTGCTTACTCCCTTATTTTCCCTCGGTCGAAAGACGAATGCGAAGGAACGAGGGAGAAAGGGAAAGGAGGGGCGGAGGAAGAGGTGTACGTGGAATAACGTCGGGGTGCGAATTTGCGAGGGTACGAGAAAAGGATTCGTTCCAGTGCTGCGATACTCAAGAACGAGTCACCCTGTATTCGGTAATGAAAGACCCAACAAAAAAATGCCCCTTTCTCCTTCATCCCCCCTCTCTCTCTCTCTTCCTTTTTATTTTTAGGGGTGAGTTTCATCCCCCGTTTTATCTTCCCCCCCTCCCCCTCCCCCTCAACGCGCACCGCTCGTCTCCACTCTCCCCTCCCATATCCTCAGTCACCCTCTTCTCCCACTCTCTTTCCCTCCCTCTCCTCCTCCCCATTCAACAAACCGCCTCCCTCTTATTTGAATATTCCTCCTCGCTTTAATGGAAGAAGGCAGACTTCCACCCCACTCTTCATCGGCGTAAGAATGCCCTTCTTCTTACTCCTTCACCCTCCTTCCACGCGTTATGTATCCTCTCTCTCTCTTTCCTCCCATTTAGCGAATCCTTTTTTTTTAATAATATTTTTCTCTGGAGCTTTCTGGGGCTCGTTTTTTCCCCTCGACGTATGTTTTCCTTTTCTCCGCCCACTTCATCCCCGACACCTGAGCCTTACGCGTCCTCTGCCTTTTTTTTCGGTCGTAACGGAGACGTTTTCAATTCCGCGCGCGCGGAACGGGTCCCGCTTATTTATTTATCTTTTTTAGCCTTCCAGGGATTGCCGGAAAAGTATCCCAACCTTGATTTATTTTCGCGCGTTAAGATGCTTAAATTGTTTTTTAAGTTGGACAGGTTTCCGTGGTTTCCTCTTTTGGGTTTTAGAATCCGAGTCTTTTCCGCATTCTTCGGTCGTTTTATTTTGCACCCAATTTTTATTCATTTTAGGTGGGAAGCAGAGCGAACTACAAATTCTGCCTTCTTTTTTTTTTTACCTTCCGAGTCTGAAACGTCGCTCGCGTCTGCTCTTAATCGTCGGTTTGTACAGTATCTAAACTTATAACAAGCTACCAGCGATGTGGCGTCAATTATTTCGTTCGAATGCGTGCCGTGTAGACCCGAAAAGTGATCAATTTCGTCAGATATCGCATTTCCATCCGTGATTGTTTATTAAACGGAAGAATTGAGTTTTCGATGGTTTCCACGGATCGGCGAAATCAAATCACCGTCGGGCGCGTTTTAGCGATCGGAATAATTTCGCTCGCCCGCCACTCCTCCTCCGTCCAGTTTAAAAATGACGGATTCAATCGAAAAATTCCTCGAGGTGTCAAGAGTGAAATGAAAAAGGCGTATGCGGGGACCGTTAATTTCCGCTCGACCAGCTCTCTCTCTCGTTTTCCACGCGAAAAAGAGAGAGAGAACAGGGAGTCTGCAAAACAATCGATGCGCCCTTTGTTCTCTCTCTCTCTCGACGCGAGGAAACGCCGCTTTTGTCTCTAGCGTCCCGTCGGTCGCAACAGAGGAAGAGCAGATGGGAAAATGGGGAAAAACAGAGGAAACGGAGAACGGCGCCTGAAATCGGGCGTCACCCGATGCGATTCGTACTTAATCGCGGAAAGCGTCGCTTTGTTGCTAATTGTCGAGACTTCCCCGCTTTGGGTGAATTTTATTTGTTGACGGTGGTTTCGTATTTGGTGCATAAACATGTCGCGAGTCGTATTTAAAAAGTTGCCGATAATTTTAAAGCTGATAAACTATCGGTTAATAAGTTTAATTTATTGAAATTCATTTGTCTAAGCCTCGAGTTGCGTTAAGTGCGTTTTTTATTGCTTTTGGGAATGTTTATTCATTAAAGAAAACAAAACGCTTGTTTGATCTGTCCATCTCAACGTATAAAACAGACCATATTACAGGGCGGATTTCGTTAAATATTGTTTATCAGGAGTTATTTGCAAGAGGTAAACTAAAATAGCATACTCGGCTCAAATCACTTAATCAAGGCTACTGAGAGCTAAAGTTGAACTTGTTGCTGTAACTTGTAAAATAGCCAAAAAAAATTACTTTATAGTTTTTGAAATTTATAATAGGAAACACTTTCTGTCATGATATTTTTAGACATGATGCCGAGTTTTATAAATATTGCGATGGAAATTTTCACTTATATATATAAAGATGTGGGGAGATTAGAGGCATTTGAGATGTGGGCATGGCGTAGATTAGAGAATATCAGTTGGACAGGGAGGAAAACGAATGAGGAAGTTTTGAATATTAGCAGGGGTGGAGAGGAACTTAAGTAGAGTAATAAGGGATAGATAAAAGAAATGGGTGGGTCAAAATTTGAAAGAGAAGTTTACTGAACGAATTCATGTAAGGAAGAATGTTAGGAAAGAGGTAGGAAGGGGATATGTATGTCAAATTCATTAAAAGAAGGGATGGGATATGAGAATTTAAGAGAAAGCTTTTGGATAGCCAGGATTTGGTGGTGTGTGCCTAAAACATACCGGAAGGTAGAATTATATGTTTTATATATATATTTATAAAATATATTAGCTTTTTTGTCGGAGTCTTCTATTAAATTATTTCTCGAAAATGATAAATCGCGATCATGTTTTAATATGAACATGGAGAATGGTATGACAGTTAAGAACTAAGTGATATTTATTTACATTTTCTTCTTAGATTAATGGTACTCAGAGACACCCTTTGGTTTCCAAATATAGTTTTTATGACAAAATAATCCAAGTATTTACGTTTCAGCGAAAACTTAGCAATTTTGTCCTAAACAGAATTTTTATCTTAGTAACGTTCGTCATGAAATTATAAGTTCTCCGCAGTTCATTTACAGACCAACTGTACTTCTTTGAAATAAATATTGCATTGATTAGGTGCACAATATAAAATTACATCTGCCGAGCTAAACCAAATTGTGCATAGGATATTCAACTTAATTTTAATCAAAGTCAGATTAGTTTGCTTAGTTGGCTTTTTACGGTTGTTTTACTTTCTCCGTATACGTACGTGGTATAGAGAAAGTACATACTGTTTTCATGAAAAAATTCTAATCGAAGTCGATTTTTTCGTGATCACAATACTTTTGCATGCTACGTATGGAGAAAGTAAAAATGAAACGTAGCTCCTGCCTATGAATGTGGACCGAGTTATTAGCATCTCCCGGGACGGTATGCAATATGCGCCACATGGTGTGTTGTGTGGCGTCTAAATTAAGGCGCAGGCCCAGTGTGCCCGTAATTTTTGGACTTTTAATGAACATTAGTCGTGACTAATTAATTTGTCAAGTAATGAACAAAGAAATACACATGGGTTTATTTTCCACATGGGAAAAAGCTTTATTGGTCCCATATGCCAGAGGTTCTCAACGTGGTGCCCGCGGGGACACTGACGCCCGCCGAGACATTTCTAGGCCCCCGCTTTCCTCTGCAAACATGAAGATTTTCATAATTTCTTATCCAATTATGCAAGTCTTGAAAATTTCATAACCAATATTTTTGTTTACAACGCTGCCGAAAACGTTGTTAATGCCGGAACTAACAGTAGCAATATCTCATTTGCTTCATGAAAATAATCGTTACTACCAGAACAGTGCCCAGACATCCTGTCGCCTATGACGAGATATGAGCCATTTATTTCCATCCAAATTCCTCAACTCGAGCTTCTCTCCCTCCTCTGGCAGAAATAAGTATTAAAATCAGTTTGTTTTATTTTCACAGAATTTAACTGTTTCAAGCATTATTCAAAAATATTAGTTGTTAAATGTATTAAAATATATAACTCATTGTGTCATTTATCGTGATTTCTAACATTTTTTTTTGCTTGTTTCCGCCTTCATATCTAAGAATTTGTTAAGTGCCCACTGGAGGTAAAATGTTGAGAACCACTTCCATATGCTATTTAAATGGAATTTGGGATATTGTGAATTAGTAAAGGAGTAAAAATTCTGTGTTGTGGCTTATTTGCGCCTAACATTTAGATTAATGCTCTTTGTACCTCATGTTTAGCTTGGTTGGTATCGCAACATTTAATTTTAAAACATCGCAGTTGTTTATAATTCATAACAACCTCGTGTCGTTTATCTTTATTTATGCTCTTAATTTCTCATATTTTTTATTTATGCATTGCAGTATAAAATTATTAATGAAAAAGTATGAAGAAGCAAAAAGGTACGTAGGTGAATTCTAACTATATGTAGAAAATTAGTATAAATAAACATTAATCTATATATTCTTTGTTCGTAACTTCACAGAATTACAAAGAAGATAAAAATGATGGCGAGTACAATATAAATCGACAAAAAGTTAGTCAGTATGTGAGGGAAACACTTTAAGTATAAATTATTACGACGTAATTGTAGTGATACAAAGTAAAGACATAATGTCCGTTCTCGAAGAAAACTGTTTTGTTAACTTTTTGTCCTGTGACCAAATTATAGATGCGTCCACATACAAGTATGAGTGTGGGAAATAGACTAACAATTTCTGTATTTATTGGCCAGTAGGAAAATCCTTTCGGATTTCGGTTTCATCAATTTTAACTTGATTCGACTCCGGAACAATACGCAATTTTAACAGATTAAATTTTCTTTGGTCGACTTCGAAGTACTGTAATATATTTATAAATAAAAATAGCCTTTATACCCATTCGTGATGTATACATTGTTTTTAATAGTATTTTTTAGTAATCAATGTTCTATTCACGATATCAAACCCAAAATTCAGTTAAATATGCAAGGTTGTCCATCATTTAACGTCCGAAAGCCGTAGCCGTACGAAAAGCACATCACTTCCTTTACCTCCTTCCGAAGGAACTAGGGCAAGAGCACAACTTCGATTACTCACCCATAGTGAAGTGCGCATGTATAATCATCCGTATCGGCGGAAACGAATCTTCGAATCTTATGAATTTACCATAAGCCTCTCCTGTCAAAAAAATCGTTTTATATTTTTATATAAATGTAAAAAACCTATTTATATTTTTATGTGAATGTAATATCGGTGACGGCGTTCAATGTATCGTGTTGTGGAACGCATTGATCAAGAAGACGTCCCCATAGAAATCTTTATTAAATTCAACTCGGTGGTTTCTAACTGCGTAACATGATCCGTTTTAATAAAAACGTCCAAGACTTTGTATTTTGCTCTTCATTTGTCGTCGATTTGCCGTACAAAAAGTAAGTCGAAAGAATAAATACCTGAAAGAACATTATATGTATTAGTTGTATGTCGTCACCTAAATTGTATACAAATTCTTAAGGTGAAAAAGAGCAATAAAAATTATGTTCTTGGAAATTTTATCCTAAACATACGAGCGTTAAACCGTCTTTATCTGAGAATTTTGAAATAATTCCATTTTTTTTTCGAAATGAACATGTATACGCTCAGGGCCGGATTAAGCGGTACGCAAAACACGCAAGTTCGTGGGGCCCAGAGGACAAGAGGGCCCACTGTGGGCCGAACGTGTTTCATCTCTTCAAAGATCACAAACCTTACAATAACTGTTACTTGTTTCAAATTTACGAGTTGAGTGGAACTTTAAATGTGTTGTGCTTGGGGCCCATAGTTCTCTTAATCGTGGATAGAATTGTTAAATTACGCTCCTTACTCCCATACCATAATTTTTCCTGTTAATCGAGCTGTTCTTTCTTCTATTTTCCTCATATTGTTGAAATACTGTAAAGCATCAGCTTCTTTGAAATATTACATTAAATGAGTGTGCAACCTTTATTTACACATTAAAAATTTCGGTTCACGGTGGGCCGAATAACGGGTTTCAACAGAGCTTATTACCAAATTTTTTTTAACGTTTAAACGTCACCAGAAAAGTTTGATAACCATACTTTTTATTTAAAAGAACAAAATTTGCCAGTACTAAAGTAGGTCGATTTTAAAATCGAATGCACGCCTTTCGGATCAAGTTCGACAAAATTCACTCGAGGAAAGAAAATGGAAATAACGTAAGTCGGAAAAATATAAATCGTTCCCATAGAATCCGCAAAACACGAGGGAAAATTTTGCAAAATTGACAACGGCACCCGGTGTTCCCAGGCGGTCACCCATCCAAGTACTATCCGGGCCCTACGATGGTTAACTTCGGTGATCGGACGAGAACCGGTGTTTTCATCGTGGTATGGCCGTTGCCGAAGTAGATATCCCTGAGAATTGGATTTCTTGTAGCTTACTTGTTTACAGGGCCGGATTAGGCGGTATGCAAAACACGCGAGGACAAGGGGACCCAAAGTGGGCTGACCCTACCCCGTCTTGCCGAAACCCTTTCCAAGTGTTGCCGCTCAGATCAAAAATCTTGCAAAATAAGATCACAAACCTTGCATAATGTAACTTTTAAAAAAATTGACGATTTCGGTGGGGCCTTAAACGCGCTGTGCGTGGGGCCCATGGGTCTCTTAATCCGACCCTGTATACGCTAGGGATTTCACAAGATAGAGGAAAACCAAAGCTCACTTATCAAATAGTATGAACGAACGTAGATGATTATTTATGCACATGAAAGTTTTAAAGCTTCGCCATTGAAAAAGAATCGTAATTTTCACGAAGCATGTCATTCTTATGTCATACTCTATTCATATATACAGTGGTATTTGAAAGTCTCGTTTATTTTTAGCACGTCGGATTTTCAAATTCTTATTCAACTTTTTCCCCTCTCAAGTAATCAACTTTCTAAGTAAACCGAAGAGATCCTCAGGCTGTTCCTTGGTCGATGTACCTTTCGGATGTAATTTCTCCTTAACTTCGTCATTCAAAACTTTCCCAATCAAACTCCAAATTCGTTTTCGTCTAGTTTATGATATAATATTGCCGTATGAATGTGGTAACTGCCGTCTGTGGATCAATTCAACACAAATTAGGTTAAATAGAGCTTATCGTAATTATAGCAGCTGTCGTTAATCAATATGGGCACTTGAAGACGTTTGTACGATATTAGAAAAAAACAATAATTCGTTTATACAATTATTGAAGATCTTTTATCATTTTCATTGCCCCATATATCTCTCAAATATTATTACATTATTATTTGGTTTTTATCTTATTTTTACTCTAAGGTCACAATTTTACTGATTGGTACAGTCAGTTTTAAAAGTCTAAAACTCACCTTTTTTGTTGAGCTTTAAAATTATTTTATTAATTAAATAGTTATCTTTCCTTTAACCATCAAGTTTTAATTGTTTTAATTCCTCAGTCTCTCCTTTTTTTATCGAGGTAATCTCGAAATGGTGAACATTATGAGTTCGCGTATCTCGTCAGTCAAAAAATGTGGGTAAGATAATCTAACCTTCTAAACGAGTTATGTCTACTTTAAAAAACATCTACAGGAGAAAGTATATGTGTAAACCTATCTAAGATCTTTCTTCGGCGTAGTTTTGAGATTGTAAGGCTTAACGCTCCAATTTTATCGCAATTTAGACGTTACTAGCGTAGAGAGGGCCGGATTAAAAGGTGTTTTACCTCGCGCCCCACGTACTCAAGCAGTCTTTCCTCCCTGCAGCAACGCAGCCATTTTCTCCATCCCCTTTGACTCATTCCCGAAACTCCAACCTTCCGCTTTTGCTATTTCCTTCTACGGAAACACGTCCAGAACATTCGTGGTCGACCGCCGGAAATCTATATTCCCAAAGGAGAGGCCACTGATTCTCCCCGCTGCCGTGAGGCCACTGATTCTCCCCGCTGCCCTATTCCCTTCTCGTATAAACCCATCCCCTTTACACGCTTCCGCTCCATATAAGCCGCCGTGCGTAGTGGAGATTTAATTTAGAAGGGAAAGTCTTTTAGTGGTGCACACGTTCGAGACGTCCGATCAAGGGCTTGTTACGCCTTGTTTCAAAGCGCCATCTGGTGGTGTATATTGTTTTTGACATTATTTTTTTCGAATGTAATAAGATGCTGTAGGGCTTTTCTCAAAGTACCTCTCCCTTTTCGTTATTTGTTTTTCTCTTTATTGAAGTGCCGGTCGAGAAACATCCCTGGCGTTATGGCCGGTACAAGACATTTTTGCGCCATAGGCAAGGTTTTAAAATTATTCCCCCTTCCTAATGAAAGTATAAAGTACACAATTTTATCTCTGAAAACCAGTTTATTAACAATGTGTTGCGCCCTAGGAAAGGTTTGTAAATTATTCCCCTTTCCTAATGATAGTATAAAGTACATAATTTTATCTCGCAAAATCAGCGTATTAGCAATGTAGAGCTGAAATGAAATATATAAAATATATTAGATAGTATAGAACGTTACACTTAAAAGTTAAAATTGTCGTTTTTAACGCCCCTAAGTTTGTTGCTCCGTAGGTGGATACCACGCTCGCCTAACCCTTGTCACGGCTCTGCTTGGCGGTACATGTACTTTTCTACTGATTCTTGAGGTGTAAAAGTTGTATAAAAACATCATGCAGCGGTGAAACACGACGGAAGGGTTACTATTTATCTCCAATCGAGTATACGCAACGAAATTGACCAATGGTAATAAGACTTTATCGTTATTGGAACGGACTTCATTATTTTGCCAGCTTCTTCACGTTGTATTTCTCCATTTCGTTTGAACTGCATTTGTATTTAGATCCGCTTTACGTTATCCGCTTATCGTTATCGTTATTTGCTAACTTAATTTTTTTGCTTTGAAATTTTCGTTGGTTTCTATTTTTTTCTTAAATGTAGCTGTTTAGTGTGATTTGTGTGGTTGGATTGTTTTCAGGTTTTTAGAAGGTTCTGGAATTATCTCGAATCGCGAGTGATTTCTCCGCCCGTTCATTCTAAATTCAGTTTCATTGTTTTATTGGCATTTATATTTTTTCTCATTCGTTTAAGTTAAAAATTTGAAAACCTCATTCCTTTCCTAGTTAAATATATTTTTTTTAATCGCATAAGTTCCTAAAACTAATCGATATTCGCAAGTGAAGTGTGATGACAGATAACTCAGCTATGGAAGTCAATATTTGTTATTATAAAACAGTGGTATTGCAATATCAATAGTGATTTTCGTATTAGTAGACGTGAAATTGCTGAATCAATTGGTTTACATGAAAACAAACATTTTTCTGCTTATGTTTAGTAGATAAATTTATAAGCATAATTTAACTTTTAAATAGTTATCATGAAATTTCCTGGAGCGATGAAAGAGCAGTTCAAGTTTTTTGTTTTGCTATTACAACGCCGGAGAGTAAATAACGAATCATGAATTTTAATAAGAACTTCAAAGGAAATTTTATCACTCATTTCGACGGGACAAGACCATCTTGATAACATTTTTCCTTTCAAAATACCAGTTTACATGTCTCGATTTTTACCCGGATTCTCTGCCTGGGAAGCTGTTGCCACGCAACCCCGGTGCTTCCCATCTTCTCCCTATGCCGCTGAATCCGCCCTTTGCTATCCTTCTTATCCATCTCATTCCACTTTCCCATTTTTTCGTGAAACCCCAAATCGCTTCTCTGCCATATATATATCTCAGTCTCTCGTTTGTCTTCAGACGGCAGGAAATAAGCTCCTGAAAATTACTGCAGTGTGCCATTTTCTATGAGGAAGAGAGATCGCTCTAAAAAGTGAAATACATTTGAGCTTTTCTTGCAATAGCATTGGCTTTCCATCTAGGATTTTTTTATTCGACAGTGTGTATTGACCGTTATTAAGGGTAGGATTGAGTCTTCTCGATGTTTTCCTCGTTTCGGTTTTCCCCATGACGTTGATTTACGTTTGAACGATAAATTTTGTTGCGATTTTCAAAAATTAAATATTTATCTTTGAGTTTCGAGTAAACTGGTTTAACTACTTGCAAAATGAGAAAATATTATCTTATCTTATAATCTTATAATAGATTATAATCATTTGCTAGGCCGTTCAATACCTCTTTCAAGCGCCATAATCTTAAATCAGTTGTTTTATTTTGCAGAAGAGGCTTTGTATACATAATCTAACATCGAAATCTATTCATAATTTTCTATTTAATATGTTTTAACGAGGTTCTCCCTAAAGAGGGCATTGTTAATTGTGTAATTATCATGCACCTTCCCACGGATAAAAGTGAACTTGATTTTATTTATATAGTATTTCCGGCTTGTCTAATTCTACCTTTGTTTAGAGTCAAGTTTCTGCCTTCCTTTTTACTCAGATATTATTTTAGACTTAAAAATGCAGGGAAATAGAAATGTGCACTATTACTACACGTGTCCTTTCGACTTTAATCTTTGGAGAAGCTATATGAATGCGCTACTGGCTTTAACATGGCCGTAATTTTGTCTGTGTAGCATGTGACTTTTACCTGCATTACTATCAAATTAGTATTCCCGCTACTAAATACAAAAGAAGCTCGACGTTAAAGAGTAACAAACAATAGCCTTCCGGGGTTGTGCGAGTATTAAAAAAAATTCAGTCGCGCGAAACATGCGAAATGAAATTTTATTTCACAAAAACATCACAAGCTTTGACCTCCCGAGCAGAAAATGACGAAACGGCGGAATATGCCTCTCGCGACGGAAAAGTATATAGTAAAATACAAAAACAGCCTCGAAAAGGAATGCGCCTAAACATTTGACTCCCTCTTACCAACGTAGGGAACCGCACCTAAACCTTAACGATATCAGATACTTGCATCGCGTTTGTACAAGTTTTAATAACGAAACCTCCCATCCCCTTTCTGTCTCTGTCTTTCCTTTGTTATCTCACGCCTCCAGCGGATGCCTACGCTCTCTTTGTACACCTTTATCCCTCCCACAGCATCTCCTCCCATCCATCTCATCGCACCTTATATGAAATGTATTTGCTGGTGAAAAAAAAAGAATCTGGTTTGTTTATTTTCTCTCTCTCTCTCTCGGTGCTTTTGTCATCTTTCTGATCCTCCTCGCCTTCTTCCTCTTCTCCGCCTCTCGCATTTTTCTCCTTCCTGTTTGTTCCCCTTGGTACCTTTTCTGCCCTTTTTTTCTCTCCGCTCATATACTCTGTGTGGTTTCCATGGCGATGGGATTCGGGAGAGGCGCCGTTGAGGCGCAGTTAGGAAGAATGAGAAGAGGAGGAAGGGAAGGAAAAGAGATGGCGACGGGAAGAAGCAAATGGGACGCTGGGAATGCGTGAAAAGAAAGAACACGAAAAGGGTAAAAAGAGGGATAGATATATACAGTGTGTGTGTATGAAAGGGAAGAGAAGAAGATGGAAATTTACTGCGCCCTTTGGACGAGACCTCAATATCCAATTCGCTTCGTAATCTCTTTTTTTTCCCCTTTTCCGGGCTTTTTCCCCCTCATCTCCCTCACTCTTTTTCCATCTTGTGCGTGGGAGTGGTGTCCTGAGTGCTGGAATTCCACGTAGCAGGCCTACGGTCGAATCCTTGCGGTGGCTGGTTTTTTCCAACCTGTGTTAGTGTTATGATAGTGGGAAACGCTAAAAACAGCACTCGGTCCTTCGGAAAAGGGAGTGCGCTCCCTTGGTGATTTTCGTAAGAGCATGCTAATGGCGGTACCCGCTGTCCCACCTTTCCTTTGTGGGCGCATGTGTGAGTTATCCACCTAAAAGGTGGATAACTTATGCTATTACTATAACTATCCGCGTAAAACGCAATAAGCAAAGGAATCTCGTATGAGGCTGCAAAGGCCCAACTTCTTAGATTATGGTGATGATTATCTGTCTTTACTTAGGACCCTCTGCATGTCACATCATATTAATCTTTCCTCTCTCTCTCTCCTTTGTTTTTATTTGTCGTTCCGTTTCTTCTGTCTCTCTCCTTGTTTTTCAGTATAATTCTAATTTATAATTTGCCTTTACTTATATTTCCTGCACTGCCTTAATGCTTGATTAAGTCTTTGTCACACCTTGCTTTTAATATCTTCTTTTTTTAGTCTTTTGTAGAAATTATTTTCGCTGTTTTTTCTGGCGATTTTTTTATCCGTCCTTATTTCCAATGTTTCTATTTTGCGTTCGTTCTTTTCCCGCCACGCACGATTTCTTACGGCACTCGTCGTTCGTATGTGTTTGTTTATTTTTCTCTTGAATGTTTTTCGTTTCTTCTTCTTCTTCTTCTCGCTGTTTTCCTCGCTCTTGATATGTTGTTATGGAAACTTTACATAAATTTACAAGCAAGTCCTACTCTACTTTCCTTTCTAGTATTTTAAAGTAAATTTCATTTAACTTGTATTATCTGTTGTTTTTTCTTATTTATTCCGATGTTTCTCCCATTGTTCATATTTAAGGTCATTTAAGTTTCCTGCTGTAAACTGTTTAACCTTCATATGAGTCTACATACTTACTTAGTTTGTGCCCCATTTAGACACGTGAGTTTATTTAGAGTTAGAAAAGTTTCACGTTTCTTTGTTTCAGCATCTTTTATTTCGTTTTCTCGATTTTTTTCTTTTTCCTTTTGAGTGTCTATTATGCCTCTCTCCTTTCCTAGACTTTAATTCCTTTCATCTATTCTATAATTACCGTTCCGAGAAGTATTTCCGGCGCATTCGTCGTCTCGAGTCATGCGCTACCATTGGTTCATTCCATCTTCTCCCTCGTCTCCACCCTTTTCCTCCCTCTTCGTCTGCCACGTTTATCTCCGTCCGTCTCCTCTAATTCTTAACCCGTGAAATGTTTTATTGCCTCCTCCACCTCATGCCCTACTTCCTCCTATACCCTTTAACCTCTTTCCCCCCTCTCTCTCTCTCTCTCCCTTCCTCCTTCTTCTCCCTTATTTTTCCTCTTATTTACGAGGTTTCTGTTTGCCAGGAGATTTTTGATGAAAATTCTTTCAGCTTCTTTGTGTGCTCGTTCCGTTTCCTCCATCTCGCTCACCGTTTCTCGCTCTCGAGAACTTTTTTTCGAGTCTTCTTTACTTTTCGAAACTTTTTTATACTTATTCTATTACTCTCTTTGTATAACCTCTTTCTTTGAAGCGCTCTTTTCATTAGCTGCGATATCTTAAGTTGCTTTCAACTCTTGGAATTTTTGAAAGGGCGATTCCCTTTGGTTCGAAATTATTTACGATGTATCTACGCTTATCTCGTTTTCGAATGTTTTCATCGCTTTAGTTACGCGAACCGTTCATCGTTTCATTTTTATCGAAATTTATTTTGTTTGTTTTTGACTTCACATACACACACACACACGTAGATAATATCGCCAGGCGATGCCTTATCTTCTCGGAAGGTTGTTCATTATTTTCGTTTTATATTACTAACGTAATAAATCGTCTAAATATATGCTGTTTTGTTGAAAACGGCATTTTTAATTTACGTCGCCTCCTGACAATATTTCTGCCGAAAAAATTTTAATTCGAAAAATATTTTACTGCAAATAAAATAAAAATATTGTTCAAATTTTAAACATGAAATTTGGATCTGCGGCATGCTTCTTTTTTATTAAATTCCCCCTTTTGTCATTTTCCTAGAGATGTTTTTAATAAAGGAATTTTAAAGTGAGTAAATTCTATATTTTCAAGTTTTTTTCAAAACATTTCTCCTCACCCCCTAGGAGTCCGTCAGATCCACGTACTGGTACCTTTTATAGTACAAAAAGCAATGAAAACTCGAAGTCTTTAATTATTCATAGTTTTTTGAATAGTCATTTCATGCGAATAATTATTTATGCAATACTTTTGAATTACCTCTCTTAACGATTAACATTAATATTCCGGAAACGAGTGTTCGGATGGAGTCACATATTACGAGAATGCAATTAAATGTGTTAACATGAAATTGCATATGTATTACTTAAAGAATTTTTATTTGCCTGAAAAAGTCTTCCTGTCGACGAAATATTTATGTATATATAAATTTTAATTAAACTTTAAGATAATAATCCTCGACGTTTGGCTGAATTACGGTTCCCGAAATGTTTATATTCGAATTAGTTTCTAACAATGTGTATTCGTTAAAATTTCTGGTAATTAATTTTCATTATTTATATATTCATTAAACGTTATTTTTTGTCATACCATCTTATGCGTCCTTCTATTCATCTTATTAAATTCTACCAATCCCTTCGAAATAGAATCATAGTCAAATTTGACTCATCGTGGTCAACTTATGGCTCTTATCAAACAAACTTTATTCATAACTTCGATTTAAATTACTTTCCGTCAGTTGAAATTCACCGATCTTTGTTTATCATGAGACATAATTCTTTTTTGGAAGTAGCTATAATATATTTAGAACCAAAACTTTTATTATGGAAGGAGATTTTTTTAAATATTTAGTCTTCGCGCGGGTTAGGGAAATAAAAGTGATCTGAATCATATGTGAATCAAATTATTGAAATTCACTTTCACGAAATGCTTGATAAAATTATCTACTGCCTCTACTAATTACTCTGTAACTCGCGCCTATTTGAATAAATAAAAGGTGTAGTTTTAAATGCCTATCTCGCAACATTTAGTAGTGTAACTTCTAAGTGTTGTAGCGATTAGTAGCAGATACACTAGATGATCGATAAAACCCCTTCAACCGCGCTGTTCCAATCAAAGTTATCTCATTACTGCAATTTTGCGCTCCAATTGAGCAAGAGAGGGATTCGTCCCGCGCCCTGCTCGATTGGAGAGAGCGAGAGTGGAAAATTTCAAATTCGATATGAAAAGTCCTCGGGCGAGACTAAATTTGTTTCTAAACTTTGATCTTCTTTGACATTCCCTCCGTACACAAAAAACAACCATCCTATTCATTATCACTTGAGTTTTCTCTTCCGCCTTTTCCTCGCCTCTAAAAATCCATAATATCTTCCTAATCTTCAGGAGTCCTCAGATTCTTTTCGTTTTTTCTTTAGCATTTATTAAAAGTTTCCCAAGATCTTACTCTTTCTTACCTAGTCCGTGTCCAAACTTTTTAAGTACGTTTTGACGAATTATCTATATCGGTAGTATCCTTTGTCCCGCGGTATCCTACGGTTACGTGAGAGCTTGATAAAGTCCCATGAGAGACTAAGGCTGATTATAATTTAGATTTACATCCTCGAAGCACATCTTGGTCAAAGTAAAGTCAGGTAAAGTATTTTACTATTAGAGTTCCGTGACTTCAAGAAGCTTGAAAACACCTTATCTATTTACCTATATCCAATATTTAGCAATGGAAAAATGTCATAGCGTATCTCATTTTTTTCTCTTTCAGCATTTTAATTTTAGTAACTAACCTATTTGTGAATGTTGAATAAAAATTAATTTAATAATAATAATTTACAGCGGAATATTTTATTAATTTTCATTTATGTTTGCCAATTTCAGCGTGAATTATTTTTAAAAGTAGCTTTTGGTGTAGATGTAATAAATTAGTTGTGGTTTAGTCGAGAATTAAAACTCGTGTAGTTCAATTAATAAATGAAGTAGGTCCAATAAAAAGTTTGGGAAAACTTAGAAAGCCAAAAGCCATTAGTGAACCTCTGATGGCGACAGCTTTGTAGCCGAAATGCACAGCTGATTTTCCCAGCCTCTTTGTAGCGACTGGAGCTTCCTGATTTATCGATTGCATTCCGGCCATAAAGTGAGCTCGATAGTTTTGTTTTTTAAGCAGCCTACAAAGGACATTTGACTTAAAATCATATTTACCTGCTCGTAATATTTTCCCCGAAACGCAGCACATAAAATCTCTCTTAGGGCAATTTTTTTCTCATTTTCTGTTTTTCTTTCGTTGTCGACTATCGGAAAAGTTCGAGCTACGTATCGATTCCTCAAAGTTCCCTCGATATTCTTTCCAATATCGCGACACCCTCTACTTACGGTTTTTTTTTTTTGGGAAAGAACTATTTCTCTTCCTTTCCCTGGGAAGTATTATCTGGGATAGGATTTTTCTGGAAGGAGGAGGAGAGATGGGAGAGGGAGGTTTTTGAAGCCAATCAGGAAGCTGTGCTGGGTGGGGAATTGAATCATAGGAATCAGGGGGGTCGTCAAGGGTTGAGGAGAGAGAGAGAGAGAGGGTCGGAGGTAGAGGGATGGGAAGGGAGAGAGGCGTCAAAGAGGGAGGTACCTTTTCTCCCTCCAATTTCCCCATCGTGTTCCATGGAGCAAAAACTCGGGTTTTTTTGGATAACGCCCAGGGTTTTTTTTTTTGGGTCTCGGAGGTGGGAAAAGGGGAGGAATGCGCGGAGAACTGCACCGTTCACTCCTTCCCCGAAATCAAGAAGCCACCGTGTACGTCTCCCTGTCTATCCCATCAGGAATTTTTTCCACCGACTGCCGATCAATTTTACGGTCGACTGGCGACGTTTTCGAATCGATTGCGTAAAAAACGAAAGCGAGCAATTTAGGGCTCGCTCTGATGGCACATGACTCTTTTTAGAGTTTCCGCTCGTTAATTTTTAATTTTTGTCCTCGCTGATGCAAAAAATATGCAAAGTTTCGTCTGTACCTGTATTGCTTATTTTTCCGGAATCTTTCTTAATCGACAGTTTCCTCGATATGAAGTTTATTTTGATAGGATATTCCGCCACGTTAATAAATCACATGAGTGGGCGAGTGATCGATAAAATTATCGAAAAATAAACGATCTTGGGACCATCACCGAAAGTGGTTGCCTTACAGCCGCGCATTGTTTTGTACGAATTTCCCGAAATTTTAAGTCTACTGGAGCCTATGTTGATCACCGTATCAAAATCTGTTTTAGAAAATTAATTCTCGCTAAATCAAGTGTCATTTTATTTATTTATGAATTAATTCGCTCACTGCCACTGCTCTTGTTTTCAAACAAATAAATTAGCGCAAGTTAGTATAGGTCGAAATCCAAAATAGTCGACTAGTGTCTGTATCATCGGGCAATATTTTGGTAATCAAATTTTCTACCGTTCGAGATGAACTTAACTGTATCCACGATACTATTGATTCTTTCCCCTTCCCTTTTTAGTGACTATATTCTATCATACATTAAAATTATAATTTACATTTTGTACGCATATTAATTTCACTTTGAAAAACTTCAGGTTCCTTTCGTCGTAATTACATTTTGTAATTAAATATTAATAATTTTAATATTATATAATCTATCAAATATTGAAGTATAAATATGTTTTCCGAAAATTTCTGTTGTGTATCGGAATTAGTAATCCACCTTAATTTTTAATATTGGAATGTTTATTCGGGTATATCACGCGAAAATTCAAAGCAATCCCTTCAATGTTTGGCGCCATGCGAGCATATAAAATCATCGCCAGCCAAGCGTGAACGTATTGGCTAATTATACTTTCGGCGAAGAGGACGTAAGGGATATGGATTTAACGACATGCTGATCCACAGCGAACCGCCGGAACACAATGCACCTTTTTAGGTCGTTATTGCAAACCGACTGATTACAGTACCGCACGCCGCTAATCCTCACATATGCACGTGTGTTTTTTCGAGTGCATTACCTGTTTTGCATGTGTCTCGCTTGTGTTTTTTCGGCGATTATTATGCGCTCTGTCTGTGGATTTCCCTTGTTTTTTCTTAGTTTTGTCTTTTTCTGTAGATTTTCTACGATTCTCTTTTTTCCCGCATGTTTTAATCTCCTTTTTTTCGCTTTTCTTCTTCAATCTTTTCTCGTTCTTTTGTTTTTCGGGGCACCCTCTCTGGCTCTGGTTCCGCATCCCATACCCCTCTTTCTCCACCGCATCTCCCTCCTTCTCTTCTTTCTCCCTCCTTTCTCTCCACCCTTCCTCCAAAACCACTTCCCAGTAACCAATGATTCGATTTCCTCCGTAGGACCTCCGCCGTGGTTAGCCCCAAATCCCTTTTGCATTACACGCGTGTAGCAGGACACACACCCCGGGGCCAGTTCCCTCCACCCATCTCCTCCCCTCTGCAAACATAACCCCTTACGCTTCCCTTCCTATCCACACCAAGAAGAAGAAAAACAAAGTGGTCCAAGCTTCCCCTCGCTTGGGATCGGGAGTCATACCTGCATTACTGGGAGAGAACAGGAAACAGCCCCGGAGGCACAGTTAGAGTTCCGGAGTTTATCTGAAGTAATGTTTATGGCTAACAGTGCTCCCCCCTTTCCCCAAATCCTACCTGAAACTTTCTGGGTTTTCAACGTGCGAGAGGAGTGAAAATTTCATGACTCTTGCCTAAATAAAGCTGCGTCGAGAGACGCGTGCCGAGTGATCGCGGAAAGCTTTCGAATCTACGCTGCTCGGATTTTTACTTCTGTTTCGCTCCTCATGAATGTTTATTCCGTGTGCTTTTGTGAGGTGGTAAAAGTTTCCGGTGAATTTGCGAAATCTAGCCGAAAGGAAAACAACCAAAATATTACAGTGTTATTAGTTATACGATGTCATGTAGTTACTTTGTTTTGGTATTCCCATTAAAACTCTATATATTTAGGTATTCTTAAAAATTTAACATGCTTGACAGGGTCGATTTATCTCATGAATCATTTAGAATTAGCATATGCTGATCTTTATTTAAGTTTAGCTTAGAATGTATATGAGTCGGCTTTAAATTATTATTGCTTAGCGCACTAAATGTTTCTTCGTTATACTCAACGGCTTTAGTAAGAATCTGCATTTATTAACATTCCCAGGAACAAATCTTATGTATCATTTAAGATTTGATGTAAATAAAACTATCATAATAATAATAATAATATAATATAAAATACTAGCTGATCCCGCGCAATCTTGGCGCGGTGGATTTTCAATTGATTTATAAAAAATGATGAAGTATGTAAAATAAGTTGATCTCAGTAATTCACATTTAACTCTAAAAATGCATTTCCTTGCACAGTAATTGATCGCGAACTTTTATGTTTTTCTTTTTATTAAAATATATGTCCTTTCTTTTTTATATAACAATCAATGCAACCGTTTATGTAGACTATCAGTAAAGAGAAGATAACCATGTAATGTGTTTAAAAAAATAACGTGTCCTTATTCTTATTTAATTTTAAATTAATGCGTGGATGTATAATATAATTGTTCTACTTACAAAGAGATAAGATTCCAGCATTCAGACGAGATAGGAAGATTCAACTGCTTTGATTAAATCGTTAGAAACGCTTCCCATACGCAGTTAACTGAATAATTATCCGTAAATATTTATGTTGCTATGTATAAATGTTTACATTGCTACAGCAATAATTTCGTTGCTTAAACAAAGTGCGAAGCGAATAACGCTATTCTTTCACCTATTTGAAGGTATAATTAACATTAATTGAATCGGAGGCAACAATGACAGTCGCCTTGACAGCGTCCGGAAAGAGTACGAAATTTCCGTAAAATTTCGAAAACAATTGCGTATTTCTGAATGCTTCGACCGTGTAACATGTAAACATCGCAATAATAAGATATATAAAGCTTTAGCCGTCGAATAAAGAAAAAACGAAGAAAATCGGTCCATATTTACGTGTTTTAATGTATGAAGGAAAAAAACCTTACACTCTGAAAAATCGAAAATCCCGTGTAAACTTATGGGAAAATATAATTGTCTCCTGGATTCCAACCCGGGACTTTATGAAAATGAGAATAGTTTTCTAGGGGCCTTCCTAGCTTGTAGAAACAAAACGCAGTTTACCGCATATCTCTACGACGAACGGCTTTTGAGATACAAGGTGGGACGGACGGACGGACATCCGGCTATTATCAGGGCCGGATCTACATATTTCGGGGCCTGAAGCGGAAGGGTTAAAATGGGCCCCTCCCTTCCTGAAAATAATGGCGGTAGTGTGTGAAAAGTTGACACAAAACGTAGGTATTCACTGAAAAAATGGGGCCCCTTTAAAAGTGGGGCCTGAAGCGGCCGGTTCATGGTAGATCCGGCCCTGGCTATTATAGATATAGATTATATTATTATAATACAAACTTACTTCACAAGTGGTTACATTCTTTTGAAGCCTTCATATTTATCGAACGGCGTTTTAAGTGGATAAGGTATGAGAATTTAGCAATTCACGGGCTGCATTACACTTACGATGTATCGTTAGAATCGAATCCATGCCTTTAAAATATCTAATTAAGATACCAACCCGAATGATATGCAATTACTAGTTACCCTTGTTTTTATTTATTAGCTCTTTAGTACCTATTTTACATTTATTCTGTAATTTTGAAATAAAACTTTTTAACTCTTGATGATAGAATAAATTCCGTTTATATTTGAAGGACTGGGATATTTAAAGAACAATTCATATCTTCTTAAAATACTAGTAAAATGGGATTTAATCAGGCTTTACATATTATGTTGACATTAATTCTATTTCTATTAAAGAAATTACTTTCCAGGCCCATATCATCAAATTGGATATATCCCTTTAAATCTGTACTTTTTATAATTTATCCTGTCATATTTATTTATATTATATTTTTCAAGTTAATTATATTTCTCCTTTTCGCTTATTCACTGTAGCGGATAGCCGGTGGGAACAACTGAAGCCAACTGGAGAGTGTCCGCCATGTCTCCAAGAACATTCAGCCGTAGCTTTTAAGGACTCCATATACGTTTTTGGAGGAGAACTGGGATTCTCCGCCGGTACGGAAACTCCGCTATGGGTTTACCAGATCAAAGTAAGTGTTTTAATTACCTTAACTAGTGTGCTGAGGGATAAATTTTTGTATTTGGCATAGAATAGGAAAAGAATATTTGCAATTGCCGTTCATTTGTACTATATATGCGACGAATTTTGTTCTATATGCATAATCACTAAATTTTGTCATCTTTTCTATGCAAAATTCCGTAATTATTTCTCGATTAGTGTTTTTCGTCTATCTTCTTCTTCCAGACTTTTAAGTCATACTTTCAATTGCTATGTTTCTCCCACGTTTTCCAATATTGCCTCAAATATTGTTTCGTCCAGTCAAAACGTAACACTCAAAAAAAAATATTAATAAAGCAATTCAGCTTGTGTCGGAAAATTCTGGGAATATTTTCATTCGATTTCCAATACAATACATTTCTGCCATTTCCATCACATGAATCGATTGGTTTTTTCGCTGAATGGTCCTCTACTTCGTCAACCTATACGACCCTCTTATAATGAATTCTTTTCATTCGAAATATTAAATCCCTTTGTTTTCCCTATATTGTCTTTCTCTTCCTGTAACTGTTTTTTGATATCCTCCCTTTGATATTTCCGATATCCGAATTCGATAACATACGATATGATCCGCGGCTTATCACGTTATATGAAACTACCGAATTAATTAAAATTTTTATAAATAAAAAAAAATATATATATATATATACTTATTTTGTTTTATTTGCGAACAGATTCTGGAAATTAAATCGCTACCGTACTGAATGGCGATTTTAAAACACGGAAAAACTCTTTGCATTTAAAAATGATACATAAAAATGAAACAGGTAAACCAGGACTCCATTCCGCATTAAAACTCCATGAGTTACGGCCTCTTTTTCCGGCATTTTCATATCCGTTCGAAACGCACAATTTATTTTATTTGTCTCTCCGCCATTGAGCATCGTTCCAGAAATTGCTCATCTTGTCACGCGTCGCCGCCCAAAAATTTCTCGTCAGCGCCGCGGGCTCCGACCGTTTCAAAATAAAGAGGGAACCCTTTTTTTCCACCCACCCACCCCCCACCCTCGTGGTCTCCCGCTGTAATTCCCGCCCAACCCCTTTAGCGCCACCCATTTCGGCTAACTCAACCGTCATCTCTCCGGGGCGAGGTTCGTCCGATCCCCTTCCGCATTATCTCGTCCCTCATCTCTCCCCTTTCACGCCTAACCCTTTCATTCCAACCACCCTCCATTACTCCATCCTCCAAAGCTTCTATTCGC
Source organism: Uropetala carovei (assembly GCA_036926305.1). Lineage (NCBI taxonomy): Eukaryota > Metazoa > Arthropoda > Insecta > Odonata > Petaluridae > Uropetala > Uropetala carovei. The sequence continues at coordinate 2,693,648 of JAXCHB010000089.1, read as the reverse complement.
GTCTAACGTTCCTCATCCATGCCTCTCGATCCCATACCTTTACCAGGCTACTGCCACTCCATCCCATCCTTACAAAGCATACCGTTCCCTACCGTCCCCAACGTTCTTTTTCGCGTCCATCGCTATCTCCCCTCCTTTCGTCCCCTTACTCTCTTCCTTGCATTTCATCCCCCTCGCTTTTCGTATCTCTCTCTCTCTCTCTTTCTCCAACGCCCCTTATCTCCTTTTTCCCCCAACTCCCTCTTCCCCCCCTCCCTCTCCACGCATCGCCGGCATTTCTGCTAAGCCATTCCGCCTTCCAACCCCCTTTTTTCCCACACATCCCTCACCCTCTCCTCCTTTCTCTCTCCCTCTCTATCTGACAGCCCATCCTCCGCCTCTCTTTTTTTACGCCCTCTTCCCCTTTCCCTTATCTCTATCTCGGCATTCGCCATCCCCCCCCAACTCCGCTCCACGTCCACTCCCCTCTCTCTTTTCCCCCCCAAAAAAATATACCGTTGTCCTCTCCTCCCTCCCACGTTCTATCTCATACATTGAAATGGGATTGGCCGTAAATAATTCCAACTCTCATTAGAACCGACGTTGTCGGGCATTTGTTTTTTCGGCGGCGTGTATTCGTGCGCGAGGAGGATGGGAAGGAGGAAGGGGAATGGAGGGAGAAGGAGGGAGAGGAAGAGGGGATCGGGAAAGGAAGGAAGGAAAGGGTGCCTTTTTTTATGGGGAAAGGGAGAGTAGAGTCGGTAATGTTGTGCGCCGTGCATGGTTCGAGGGTTGAGCGTTTGAGGGAAGCTTTTGTCCGCACAATGGCGGTGGGTGTGCGCGTCGGAGTGAGCACGTGTGGCTATTTGTGCCGATAGACGTGTCTGAGAACATTGGAGGCTTTAATGGAAGCCGCTGCTGCAAAAGACCGTGGGCAGGTGTTTTTTTTTCGGCACTGGTCGGTTTTAATCTCTACGTAGATCACTACAGAAATAGGTTCAGGTTGGTGTTAAAGGTAGATTATTTTAGGATTTTGGCGTATTCCAGCAAAAACTTTAATTACACGGTGTTAAAATAAAGGAAGCAAAAATTATTATATGTATTTAAAAGTAGTTATTTCAAGAGTGAATTCAAACTTTTTTGTCCGCAAGATATTCAGCAGAGAATTATCGAGCTCATCTTACGGCTGAAATAAATCAAGAAAAAGAACTTTAAAGAAAGTACTTATCTTGGTTATTTCTAATAGCCGCAATAAAGTTATGAAAAACCTGATGGGCATTTCGGCTATAAAGTGGTAATTTACCGGAAGTAGTTTCTAAAAGAAAAAAGTTCTTTTCTGCATTGCCAACATCTGCTAATTCTTCTTAGGCGGATATTGAGGATAAAGAACGTTGTTATTATTATTTAATATTAGGATGGAACATATAAAATAAGTCGGGAAGTTTAAAATAGATTGAAGAGGGGGAATTCAAGTTAGAATGGTAATGTCAGATTTTACTAATAATAAAGAATTCAGCAGGTCATCGAAGAAGAGCTTACGAGAATGTGAATGGAAAGTGAAAATATGAACCAGAAATATACCACAAGATAGAATGCGTTGCCACTGGTTGTTGAGGCCGAGTTTATCGTTGCGAAAAACGCTCTCTCTTGTTTCAGTATCATATTTCGATGAAAGTTTTCGGTGCGATCCGACCGATTGCAGATCTTATTTTTCTTTCTCTCTCGCTCAGGTTGATTTAACGGAATTTTGCTAATGATTTGTTTATCTTCATTATCGGCTCGACCTTAAATGTTTGGGTCGTTATAGTTCAAACGAACCGATCAGAGCGAGAGACTTCATTGATTTTATGCGAAGCGGCTTGCTCTAAAGTAGCTGCGAGTACGACCGCAATTTTGCGGTTAGGCGTTCCGTTATCCTGCTTAATGTTTCGTATTCCATAGTTGATTTAGGTGACTGGTGCGACCCCCAAAACGTTTGAGAGTAAAACTTTAGTTGATATGTTTATATTTGTTCGTACGAAGGCAATTTTGCGTTATGATTTACCTATTAAGCGCAAGGTATTCTAGTTGCAACTTATAGTAATGTGTAATACATTCGCTATCTTCCTTACTATCAGTTAATTTCACAATAATTAAACACTTAAATGGATGTTAATTTCTTGAATGAGTCATCATTTCCGAGCTTGGTCAGGGTAAAGATTTTGTTTGTGGGTAGGAGGAGTGATTTACTTAAATTTTCATCGATGGATTTATGTTGAGATATTTCACTCGAAAAACCCGGTGTCTTATGGATTAAAATGCATTCTTACATTATGAAAAGAAGAAGAGGTCGTTAAAATATGTAGTTTAAAAAATAAAAAAGTCGACCTCCAGCGTTAAATTCTGTATTTCATGGTAATCAATGCGTTGAAATTTAGCTAAATTATGTATCTTTCCTTGTGAATATTTATACGCTGTATTAATCTCCCTAAATATCAAAATTCCCTGATTTAATAAGGAGTGAGTCGTTAATTTTTCACCTAGTTTCAGCGTGTACTATTCTTAATTAATCAGTATTCCTGAACACCAAAAAATTTACGGCAAAAATGTGTTCTGTATAAGCTTTGGTAATTTATTGAATTTCTTATAAATAATGAATGAAGCTCTATCTATGGAATTAATGAAACACAAAACGTAATCTTTCGAAGCTTAATTCGAAAAATTAAAAATTCAGCTCGTTCTTAATAGATTGGTATATGGTACGATGAAGTCTCCAAACTGAATTATCAAAGGTACAGATTACTTTCTTAAACTTAGAAGAGGGACGGTTGAGGGGATTAACGCCGTGGCGTCATTTTATATAGATTATTCTTTTAAAGGAAAAATATACATCGTTATCGTCCGAAAATTATACGTCGAAATGAAACCCGGCGCAATCGTTCCTTTTTTGTGGGCGTAATTTTCGCATATCGCGATTCGTACTCAGAAAATCACGATCGAACGCACTCGAGTTTCTCTAATAACCGACATCACGCTTCTTCGTGACTCGAGTCCTTTATCTCGGCCGTTTCTGTCGTCTCACCAAACTTCTATCGATTTGTTTCGCGTAATTTCTTTACGTCGGTCGGTAGGTACTATCGCCATCCATCGCGCTCTCTTCTGACTTAACTGCCTCTCGCCTTCCACGCCAATGCTTCTCCAACCGTCCAAGTATAACGCCTTTCGCTCTTGCGATTCCATTTCGTGGGATGTTGACCGAAGGAAATCGTTTCGGGTGGTCGAGGAAATATTGTTTCGTCAAAGAAGAGGGCAAATGTACCATTTCGGATAAGATATATTTAATCCCCACCTATTGAGTTCCGCGGAACATTGTATTAACTTTTATGTGCGTTCATACAAGCGAAATAATGACATTTTTCACATTAATTCGGATATCTTTATATTAGGAGACGGTTAGAGCAAAATTACATTTATGTAGTTAATCAAATTAGCTGTGAAATATAAGTAATCACGATGTTATGATAATAAACAACGAATATTGCTTTTTAGGAATCTCAGGATTGGTTTTGTTCTCAGATTTTTGTTAGAAAAATATCTACAGGATACTTAATTGTCTGCATCAATGAAAGTATCGAAATCAGACGTGTTTTTCGTTGTCATTATTACTTTATTATATATATATATATAGATAACGAAAGAATTTTTTTATCAAAAGTTTCCACGTACAGTTGAATCGCTTAGTGAAACTTAAATATTATCTTCTAGAGAAATCCTTATTTTGATAAAAAGTTACAATAAATAATGTAAAAACTTAATTTTACGATTGTTCAAGAGGCACTTTCCTACTAGGAGCAGGCGAAATAACACTACTCAAAGTATGAATTTGGAGATAAAAGTTATTCCTTCTTTCCACTCCTAAGGTCACCTTTCCTGATCCCATCTTGGACGCATGAATACTTGCATCAGTCTATATTAATGCAGATATGCTCTCATTGTAAAATATATGTTATAAAACTCAGAAGAGCATAGTCAGACTCAGTTCTCAGTGGCAGGATTTATCAGTGCAGTACGAAACGAACCACCCGATTAAGAATTTAAGGAAACATTGGCGGAAAGTGAGGCGAAAGGCGCTCTAGCGGTAAATGCAAAACCTTCGTGATCTCGTATTCCGACTCTTGCGTGTGGGAGGGTGATCTCTGTTCTCTAGCTCTTTGACCCACGTCGCTTCATTCATTCATTCATTCAACTCCTCACGTGCCTCGTTTCCCAGTCACCATGCTCAACTCTACCGTTCTAAAAACGATCCGAATGCACTCGCCGCGCAGTGTTCATCAAAGTTTATCACTCGATCTATCTCTCTCTCTCTCTCGCTCGCTCGCTCGTGCATGTATGCATCGCGAATGCGGAGCCGCTCGGCGAAAGAACGTCTCGTTTTTATTTGAACTCTCTCTTATCCTTTCATTCTCTCGCCCTAGTCACGCTAGATCCCAATTACTGCGTCCGATATTATGACGGTCGCGGAAAGTAAGTGGCCTCGTAAAGAAACCTAAACCCTTTGGCTTGCATCTAAGCTGATAATGTTTTAAATGTTCATTTTCGGTGGAAAATAACAGGTGCGTTTAGGAGTTGGAAGAAAGTACGAGTAATTTTAGAAAGGTTTTTGTTCGTGTTTTGTTTTTTTTTCTGGAAAGGGGTGATGTCGCTTTTTATGAAACCGAATAGTAGTTCGTTAGTCTTTCTAACGTGTCATTTGTAAGAGCGGCTGGTTTTTAGAGAAAATTTATCCGAAAAGGTCTTTATACGATGAGAAAAGAGTGGATAAAATTTTTAAAAAAGAACACGGTAGGGGGGTGGCATCTCCAACTGCCTCAAGCCTTCTCCTATAGAACGCTATTCCGACGCGCCTAACAGCCTTTGCGCTATCAATATAAACACTTTTATTGGCTCGGTTTGTTTGGACAAAGGGCTTCTACCTGTGTAGCGTAGATCATTTGAACCTACTATCCGCGGACAGCATGCTTCCCCAAAGGGATTTTCATGCGGCCCACGAATATTTGACGAGGAAGAGATCCTTAAATTTTAACCCGTACAATTTCATATTCACTGTTTAATATTTTGGCAATAATCCAGTAAATGCCGAAATGATAACCCCAAAAAAAATTCTGATTTGATCGTCACGCATACGGTTCATAGTTATCTCTAGGTACCTACTAAAATAAACTTCTCATATCCGCCGGAGCACTGAAAATCTCTAATTTGGTTTACGTAGTCGCTGACTATCCTAGTTCAGCGAAATCAAAACGTATGGTTCATAAAACTCTTTATTGACGGACTGAGTTTCCTCGAGTGACATATTGTTCTCCCGTCAGCACCACCTCCTCTCAGTTCCATCTCTCTCTCTCTATCTTTCCTCCCTTCTATAACGGAGATTCTCCGAAAAAATCCTTTTTCGAAGAAAACGCCCATTCGTTCGATTCATTATTTGAGAGAGCTCTTCCCTTGCCCCACGCTGGGTTAGTGGTTTCGTTAACGCCCATCCGAGTGCGGCTGAAAGTGTCTCCGAATCAATTTTAGAGTCTGGTGGTTGTACGAATGAGGAGTTAACACGCGAAAAAATAATTTTTCCTCCCTCGCTTACGGCACGTTTTTTTCCCAGGACGACATGCACGACTTACTTGAACAGTGTGTATATTTATAACCATGTGTCATACGAAGGAAAAACCCTTTTTTTAATTTACTAGTGGTACAGTAAATGTCAAATTCATAATATATAGTGAGTATTATTCTGTCTGTGCTGTTTAATGTGCAGAAGCTCTCACGTAACGCGTGGAAGTTATAACTGTCAATTGTAGAGAAATATCATAAACGAATATCGAAAAACTACGTTTTCGCAGAATTTTCTACAGATGGAGGATTAACCAGTAGACACTTTTTAGGTGCGTTTCGCTCCCAGCCTGAGCGCCTATTAGCGTGGGTGAGTTCGTCTGTCCATCCATCCGTCCGTCCGCATGTTCGTTCTCGGCTTTTACCGATCGGATTTTCATGAAATTTTGTATTAAGGACTTACAGTCACAGATGATAAGAAAATCACATAAATGAATAACGGAAGCCAATCAGGGGTACCACTTTGCTGGTGACAAAAAATGAACTTTCCGTCATATCTCGTAAAGTATTGCTCATATCAAAATAGTTTTCAAATAAAACTTGTATAACTAGTAGAGTATTTCTTTCCCTATACAGTTTTATTGTAGGAGCAGCCGTTATCAATAAAATCAAACAAGAAAGTCTTAATTCGAGTTGAACTTTGAATTTTTTTGCATGATTACTTCATCATTTTTGCTAAAATAAAAAATCTCACAAAATAATTTCCTTACGTGTGCATGCAGTACTTTTAAATAGGAAGAACATGGATTATTTATGTCGAAGAAAAGAACTTTAAAACGCTCTTTGCCTTGCGTACATGTATATAATTTCTTCCAAATACTCCATTTCACGATATGCTGTACACTTACCTAACTTGTTTTATACATTTCATTGCTTGCTTATGGTGTCTTATGTAGTTTGAATTTCACAAGATGGAATGGATGGAAATGTAACTTTTATGCGTGAATGCATAGACCTAAACACAAATGTTGGAGTTGGAGAAGGATAAAAATTCTAAACTTGGCCGAGAATCGAACCCGGGTCTCCTACTTTCTTGAGAACATCTAGTGTTGTAAGGTTTTCTTCAACGTAAGTACCCCAATTCGGGAATGGAGAATTAAACTGGCTTGGTAGCTTCTCCAACTTCACATTTAGTTTGAATTTGTTTTGTTTTAGTGTTTGTGTTCAATTAATACAAATTGTTAGGATATGCTAAATGATTATTTTACACTGAATGTTGTGAGAAGTGTTCACGGTTAACACTAAATATTTACGTTGACATCGTCGTTTTTATGCTTATATTTGGCTATTGAAAAGATTCCGAAAATCAAAATCATGGAGATTGTTTGCATTTTACTTTCTCTTTTTGGTGGAGGACTGTGGAAAATTTAAAACTTTAAAAATTTTGCGAGTTAATTCCATCATCCGTGAGGAATGTAAACACCCAAACCGCGGACGTCATTGGTATATGCCCACCGAAAGAATAATTGCTCCCGTAATTCAAACAATACCAATTCATCCGAAATCGCAGGAAAGAGTCGCCATCGGTCTAGGATATTATTCTACGGATGTCTCATTAATTGAAAGGGTTTCTGCGGGTTCGATTCGATTATCTGTGTGTGTGTGTGTGTGTGTGTGTGCACAAGATATCAGAAAGCGTTGGAAATACATGAAACCAATTCATTTGTTAGTTCGCGGTAGATGTGGACGGGAGGAGGGTCTGGCCGCTGACGGGGAGGAAAGGCACGCAGGCAACGTGGCGGGCACCCCTCACCTCCCCGTCCTCTCTCTCCTCTCTCCCTTCCTCCGTATACCCACTCCCATTTCTCTTACCCCTCTCGTATCGACTGACTTCGTGATAGCGTGTGAGGGGAGTTAAAGAGAGAGATCGCAGCGAGCCCAGGGTTAAGTTCGAATTTTTAAGGTTGGCAAGCGTGGTAGGAGGAAAGTTGATGGATTAATAAATGAAGCGAGAGGAGATGTGAAGCTGAACGTTAAAAAGGTTCTGTAAAAGGGTAAAAGGACGTACGGTACGTATCTTAACGAGTTTCGTCTTTTCGCTTTGACTTTTGTGCGCTATCTTGTGCCTAAAAAATTGAGCATCGATGGGAACTAAGGGAAGACTATCGATTAGATTTATTTTTTAACCCCGATTATTTCGATTTTCAATGGCTCGCGCATAACCTTTCGTTCGCGAGGGAATGAAAATTACTTATTTTATAGCCGTATTGATGGAAAGAAAACTTTTCGTTCGTGACGCAACGATAGTTTTAATCACTCGATCGACATAAAAAGGATTTTAAAAATCTGGTACACGGTATCTTTCATTAGTGGAATAAATATTTTCATTTGTATCCCAAAAATAGTTGATATATCCCATCCGGCGACTTTATATATATAGATTACTTATACCGTAAGAATAATTGTAACTTATAATCATTGAGGACGGATAATGTTTAGGCGAAATGGATAAACCTTTTACTTGACAAGGTTTTATATAAATCATTCGGTTTTTACTTATCCCACAAAACTGATAACAATCTTAAATGCTGTTTGTATCGTTTTTTGCTAATAAATAATTATTATACGTAGTAATCGATGCTTTTCTCGTTTATAGGAATTGTTTGAATGAAAAAAATATTGAATAAACTGAAATAAATTTTGTCAAATCCTGCGTATTTCTCGAAAAGGATTCAAGTTTTTCTACGTATTCCCCGATTCGGAAAAACAAATGGGACATCGGGCCCCTTTTAAACAGCGAAAATTCACGATCCTATTTACCCTTATTATTAAATCGCCCCGCGTTGAGCCTCTCCCTTTCGAAACCAGCGACGAAAAGCAAACGCTCCGGCTAAGTGTATCCCGCGTGCGTTCGATTTCCCATGCATCTCCTTTCATCCATCCCCCTCATGCCGCCGCCAACCTATCGGAACGAACCAATCACCCTCCAACCCCCCCCCCTCCCCCTCTCCCCTCTCCCTCTCCCCTCCCCCTTCTCCAGCACGGCCTCCATTATTTACCCCAAAAGCTACCACCTTTCCCCCCGCCTTCATCCCTCTCTACCACCCCATCACGAACACGAGGCATCCGTACCTCTCTCCCATTCCACTTTCCCCACTAAAACCGGTGTCACACCCCTCCCCCATCCGCTTCACTCCCTCTCCAACGCTCTCGTGTAAATTTTCCCTCCCCTACCATAATCCACCTCCCTCCATCTCTCTCTTCCTCCCTCTCTCTCTCTCCCTCTCTCTCTCTCCCTCTCTTCCTCTCTCTCTCTCCCTTCCTCTCTCCCTCCAAACATCCTATCTCTCTCTCCCCCTCCCTCTCCCCATTGTCCCCGCAGTTACGTGAGCCCCATTATGAAAGCTGCAGTAGAATTTTAAAAATTTATTTTATTTTTCATTCCGGGGGAGCATGATGGGGTGAGTTGCGTATGGGGGAGAGGGGTTTGGGTGGTTATTTCGTACAGGATAAGGGTTTTTTTATTTAAAGCGAGCTTGAATTTTTCACATCTTCTACCTCTGTCTCGCCTATAATTTCTCCTCTTCGCCGCTTTCTTCATCTCCGGCTTCTATTTTCTCTGCATTTAACATTACTAATCTCTAAACCCTTCTTTCTCTTCCTGCCCATTTCTCTCCCCCTCTTTTCCTCTATCGCTTTCTGTAAATGTTTCCTTTTCTCTCTTTTTCTTTTTCGTCGCTTTTTTCTTTCATCTCTTCCTCTTGTTAATCCGCGTTGTTTTATATTTTTTTCAAAAAATGAAATTAGCCTCTCCTCGCTTTTTTAATCTCTCTGATTTGGCGACTGGCTAAAAGTTCGATGTGTCAGGTATTTTTTTTTTCGCCTACTCTGCTCATTTAAAGCCTTGATGGCGTGTTGTCTCGGAGAATACTAATACCGAGGTCTGATTAAATTTGATGACGCGGTAGTTGAAAATGCCGTAAAAATGGGATGGTGTGGAAGCTGCACGTGGTGGCCGAGTTTTTCCAGTAAAAGTTACAGATTAAGCACTTTACGCTATTTATTTTAGCTCCTGTCACATAAAATATCTCTCAAATATATATCGTACCGTACCAATAAATTACTTGGTTTTTAACCGAAAGATTTATGCGCATTCAACATGTATGATATTGCGTTTTTCATAAGAAATATGAAATTTATTAAATTGCATTTTGGAAAATATATCCTAATAAAATTGAACAAAACAGCTATTCGCTAATTTCATTTAATCTTTTAGTAATTGTATTTCTGAAACTTCATTTTACTTTAGAACAAATACTCATGTTATAAAAACGTCACCCTATAAATGATAGAATATATCGTAAGAAGCCGATGCTGAAAAAAATATTTTCGAATTCATTATTTCGCTATTGATTGCCATAGTTGACATTAAGCCATGAAACGTATTCAGAAACTATATTCGTAGAGAGGATAAATGTGTCGGCATATCATATTTAACCCGTCGTTAATAGCAATATTTTTAAATAAATAAACTTTGTGTTTTTTACTTTCTCCATACGTAGTATAGGGAAAGTATTGTGATCACGAAAAAAATCGGCTTCGAGATTTCAAAGGAAATACACGTTTTGAGGTCCTTAGAACACGTTTAGACTATTTTCGGAATGATGTCTTTGTGTGCGTGCGTGTGTGTATGTGATTGTGGGCGCTCTAACTCAAAAAGTACTTGTCATATCGTTACCAAACTTCATATATAAAACTTTAGCATGAGCAAAAAGAACTGATTAATTTTTGGACAATAACGGTTAACCGGAAGTCGAGGTTTATTCGAAACCCAATTCGGTTTTTGCGATATTTCTCCGATAATACTTCATTATTGTATATACAACTCGATACAAATATTATAGACAATGTAATTTCCTACAACTTTTATTTGAAACAATTTTCCATAGCATTTATTTTTTCGGAATTATTTATAAATAATCTGTTTTTTCGGTTTCCGTCAAGTATCTCCTTAAAAACGTCGTTATTTACAATCTTTATAAGGAACAAAGTTATAGAAAATAACATTCCTTCCAACTTTTGTTTGAAACAATTTTTTGCAGAACCATCCATTTCGGAGACATTTAACTTATTCTTAAATTTCCAGTATACAGCGCCACCAACTAGCGGTGAATTCTGTAAACGTATTCAACATATAATTTACGGCAATAAGGACGACTATTCTTTTACGATACGAAATAATAATTTTGCCTTATAATGCTATTCATAATAATTTAAATATCTATACCCCAAATATGGAGAAAGTCATGTGTTGGCCACATCAGATTTTCTTTAGATTCGACCATTGAATTTGCGTTAAATTCCATTCACGTTTTGTTTCCCATGAAACGTTTAAAAATAAAATATTCTGAAACCGTTATTATTTTCCCGCTATTCGATCCAGTTAGACGTATAAATTTTATGCAACAATTATTTTTATTTCGCGAACACTTTTACAGCTCGCCAAACTAAAATCGCATTTGCAATTTAACATTCTGACTAATTCATATTTATCACGTTACTGGGCCTGTCGCTTCCCTATTTTATTTTCATTTACGTAAATCTCTTTACATTAATCCGAATCAAACCGGAGGCAATTTATACGTGTCATTCCCTTTCTCTTCCCCTCTCCCTCCTTCCCTCTCTCGCTCTCCTTCTCTCCCTCACTTTTTCTCTCTCTTAAGCTTTTGCATCCGCAATTTATATTAATCATCCAATTCAACGTAAACATCCCATTTTCTTTTTTTCAGCCGTCGCGAATACTTTCCGTCCTTTGCTCTTGTTCCAATATGGTCTCATTTTCCCCCGATTTGTCTCGTTTTTTCGCAAGTTTTTTTTCGCATTTACCCTTTGCCTCTCTTTCACTATCACGATTTATCGTCCCTGTGTCATTGTCTTCTTTCTTTTGTCCTTCCCATCACGCGTCGCAGTTAACCTTCGCGCGCACACACACGCACGAATCCACACCTCTTCGCAAACGGTGGCATTGGCACCACCATGGTCACCCCAGATGAGGAAGAGACAGAGATCCCAATTCTCCACCGCACGCAAACACAAATACCATTTTGAATCCATCCCTGAAACAATGGGAGCAATCTGCAACGGCGACCATTGCCATGGGAACAGAGGCACCCTCTCTCTCTCACCCCATCATCCCCTTCTCCCGGAGTATTCAAGAACACCAATCTCTCTCTTCCTCCTCTCTCTGTATATAATGCCAACTCCACCTGCCCCCGCAATTAAACGACCACTGCCATCCCATTATCTACCACCCCTTTCTCTTTCTCCCACTCTCTCTCTCCCTCTCTCTCTCTCCCTCTCCCTCCTCCTAACACTGGCGTAACCATCATCCATTCATCATGTATAGGGTAGGTTTTAGAGGGTCGTTCACTCCCTCCACCATCCGCGCACAAAACCCTTTACCAGAAATTATTAATTTCCCAAACCTCTCTCTCTCATCTTTTAGTCCGCCATTCCCCATTTCATACTCACTCCCCTTATGAATCTCCCTCTCTCTCACACTCTCTTCTGTTTCCGACCGGACTACACCCATCGTCCGTCTTATTTTTATCTGCCTACGTTTGTTAAATGTCTCTTTCTGTCTCACTTTCTATTCGGCTGACGAACTTTCACCTCCGGCATTGAAATCTAGCCGTTAAAATGTGTCGGAGGGCTGAAATGTAATAGTGTGCGATGTCGAGTATCATTTTTCCCTCTACGAAAATTAATTTCTGGGCCTGTGGACGTAATATCAACGAACGAAACGAGAAAATCGAGTGTTTCACAGTTTTCACAAAGCTGATCGTAGGCTGCCCTGCAATGCGCACCGCAGATATTGTCGCTTTTAACCTGTGAGAAGGATTTCTATATTTATGCTTTGGTGGTTTGGTAAAAAGTGTCTCATGTTTCTCCATACAGAGAAATGTATAGGATTGCAATGATGATTACATCTTCCTCAAGAATAACTATCGACAATTACACTCGTGAATAGTTTTTAAACGACAAATAATTTTCAAAATGGAAAATTCTTTGAATCGCTTTTCACATTGAAAAAAAAAAACAAAAGTAAAGAGAATTGGTATTTGTTGCTATGGTTGGCAGCGTGACATCGTTATCATAAACAATCATAAATATAGCTGTCACCTAGCGAAATTCAATCTACTGGACAAATTCAGACGGATAATCGAAATATCTTTGAAAGAATGAGTTCTAGAAAAAATGTTTCATACAAAACTAATATAAAATTATATCGTTCACAAATTGGATAATGGCAAATTTTTACATTAATGAAGCTCTAAAAGAGACATGGCAAAAATGAGACAATGACAAGAGTAAATCTCCAGTTCTGGTTGACCAATTTCAGCCAAAATCTTACAAGACCATGAATATTTTTAATAAAACTCTTAAATTGTGTGCTGATCTAATTATTAGTTTTTAAGTTAAAGGGCCCACAAAATTCCTATTAAACAGGCGTGCACACATACATCAATGCTTTCTCTTTACTCCGTATGGCGAAAGTAAACACTATTAAGTGCACTGTAAAAAAAACCATCGTTTTAGTATGTAACAGGCGATTCACAAACGCACGACGATTAAGATTTAATCGATTTATCGAGGGTAACGAGCACCTTCCGTATCAATGACCCATTCCGATTCCAGCTTTTTCCAGTATTCTCTTAATGCAACCAGTGTTAACGGCATTAATTCCAGAAAATCCCGATAGAGGACACAATACATGACTGCCGCTCTCTTCATATTCTATCTCGTTGCCCTCTTCCGTCTCCACGCTCGAGCAGCTGCGCATCGGTGTATTGGTCTCGCGATAAACGTCGGCGGAAGGTCGTGGTTTATCGGTCTGCGTTATCGTGTCCTTCCATCGATTCAGAATGAATTGCGCCGTCGATCGCGAAACATTGCTTTTTTTCGGAACGAGCCACCAAAGCAACTTCCGCACCTATTACTTTTCTCCCAGAACTCCATCCAAAGCCAATGAAAACGGTAAATTGATAGTGGGGCAGTCGCTACCGGAAAAATTGAATGGTATGTCGATAATATTTACCTCCTGATGTCAGATAATCTATAATTTTCAAAGGTTTCGAAATCGGTTTCATTTAATGTACTGGTGGGGCTTTTTGTAGGGAAATAATTATATTATATATATATAATAATTATATATAACATATATATATATATAGTAAATGCCTTTGGTTTTTATTTTCGGCTGTAAAATTATGATATTATTCTCCCACCTTGTTCTCGTCAATGCTACATATAATTGTCGGTGTGCAAAGACAGGGAAATAATTATATATATATATATATATATATATATATATATATATATATATATATATTGTAAGGAAAATAATTGAATTTCATGCACTTACGTTACGATTGCTTTAAAATTGTACTCTGTGCTTATGAAGAAAGAAGGCTTACTCAAATCCTCAACAATGTTCTTCGTCGTTATGTAAATAAAACTCTTTAAAAGATTAAAATTAAAAACTAACTAATTAATCAATCAGCGGAATAATTGCTTTGAAATCTATCTGAACAAATAAAAAATCACCAATTTATTTCAACGTTATAAACTGGTAACACATCAAACTTAGCTAATTATTATCTTTAAAATGCTTTAATTTGCTTAAAAATGTAATTTTCAGTGAAGAATTTATCGAAGAAAAATTGATTTGAAATCTATTCTGAATAAAGTTGGCTTTGCGTAATAATATATACGATATATTAAAGTGAGGTTACAAAACAGTTACCAAAAAATATCACCACTACGCCTCGTCGGATTTGATAAACAATCCCAATCGAACACTTAGGATATTGGGAATTTCTAGAGACAACCGAAATAAAAAGTTTATTTCTTTGCTTCCTTCCTCCTTCCTTTCCCGAAATTTTCCACTCGTGGTCTGGCCGCACCACATCCCACACTCCTTGGAACGCGGGAGACCTCCGAAGCACTTATGCGTCCCACGAGACTCGCCCGGGTTTTTCCTTTTTTTTTCTTCCTCTTTCCTCTGTGCCTTTCTCTTTTCACCTGTTAGGCTCCTAGCTCTCCCCATTCTAGCTCTCTCTCTCTCTCTCTCTCTCCACCTCTCAGTTTGCCTCCTAAAATGCCACCCACTTTCTCCTCACGTTTCTCTTTCTCTTCCTTTCTCTCTTCTGATTTCTTCCTCCGAGTTCCTCTCTTCTGATATCTATTTGCTCAATCCCCGCCCATCTCTGGATTTATATTTAACTCCGTTTTCCATTTCCGAATCTTTTCTCTCTCTTTCATTCCCTATTTCCATTTCTATCGATTTAAGTTCATCCTATTCTTCATTTTCCTTTTCTCTTCTTTCTCTCTATCTTATCCCAAATTTCCATTTTTATCGATTTATTGTTATTTCAGTCGTAACGATCATCCTATTCCTTATTTTCCTTCTCTCTCTCTCCCTTTCTCATCTTTCTCTTTCTCTCTCTGTTTCTTATTTCTCTCATTACGTTTCTCTCTCTTACTACTCTCTTTTTCTCTCTTGCTTTGCTCTCTCTCTTCTTTCTCTCTCGCCTCTCTCTTTAATTTCTCTCCTTCCTTTCTTCTGCTTTTTCTTCACGTATTTTCTCTCCCTTTCTTTTGCTTTCCTCTTTCTCTCTCTCTTTCAGTGGTTCACCTTGAATTGACCCTTCCAGTTGTTCACTAATTACGTAGCCTTCACCTCTCTCTCTGTCTCCCCCTCTCTCCCCCCCTCTCCCTCTCTCTCACCCTCTCTCCCCCTCTCCCTCTCTCTCCCCCTCTCTCCCCCTCTCCTCCCTCTCTCTCCCCCTCTCCTCCCTCTCTCTCCCCCTCTCCTCCCTCTCTCTCCCCCTCTCCTCCCTCTCTCTCTCCCTCTCTCTCTCCCTCTCTCTCTCCCTCTCTCTCTCCCTCTCTCTCTCCCCTCTCTCTCCCCTCTCTCTCCCCTCTCTCTCCCCCCTCTCTCCCCCCTCTCCCCCCTCTCCCCCCTCTCTCTCTCTCCCTCCCTCTCTCCCTCCCTCTCTCTCTCCCCCCTCTCTCTCTCCCTCTCTCTCTCCCTCTCTCCCTCCCTCCCTCTCTCTCTCCCCCCTCTCTCTCTCCCTCTCTCCCTCCCTCCCTCTCTCTCTCTCTCCATCCCTCCCTCCCTCTCTCTCCCTTCCTCTCTCTCTCTCCCTCCCTTCCTCTCTCTCTCCCTCCCTTCCTCTCTCCCTCCCTCTCTCTCTCTCCCTCCCTTCCTCTCTCTCTCCCTCCCTCTCCCTTTCCCTCTCCCTCTCTCTCTCATCTTCCCCTGCCACACCTCCATGGCCTCGCTCTCTTTGCTTTTCCCTCAAATATCCTCTCATCTCGAAAGCTCCCTTTTGTCTTTTCATCCCCTACTCCTCCTCCTCCTTTCTCTTTCTCTGTCTCTCTCTCTCTTAACTTCCCTCACCTCCCGTCTATTCCTGCCTCTGTTGGTGGCCCCCTCTCTTTGTCCCAAACTTCCTGCCTTTCTCGGTTATTTTTTTCTCTCTATACACCCCTTCCTCTAAGTTTTCTGTCCGTGGAAGCTTTGCAAGGGTGCATTGTCTTTTCGGCAAATCCCACGTTTTCGGAATTATTTATGTCACGGGAGGGTTTTACCCATGCTTTGTTTTCAATTATTTACCCCTTTTTCTGGAGTCATTGTGGATTTTTCCTTATTTATCTGATCTGTTTTGCAGTGTGTAGTGTGGTTCATTTGTTATTTTAATTGTAAAATAATGAAATTATTAAAATTTCGAAAACGAAAATTTCGGA
Source organism: Uropetala carovei (assembly GCA_036926305.1). Taxonomy (NCBI): domain Eukaryota; kingdom Metazoa; phylum Arthropoda; class Insecta; order Odonata; family Petaluridae; genus Uropetala; species Uropetala carovei. The sequence goes on along the minus strand of JAXCHB010000089.1, from coordinate 2,677,274 downwards.
CGTCAGTCGATCTTGATCAAATTCTGATACTATTTATTTTGCGGGAAGTTAAAATAATCTACCTACGTAAAAAAACTGAGGCTTTTTAATGTTACTGGGTAAACTGCGTTTGAATTTTTTTATTCGATTTGATCGGTAGAGGAAATTTAATGCAGCCGATTATTCGTTGCTTCCTCTAGATTCCGTGTTTGGTCAAAATGTATGTTGAAATTGATAGAGATGCATGAAAAAATTATTCAGAAATAAAAATTGATATAAAAACAGTTTTTAAGCGTCTATTATTTTCGCTCGATATCATTTGATTTTTACAAAATGTGTATTTTATCTACGGCTAACATATTGAAATGCGAGGCAGGGTGCCTAATTTTCATGATATGAAAATAAATTTGGTGGCATTTTAACATTCCCTAGCCTGAGAGGACACTCATAAATAATTTTCCTCCATTAAAACTTTCACTGGAGATAAATGGCCATTCTAAAAACCTTTAAAATATAAATCGTACATGCGAAACCTCCCATTTTTGAACGCCAAATGATATGTTCATTTTATTTTACCTTTAACATCGTTTGTTTTACCTTTGATATTATATTGCGACAAACCAAAAGATGCTCATTAAACAGGCATCCTCTCGGATCCAGAATTAAAAAAAATTTTAATCGGCCTCTTTCGTCCATCAGTTCTTAGTCGGACAATTTTTCGCATTGTGGAAGGCTATTAAATATTTACTTGTCTATCCGATTCCTATTTTCATTTGCCATCTGTCGTTTCCGTTGTATAAGCTGTCCTTATTCCTCCTTTTATTCTCCGTCATCTCTCATTCCTTCCTATCTTATCTTGGAAAGAAGGTACTCCTCATCCCTATCTAACGCCGAAGAAAATGTGCGTTCAAGGGTTCCTAAACCAACCAATTACCCAACTAAATGATAACCCGCTTCCGAACCGGTTTCCTAACAATATTTTCGTTGAAGTAGACTTATAAAGTAAATGTTTGGCCTCAAGTTCTGATCAGACTTGAGATGATGTGGATGTTATTAAGGGCCTCTTGAGGACAGCCTCGAATTGAACGGAGTGCTTACAAAAGCGAAACCGTGAAAAAGATGAATAAATATGCAGAATTAGATACGTTTCTCATTTTTTGACTTATTATATATTTCTAGACGACAAAATTTTAATGTTCATTTTTGTCATTATTATATTCCTATACTTTCTTTACATGGTTGAAAATTTTGTTTTAGATGTCAACTACGACATGTATATCTAGCTTGCTGGCAGAATCACATTTGTGATTATATTCGAAAAATATATTCTTTCAATACGGATTCACCATTTTACAGTGACTTTTATTAAAAATGTATGAATTTCCTTCAAGGAAATTAGGGTATCGCGGCTTTGTTTGAGTTGTATTCGCTCAAGTATTATCTCTTCGTCCGCATAAGCAGTACTCACTTAACTTTATATATTGTTCTTCAACTTCTATCTTCATTAATATCTTAGTACAGAGGCGGATTATTTTTCCGCTCCCCTTAAAAAAATTTCAATAAAATTAATTTAATTTATATATTATACTAGAGGAATAATCCATTCTTTTCTCGGGTATTTATGGTTATTACCTCGACAACCTTCCTTAGGTGGGTATTAATGGTCTTTCATGATTTCGAAGTACTCTTCTTCATCCTCCATAATTTTGAAAATCACACTGAAAGTCTTGCGACTTGGCGAATGAATGTACAAATTCGACCGTCCCGAAATCCTGCCGCCCCTATTACATTACCTGCTTTGGCCTTATTGCAAATCCACTAATACCTGAGCATAGTGGACAAATTTAACAAAATTCTTTAAATCAGCTGTGAAGTTTTTGACATAGATCGGTCCGAGAATGTGAATAATTATTAATACATGTTCGCCCCGCGCAAGTTTTTCCATTAAATTATGGAATTTCTAAGTTCAAGACCTCATTTTTCCACAAATTAGTGCAATAGCTACCTAGTAATTTTCGTAAGGACGAAACAAAGAACTTTCCTCCCTTTCTAATCAACCATTCTCGTAGCCCGAGGTCTTAGTTCCCTCCATCTCCCATTAAATATCTTAAGGGATGCATTATTGTTTTAATCTATATGCTAATCCGCCGAATCGTACGCCAAGTCCTACACACGCATACACCCACCTAGCGATATCGGTCCCACCCGAGTGCGGCCAAGCAGCTTTCCTCTTTCCTCACAAAGTTTGCAAAGTAAAAGAAAGGAAGAAAGAGAGGGAGGAAGGTAGAGTTGGTTGGCGAATCTTCGATCTCTCTCCACCTGTACGGTTAACCTTTTTCACCAGCCTTCCTCTTCTTCCACTATCTTCTCCCTACACCAACCCAAATCCCCTACCCCCTTATCTCTCTCATATTCTTCTTCGTCCACTTGTCCTTCCTATCCACTCATCCTCCATGTCGTCCCTTCTCCCTCCCTTTGCCCTCCAAGGACCCTCTCTTTTTCTATCTCTCTTTCCCTCCTCCTCCCCCTACCCTCGAACGCTCCATTATTCTCGCCTTTTCCTTCCACCCCTCTCCCGTTCCTCCATATCCCTTTGCCTCTCTTCAACTCCTGTCCTCACCCCATCAAGAAACCAGCTCGTCCTTTTTCTCCTTAAAAACCATTCCCGTCCGTCCAGAAATGTGCCTCCTTTGGGAACAGTCATTTTCCCTCTCCCCAGACAACTTTTACTCTTCCACGGTCCGAAAACCGACTCTACATCTCCCTCTCGTGTTTCCGCCATTCTATAGGACCCCATCCTTAACCACTTCTCCACCTCCCATTCGCTCTTTCCTCCTCACCACACCCTCCCAACCTTTTCGCTCTCACCTTTTATAGACTCGCGTCCCCCCCCCCCCCCCCCCCCGTACAATACTCATGGACCAACACCAACGTTTTGCCACCCTCATCTCCGCAGAAATTCTCCCTCCCTCTCCCCCCTCTATTATCTCTCCTTCCCCCCTCGCTCTCATTCCATTTTCCGAACTCTCTCGGGATCTCTCCCTCACTGTCCGTTCCTTCTTCCTCCTTCCTCCTGTTTGCGTCTCTCCTTCCGAACCCCCCTCTCCACTTTATATAACTCCTGACAACTCTCGCTTTTCCATCGCTGCCGCTCTTTGGCCCTCCTCTCGAGAAACTTTGGGCCCATAACTTTGCCTTCCCTGTCTGTTACACGTCTAATATAAGTATATATATATTTATATATACGGGTGTGTCTGTCCGTGCCAAAACGTTATGCGAGTCCCCCTCCCCCCTCTTCAGAAGCATGTTCCGTATGCCTCGTGCCTATATCTATTTTTCGTATTTCTTTTATTATTTGTTGGTCTATTCCCCCTGATCATTTCCCACGTCCCTTAGGATCAGCCCGAACCTCCCGCTCTATTTCTCTCTCTCTCTGTCGTTATACTGCTCTGTCACCATGTCTTTTGTGGTCTTAAACATTCATCTTCCACGCCCTATGGTCCCTAGACTCGGTCAATCCGCCCTTATGATGCCTCTTATAAAGACTTCCATCTCCTCTTTTTTGTAATTTTCATCTTTATCGGCAGCTCTGTAGCATTTGGTTTCATATTTTATCCCTTCGCGAGTTAAGGTTTTAGAGAGGATTTTGAAGTTCTGTCATTCGGAAGAAGTTCATACGAAATGAGGATATCGACCGTCAGATAAACAAGCGAAATAAATTGAAGCGAAGTTGTCTTCATTTGTTGGAACTCCTTCGTAAGAACAAACGAAAACTTTCCCAAAGTCAAAGGAAACGTTCTTTTTTAACCCGTGCTAATTCGGCGCATTAACATTAGCGAAACTTCACACAAGTATTAATCGGCTTCATCATCATTGGTAGTCTGTCCGTAGACATGGTTAAACTTGGTTCTCCATATACTCCTATTTTCCGCAGTTTTCTTCATGTCTCGATAGCTCTTTCCCTTTCAAGTTGTGTATCAGCTGAAACCTTTTCCTACCTCTTTCTCTTTTTCCATCCAGTTTTCCTTCTAGCACTTCTTTAATCATGCTCTCTCTCCTCAGGTAATGTCCAATCCAGTTCGCCTTCCTCTTTTAGATAATCTGTATAATCATCTTATCTTCATCTAATTAAAAGTTATTTTAATGTGTGCGTTTAAAGTTCTGTGAGTTTAAGTTAATGTAAATTGACAAAACGATTAATATATCATTTTCTTAAGCAAGTTATGTGACTGGAATTGAGATTTTTATAACTTGAAGAATAATAGACTATTCATGAGAGAATTTGCTATTTCAGTTTAAGGAAAAAAGTCATCAAATTTATTATCATATTCAGACGCTTTTAAAAGGTCAAAAGGAGAGATATTTGCTAAAAATTATAACTAAATTTTATGGTCCGTCTCCTCTCCTGAGCAGCTAAACTGTGTTTTGAGAAATTTTAAGTTAATAAAATTTATAAAAGGAGAGACATTTGCTAAAAATTATAACTAAATTTTATGGTCCGTCTCCTCTCCTGAGCAGCTAAACTGTGTTTTGAGAAATTTTAAGTTAATAAAATTTATAAAAGTAGAGACCCGATTAACGAAGAATATATATTATTTCGTTGGTATTGCTATATAAATTTACGGAATATATTAAAACAAGTTGATATTGATATTGCTTTTAAAGCAAACACACGAAACTAATGCGACGGATTCCTTGGACGTGTTTCACGTTGGAAAACGCCTCGGTCACATAATTATTAAGTTTTGTTTTAGATCATTTAAAACTAAAAGTGACAACCTATTATTTTGAGTTTGAGACTCGTAAAAAGAGATCTTCTAGAATTTCGGCTGCAAAAAGCCTGCCCATTTCACGGATTCGGCGTAACACTGATATACATGTACATACGCATTTTATTATACCCCAATGTTAACGTAAAAGTAGGGTGACCAGACTTCCCGTTTTTACGGGACATGCCCCGGATTTCACACTTTGTCCCGGTGCCCGAAAATTTTTGCCGGGACGGCTAAATGTCCCGTATTATTAATATTTCCCAAATAATCGATTATTAATCAGCTATAAAAACTGTTAATTATTGTTAATAGCAAAAATCTACTATATTCGCGCTCTCTTTTATATGAAACGAGTAAAATAGATGCACTTTCGTAAGACTAAATTTTTTTTAGTAAATGTCGCCACAGGCAGATCCGTCATCGGTTTGCAAGCTTTCGTTTTCCTTGAAAGTTATTAAATCTAAGTAATTAACAAATATAAGATCCAGCAAAAATAGTATATTTAGTTTAAGAATTGCATTTCATTTCACGCACTATTAAAAAACATTCACTAAGATGAAATGAAGCCTGGGGGACAAATACTGCAAAAGTTCAGAAAAGGCTCCAAAAAATTTTTTTAGATTTTTTTCAATGATCCTTTAAGTGAGTGTTATTTACATTTTGCTTATTCTTTGTTTAGTGTTATTCATAATAAAATTATGAATATTGAGAAAGAAGAAATTTCCGTAATTGAATTCATATAATATGTAGAAGAAACGATTAGTTTAATTCAGGAAAGAATAGACGAAAATTTCATTCCGTCTAGTGTAAAAGAAATATTTGAGAAAAATTATGTAACCGAAAGACAGAAAACTTTGTTTACTAATGAAGTTAAAGGCTGCTATTGATCAATTATAGCTTATCAAAAGATTGGTGTAAACCATTGAACAAATACAAAATATTTGATTGGATGCTTTTAGAAAAGGTACTATCATGGGAACAAGTACAAAAATCAATTTTGTTTAATTTTGGAATTGAAGTTTCTGAAAATGATATTTTTCATCAGTTCCCTATCTAATAAAAATTACGTCAATAAATGGAAGATGATAAAGCAAAATGGATCTCCAAATCATGCATTGAGAAATGGCACCAATTTTTAGGCGCGTTTCGAATCCAACGTGAGCGCCTATTATCGTCGGTCTGTCCGTCCGTCCGTATGTTCGTCCTCGGCTTCTACCGAACGGATTTTCATGAAATTTGATATTAAGGACACAGTCAAAAAGGTAATTCGAGGATCCAAGTGCCAATGGCGGCAGCACTGTCGCTGTGTGTCATGGCGGTGAAAGTAGGGCCCTGTTCTAGATCTGTCTTCTAGAAATGTTTTTTGTGTAGCCCGTTGGCATAATTGTGATCATATTTGTCCGAGTTTAAGGTTGGGTTGCGTAACTTAGCTCAATATCATTCCTTAAATAAACATGTTTTGCTGAAATGTGCTTCGCCAACGAGAAAATACTTCGAAAAAGGTTTGTAGCGTGCCACAATGTTCTAATTATATTTCACTGCATTTCTTCCCGAAAGATGCTTTAATGAAGAAAACATGGCTCATTATGGCAAGAACTGGTAATGCCTTACCGAAAAATGTCTAATGTTATTTTAAATTACCCAGTCCTATTTCTTGTCTTCTGGAATATGGAAAATTACCAGTTATTATCCCTTTGGATTATGGTAACTAAAGATGTTGAGCATAAATTGCAAACATATAACATATTATTATGATTCGATGTTATTCCTATGTACAGAATTGGTTTAAAACATTCAAATTATACATTTGTAAGTTTAGGAACGTCCATCATGATAAAGCAAATTTGGCTAAAAATTGTCCCCTTTAGTCCCGTTTTTTTTCTAATAAATTCCGGTAAATGTTCCGTTTTTTCCTTGTGTGAATATGGTCACCCTACGAAAAAGGGTATTTTAATTTACAGCAGTGGTTAATTTTTAAATATTCTGAACGTTTAAGGCATTTTTATGCCCAATTAAAGTATAGGATACAGCTTAGCTATCGAAGAAGGTCTTAATTTATTCCTTCTTCTTTTCACTCTTTCAATCTCTCTTTCCCTCAGTTACATCCTCCATATTGACCTCTATATATCCTTTCCAACCTATCTCCCTCTCTCTCCCTCATATATACACACACGCGCACACTTTGTCTCTATCTCTCGCACACACCCACTCGTTCTCATTTAGGACCTTAATATCCTTGGTATGTTGGTACGTCCTAAAAGCCTCCCTCCGTTTCCCTTTATCCTCCTTTCTCTCATTCTCCCTCTCGAATCCTTTCTCTTTCATTACGCTGCGCAGTGTCGCACTTCTCTTTCCCACTTTCTCTCATCCTCGTGTTCTCTCTCTCTCTCTCTCTCTCATAAACAATGGCGACCGATTTTTTTTATTTTATCATTCAAATGAACGCGTTTAATAAAATACTGCCGCTTCACTTCCTCTGGGTGCCAGCTATGAAAATTTATAACGGTTTTTAGCGAAGGATAAATTACTCTTCGCTGTTGTTAAAATAGTTTTTTTGCTGAAATGTTTACTTTCAGAACTTTTCTCTAGCTTACCCTTAAATCAAAGAGTTTATTAAATACTTATCACTTTCACATCCAAGAGTTATCACCGTGACTTGGTAGTAGTGCGTAAAATTAGTGATGGTATTATAAAATCCAAAGCTCATTACATCCATTCTTACCCCTCCTATTATTTTTAGCTGGTATATTGTTCTTTACGTTCTTAAATATTGTACATTAAAAATTATAAAAGCTTGGGAAGTGTAATTTTATTTTCCCCTCAAACGTAAGATTCAGCCAGTTTCGTTCTCGTCGGAGTAGTAAACTTGTCCCTGCTTGAGTTATACGTGTTCTAACTGTGGAGTCTGGCTCATAAATGCGTCATAGCTTAATAGCAGGATATCATGAATTGGTCTCGGACACACCAGATGGAGATGGAGGATAGGTACGGAGTTTTTGGAAATAAACTATTTCCGTGATGGCCTCTGTCATTTTTCCGCCATTATCATTTCCATTTTTCCTTCTTTTTGTGATATTTCGCATTTGGCCCGCATTTTTGGCTCATTTCGCTCGTAACTATAGAGACGTGCCAATTCTATCTCTTCAACTCCCTTTCTCTCTCTCTCTCTCGCCCTTCACCCGCATTTCTCTATCCCTGCCAAATTGCGGCAAGGATCTCGCCGCCTTCCCCTCTTATTACTTTTTCTGAAACGAGGAGGAGCATGTGGAAGCCGCTGCGATTCAATCGAGAGGTTGTCTCCTCCATTAGATTCAAAGGAAGCATGTCTTCGTTTGAGAAGGGCTCTCCAGAAACACCCCGTTATCTTTTGAATCGCTTCCAAATCCGAGGATTCATTAAGAGAACAAACATTGTGTTCGGCTTGAACGTTAATTATTTCGTCTTTGAAATGAATTTTAAACATATTTCGAAACTCTGAGTGGAATTTTATAATTTTCGGACTACTTTACGTAACTTGTGTTGTCTGGAGATTATATTTAAGTGTCTAGATTATTCACGCAATTAAGTAGATTTGCGTCAGCGGCTATTTTTTCCCTTTTACTTTTAAGGAAATTATAGATTGGCATATTGTATTCAGTTTCCTCGCCACAATCATAGGTCATTCCTGCGTTTAGCGAGAAGTGCAACAGTTCCGAGTATTTGTGAAACTACAAGGTTGCCATACGGTCACAAAAGATTCTATGCGGAAAATTTATCATTCGTTATATATTAAGTGAGATACGTAATCCAAATAAACTTTCTATCTTGTACCTTATTACCGTTATATATTCCATTTATCCACCAAAAGATGGATATAACAGGGATTGTTATCTGCGGTCAGAATGGCACAGACCTATTTAGGGAATTGAAAATCAGTGAAAAAAACTGAAGAAAGGGTTAAAAACGAACCCATAATACGAATAAAAATAAGCTCAAGAACCACTGAAGTTGTAGCATGAAAAAAATAAAATTTTACTCTTTTGTTTTTCGTATTAATATATGCCAAATATTTTTAATTATAGAAATTAATTTTTGAAATAGCATTTAAATTTTATTTCTTTTGAGCCTCATCAAGTCTAATTTATTCTGCTCAAGCGCTCTAAACGGACACTTATTATGAATGTTTCATCGCTTAAAACATCTGGCGACATTAGGGTTAATGTAGTTAGGTTGATTAGTCCGGGGAGCTGGGGAGGAATCTCAATTTTTCCGCGTTTTCTCCCCATTACATTTCCCTTCGCTCGCGAAATAAATTTCCTCGAGTCTCTTCTCTTTCATCCCTTCCCGTCGCGTTTCATCCCCCGTTTCTCGTGTAAAAAGGGTTTTTGCTTTAACGGCCAAAAAATAACTCACTCTCGTCCCATTTTCCAGGCTAATTTTATTTCTTATAGTCGCAATGCCGTTTCGTGCCGTGTGCAATCCGACTGACGAAACATTCTTCGGGTAGAGGTAGGTTCACACACTCACCCTCTTATCTCTCGCGGGCTCGTGCATACCTTTCCAGAAATTCCTCTTAGGCGCTTGAATCTATGCTCAGTCACCCAAACAGTTTCCTACCCACTCACTCTCTAACCGCTATCCCAAGTCGAACCACGCGGAATTCCTCTAAGGAATCCGGATAATGAACAAAGTTAGGGGGGCCGCAGGCTCTAGTAACATTCATAAGGAACGTCTAAACGACATCCTGCTTGGCTTACTCCACTTCTCTCTCAACTTCTCTCGGGAAGAGATAGTGAGTTGGAGTTATTTAAGCAGCCGTATGCCGGCAAAAGGGCCCACGTAGCATTCAGACGCCTTCCTTCTTCGAAAGATGTGTGGGTGTATGTGAACACACAAAACACAATCTCAGGCAAAGTTCGCTAATCCCTTCTCGTCAGATGCGAGTTGTATCCTTCCGTGGATTCTCCTTAAACCTTTACGTCCCGTCTTAAGATGTAGGCGATGATGGTCACGAAAACGATTGCGAGCAGTTATCCCAGGAATTGCCGTTAGGGGCCGTCCATATATTACGTAAGACGTTTGGGGGGGAGGGAGGTGGGCGGACGAATCTTACGTTGTCTTACAAGGGGGAAGGGAGGGTCTACGATGGGTCTTACGTAAGATTTTACTTTAGCGAAAATGCAGTTTGCGTCCCAGAACAGTAGTCTGAATGCAACGCATTTAACACCGCTAATGCGGCGCTCCCGCGCTCTAGCGATAGCAGGACTGACTCAGTCGTAGCGGGCGCCGACGCGCCGCCACATGAGGGCGCTGCACTTTTATTGCCGAACTTCCTTGTAACCCCACCCCGCTCCCTGAGTCCCACTCTGCATGACGCACGTGCTGCAAGTTCCAACCTGACGCGAGCCGCTACCGGCAGACAGGAGTGCTGCGCGAGGGTACCGCGGGTTTAAATGACTTACTTTCGCTCGAATGATGGGGTCTAGAGCAGGAGATCTCCATAAAAGGCTCTTTGAAGCTTTCAAGAATTGCTACCCAGACAGAACTCCACAACAAGCCCAGGAGGAGGCAAATGTTATCTGGCGAAGAGCGAAAACTGAATTTGGGAAGGATGGTATGGCATTTGAAAAACACATTGACAGTAAAATTCAGCAACTGAATCAAGAAGCTACGAAGAGGAAAGCTACTCTCAAGAGCTTTTTTGTGAAGGTAAGCATTGCGGATGACACATTTCAGACATGTTTTGCAATTACAGCCTGTCTCTGCATGCACGAATGTCTCGTAGAATGCCCCTCCGCATGTCTGGCCCATGTTTATTAGTTTTATTCGATGTCTAGGCGGATCACCACAACAGGGGTGCCAATGCGTCTACATGTGTCTTTATTTTTGTTTCGATGCTCCAAAATCTATGGAAAGTTTTATTATCTATTTTTTTATGTTGTGAAAAAAGTTTACCTTTATGTGACTGGTAGCTAAGTACGGCTTCTCACTGAAATAATAAACAGATTTGTTTATAAAATAATAGGGGAATTATTTACTACACCAGCTGACTACCACCTCTGAAAATTATCTAATACTCATTCGAAGTGAAACATCAGTAGTGGTGAGCTCGCGAGTGAAAAAAACTCTCAGATTTCTTACGTAAGATTTAGGGGGGAAGGGGGAGGTTCCATTGGTTCTTATGTTTTCTTACATGGGGGAGAGGGAGGGTCAAAAAGTGGCCTAAAACGTCTTACGTAATATATGGACGGTCCCTTATAAGAGTCGCAAACGTTTCGCCTCCTTAAACTTTAAGGAACGTTGTGAATATAGGTCTGCGGATGTCGTGATAATCAAGTGAATCTTGCTGGAGAAAATATTTATTACCTGGCTGAACGTTTTCGGTGGGTCTTCTCTGAAATTTTTCGCAATGGCGTTACAGATGTTCCAGTCAGTGGATTCAATCGTTTGGAAGCGATTATTAATGTTACGGAGAATCTCTTATTGTCACAAAGATCGTGACGTTCCTTTTCAGCAATTTGTATTTGTTTCTTGGAGAAAGTTTTGGAATTATCAAGGCTTTGTAGTGATTTAACAAACAGGACATTGTCACAACAAGTAAGAATTTTTAAAAAATTCAAAAATAAAATCTTTTTGCTTTATAAAATAGGCGGCTTTAAAAGAATAAAACGAAAAATTTCAGATTATTTGTTCGTTATAAAAGATTTTGGTGTCATTTTCTTTTCATTACTGTTGCTTTACATATCATTTACCTAATAATTTCGCTTTGATAGGAGGTTTTCAAGGTTGAGCTTCATTTAAAAATATGTGTTTGCTATTAACTTTATATTCAAAATCAATTTACTCCAGCTTATGGAATGAGATTATTACGTAAATGATATGTAAAGTTATAGTAATGAAAAGTACATGACACCAAAATTTTTTATAACGAACAAATAATCTGAAAATTTTAAGGCCGCCTATTTTATGAAGCCAAAAGATTTTATTTTTGAATTTTTTAAAAATTATTACTTGTTTTCATCTTTTAAGTGCGAAAATGAATAACGTTCACTGAAAAATAACGAACGTAAATAATTTACCTCAATCGCTTTCTTACAATGGTTAATGTCGAAGTTTGTGATTTGCGGAACTTTGTGACTTCATACGACTCTAGCGCTAGTAGGCTCGTCAGTTTAAATCACAAAGCTAATAAGAAGAGAAACACGGCACAGGCATTAGCCTACTCTTTTCGAAAAGTATCAAGGATAGCAGGCCAACGCACTCGCTACTACGCCACGGCACCCCATTTCGCAAGTTTTGAAATTTCGAAGATACTTTCTACCCAGAAGCCATTTACCGCGGCGTGAGAAATAAAAATACATTCCCAAAGGAACCATCTACTGATTACGATTTGTTAATTGTTTTACGAAAAAGTTCAAAATTTTTGAACCAATAGTGAACATTACTGAGGTATAAAACGACATAATGGAAATAAGCTAAAATTTTCGTACAATTAAGCGTTATAACTTCTCTCGCCATATATTGGTCAAAATGGCAACTCACGTTGAAATCCGTATTTCCCGCTATCATTTCTGACTTTGGGGCAAAGAATGTTGTGCCTATGTAGTCGTTCAATTTTTTTCTGCTAAAACGCCCACAGATTCGCGTGCAGAGCCACCGCAACGAGATAGAATTTTGGAAAGTTTGAACATTCACAGTTTACGAAATTGTTAATGGACTAAAAACCATCTACAAGCCACAAGCTTTCAAACAATGTAACATTCTTTACGATCCGATCATTCCTTCGAGAGATATGAGGGAACAAATATATATATATATCGGACGAAAGCATATAAAAGATTTTATAAAAATAAAATAATTAATCAAAACAGAAAGAAAAATTAAAGTTTATATATACATGGATAATATTTTAGTATAGTCCTATTTTAGCAAAATAATTTTGTCTGCTTGCAATCGCACCTCTCTTATCTATTTGTCTATTGAATTGTCATATTTGTTTTGATTTTTGGGCTCATGTATCAAACCTGCTTGCCGAGATGACTGAATAGGCATCCCGTTTTCGTACTCCTCTCTGTTAGTGAAACCTGTCGTGAATTTCACTTCGCAGACGGGTAACGGGTGTTTCCTCCTTAATATCGTAAATATTACACTCCTCTGAGTGGGCACGGCCCTAAATTGTAATTTTGATACTTTTGTCTCGCTCTCGCGTCACCCTTGACCTTCCCCTTCCTCCCTCTCCCGCTGTTTACCTTCCTTTATCTCTCCATCCATCTGTTTCTCCCCAAGCGCCTGTCTCCATCACTTTTCCTCCTCCCGTTCTCCTACCACCCCTCTCCCACTCCTTCGTATTGCTCTCCTGTCATCTCTCTTCTCCTCTCCTTTTCTCTCCACTTCCCCGTCTCTTCTCCTTTCTCTCGCTTTGAAAAGCTCTCCATTTGTCCTCTCTCATTCTCTCTCTCTCGCCTTCTCCTTCCTTTCGTTCTTCCGTTTTTAAACGTATTCAAAATGGCGCCTCTGAGCACACACCTCACCCCTTTCCCCTCCTCAACTCTTCTTTACCGAAAACACGCCTGTGTCGCACTTTATTCCGCAGTCTCGCACTTGCTCCGGTTTACTCCGCCGGCCAATTGGAAACCTCCACTACTCTCCCCCGTTTAACCCGTCGCCTTTTTTTTCTTTTGGCACCTGGTCCGTCCTCTCTCTTTTTTATTCACCTCTTTCTAATTTTGCTTCCTTATTTCAAAACGGTTCCCAGAGAACATTCGTTTAATATCTGTCTCCACCTCCTGAATTTTCTTTCCTGTGATACAAACCTAATTTATTTATTTTTTAAATTTTCGATTATAAAAAATGGTGTTAAAATTATAAATGTTTTGCGAAGACGGATAAAAGCTTCGCTACCTTTTCCATTGCGTTTACTCGTGCGAAAATAAAATGGGATAGCTGATTTTCATTCAAATTTCGGAGTTCGTTAAAATAAAGTTTTTATAGACACCAGGCGTATTTATCTCACCCATGGAATAACAAAGAAATGCAATTAATAATCCTGTTTTTACTTGATCGAGCACTCGACCGCTTTTATCTTTAAATTCCTAAATTTTAATCGAGCTTTACATCTAAATTCATCGATAATATTTCTTAAAATCCTCGATATTCGAGTTAAATTGACAAAAGTTCATATTAAAACTGCCATGTCATAATTGCTTCTTCCATCTCTTCCGAAAGTTTTTCATAACGACAGCGCATTTCTTGAAAACTCGATTCCATTTCTGGGTTGCATTTTATTTTCAGTTGTAACACGCCGCTTTATGACCACGGCAATAACGGTCAATATCTACGTTAGTTTCCAAAAGCACAAAGCTAAGCGCTATTTGAAAGTATTTCTTGTCGGCGCCTCCAAAGTATTCTCCCCTTTAGATTTCGGTGAGAATACGAACCTGAGAGAGAGAGAGAGAGAGAGAGAGAGAGAGAGAGAGAGAGACGAAATTATCCTCCCTAATTTAGAGTAGCACAGCGTCGAAATCTCCTCTTTGTTATCTACGGCTGATCTCTTTTTTCCCCTTTCTGAAGTGACCCAATTCGCTTCCAATGCGTCTCTTTCTCCCTTACGTCTTTTCTTTATTCTGTCCTCCTTTCTTCCTCCATCCTTTTTTTCTCCTCTCTTTCTTCTTTTCCTCCTCGCCAAGCTTCTGCAAAGGCTCTTCCTCCTCTTTGTAGAATCCTCCCCTTTATCCGACGATTCCCTCTTATATATGTGTGTGCGCTTTGATACCCCGCAGTTTGAATAGCGCTGAAGTGATAGGGATCGTGGAATGGCGAAGTTTTAGATTGAAATTGGTTTCGGAATCCCCAGACTGTAGTGGATTCATCGCTTGATACTCTCCAAGGCCTACCTCTTTCCATTCATCTCTATACTCTCTCTCTCTCTTCTTCCATGTCTCCTCCTGGTCACATTTTTCTAATCTTTCTTTCGAAATCCCTCGCAATTCTCAAAATTTCTTTTTAATAAAACAGCCTTCATAAGGTATGTGCAAACTTCTTACGTGGCGTACCGCCTTCGCAGTTGTGAATGCTTAGGCGGACCAAATTAGAAGTTTGCGAGTGCTCCTCTGGTCTTATTAGAATTTATATAATAACTGACTCAAGAGAGTGCGTTATTATAAAAGTGAAACTCCGAGTTCCACCAATTTCTATAGTCTAAACCTGAGTAGATAGATTTAAATTAAAGAAATTCTACTAAAAAATTACGGATCGTTTTTCATCAAAGTTTTGCATACCGCGGGCATTGGGATGCACACTTCTGGACTAAACGATAATTCAAATAGGTTCATTAGAGCAGTGTTTCTCAACCAATGGGACGCGTCCCACTGGTGGGACTTGAAAGCCATCTAACAATAAGTGGGATCAGAGCCTGCTGAAGACATTTTGACCACCCCAACCGGCTACACTTTCTGACATCTCCTTTATATAGTTAACAGTCTCAGGCGTAACTTGATGGAATTTCTTCATATTGTCTAAACAAAAATGATTTACTTGGTAATTCCACAAAAATTAATTTTTAAAAATAAACGAATAAATAATTTTTTGTGGAATTACCAAGTAAAACTATTTTATTTCGACCTTCTTTTTTGTGTTTACCAATTATTAACGTGCCACTTATATGCTTATAAACGTAGAAAAACATTTATTAGAAAAAAAGTGAGGTTTTTCTTTATATCCTGGTGGGACCAGGGTTTCTTGAAAAGGTGGTAGGTGGGATGCAAGAGGCAAAAGGTTGAGAACCACTCCAATAGAGCAGTGGTTCTCAACCTTTCTGGAGCCGCGGAACCCCTGCATCAACTTTTCCGGAGCCGCGGACCCCCTACATCAACTTCTCTGGAGCCACGGATCCCCATCCCATTAGAACAGTAATTCCCAACCTTTTTAGAGTCGCGGCACCCTTAAGTGACTTTTCAGAATTTGGCGGCACCCCTCCCTATCCATCGTCAGTAATAATCGTGGTGAAGTTGAATCCCTAACTCCAATCTCCATGTCTTCTTTCATTTCGAAGTGCCTTTGCGACGAAATGAAGGTCGACTTAACTCCGGTTTGCATTTTTGAAAGCCGACGATGCAAAATGAGGCTAAAAATGGGAAAACAGTATATTTTTTGCGGCACCCTTCTGAACACTTCACGGCACCCAGGTTGGGAAACACTGCATTAGAAGTTCAATAATGTTGTTTAAATGAAGTAAAAGCTTAAGTTTTTTTTACATTGAAATATAATTATGGAAAATAGCCAAAATTTAAAATTTTGTTAAAACCTAATATAACTAAGAATATGCCATAAGGGTACCAAAATCAACTCGCGGACCCCCGGTTGAGAACCACTGCAATGGAGGACCTCCCGGGAAATGTAATTTGGGTTGCATAAGATTCGGGGGAACTGTGCCGATAGTGCCTATGTTTAAGGATACCATGTTAAATCGCCCTTGGAGCATGGTGTCTTTGGATACTATTTTTATGTGTTTGAAATTTATTATAAGGATATTAACTTTAATTATCCTTTTATGTTTTGCCTGTTCTTTTTTCTATTCCTTCCATCTCCCTTTCTTCGTTATATATATATATATATATATATATATATATATATATATATATATATATATATATATATATATATATATATATATATATATATACTTAAGGAAAAGGAAAGGTAATAATATATATATATATGTGTATGTATGTATATGTATATATATATGTGTATGTATGTATATGTATATATATATATGTATGTGTGTATGTATGTATATATATATATATATATATATATATATGCATATGTAAACTTACGGAAGAGGAAAGGCAAATGAGGATGTTTGGGCAACTAGGTGTTGAAGGAAACCCACTGAGCACTTACCGGAAGGAGAGCCGCTGGGGTGTTGGAGAGTCACATTTGTAGACGTTATTGGAGCTTTCGGGATAATCCCTTCGTCAGCACAAGAGAGACATATATATATATATATATGCGAGTATATATGTAGTCACAATTTCGCCCTCAATTAATTCGTTTGTCAGTCTTTATCTCCTCTCATCTTCTAATTATTCTTCTTTTTGTTTCTTGTCTAAATCCTTTTTACTCTTTTTATCTTCACTTCCCGTATCTTCCCATTTTTAATCCCCTCGCATTTCCTCTCGTTTTTTCTCTCTGTTTTAATCACAATTTCTCTTTCCATTTGTCTTTTATTTGTTCTCTCTTATGCTTTTCCTCTCCGTATTCCTTCCCTAACTCTTCCTCTCCTTTCTGTCCTTCTACTGCAATCTCTTCCCTTAGCTTTATTAATTCGTATCTCGTTCTCGTTTTCCTTCCACTTCCATTACTCCACTTGTCTTTCCAAAAAAGGAAAGGAGAAATCCTCCGGACACCCGAATGCGTTCCTTCCGATTCAAAAGAGCATTCTGAGTCGTTTTTTTCGTCTTTCATTTCACTAATCGCTCAAAAAAGACGCGTAGTAGTGCATGCCGCCTCCATCTTTCTTCTTGTTCCAAGCCTTCCTCTCTCTATCTCTCTCTCTCTCTCTCATTCATTCTCCTTCAATCTTCTCCCTTTCTCTATCTCCGGATTCTGGCTCATTAATCGCTCTGAAGGGTTTCCACAGATGATCCCGGCTGTTTGAGGTTCCAAATAAAGGGAGTGCTTTTCATAGAGTTTGAGAAGAAGTAAGCGATTTTTATGAAACTCGATTCCATATGCGAGAGAATAGACTCTATTTTCCACTTCATTTTTATTCATAGGCATAAAATTGCCTCATAAATAGGATCTATACGCGATTGCCAGTATTTCACAGTTTCATTTCTACCGATTATCATCTTTAACACACCCGAAACTTTCTTCAAAAAAATTCGTTAGCGAACTTAGAACTACCTACGTAAAGCGGCTCATAGCAATGCGATAAAAGTGAACTAAAAACTTACGGTCTGGTGTATCTTCTATGACGCACGTAAAGTTACGGTGTGTAATATTTTTCTCTAGTGGTGCATTTTTATTCTTAGCGGTAGTAAACGTTGCCGTCATCAAGTTTTACGAGTAGACGAACACGTAATGCTTGAGAGAGAGGAATCATGACTGCTGCCGAGACGCGATTCGTTGCTGAGAAATATAAGATATCCATTTCCATCGTTTATCCCCACGGTCATCCGTCGTCGACAAGGGAAACAATAGGTTGTTACGCATTTCGGGACGAATATTAAAAACATTTTTAGCCTAGCTTCTCGTAATAAACCGAGCATCTGCACAAGCGTTTTTCCGCTCCCTTTGTTTTTCTACGACCTAGTTCTCTTTTTGCGTCGTTCCCATTTTGAGTGATTTCTCCGTTCGGCTCATTGTCCGACGGATTTCCTCCGTCTCTCTCCCCCCTCTCCCTCATTGGCCCCTCCCACCTCTCTCTCTCTCTCCTTTTTCTCTTCACACTCCGCCCACTCTTTTACAGAGGAGCCCTCGAGGGCCTCTTCACTTGCACCGCCCCTCCGTCGCCTTCACAAAATGACGCCAGGCCGACGCTTCCTCCCCTTCCCCTCCTCCCTTTCACTTAACCATCCCCTTTCCTCCCTCCCTTTTATCCTCCTCCCTCTCTCTCTCTTTCTCTCTCAACTACCGCCGCGCATTCCCGCAATTTCGCACCCTATGTCTCTTTATCCCATTCCATTTGCAGATCCTCTCACTTTTTCGCCCTCCTTCTCCTCTATTTCTCTTTTTCTTTCTATTTCTTTTTACGATTGATTTTTTACGCTTTATCACGTCACTCTCCGTAAGTTTTTTTTTTTGCGTTATTTGTCACTGCCGTCCGCCTTTCTCGTGTTCTTCTTTTTATGTCGATTCGACCGTGTGTGTGCAAGAATTCTCGCGACTCTCGAGTTATTTCCAATCAACAGCCGAAGGGCGAATTTGATGCGAGGAAAAGTCGGATGCGCGTGGGTGAAAGGGAGAGTGAAGGTTTCAATTCGTAATCAAAAATTAAATTCTCGAGTTTCTTTGTTTGAAAGAAGTCTTATTTCTTTATCTCTCTCTCTCTCTAAGCTTTTCTTCGACGCGCGTCTTTAAAAGCGGAGTGTCATAATTAATTGCGGCGAAGCAGTGGCGGATGTAGACATTCTGAGGCCCCTGGCGCTAAATTATTGAGGACCCTGCAATCTTGGTATATATTGAAACCTCACCTAATGACTACCCCTTTATTTTACTCCCCGTTTCGATAAATTATCGCAGTGCAAAAAATAAAATTTTCCTTCGTGGCTTTTAAAATGAGATATTTAATATTTTGAGAGTATACATAAAGTTTTTCCTTCGCCATGTGCGATCCCCCTTAAATCCGCCACCGCGGTGAATATATAGATGGAGATATAATTCAGTATTTTCAACAGTTAGAATCCTCTACTCTAGAAACTTTAAGAATGGTCTGTACATTTAAATAAAACAATTCTTGGGTGGTGTATTCGGTATTGTCCAAATAATGCGTCATTTATTTTGAATGAACAAATGAAAGTCATGGCAAAAAAACTTATAAAGACGATTTTTCGGCAGTAAATTAACTGTTCGACTATCTCCAACCGGACTGCCTTCATTATCGATAATGATCGTGGGTCTCCTAGTCGCTAATTATCTTTTAGGGACTCATTTGTAAAATTTATTTAACCTTATAAAATTAGTGAATAGACTACAGGGAAAGAAATATTAGCTCATTTATAGGATGATATGAACTAAAGTAATCGCTAGCATACTTCTTTCCCAGTTTTATACTTGTCTATTTAGCTCTTTTTGGCAAGTCGCTTTCGGTGTTTTTATATTACGATTGATATTTGCAAAAGCTTTTTTCGGTATAGGGCTTTTATTATTTATGAATATTATTATGTATTCACCCATCGCATATTTTAGGCATGAATGTCGACATTTTTTAATCTGAGCTGCTGAAGTTAAAATATCCAAATTCTGAAATTTTGTTTAACAGGTTCTCAAGAAGTTCGTAAATATGACGTTTATTATAAATTTATTGATGAATAACAGATGAATTAATTACTTTCAACGCATTTATTTGTAATATCACGTCAGTCTTTTGCACGAACTCCAGTGTTTTTGTTCCCGCTGACCGAGTTTTTACGTCATTATTCTATATCACGATGAACTTGGCGTCACATTCGAGCGATGTGGAGTCAGAATGTCATAATTGGAAATCGATTCTCTTTTTTTCTCGATTTGTGCGTGTTCGAGATTGAATCTCTCCGAATATATTTTCGTGCACTCCTGAACTCATGTCGCCTCTCACAACGGTTGCTTTATTCCTATAAAAACCTTAATTTTCATCGGTTATAAATCACTTTCGGCCGTAGTGAACTCTTATAATCTCGAACTCCATTAATAACGAGCATAGCTTAAGTTTACAAATGTACAAGGAAAACATTGCGTCGGCCGGGAATCGAAATTTTTATAAGATTTTTTCTGCAATCTTTCTGGATAAGATTTGGGATAATTTTTATTGCTTTCGGTGATTAATTTGTAATTATTTGCGAAGGTAGATCTTTTTGGAACACTAATTTTCAATTTTTTCCGCTTGAGCCATGCAAGGCTAGGCTAAATATTCGATTTTTAGTTTTAACTTCAAACCTGAAAATACTTCTCTGTACAGAAACATAAAATGTATCGGGTAAAACATTAAATGTTCCACATTTTGCAGCTTTATCGACCGAGTTACGCGATTAAAGATGGAGAAAAGTTATTTTTAAATGGTAGCAGTACATGCATGTTACGAAGAAAAATAAATATTAATAATAATAATTCGACTTTATTTTCAAGGCGATATTTAGACTATATAGTCCCATCTTACATACAACCCATTACGACAAACACAAACATCCATGCTCTCGGCGGGATTCGAACCCGCGACCTTAGTATTCGGCGGCAGATAATCTAACCACCCTTCTACCAAGGCCTTTTCTTGGGACAAAGCAAGTTAAACCTATTTTATCAATGTAAATTTTTATTTATTTATCATTTATTTAATAAACGTTGAGTCATAAATTATTTTATAATGAACTAATTAACGTTACCAGAATTTGGACTTACAACCTTACCCGCTGCCAACGTCGAGCTCATAAGAAGTTTCCACCTCACGTTGTATGTCATCGTTTCCAGATATCTCCTTTGGCTGCATTTTGACATATTATAGTTGATACATTTCTTAAGATTTTCTAGAATTCCTATAACATATCTTCGCTTTTTTGGCACCATTCTTGCTCACAACTTAATGTACACGACGAAGTGCTAAGATACAAAATCAGCCATTAAATAAATTATTTTGGAGCTAAGACTATCCTACTTTAAGTTTCTACTTGTTACTTTTTTCATACGATCGTTTATTCTGGTTCATTCTTTTCAGAGAACTCCCTTTTTTCGTGAGAGGAATGAGAAATTCCTTTTACACTGATCTTCCCACGCTTCCCACCCACTCTGACGTCCCAGAGGAACTTTTTTCTCTCTCTTTCCTCTTCCCTTTCTCTCTATCCCTTATTTGTATTCTCCCTAGCACCCTCGTGCTGCTTTTGCAGAACTAGAATCGTCGTTTTAAAAAAAAGAGTCGGATGCAGGAAGCTTTTTCCCCATTATTTTATGTAAAGACTTTTGTGTGACTTTGCTTGGCGTTTTGTCCGCTGTAAGGGAGGTCGTTTTCTAATTCATAGGCCAAACATGCACACCCTGAAGTCCGTTTCGTGGTTCTCACGTCGGAGTGAAAGGGAAATTTTGGGAAAAGCTCTTCTAGCTTTGGAGGATGCTGTAAACGTGATTATTATGGGCCTTCTGTGAAAATGGAAAAAGGAAAGGACGTGATATATATTCGGTTAATTAAAAGTCAGAATTTTTAAGACGTTCTTTTTTTGGAGCCGTCTTAGTAGGCATTTCATGCCCCTTAATTAAGAACTCCACACAGAAATGTTGACAAAAGACATAGTATTGATGTTGTAAATAATTTCACCATCAGTAATTAATTTTTTAATGGGTGTAATTTTTAGTTTTCTTATTTAATGAACACAAATATAGACATAGCATTCCTGGGCATGTATGTATATATCTGCACAAAAATACGCACGCTTACACTCAAGTGTGTGTAGATACCCTTCATTTAAAATTATAGCCCCTAAAAATATTTCATAATATGATAATAGAAAACGTTTTTTAAAAAAAGTAATATTAATAAAAGTTTTGTTATTGAGAGATATAGGAAGCTGGCTTTGAAAAATAACGAGCCAAATGTTTGCAACCGAGGCAACTGTGTTTTATACTTTTTATCGTTGTTCTACACTTTTTCCTTTGTCGGTCTTTTTTTTTACGCCCTCTAAAGAAGAGCGAAACTGAGTCGTCTTTTTCGTTCCAGCTCCCATCGCCTCTTCACATAAAAGGATAACTGCGTCGCCTCCCACGTCTCTCTCTTCCCCATCGCAGTGACTGCGTACGCCTCTTCCTCGGGCTTTCTTCTTCCATTTATCGGGCCGTCTCCTTTTGTTACGAGAAATACTCCGTCAAACGAGCGAAACAAAAAAGCATCGATATGCGCCGACGGGTGGCGATTATCCGCGACATCTACGCCATTGTTTCCTCGCGTCTGAGGATTGCTTCGTCGTGCCTCTCGACTGCTCCAGTTTTATTCTTCTTTTCTATTCCTTTTCTCCACTCACTCCCTCCCTCGCACTCTCGCTCCTCCGTTATCCCAGGCTTTTTTCGCCTCCGAGATACGTTTTTTCCATGTCGGTCCCTGATCCGCGCTTGCCAAGGTTTAGGTTTAATTAGCGTATTTCTATTAAAAATGTATGTACCGACGTCAGCGAGGATTTATTTTCGACGACGGCTCGGGAGAAATTCTACCATTGTGTTATTTTATGTAACGATGAATATTTTTTTTTAAGTTTTGTTATTTATGGAAAACAATGTATGAATAAATTTTGAGAGAAATATTATCTTTTCCGAAGGTAGGAACGTAATTTTTTCGCGTCCATAAATACAAAATTTCAACTTCGCGACAGTTCTTCTTTAAACGATGAGGGATCACATTTTTCACGAAGCACGTCAGATGAAAATGTACCTTTTGACAAGACTGAATGCTGTTTCCGTAGTTGGTGTATTTTCTTGCTTACTGCACGACGAAGGTATTCATGCTCTAAATACTAATATTGCAAAGCCTATTACGAATTATTCATTGAGTTAAAGTTAGTTTACAGTCAAATATTTTAAGTTTCTAGCGCTAATTTAGCCAATAACTTACATAATTTCGAGCTATTAAAAGATAATTTCTTATGTTTCACGTAGAGAAACTTGCATACGTCTCTCACGTTAAATAACAAATTATGTTACATGGAAATATGTGTATCACCTTGATATTGGCGTAATAAAATTGTTGTCGTTTTCACAAACGTAGAGGATGCAATTTTTCAAAACTACTACTTGGTAAAATATACCCTTGTAAAAATCGTTGCTACAAAAACCTATTTAGCAAAACAAATTTTACGTTGCGTGCCTTACGGTTCCCATCGCCTGCGTAATTCCGTACACCTGATCCCATGCACCCCTACTGAATTCCTATCCTTGATGTTATGCACCCCTGGAAATTTCGTATCCTCGCTCTTACGCAGTCCCGTCACCGCTTGTCTTGAATACTTATGAGTAATTATATCTTTCCAAAGCATTAATTTTTCAAATCTTTACGCCAAAGCATCGAAACCACTTTGAAAATACGATGTAATATTTAATCTAATCACCACCTACAGTCGACGGAATAACTTAACCATCCCGATATTGTTTCCGATCATCGTCTTATGAATCTCGATAATAGCAGCTTTCTTCTGGTCCTTTAAATAACTCAAGCAATGATTGGTTTGTTATCTTTAGTCATAGCCACTTGTGACGTATAGCCTTGAATGTTTCACGGCAGCTAGGCTTTTTTTCTCCCCCTTTTCGTGGTAGAGGATCGATCCAATCCATCTTCCCGGGAAATTGAACGCGTAAGAGTAGACTTTGGCCAATATTTGCCGTGTGGGACTTTTCGGAAGGGGAGCAAACGAGGAGAGACTGAGCGAGTGAGGGAGAGAGTTAGTTGGTGGAGGGGACGCAGGTGCGATCGTTCTGCGTAAGAGAAGGGGGAGGAGGAGGGAGAGAGGATGATGGAGCGCATTCGTGTACGGCCGCTTGTCTCCCTGGACACGTCCAATCTTTCCCGTTTCGACGCCGACGCTGCGCGCCCCTGGTGGCGGTCGAGAGAAACGCATTAAGACGTCGCATCGGAAAGCGACCTCCCTAAAATTTCCTCTCCCTAGGCGTCCAACGGCCTTCTCTTCCCCTCTACCGTCTTAATTCCCCTTCTGTTCTATTCCCCATCTCTTTCTCCTCCTCTCCCTCTCTCTCTCTGCCCCTCTCCTTCCGTTTTCTACCGCCCTCTTTCTTTGTACGCCTTCCGTATCGCCCTCCGCACTCGATTTTGACCAGCGCTCACGGAGAAGATCATACTCTCGGAGAACATACAATAGGAATTTAATTTTCGTCGTTTCTTGTTTTTTCCTCTGCTCGGTGGCGATTTTTCGAATTCATTCTTTTTCATCTCTCGGCATCCCGCGGCTTTCACATGACGGATGAGCTGACGATGGCATTGTTGGAAGAAGATGATATATCGCTCGCGTAAAAGAGAGCGCGAGCGTATAATTTTTGTGCTGCGTCATTTCTCAACTCATCCCTTTACTTGGAGATTGATGTATTATCGAAACAATTTAAAATCATCATGTAAGATCAAAGGACGTACCTAAGTTTACGTGAAAGTGATATTACTAAAAAGGCAAAAAAGGTTTGTTGGAAAATAGAGGATATTATTTTAGCGAATAATTTTATATAAATAAAATTTCTGCCAACAATAGAGTCCGTAAGATTACGATATCCTTGGAACTTCTTATGTTAGTCTGATATTGTTGGGAAGTTATGATCTAGCGTGAGTCAACTCCTTTCTGCTAGCACCATTAATTTTTGCAAACTGTAATGCACGAATGAGTTTACATCTTCTGTTAGTGAATAAACTTTGGCTTCGTAAATAACTCTTATAAACGGCGTTTCTTAGAACTCTAGTATAACTAATATATATATATATAGGTATATATATATATACTACGGAAGAGGAAAGGTAAGTAAGGATATTTAGGGCAACTAGGTGTTGAAGGAAACTCAGTGAACGCTTACCGGAAGTAGAGCCGCTGGGGTGTTGGAGAGATACATTTGTAGAGGTTAGAGCTTTCGGGATGATCCCTTCGTCAGCACAAGAGAGACATATATATATATATATATATATATATATATATATATATATATATATATATATATATATATATATATATATATATATATATATATATATATATATGTCTCTCTACGGAAGATGAAAGGTAAGGATATTTAGGGCAACTAGGTGTCGAAGGAAACACAGTGAACACTTACCGGAAGTAGAGCCGCTGGGGTGTTTGAGAGACACATTTGTAGAGGTTAGAGCTTTCGGGATGATCCCTTCGTCAGCACTAGAGAGACACAACTCTTGTGCTGCCGAAGGGATCATCCCGAAAGCTCTAACCTCTACAAATGTGTCTCTCCAACACTCCAGCGGCTGTACTTCCGGTAAGTGTTCACTGGGTTTCCTTCAACACCTAGTTGCCCTAAATATATGTATTTCAATTTAAGGTAACTTTAAATTTAAAATATATCCATTAGTCATTTAATTCTTTTAAAATGTTTAAGATACTTCTTTAGACTGCATGTAAAACTTATTGGTTTATTTTTTTGTGCAATTTTCCGCTAAATTTATACTATTTCGCTAAAATTCAAATATTAGCTCCATTCTCCATCGTTTAATTTATCGCGGTACTGCAATGAAGGAACGCAACTGATTGTAGTATGCATATCCTGTTGACCTCCGAGATTTTGGAAGAGCATTTCCAATCACTGAATGCCACTCCGTCTCTTCCTCTCTCCTTCTCTCTCTCTTCCTCTCTCTCTCTCTTCCTCTCTCTCTCTCTTCCTCTCTCTCTCTCTTCCTCTCTCTCTCTCTTCCTCTCTCTCTCTCCTCCACTCCCTCTCTGAGCGACCAATCCCGTAAGAGGGGTTGAGAAATGAAAACTCTTGAACACCTGGGTCCCCATTGGATGCCATTATGAGGGGAAACGGTCTTCCCGCTTGGCCTCAACAGCTTGAGAAGTGGACATATTTTTTTATATCTCTTCCACGTCCTTGCCACCTATTTAATAGAGAGAGTGAGAGATGCCTGCTTATAAAGAGCTACAAGAACCTTCAATCGATCCTAGCCACCGCATTGGAGCTCGTCATTGGCCCTAGCTCGCTCGTCCCCCCCCCCCCCTCCCCCCCACCTCACCATAATAACTCTCCGTCCTAAAGCAGCATCCTCTTAAACTATCCTTCCACCTCCTCTCTCTCTCTTCTCCTCTCTTAACGCCGGCCTCTCTCGCTCTCTCTCTTCCTCCCCCCCTCCCCCGATGTGTAATTCCAGTTCCATACCTCTCCTCCCCTTTTTGGCCGTTCCTCTCCCCCTTTCCGGATGGTGCCGTGTATACGAGACTTAGGGTTGTGAATCGGGTATTAAAGGATCCGAAGGTTTCGTGGAGTCGTATTCCTCCAGAAACTTCCAGCAGGCGTATGTTTTTGACGGGAGAAAAACGCACCGCTGAAATAATCCTGTCGACGGATGGTTTGCGATGCATAATTGATGGTGTGATTCCGGATCTTCGAGGAGGTGTAAATAAGCAATGTGTCAGCCGTGCGTGATGTTAGGAACGTGTCTCGAATGCGGCTTTAGGGTTAATGAGTTTCATGCGAATCTTGTCAGAAGACGGAAGGAATTACGATGGCTTAGTTTTGGGCTTATTGGGAATGTTCCGTGTATCGATCCTGTTCAGAGAGTTGCTCGAGCGGAAAATGTAAATATTTTAAATGATTGCTTTGTATTCATTACTCGTTTTGTCATCTGATGTAATTGTTGATGTTTTTAAATCTCGGAATTTGATGCTGGACCTCGATAATTTTTACGCGGTCGTAGTCCGGCATCAAATTTTTAAATAACTGACACTTATTGTATATATAATCTAAAACTCCTATTACCATCTTCAAAGGATTTTTTTACTAAACATACTCGTGAACGACTTTTAATGATGATGAATAAATGTATACATGATGAATTGTCTGTTTTCAGATACTGATGAACACAGTGCGACGGTACTATTGAATATTGCTCACAAGGTTAATAAAAAAAAGTCATTCGACCTAAAAAAATTTCTGGAAATGTTTTAATTAAAAAACGTTTTTAATTAAAAGAATTCTCGTTAAAGACCAAAAAAGCTTCAGAATAAACATCGAAATGCGTCATTGCATAATCGCCAATTCAGGGCGGATTATATCATTAATCGTAAAGGAATTGTATTGGCCACTCTAAAACTGAACGTTACCCTTAAGAACCAAAGGTATGCGAAACAAAATTACTGTAGCTCTTGAACCTCCCAAATGAATACGCTTGCTTGGAAGTCACGCTGTAGGTAACCACGTCGAACTGGCGTCCCGCTACTCTAGACGCATCACTGCAATCTCCCAATAGGGTGAAATTGCCCCTTCCCAGAATTCCTCACGCCAGTGAGCGGAGCGTTTCAATCGAGCGACCGTTTCCAATCAGTTCCAGTTCAACCCTTTTATAACCACGTCAATCAGTCGGGGTCTCTTGTCTGTTAACTATTTCCTAGTCCTCTAGTCCCTGTGTCGTTATCCTCCCACCATCTCTCACAATTCCTTCCTCCTTTTTTTCCTGATGAAACTCTTTATTACGTCAGACTCATTAAACTTCACAATAAAAGCCTAATAAATATATGCGAAAATAGGATTAGCCGTAAAAATGAGACGAGGTGCGGCGATAAAAAAATACTATTTTAATTAAGATTTTTAATGCCTCTACGTGAACATTCTTTAGAGATCTATCCCTTGAGTGCTTTAAAACAACCTATGGGCGCCGTCGCTCAAACAACCGTCTCTGTAACGCGGCCTTTCTCTTTCATTTGTTCTCTCTCTCCTCTCGGGGTTGACGCCTGAAACTAGTTACATCAACGACGATGGACTTGTTCGAATCGACTCGTTTTATTTTTGTCACTCCCATCAGTTGTCTGATTGCTTCATGACCGCGTTGATAGGTTCTGTTCAACGATAATTGGAGGTCGACGCTAACGAGAACTCTTTAAAAACTTCCCGCTAAATTTTCGCGTCTCTAAAAAAAATAAAAACGAGAGTGCCATGGTGTCACGGATTGGAGCTGTTTATTGACTTATCTTCGAAATGCACCTAAAGTATGCGTACTTTTCCGTTATTTCTTAAAAATTCTTTCGCATCATAAAATCGTTTTCAGATGCTATTTTTTTTATTTTAGAGGTACAAAATATTTCTCATTAGTCTCATACCCTTCCAAAATATCTTGGGTTTGATATACTATATCTTTAATCAAGGCCAGCATACTCGCTTGTTTTCTTCGACATTCTATTTTCATCATTAGGCTTTTTAGCAAATCAATGGATAGTGAATTTCTTTTCGTTCTTTAAGATTACATCAGCCATTCATTTATCCTTTTTATATCTTTCTATTATCAGATAACAATAAAGGACGAAAAAACTATTACGATAAACATTTCTTCCCGTAATATACATATATTTAAATAATATAACATTTAAATAGATTTGTAACTAGATATAGCAAATGATATCATTCACCAGATTACCTATGCGATGTATTTACAAAGAAGGTAACATGAAAATTTTTCAAATAAATAAAATAATAAAAGCGTTCAGGTAATCACAGGTACCGTGTTAAAAGTTCTCATTTAAATAGATAAACAACGTTACTTTATGTATTGGTATACTTGGACGTACCCAAGTATATATAATGTACAGAATGGTATGGAATGCCATGAGTTGAAGTAAAATTTTAGAAATAAAAATCATTGTCCTGAAATTGTGAATACAATTTAAATTATAATTTCTTGGTTGACCTGCGCCGTACAATGCTTGAAAACGTGGCTTACGCCCACTTAAGCTCGGACACGCTTCCTCGATACTCCATCGTTTCCTCGTGCGGTCGTGTAAATTTGCTCCTCGTGCTGCATCCTTCTGGAAAGAGAGAGAGAGAAGTTGAGAGGACGGGCAACATAACCCCTCTCTCACGTGTGGATCAGACCATAGAAAACCGTGGGTGATGTAGCGGGAGGGCCGTGTTCTACCCTCGTCACCTTGCCAAACGAATCTCCCTTCATCTCTCTCTCTCTCTCTCTCCCCCCATCTCTCTACCCTTCGCCAACTCCCTCGGTCCCTTTAATCCGTTACCAGTGGAAATGGAGGAAGGGTGGGGGGAGCACTGCCTTTTCCCTCGAATCGATTCCTGTTAGTCGATGGCGTCGGTGTTCCCGATGTTATGACAGGGTCCACATGGGGCGGCGGCCTGTATGTGTGTGCGGTACATGTACTCCCGTTGTCACGTCCTTCCGTGTGCTGTAGGGGAACTTTCCCTATCCCTCTCTCTCTCACTCACTCCCTTCCCTCCTCTTCCTTCGAAAGAGACCGGCCACAGATGCGCGGGCACGCGCTTACCCAACCGCGGAAAATGAAATATTGAAGCGGAGTAGAGATTTGAGAATGAGGTTGCTGTAGGACGTTGGAGTGGAAGTCTTTCGTGGAGAGGCTCTCTTTTTGCATGAAGGAATTTCAGAGGAAATTGCGTGCTGCAGAGTGGGAGATTGGACGATAGGACTTTTTTTTATTAAAAGTGTTATCTGATGTATTCACTACACGTCCGAGATATCCAAGGCTAGATATCTGAGTTAACGATATGAATTCGGCTATATAAAGAGCCATTTACGTATCAAGGTTACTTGCAGCGTGATTTTTTGTTGATAAAATCATGTTCAGCGATTTATATTTGTCTTATGCCTTTCTCAAAAGGTATATTTGCCTTTATAAAGTAAAATAAGGCGGTAAAATATTCAATCGGTTTAATAACCATATTTATCCTATAGCCAGTGAATCCAGGTAGGGACGCATTTCGGCTACAAATCAGCCGTCGTCAATGGTGATTCAACTACAGTAGATTTAAAATAATAGAACTTATAATCTAATACCAGTGAATCACCGCTGATGATATCTACCTTGCATCCACCATGCGCATTTGGTTTTTCCAACATTTTTATGACTATTGGGAGAATACGATTTTTCAATTTGATTTTAGCCTTAAGATGAGCTCGAAAATTCTATCTTGAACCCTTCATCAGCAATAAAATGAACATTATGCCAGGCCAAAAAGTTGAGTAAGAAAATTTTTATCACGATGTGAAAATAATTCCTTCGTGTTCCTGCATTATAATGAGATTGAATCTTTTTTTTCGACTCAGGGAAATCAAAACTAAGGTCCACCTTAAAATTCCCATATCAATTCCAAACTCTTATGGTCCAAATTTTCCCCTTTAGACTCTCGTGCTGAAATGTCGTTGTGATTTACGATCGCCGCATCCTAATTCGTTTACGGCTTTGTATTAACCGGAGAGTTGGTCAAGAGAACAAACTTTCGAATTTGCGGAAAATGAATAAGCTATGATTGGTATCCGAAAACCTTTCTGGGACAAAATGGGCCTTTAAAATTCTCTCTTCCATCTACTACTCCTTCTCTCTCCCACTCTCTCTCTCTTTCTCTAGCTTCCTCTTCTCTACTGTAGTCCTTCCACGTTGGGTCGCAAAGAATTTATGGTGGCAGGAGAAGAGGATGCCGTTAATTAGAGTTGGTTTTCGGGCAAAACAAACGCATTAGCATGATAATGGGATGTTTCAAGGGACGGGGACGGGAGGGAAACACTGCAAGCTGAGAAGGGTAATCCTCTAAGCGCCTCTCTCCCGCGGTCTTCGAAGTTGTCATCTCTTTAGTTTTCGCTCTCTACCGAAATGAGATGCAAGTTCCCTTTCTTGCTTTGTCGTGTTCGAAGAAGGTGCGATGTTTCATTCCTTCGTGTGATAAAATCATTCTTTTTGTTTCCACGTTCTCGCACGTTTAAATTGGTGAGCACCAAGGAGTTGCAAGGTAGAGGAAGGAACTATTACACATTAATATTCTGGCAAGGACGAACATAAATGCTGGGAATGTTTCTTTAGAGGCAGAGCTTCCTTCCATCTATTAACTGGGTTTTCTCGAAATTTCGTAATTGCGAATTTATGTTTTAAGAATGTCGCATTGCATTTTTTTCAGATATTTCTTATTTGTCGCATATTTTTCCTCGAACGCGGTGGCATTTTTTCATTCTTCTTCACATAAGATATTAAGGTTTGTTTCATTCTTTCTCCGGTTAATTTCTCTATTTTGATAATTTTATTTCTTTAAAACGGGATATTTATAATAAGATTAAATCCACTTTAACTTAATAATTGAAGAGCGTGAATAAAGAAAAACATTTTTCGTGTTACTATATCAAAATAAATTTTTGTAATTTTTTATAGTTTATAAAATAGATAATATGGCACCGACGTAGTAATAAAATCGAATATAAGTCGATGTGAATATAATATTCTACCTGCGAGTTATAATACTGGCAGTTATCAATTAATATTTTATAATATTCTCATTATTCGAGAATTACTACAAAAATTCAAATGAGCAAAGATCGAAAGAAAAAAACTCGGAGGAAAGAATCGTGGTTCCGAAATTGAAAACTATATGCTTAATGCCAATCATAGTTTGCATTCTGTACCATAATTTTTCCATGGAAACATTTTGTTTGACTGAAGTAAGTAAAAAAGTAAAAAAAATCAAATGACACATCAACTAAAACACTCCAAAACATATCGATTATTGAGACGTTCATTTGGTAGTCCAGCGGAAAAAATTATTCACGCTTCCGTAATCAATCATACAGCGTCAGATGCAATTCAGCAGTACGCCGCGTTGTCAGGCGCGGGATTCGATGTGTGTTTGGAAAATCGGGAAATTTATAAAAAGTACAAAGATATCGGCGCAGATCCCACGTCTATCGCACTCCCACACACAGACAAAAGAGAAGAGAACGTGACCCCAGTTGACGGGTGCGAAGGACAGGAAATTGAATGAAAGAGAAATGGAAAAGAGAGGCGGATGAAGTTAGATGAAGAAGAGGGGACGATAGTTCCTGGTCAGTCATTCACACGCCTGAAGGGGAGAGAACTGTCACAACACTTCTTTATCCTACCTTCCTCCCCCACCTATCGACATCTATCTTGTACTGCTCCGGAGGCTGTGATGACCTCTTTCTCTCTCTCTCGAAACAAATACCAGTAACCAGCGATGATTAAAAAGGAGGATTCCCCACGCTCTCTTCTTAATGGATATTATTCCCGGAGAACCTTTCTGACTTCCGAGATCTCTGTCCGTTACAGATAGCTTCCGTCTCGGAAATTACTTTTGATTACCGGGAGATAGTTGCCTTTTGGGTATAATTTGAAGTTAATGTAATTAGATTTCTTCCATTTGTTCTTGTAATTTTCATAACATGATACCGAGCTTCGAAAGGAAAATTTTACAGAACTTTATATAACTAATTTGGATGTTGTGAAGAGAGAAATTGTTATCGTCGCAAGTATTGAAATTTAATGTGACGATTTTTCACGTTTTTATGCGAGTTGCGTTTTCAGGCATCATATTAACTGGCGAAACTAATTATCTGGAAATCCATCTTAAGAGAAAGACTATATAAATGGAGAAAGAATGTTCCCTCTAGTTTCTTTTATATTTAAACCTTATTTTCAAAAATTCTTTTTAAAAATAAAGAGTCAATTAATTTCAATTTTATAAAATTTCATTATCATTTTCAATGCATTTGCTTGTTAATTCAAAAGAAAATTATCGAGCTCGCCTAATGGCTGGGTTCCACTTCATAATCCGCGTCGCTCTAAGAGCAATTAAAATCCGCCGTCATCAGAGGTTTTGTAGCCGAAATGCGCGTATGGTTTTGTCAGTCCTTTTTATGACTATTGGAATAACACGTGTATTTTAATAGACTTTTTATACATGCAGGCTTTCATTCTTTTCGAGATTAAAATTAGAAAAAACTAACCTACGATCTTCGGATCTGAACGATTTTGAAGATAAAATTATATAGTTTCTTATACTGTTCATCTTTTTCCGCCTACGATTCGAAATCGCTGATATAAAACGTTTATAATTAAAATATTTTGGGGAGAAATCTTGCCGTTTTAACGGGATGTTGCCCTGCCTGCCAATTACATTATTAGACCTCGAAATTCTATTGTTATTGTAATGGGTGTAAGCGTGTTTTGAATGTTTTTTATAATACGAGAGTTAAAAATAGAGAGAAGGAAGGGTCTTTTGAACAGAATAAAAATTATCTTTTGAAATGTCCATTTTTGATATAGATACGTATTATTTCGACCCGTCATACTGATGGGCTATTACCTAGTTTATTATAATGTCGCAGTTTGTCTCTATGGAAAAAGTCAATCGAATACATTTGTAATATAGAAAATTAGAGCATTTTAGTGTGTTTTGTTGAATAATTTAACTAATATTACATTTGTTTTCGTTGCACAAGTAATTTAATATTGTTTAAAATATTACAAATAATGTCATCTCTTACCTTTCTTTAATCTGAGACAATTATAACCTTTCCTGGAGGTTTATCCTGTTATTTTTTCCTGGTCAAGTACGTTTGCAGTAATACGCTACAGTCCGTAAAATCAGAGAAAAAAGGTTAAAAGCATTTTCATGTGCAATGTGCTTATAAATGAGATAAATATCAGGTCAGTGAAGTAATAAAGAGGGATTTTAAGCATTATACATTACAGAACATTTATATTAGCATACGGAATTATAAAGGAGGGCATAATGACGTTAAACATAACACAAACATGATACATAAAACATTAGTTTAGAATGTACTATATCGTTAGTTATGTAATGATTCCATTTTCGTAAAAAATATTATTGTAAGTATAGGCATTACAGATTGTAATAAAAAATTAGTACCATAGAACAACCAAGGTATTGTAAAATAAGAAAAACTATTCCGAAGTAAAATTTAGGAACATAAGTTACGAAAAGCTAGTGAAACATTGAAAGATTTAACACTCGAAAATATTTTTTTGAACAGGGAAATTTTAATATTTTTGAAAAGAGAACCTTCCATATTATACATTAATTCCTGGCGGAAAACAAACCTATTTCGTAATATAAATAATTCAAAAATACATACGTTTGGACAAATATGAAGTTCCCATTTATCCAAATAGGGCGCCAATGTATTAACGAGAATAGCGCTACTTCTGAAGTGCTTTTGGAAAGCACTATGCCTTCCAACCTTTTCCCCTTTCAACACGCTGTTTTCAACACCTACATCCCTCCCCATTCCAGACTTCATCCCTCACCCTCCCAGACATCGCCGTCAGAGCTCCCCCCCATTTCCTCTCTCTCTCACTCCCTCTTTCGCTTTTCCTCTTCCCCCCCTCTAAAAAGCCCTTCCCCTTCTATATAAAACTCCACCTTCCACTCCCCCTCTCATCCTACGTATTTCAACCCACACCACGCTACACTTCCTCCGGCGTGCCACGCCGTCCTTTTCCCCTCCCAGCTCCCCCCTTTTCGTCCCACGCCCCTCGCCAACCCCATCGGTCCATTACCGCAGTCTCTATTCCCTTCCGCCTCCCTACCTACTATTCCCCTACCCAACGCTCTTTCCGCCTCCCCCAGCGGGAACTCGCGCCCTCCCTACGATTCCTTCCTCTCTCTGCATCACGCCCAAGCTATTTCGACGAATCAGCACAAAAAGGCTGTTTGGAAGAATCGCTATCTCTCTCGATTTTTTTCTCTCTTTTTCTCTCTGTCCTCCCCTTTTTCCTCACTTTTTTCGTCTATATCTCTCCTCTCATTTTTTCTCCTCTTTATCTTATTCCTTTCTCGTTTTCGTTACCTCACAGCCATCAGCATTCTCTCTCCTCTCCCTCTTACTCCCCTGTTTCTCTCTCTCCTCTCCTTTCCTTTTTCTCGTCATTCTCTCTTTCTCCTTCTCTCCCCATCTTTCATTCCTTCGTCCGATGCTCTTTTTCCCTCACACACTTTCACTCTTCTCTCATCATTCGCTCCGTATCAAAAGCGAGCCAAAATCAACTGCAACGTCGTTCATGTGGCTAGAACACAAGAGCACGAAAAACGTTACTTTTTCGCGACAACTTGGGCATAAAATTTTTTTCGTAGTAAAAGCATTGGCTTTCCGAACACACGCTGCCGTGCTCGTTTAACTCTATATTGTTTCCAGCAACAGGAATTAATAATGTAATGCCAGCTGTGGTTTTGTACATATAACTTTGATGCCTCGTTTTGTCAGTGGCATGTTATTACTTTTGAAATTAAAAACGGATTTTTTAAAAGTTTTGTCGTTCAGTTGTTTTATACATACTTCGGTAGCACATACATAAATTTTACATTAATAAATTGTCTGTGGCATTGTCCAACATACATAAATATGACGATTTTACATTAATAAATTGTCTATTGCATTGTCCATAGTTATATTTATGACGTTATTTTGCTTCCTTAAGCTTTTCATAAAAATTTTGACACGGTCATTTCCTGTTACTTTTTCCACTCGCTGTGATTTCCACTATTTCGATTCGTAATTTTGAAAGCCTCTGATCGTTTATCTTCGCGTACCACCGAAATATATACCTTTCGACAGCTTAGGAAATGTAGGCATTACAGAATATGCCGTCATTTTTGAATTTTTATTCTTCTTTTGTTTTAAAATTTTCATTTTTCGCTTGCCTTTTTTTATCGCACGGCATCGAAGGATTCACAGTGAAGGTCAGAAATTTGTCCTTCAAAAAAAAAACCTACGGAAGGGAAAAAGGACGTTTTTCACTCTATCCAGGCAAAACCTTTCAGATTCAATCTCGGAGCTTTGGTGCAGACCGCGCAAAGGAAACTCGGTACTCAGTCAGATGCTCGATTAAAAGCAAAATACAAAAGAGGACTCGGGCGACGGAACCATGTTTATTTTTTTGCGACAGAAAAAAATTCGATTCTTTCTGTCGTCGCTTGCGATGCTTCGTTTCCATTTCTCACAGCGACGCGGATGAACGAAACGGACGGAGAAGTTTGGCCGCTTGCGACTGGTTATAAACTTCCCTCGGACACGTGTATCTCCGATCGCTGGGGAACGCCGAATAATCCAAGCGACCGCGTCTTTACTCGGTCTATTCACCAACTGTTTTTTTTTTACATTTATGTATTTTTTCCCTACCTGAGCGACGCGGAGTTTTTGAAAAACTAAGAGAGAGAGAGAAAAAATTCCTCGTCGACGGTCGAGTACTCGCGCGCCGGGAGGTTTTATTTTTTCGTTTCCTTTTTTTTTTACTCTCTTTCCGCCGTCGTCATGCACGTGGTGGCGATAGAGGGGAATAGAGACAGGTGGGACGGGAGAAATACGTACTCCCGCAACACAAAAGTGTCGGGATGGCTTTTGACGCAACGGCTCATGGCTGCGATCTAATTTGCTTCCACGGCGAGCAGAGCGAGTTTTTCTTTGTCCCTTTTGAACCCGAACGGATAAACCTACCTCTCCTCCGCTCCCTCCTGGGAAAATTTAGCTCTCATTCGGTATCACCTTTATTTCTTTCTTTTCTTTTTTTCTCTCTCTCTCTCCCTTCCTTTTCTATTCTTTCGTCAGTTTTCTCGTTTCCTCCTCTCTCCCTTTATCTGTATATCCGTTTCACTCCCATACTTCTCAAAACCTTTCTCTTTCTCGTCTTCTCCACTTCTCCTTCATCCTCCCTCATTATTTTTCTTCCTCTCTACCTCATTCATCCTTTAGTCTTCGTCTTCTTTCTCCTCCATTTATCTCTCTCTCTCTCTCTCCCTCCGTTACATCCCGTTTTTCATTCTTTTCAACAAAAGGGTTCTTTTTCAGAATCTAATTTCAGCGAGTCGCCGCTGAAGACGGCTGCAGTGTAACTGAAATGCGTATCTGTTTCATCATAATCTTGCTATGGATATTGTGTATAACAGTGATGGCGAACCTTCTATTGACCGCGTGCCAATATTACTGAATTTGTCGAATCTTTTCCGCCTCGCGCGCCGCAAAAAGTCCTTGATTTTTTTGCGTGCCAACCAAATTAAATTCGTGATCAATACGTAAGAGATTGAAATTTTTAACCGTAAAATTGATGTTTCCAATAGTTAACTGAATAACGCAAATGTTTTTGCCGCACTAAATCAGTACGATAAATGTTTTGATAGGTTTTTGCCTTTCGTTGGCGTGCCAACCAAAATCGTCTTGCATGCCACTTTCGGCACTCGTACCTCAGGTTTGCCAGTACTACTGGTGTATACGGAAGACAAGTACTTGTTTTTTTTTATTTTTGATACTTAGATGCTTATTTTTAGAAGAAATCTGTCAATCCTTGATAGTCATGCGGTAATGTACAGTGGGATTCAAAAGTCTTCGGAAAGATTGAGCGGCGCCACTTTCGCGAAGAGTGGTAGTCTTCATTCCTATCTGACGTCTGGGCATTTCCTTGAACAGCGGCTATTTTAAAATCGCGATATTATGGACACGAGTCATACGACGAAGCTTTGGTTCGACAAATGAAATAATTACACTATTTTTTCGTGAAATTCGCTTGGAATAAATTTCTTGTATTGTGATTGCTATTGTATCTGTTTCTTGGAACGTAAATAATATCGATAGCACAATTTTGACCTTAAAGTTAACTAATAGACATCAGTGAACGAGAATATTAGGGGGAATTACAAGATTTTATCTCGACATTGGTAGCAAAGTTTTTCGATTCCCCCGTGTTTGTTGAAAAATAGATCGGCAACTAGAGTAGTTCCCCGGTTTGCAGGAAATTGCGCCGTGATCGTATATCGAAACCATATAAATAGAGCATAGATTTTCGTGACTAAATTAGTTCAAGTATAACAATAAGGCGGTGAGTTCTAAGTAAGTATTTTTCGACATTATCCGATATAAATATGAAGCCTTTCTTTGAATGAGCTAATAGGACGTGATGAAGATAACAGTTATTTGGCTTGAATTCGCTAATATATTTCGTTATTTTCCGCATTATATATTTTATTTCAGTCACACACACACGTATTCCTCGTCTCCTTTCACTTTTTTCGTAGTTCTTCTCCTTCGCCTCTCGCCTTTCTCAGTCTCAGGCCTTCTTCCTTCCCAAACGCTGGGGAGGAGTCTGCCGAGGGAGAAGGTCTAATGCCCCACGACTAAGTGCGGATACCTCCTTTCAGCAAGCGTTTCGTGGTCATTTTCAGTAAGGAATTTCTCAATACTCACCCGAACTTTCATCGTTCCATCGTTAACAGAGGAAGGAATTAAAAAAGGAAAACCGAACTCTTAAAACTGGAATTTATACCGTAAATATGCTTTCTGGAAATGTTAGTCGCGGACGTTATTTTGTAGACAAAACAGCATGAGTTGTCCTTTTCCTCGTTCAACAGAGCGCACGGGTGCGTAGAAGAAAGTCTTGGGAAATGCTATGCAAAAAATTTTTAAGTGTCCGAAATTCACGACTGTGTTGTATGGTGCCCCATTGAGGTCCTACTCTATGTAAAACAGTAGGTAGCGGCAGCAACACGCTATCGAATCTTCGCTTCGTGTCGTTGACTAACCTGTCGCGGGACGCGTGCTTGAGATCGCTCTCGCTCTTAAGCCATAAAAGGTTAATTAACCTTTTATGGCTTTTGGAGATACCAAAATCAAATTAATTTCAATCTTTAATTGTTTTTCGTTTTAGGTCCTCGTAGGAATACTTTTTGCATATATCGAATAATTTAAGTGATATCAACATTTATTGCAATTTAAGTAAGAAGAGAATGGCACACAGCAACTATCCTTGTCCCCCCTTTTTAGAAAGTAGACCCTTCCCTTCCGAAAAATGACCAATGTTAACGATGGAACGATGAAAGTTCGGGTGAGTATTGAGAAATTCCTTACTGAAAATGACCACGAAACGCTTGCTGAAAGGAGGTATCCGCACTTAGTCGTGGGGCATTAGACCTTCTCCCTCGACAGACTCCTCCCCAGCGTTTGGGAAGGAAGAAGGCCTGAGACTGAGAAAGGCGAGAGGCGAAGGAGAAGAACTGCGAAAAAAGTGAAAGGAGACGAGGAATACGTGTGTGTGTGACTGAAATAAAATATATAATGCGGAAAATAACGAAATATATTAGCGAATTCAAGCCAAATAACTGTTATCTTCATCATCATTCAAAGAAAGGCTTCATATTTATATCGGATAATGTCGAAAAATACTTACTTAGAACTCACCGCCTTATTGTTATACTTGAACTAATTTAGTCACGAAAATCTATGCTCTATTTATATGGTTTCGATATACGATCACGGCGCAATTTCCTGCAAACCGGGGAACTACTCTAGTTGCCGATCTATTTTTCAACAAACACGGGGGAATCGAAGCACAATTTGCTACATACTCTCTCATGAAAAACTTTGCTACCAATGTCGAGATAAAATCTTGTAATTCCCCCTAATATTCTCGTTCACTGATGTCTATTAGTTAACTTTAAGGTCAAAATTGTGCTATCGATATTATTTACGTTCCAAGAAACAGATACAATAGCAATCACAATACAAGAAATTTATTCCAAGCGAATTTCACGAAAAAATAGTGTAATTATTTCATTTGTCGAACCAAAGCTTCGTCGTATGACTCGTGTCCATAATATCGCGATTTTAAAATAGCCGCTGTTCAAGGAAATGCCTAGACGTCAGACAGGAATGAAGACTACCACTCTTCGCGAAAGTGGCGCCGCTCAATTTTTCCGAAGACTTTTGAATCCCACTGTACATCCGTATAGGCGGTGCTATGTCGACAGGCTCGTTCTTTGTCGTGAACATCTGTCCTGTCGTTGTGGAAGACTCAACAGCAACTCCATGTCTGTTTCAAGACATTACACCGAACTAAAAATCAGTTATCTATGGATTTCAGTTCGTCGTGTTCATTTTGGATGAAAATATGAAATCCCATTTAGACTCGACGCCCTATTTTCTTACGGCCAGACATTTTGGAACCGATTTATATACAAAAAGATACGTTTTGCGACTTAACGAATAAATTAAACTTTCTCATTATCAATGGTAGGGCGTCAAACATTCAAACGCACATCGACTGTTGTTTTATGACTCAAAGCACGTATTTACCATATACATTGAAATTCTCTTGTATAAATATCAATGTGTTCTTTATTTCCATATTTTTTCTCGAAATTTTAATTGTGTTCTCGTTAGGCTTTACTGGTGTTTCACTCATGTCTTTTTGTTTGAGTTGGGCTTTTTATAAGCTGCATTTATTTTATTTTCCATTGGTTTTTCTCTAAAATATCCCTCTCTTGTCATGTAAAATTTTCAAATTGACTATAAGATAACATTAATTTTATTTTATGATTTGTTCATGGCAAAGGCTTGTATGGAAAAGGAGACACGTGTCAATTTCGCCCTAATAAATACGATTTTCTATATATCCATCTCTTTTTGCTCTCAGAT
This sequence comes from Uropetala carovei, assembly GCA_036926305.1. Lineage (NCBI taxonomy): Eukaryota > Metazoa > Arthropoda > Insecta > Odonata > Petaluridae > Uropetala > Uropetala carovei. The sequence continues at coordinate 2,636,903 of JAXCHB010000089.1, read as the reverse complement.
ACTTCTTCCTCCTCTCCGTATCTTTTCCTCTCTCTGTCTTTATTTCCATATTTATTTCATTTTAATATTTTATCACTTTTTCCTAATTACGGCGTCGTTTAATTCGACACTTAAAACTTTTTATTCGCTTTATTTAACGACGCGATTTGTTTTTGCATTCCGGGGCAACGCGATGCACGCTTTTTTGCCGTAATTAAACGTTGGAGTGTTTCGCTAATGATTATTGGAGAACCCTTTCGTGAATGGCTCTTGGCGTGTGTGCTTGTACAAATATATTTATATACTTGTATATACCTCCCAAATGAGTGCAAATTATATCGCAACTGGTAGTCGCAGCTTATTTTAACACCCGTCCTTTCCAGCTTTGCGCCCGTCGCCACATGACACGTCCGTTTCCTTTTTCCGTGCGCTTCCCTTTCCCCCTTCCACCTCTATCCTCTCCAGCTTTGCTGATTTCGCACGCGAGAGAGTTTGCGGATTACTGACGGAAAGGCGGTTCTTTTTCTTCCTGCTTTCGCGATGAGATGGGCGGAATTTTTTTACACCTTTCTGTTTTAGTGCGACGCGAGGTTTTTTCTTAACCTTCTGGAAATAAACTATTCTTAAGATAAAATGTTTTTCGAATGTAAAACGAAACCCTAATTTTTTTCTGGACTCTCATGGTGGGATCTCAATATGGATATTACTGCCCATTTTCTCCTATAATATTTATGTATAATTATTTTAGGAAAATAAGAATAAAAACAGATAGATTGGTGTGCGTATTTTTTAGTGTTTGATATTTTTAATCCTAAAAATACGCTTTCCAGTTGTCGTTATTTTTAATTCATAAACTGAACGAATAGGTCGGGTGTTTAACGCCAGAAAGTAGTCTGTTCTTACCATGCTGTTTAAATAAATAAACGGAGATTGTGTGTAGATTACTAGTGGGAGTGGTTTTAGTGTGATCAAATGGAAAAACTGCTAATTGGCCTTACCCCCTAGTATTAAAATTCCGACGGGGTATTAAAGTGGAGAGACTAATCAGGCTTCAATTGACACGCAAGATTATGCTCTCCGCTTAAAAGGGATTCCCAATGAACAGATGCACGCCCCTGACAAATGCATTTAATCTTTTAAACGCTTTGAATATTATCCAGCCCTTGAAACAGAAAGATTTTTTTAGCTTTTGGGTGGTTCATTCCAGTCCGATTTAGAACTTTTAATGCAGTTCTACCATTAACTGATTGACGGTTGAGTACATTCGTTAACCGAGCTGATAAAATAGTATATATTCGTGTTTATCGATAAAAATGTACAGATTTTAAGAACGTTGATGCTTCTTTTGCTATTTATTTTGCATGCAAATTCTTTATGCGTTTGTTATTATGGAATTTTCTGTTATGCATAGAAACTCCCCAGTATGTATCCTTAAAAAACAAGCAACAATCTCTAGGTATTTTTTAACGCTTTGCTAGGAAATGCCGGATGTGGAAGGAAAATAACTCCACAGCGGCGCTATCCGTTCCCTGCACGTTTTGCAGGAGAGGAAAAAAGACGTTTTTCCCTCATTTTTCGTCACCGCGAGTACGCGCCACCAACACAAGCCCATTATCGAATTAAACAAACGCTTCCGAGGGCGTGACCGCGAAATCCGTCGCCTACATACAGTTGGGTGCGACAGGAGGCGTACCTATCGCGTCACAATCCCGGCCTGGCCTCCTCCCCTTCCCCTCTCCCTTCCGCAATATCCCCCCTCCCCCCCTGTTGCCCTTAGTAAGCATGACGGACGGGCTATGGAAGGAGAAGAGACTGCGGGGGCGCTATAGGTGGAAGGGGGGATTGCGGGTGCTCTCAAATCCATACAAAACCCCTCTTCTCTAACCTCCACGTCACTCCGGAAACCGTGCATCCCCTTTGTGTAAGTGTCGCCCCCTGGTGCCAGCAGTACCGCCGGCGGTCTCTCCCTCTCTCTCTCCGACGACTAACAACAACAACCTTCATTTTGATGGGCTCAGTTCGCCACGTCGGCCTCAATCATGGAACCATCAATTTACCACCCGCTGTCACGTTGAGCCAACGGACAACCCAAGAGAGTACGATAACCGTTTTTTTTTTTACAAACCCTGCTCCTATCTTTCCCTCGTCCCTCACTCGCCGCTCCCGCGCCATTTCACATTCTCTCGTTCTCCTTAATCGGTCAAAGGAGCTGGAGTTATCAATTGCGCCAGCGGGGAAAATTGAATGGGGTGCTTGTTCTTTTTATTTTTATGGAAAGGTTGTGTTTCCCGTCGTTCGTCTTTTTTCGTATGCCCCTCGGTAAGTCGTTATCCGAGGACCTAGTTATTCCAGGTCTGCGAATCCGCGAAGGAAATTTATGCCCCGGAATTTTCGCGGCCAACAGAGATAGAACGGCGTTTTGGTTTGCGGTTTCTGCGAAGCATTTGTTATCCCACGAATTTCGAAGGCTTCGAAATGGTAGTCCGACTCAATGGTAGCGTGAATGACTCACGTTCTTGTACCCCGGCCAACGTATCATTTCTCATTCGTCAAATGTTGATGATAGCCAATACTAGCTTCACGAGTGGCCTATTGGCGCTTTCATTCCATTATTCTCAATCCCTACCCATTCACTTGCGGTCAGGAGCGGCCGGAGGAATTCTGGCGCCCCGGGCGAGGTAGATGGGGTAGTAATAGTTCATTAAACCAGATTTCCGTTATTTTATCTATGTTATTTTTACTGATATTCAGGTCACAAGGTATGGAGAACATAAAATTAGGAATAAAAATACTGAAATAATCATTTTAAAGTTTTCCCCATCCACGATTAGATTAGTGACGCAAATGAAGCTTTAAGTGAGGTTGTTAAATGATTAATACCTTATAGTGCACACTTATAATTACGGTGTTACAGATTATTAACGATTCTATTAATCTAATTGCTTCATTAAGAATCTTTTCTAAAAATATTCCTTCTCGAGGGAATGAATTTATGAAAGAATTACATTTTTAATAATTTTTGGTTCTTTCAAGGCGATTTCACGTTCATCTTTCACGTGTCAGGTGTTTTTTTTCTAATTTAATTTAATCTCATCATTTTTCTTCGTTAACTTGTGTATGGAAATCTCATAATAATGAATTAACATTAAACAAATCATCTAAAAATACCTGTGTTTTTATCTTTGAATCAGTGTAAGCATTATATATTTTTAGCATGTTATCAATAACTGTTCTTGTAGTAGTTGAAACATTCTATTTTTCATAGTATGTATGTAGAAATATTTTCCGTATATATTCCTCATTAAAAATCATATTTACAGTTATTATATCAACTCCGTCCGTGGATATTTATTAACAATAGTATTGGAGCCTGAAAAATGAGCTACAAAGGTAAGATTCTTATATAGTCCAGTTGGACACTGGTAATTAATTGCTTACTTGGAATCCCATTCATGCATTTTTTGGGGAAATGAAACTCTTGTTTGACTTTAAAGCCACGATATAAATTTTTAATCTATCACACAAGGAATTGTCTACCTATCACATTACTTATTCCTATAGCTTCCGAATTTATTTACTCCCTCCGATTCGTGAAATGTTGACGGAAAGAAACTCGAATAAATTTACAATTTCTAACTCAATTTAAGCACTCACCGGTATGGCCGCCGAGAGCCCCTTTTCTTTGTTTTAAGTTCAAAAAGGGAACCGGGTCGCTCGGCAGGCCCAGGACAGCCGTCTCCCCCTCCCCCCTTCTCTACGGCATTGGCTCGCAGTATTATAAGCAGAAATTGTCAAATTCCATCCAATTAAAATTTTTTACCAAAATTACGTATAAAATATGTTGATACTATATGTATTACATCATAATTAGACTTGGTATGATTCGGTTAATGTCGATAAACAGCGAATTTCTTAAAATCAAATATTCGACGAAATTTAATTGCCGTCAATAAGTATAGGTTTTTCATCACGAAATTTTTTGCGAAATTACGTCATTTTTTAAAATTTAGTTTTCCAAATTAACACCTAAAATGCATTTTAGTACCAAAAAAGCAACGCGTAAAAAAATTGGTATCTACTTGTCATAACAGACGACCACATTTGAACCGGAATTTCCTATACTATCCCCCATGACATTTTTAAGTAACTTCGTATCTTGCGCTGCAACAGAGTACAAAAGTACGAATTACATTAGAGTAGATCTTACATTAGTATGAATGAATACCGACCGCCAGATGTCCCTATAATACTTTAAATAATAAATTCTCATAACATTTACATTTCTAGGGGCCATACCGATAATCCATCCTCCGAAGGAGAGTTTCCCATCATAATCGTTCTGTGTTTGCGTTCTAGGCATTTTTCTAGATTCCTCCTGATTTTTACCAACATCGCAACTTTTTCCTTCATGATATTTACGTATGAATTTGGCTGTATATTATAATAGCGTAACATTAAGTTTGTTATTGAATGGTCGCGATTTCGTAATTGTACGATTCAACGAAGTTAGCCATGCTTTTAGTAAAGTGTCAGCCTTATATGCGATATTAAGTGTACTTAAATATTCCAAGTTCAACATTATAAAATATGATCAATAAAGAAAGAAAGGCTACCATATCTCTAAAAAAAATTGGGAGTAAACAATATTGTTCTTTAGAACTGACCGTACGACTACACTCCGAGTGCTTGTGGGTCCGGACCCCGGGCCCAAAGACGGAATTTCCAGAAGAGTAGAAAAATGAGAGTAGTGGGGAGGAGTTTCAGGGTGCTAAGGGGTGATAGGAAAGCATTGGGTTGAGTTGGGAAAACCCAAATCCAAATCTGAGAAATGGAAATGGGAAATGGAGAAAACGCCGGCCATTGGTATTGGTTGCCTTGCACCCGCGTATTGCGGTAGGAAAACCTTACGACCGATTCTAATACCGGGCCTCTCACAATCAGAGGCCCGGGCCCCGGGGATTTTGCCCCGGCATCCTCGCCCTCTCGGTGGCCCTGCTCACCGGAATTATATTCCCGTTTGATGTCTGAAGATTAAACTGCCAATCACACTTTTGCGACCTAGCCTCATTTTTTTCAAGCGAAAGGAACGTAATTTAATTTTTCCCTGGGGTTTCATAGATTTCAACCAAGTGGCATTGATGGATGAGAAAAATCGGACCCTCTTACTCTGGGAAGTTATTCACCTCAAAAAAGCCTTTCTCCAATTATCCTCCTCAATTTTTCCTAAACTTTTCTAGATATCAAACTCAGAACCCAGGGGAAAACGGATATTTGTCATTTGGCCGTGTCCATTATATTAGCATGATAAACGAGGGAAAGTTTTGGAAAACTACAGATCGCTTTAATGGACGACGATTTGCTCCGTTACGATCGAATTATAAAAATTTGAAGAATAAGAAGTTGATTTTAAATGTTGTAACGAAGACTGGATTTTCGAAATTTGGGTGTCAAACAATGAAGAAAAGACGCTATATAAAAATTAAAGTCTTACATATGAATGAATGCTAGAATCCGTAAATTAGTTTTAGATCTTATTTAAGATACTGAATTGAATGTCTTGATAAATAATACACGTCCCACCATCTTGTTTACTGTGAATTAAAAAAGTGTCTGTATTTTTTATAAAAATGGACTATTTTCCGTGAGGCAGTTTGGAACTTTTTCTAATTTACATTTCAATGTAATCTTCTTCTCTATAACTATGCTATGCTACATCGTATTTAACTACATTATTATTGTCAAGAAAAGTTAAGCTTCATCGATGTGACTATCTGCAATTTAGTTGATTGAAAGCTTAGTTTGAGTATTCCTTTCTCTACAACTACTCAGAGCGATTGAAAATTTATCCTCCAAATTGGCACCATCTGCGGATTTAACAAAACGACACTCCGTAAGCTAAATCTCTCCCTGGAGTTAATTCAGTTTGACGTAGCGAAACTGTATCCAGTTCATTATGCAAACCCAATTATCCCCCGAGTAGCGACCGATCCGTAAAGAATGAAACGCATGAAATTAGAGAGGAGCTAGCGAAACAAAAGAATCATCAATTTGCAATCACCCTTTTGATCAAAAAGCAAGTCCCTCGCACGAAGTAATAGTTCAAAGTTGTTCGAGAACGGGGGCCACCTCCTCTCTCCCCTTCTCTGCTTCTTCTTTCTCCTATCCCTATCTCTTGCCTCCCACTTCATCTACCCCTCCTCTTCCATACTCTAAATCCTCTCCCCCTCTCATCTCTGTCCTAGGTTTTTTCCACAAACGCCATATCTGTGTTAGTTTTTCTGAACCTTTATAGTGTATCGCAGGAGTAAATAATTGTCATATTAAGTGTTTGGCTTTGTAATAAGAAATCTAATGCCGCCAACACTACTTTCTCCATATTTGGGGTATAGATATTTAAATTATTATGAATAGCATTATAAGGCTAAATTATTATTTCGTATCGTAAAAGAATACAGTCGTCCTTATTGCCGTAAATTATATTTTGAATATGTTTACAGAATTCAACGCTACATGGTGGTGGCGCTGAATACTGGAAATTTACGAATAAACTAATTATCTACCAAATGGAAGGTTCTACGAAAATTTGTTTCAAACTAAACTTGGAAGAAATATTATTCTCTACAACTTTGGTCCTCACGAAGATTACCAAAAACGACGTTTTTAAGGAGATATTTGACGGAAACCGAAAAAACGATTAGTTATAAATAATTCCTAAACAATAACTGCAATGGAAAATTGTTTCAAATGAAAGTTGTAGGAAATTACATTCTCTATAACTCTTGTATAGAATTGTATATACAATAATGATGTTTTAATGGAGATATTTCGTCAAAACCGAATCGGGTTTCGGATAAACCTCGACTTCCAGTTAACCGGTGTTGTCCAAAAACTAATCAGTTCTTTGTGCTCATGCTAAAGTGTTATATATGAAGCTTGGTAACGATATGGCAAGTACTTTTTGAGTTAGAGTGCCCACAATCACATACACGCACACACACAGACATCATTCCGAAAATAGTCTAAACATGTTCTAGGGACCTCACGTTCTAGGGACGTGTATTTCCGTTGAAATCTCGAAGTCGATTTTTTTCGTGATCACGGTACTTTCCCCATACTATGTATGGAGAAAGTAAAAATGGGTAAATTATAAGAGCAAACCCCATGATCTCATTTTCTCCCGATTACAGTCGTTTGCCTGTATGTCAGTCTGTTCATCTCTCATCTTTCCCTCTTCTTTAATTTCACATCTCCACCATTTCCTTTTCCTTTATCCCTGTCTTTTCTCCCTCACACTCCCAACTGTGCTGCGTGAATGGGACGGCTCCGAACACGCCAAACCAACCTCTGAGTGCAAAGGGAGAAATCCCTCAGAATGCACCACCTTCGTATTTCGCCGAAAATAATTCCGGCGTCCCCTTCCTTCAATGGGGTTTGTTACCATCAGAGCGCAGTAGCGCCTTTCCTCCCTCTTCCCGCTCCCCTCTCCCCGTACGCGTCGTCTACTTCTCCTCCGCATTCTCCTCTATTCACCCCTATCTCTCTCTCCCTATTCACTCCTATTCATTCGGTCTTCCACCCTTCATCCAATCCTCCACCCCTACTACTCGCCACTCTCTCCGTCTTCTCCCTTTTCTCCTCCCATCCCAGACCCTCCTTTTTTCCGTAGCCAACGGATCTCTCCCCCTCTCCCATCCTTTCCCTCCGTTTAGATGCCGACGCGTTGTCATGGTTTCAGCTTCTGTAAGGGGTGAGTAAGAGTCTGGAAAAATCTTTCTCCGTATTGTTTGGGTGGGAGTACTGAGGGTGGCGGTGGCCGGAATGCGAATGAAATAGCCCAAAGGGGGAGAGAGGAGGATTGAAGAGGGTGGGGATCGGAAGGGGGGGAGGGGGAGGTGGGTGGCTGAAAATGAGAATGGGTGAGGGATTGTTGCTATAGTATATTTTTTTTAGGGGGAGATAGAGGGAGCAAGAGAGAGGGAGATATGAAGGGGAGAAGGGAGTTGGGAGAAATACGCGTGGCCTAAGGGATTGGGGAGGGGGGGGGGGAGAGAGTTGGAGAGATATGCGCGTGGGTGAAGTACGGGCAGGGAGAGAGAGAGAAAGCATCTGCTGTTTCGTGAGATGGATGGAAATTACGCCTCGGTAGCTATAATATGCCCTTTTTTGTTCGCGACGCTGGCTTTTGAGTGCTTCAAGGAGGAGAAGAGGGAACGGAGCTTTTATTTATTTATTTATTTATGGCTATTCTTTCAAGTTTTTTCCTTCCGCGGATCAATAATTGATCACTTTTCTCTCCGGGACGCGATACCTTGTGCAACTTTAAAAAAGATACAAATAGGTTTTTGCTGCTGCGAAAAGCTTCCGTAATAGGTTTCGAGTGTACCTGCAGTCGTGGGAGAGAGTTTACTTACGTAAAAAGTTCGCTCTGAACTTTTTTCGAGTTACGTATTCTCAGCTTAACTTGTACTTAATTTGTATCGATTTCATTCTGGAATTATTTTACTATTACAAAAATAGATGGGAAGGGAGCAATTTTCTCACGGGGATTTTGCTTATATTCATCAAATGTTCTTGCTCTACGTAATGAGGTTTTACTTTCAAATGACATGTTGTATCTCTTTTAACGAATTCATGTAAAGCACAGCTCATTTATCTACGAATAGGTAAGGACCCTTGAACTCTAAACAGGACTGACAATGAGTCTTCAAATTTGACATATGGGTAACGCCTTTATCGGGCCCTCCCCTCGGAAAATGAGCCGATTCCAAATACCCAATCCTCTTGAGGGATAATTTTGGGAATTTTATAGCATGAGGATGAAGATGGCATCATGGTTCCAGTTTCCGTATCCTTAGGAATAAGGAGATGAGCAGCGACACAGGAGAACCCCGAATGATATATATATATATATATATATATGCATATACATATACACACATACACGCACACCCGAGATTACCCTCCACCACCTCCCCCCAAAGAACGGAAGATTGAGCTATGAGGATAAGTGGGAGTTATGAAATGAGAGGGATCCTATTGGGTTACATTTTGGCGGAGAGAGGTTTCTCAAGGGGTGCCAACGAAGGAAGGAAAAGGTCCTCCCTCTCTAACGGGATGGTCTTGGAAGGAAGGGAGCTGGCTTTGACGTGAATTAGTTGAGGGGTTAGAAGGGTAAAAGGGAGAGGGTGAGGGGGGGGGGAGGCGAAGGGGAAAGGTCTGTGAATGTTAGGGAGACTTGTACAAAAATTCATGCCAGGAGTAGGGTGTGGAGAGAAGTCGAGGAGAGAGAGAGAGGGACAGGAGTGTTGGTGGGAGGGTGGGATTTTTAAAGGGTTGGTTGATGGAAAGAGGGGGGGGTGTGGTAGATTCAGATGCTGCGGATCGAGAGAGAGAGGGGGGAGGGGTCGGGTTCCCTTAGTAGGGTAGGGGGAATGATAAGGGTGGCTATGGGTTGGTACGTGGGCGGGATGAAAAGGGAGGAGAGAAGGGTAAAAGCGCGAAGGGGGAGAAAGAGGGGATTGGGAGTGGAAATTTGTAGTAGAGGGGGACGAGAAAAGAGGTTTTGGATGTTGCGGCGATGTTGCGGAGAGTCGCTTTTCCGACGGAGTTTTGGTTTAACGGTGTCGACGCAGCGATCCTTAATCGCGGTGACGTCGACTCGGATGTCGTTTTTTTTTTTTTTTAAATGGGAGAACTCGGGAGGAAATGTCTCAGTCGCCGCGTGGGCGAAGCCGTTGCCTTCCTCACGCGCGAAATTGTTCGCGAGGAAGCGTGGAATGGGCGCAGATGTGGTGCTTTCCGATGGGTCCATCGGGTCCCTCGTTTGGGAACGACCCACTTTCGATGGAGTTTTCCCAAGTACAATATCGCGGCTTTGTGGGTTCTTTCCGTTGGCATCATTCCAAACCGTTTTTGGAACTCTGTCAATTTTTTTTATTTTGATCAAGGTTCCCATACGTAAAGTTTTGCTTCGGGTAATCTTTGATATTCCTCGTTCAATCAACTTATGTGGATGATGGAATGGCGAAAAAGAGCTTCGTCTCGCATTAAATGTTTGTCCTTCGCTCTAGCGGACGATAATATGAAAGTTGGTTCATATACTAGTTCGGTTTAAATTTAAATAAAAATTGTAGATTAACATTCCGTTCTACTTTCATTTCAAAAATTACCTCGAATGCTTGACTATTTATGCTGTAAACATATATTCTGTGATGTAATTTCTAACATTTTTATGTAGGAAAGCTCTTCTATGAGATAACAGTTCCCTATTCTACCGAACTTCGTTAATCTTTACCTTTAAAGCAACATGAAGATTCGAACATACGGATGAGACTCTTTGGCGAGCATTACATACTTTATAATATGCCTTTGGATTGGCTACGCTACTCATTTATTTTCATCATACTTCCATTTTCAATACACGTATTAATAAATGTTTGCCTTTGTTTTCTAGGTGTTTACACGTCATATTTTGTGGGAAAAGTTGCATTCTCGTGTACTTTTAAATTTAAAAATGTCAACTCTCTGATTTAACTTCTTCCTTCACTTCTGAAAGTATCACTTTCCTCAGTTTTTAATTCCAGAATGGCAGGTTTTTTAAAATTTTTTTATCCAGTCAAAACATTTTCGTGACCTCTCAAATAAAAATTAACCTTAATGGAGTCATTACTTTTTATTATTATTATTTCTTTTTTCTCTCAGAAGTTTTCCGGCGTAGTTTTTTACAGCGGAGGTAACTCAAGCTGCATAACATTATTTATTTTGCTTTTTTTTTGTGGTCAGGTGATATTTCCTAAGAATCGTCTTACAATGGAAGTTGTATTAATAATCACTGATTTTTGTAGTTTTGTGTATGATTTGCTGTTTAGTTCCAGTATGTTAATGCCGTTGTGGAGACATTTTGGGATGACACCGGTGGTTGATAATACTATGGGAATAATGCTTACTTTGTCTTGCTTCCACATATTCTTGTCTTCTTCTGCTTGTGTTGTGTATTTTTGTATTTTTTAATTGAATTTCTTTTCTAAATTCGGTGTGTTTGGGATAGTTATGTCCATCAAATATGTTATTTTATCTTTCTTTTTCATTATCGTGATGTCTGGTTTGTTATGGGCTATTATTTTGTCGGTTATAATATCTCTGTTCCAGTATAATTTAACTTTTTCGTTTTCGAGTACAATTTCCGGTTTGTATTGGTACAATGGCATTTGTTGTTTTCTATTAGATTATATTTCTCACTTATTGCTAGATGAATTTGTCTGCATACGTTATCGTGTCTTATTTTATATTCGGTTGGGGCTAGTACGCTGCATCCGTTTGTTGTGTGTCCTATTGTCTCTGGATGGATTTTACATTTTCTACATTTCTCGTCAGATACTGACAGATCTTTTATTATGTGTTTTGCATAATTCCTTGTTTTTGTTACTTGGTCTTGGATGGCTATATTGAAGCCTTCGGTTTTTGCAAATAGGTGTCCTGTGGTGAGCCATTCATTTTAACCTTCTTTGTCTATGTGGTTTTGTGATACCTGGTACGGGTGTTTTCCGTGTAGTATTTTATTTCTCCAGGATTCTATTTTTTGGTCTTCTGTTGGTGTATGGATATTACCTTCATATTTCTGATTTTGAAGTTTTAGCGGTGTGAGTGAATTATCGATTGCAATTATGGCTCTATGTAACTTGCTGTCTTCTCTTGAATATTATTATTATCTTTTTTCAACCTCGGGAGCTTCCCGGATTCAAGATCATACAGCGGAGATGTCTCAAGCTGTATAAGCACTATTATTGCCTTGTATTTCTGACAAAACTGGGCATTATTATTAAGGAACCGACTCACTATTGATGTGGTGTTTATTATAACCGACTTCTGCAGATTAACATAGAGCTTGCTATCTAGATCCAGCAATGTAATACTTCTGTGCAGGTTCTCTGGGATAGCAGCAGTAGTTGATAGTATTATGGGTACGATGATAACTTTCTCTTGACTCCAAATTTTCCTAATTTCTTTTGCTAATATTGTGTATTTTTGTATTTTCTCACTGTACTTCTTTTCTAAATTTGGTGTATTTGGAATTGCTATGTCTATTAGGTATGTTATTTTGTCTTTCTTTTTTATCAGTGTAATGTCTGGTTTATTGTGGGTTACTCTTCTATCAGTTATTATCTCTATAATATAATTTGATGTTTTCATTCTCGAGTATGATTTACGGGTTATACTGGTATCATGGGGTACTGCTATTTTCTATTAGGTTATGTTTCTTACTTATTGCTAGTTGTACGATATTTGTTTGCAAACATTGTTGTGTCTATAAGTATATTCATTCGAGCCAATATGCTGCATCCACTTATTATGTGCTCTATTATCTCAGTCTGTCTTTTGCATTTTCTACATTTATCATCTGATATTGTTGGATCTTTTATTATGTATTTGAGATAGTTCCTGGTTTTGATGACTTGGTCCTGTATAGCAATGTTAAAACCCTCGGTCTCTGAAAATAGTTATCCATCAGTTAGCCATTTATTTGATCCTTCTTTATCTATGTGCGCATGTGATAGTTATAGGTATGGGTGTTTACCACGGAGTGTTTTATTTTTCCAGGTTTCCATTTTTTGGGCATCTGTTGTTATGTGGTTATTAGGTTCATATTGCTGGTTTTTGAGTTTTAATGGTGTGGCAGAATTGTCTATTGTGGTTATGGCTTTATGCAGCTCGCTGTCCTACCTTGTGTAGAAGTACTTCCTGAGGTTCTGTATTTGTTTACGATGCAGGTTCGCGATGTTTATACATCCACAACCTCCTTCCTTCCTTGGTAAGGTGAATCTTTCTACAGATGAGTGTTCGTGGTGGATGCGAAACCTGCCACATGTTACCCTGGTTAGTGTATTGAGTGCATTTAGTCCTGTTTCTGTCCATTTATTATTTATTATTATTATTATTATCTATACATCTCTAAAAGGCGAAACTAACTCTCAATAGATTATATGCTTTTTAAATCTTTCTTCTTTCTCTACTCCTTTTCTTTTGTCTCTTTCTCTCTACAACTCTTTCCCTCTGTCTTATCTCTTCCGTGAACCGCCACTGTTTTTACGAAACCTGGCGAAAAAAAATCCAACACAGGCCTCCCCAAGGAACAGCTTGTAAGGGAGGAAATGCTACTTTCTTCCTCCAACAGAAAATTCCGAAAAATAAAGTGAAAAAAAAACTCCCTTTCCCCACCTAAACCGTCCTTCTGCCTTAATTTCATCTCCTCCTCTTATTCAATTTTCCGAGCGGTGACCTCAGCAAAAATAGTCCTTTCACGCGAACCCCCGTTGGGAACTCGAGACAAGGATCTTTGCCGTGTGCGCACAGCTTTTAAAGATGAGGCGTGCGGTATGAGGTTTTCAGGGTTTTGTCACGGGGTTGGGCGCGAATGAAAGGTTGCGGAGGGAGCAGAAGTATGGCGTGATAGCTAGAGATTGTGATTTCTCGACTTTTTTTTCATTCTCGAGATTCGAGATTTCTCTTTTTTCCCAATTTTTTTTCTCGAGAATTCGAGAATTTATTTTCAATCTCGAGAATTCTCGAGAAATCTCGAGTGCGAAAGCAAATTCTCGTGAAAAATTTCATAAAATATTTTTTTCTTAAAAAGTGGCAATGGAAGATAATAATTCTGAATTTTAAAAAATTAATATTAATTAATATTTCTCGTACGAAAGTGAGCTACTTACTATTTTCGATAATAATTTTCTTTGGCATTACAACGGAAATAATTTCGAAATGAATACCATATTTTTAGTCTTTAGATGATGTTTAATTGAAACTCAATAACAAACAATGGTAATATGACTTAGAAAGGTCAAGATTAAAATACAATTATCAGTGCATTACTAATGGACGGTTCATTCCTATGTCTTGCAGAGAATCTCGAAATCTCGAGAAATTTTTTTCGAGGCTCGAGATTCTCGAATATTAGTAAAAAAAATTCTCGAGAAATGAGAATTTGAAAAATAGGAATTTCTGGAGAATTCTCGAGACGAGAATTCTCGAACACAATCTCTAGTGATAGCGGAGGGAGAGAGGGAAAAAATCATTTATTTCCACTCGCTTATTGCTTTGAATCAGTGGCTTTGTAGTTTTTCTCTTGTGGTGGTGATCGTTGGCGGAATTTCGCACCGCGAATATTAAAGGCGTCTGTTCCGCTAACGGGGTTATCCGTAGATGAGAGAAATGAGCTACCCTCGAGTTGCTTTGAGTGCGGCCGTGTTGAAGAATGAGATGCAGCAAGGAGATAAACAAGGAAAGCGTTACAGGTCTTGCGTTTCTAACAATGGAAATATAGTCTGGTGTGTTCCTTGTATGTTAGAAGCGTGTGAGATTCGAAAATTTTGTTTGCAGTAATTAGAAGCCGCGGAGAACGAACCTGTCAAAACTACAGTTTAATTGAACACATCTTCTAATAATGACTAATTAATTGCATGGACGGGTTTTAAAGGAAATTAATGATTTCGGCATTAATACACCTCATAGTCTTCATTTAGAGTGAAAATTATTATTATTTTTAATTTTGAGGGCGTAAACTGAAAAGAATTAAGCCTCTTGTATTTGTTTTTTTTTTTTGTCTCTCCGTCTGCAGAATCCATATAGTAGACACCCGTGGCAAACGGCGTAGTCCGTGCGGTGTATGTACAGGGGCGCATGTTATGTGTGTTGCCTATATTTCGGGGGCAACTGTTGCTTTGCCGGTTGCGTGTTTAGGGCATGATTTTCATTTGAAATGAAGTATTTATGCCAGGACCACATGGATTTTTCTTCCCGAGGTATCTCTTAATGAGGAGGGAAAAGCACCAACAGTACGAATTAGGAATACATATAGATAACGGCTGGGAAGGAGATCAGAATACGGGATATATCTTTTCCAAGAACGCACGTACAGTACAAAGCGAAGGATAGTCGTAAAAACTTAATTTGATTAGGTATTTCAACTTATTTTAAGAAAGAGAAGTAGTTTATAGTACACATAAATTATGTTATAATGTAAGGTTGCATTTTACCCGATTCATTGAGAAAGATTTTTAAATTTTTATTTTTTTTTTGTTTTCTGCACAAAATTTAACTTTATAATCTTGCTTGTCTTTCAGGCGAACACATGGAGGAAGATACGTCCTCAGAAAGGAGTTTCTGTTCCAAGAGGGAGGAGAGGTCACACAGCACTCGTCCACCGAGGGGCGATGCTTCTCTACGGCGGCTACCAAGATTTGAGAGGCTCTTGCTCCGAGCTGTGGGTCTTTGACTTCGGTAAGCAGTCTTTCACTAACCCGGGATTTCAAGAATTAAGGGTCCCGACTCTCGTTTACTGCGTTGCATTTCCGTAAAGATTGATTACTGGGAAACTAAATGATTTATTTATAATTTTGGTAATTTAACAGCGTAATTCGTGTAAAATATTATATTACAGTATAACATTTCCTTTCCGATTTCTAATACGTTTAAAAATATTATACTGTTTTCTCTATGCTTGGAACATAAACTGATGTTAGCCATTAGTGTGAAAAAATGACATTTGCATTCTCTTGCCTCGTTCGTTGAACCCATATATTAATAAAACTGGCGATACGCTAACTTAACTAAGCTAGCGTGTAAAGTATTTGCAGATTCATAGCAAGAATCGTAACGCAGAGTTCTTTTTTTGTAATTCATAATAAGGTATTTGAAATTCCCCTTTACATTTAAGTTATTTTTCTGGACCAGATATAATTATGGCCTTTTCACCTGCTTATTTCAAAGTCTTTGTTGATGCAGTAGTAATAGTCATTCTAAAAGAATCGCCCACCGTGCATGAATCGGATCCTCCTTACTCCGAGCTCCGTCCTAGATTCCACGCCCACGCGATGACCCCAAAATAAATCTCCTTATAATCGTATCTTTGGAAGTGTTTTAGAGCTTTCCACTCTGATCTGAATATTAAAAAGGGCAATTCGAAAATTCCTTTGCGCTCTCCGACCCGACGCGCCGCACACAAGGCTAAGGGAACCCTAATATATTAATGTTTCCAAAGCCTTAAAGTCTAAGTTAATAAACCTTTATATTTTACGTAAAGTCATCTTCAAAGGCTCGGCGAGATGCAGTCATGACAACTCGATCGTTAATTTTTGGGAAGAAAAAACTCTCTTCAGTGAACCGTACGTGATTCAAGTGAATAAAGAAAAAACTTTCATCAAATGTATTAGTAGAGCTAATGAACTGATTTTTAATTTTCACCGAGACGGATATTTATAGAGTCGAATGAGTTCTTTAAATCAGTATGAAATTGAAAGTTACACTGCGTGGCGCAAATCTCTCGGATCAAAAGATTTGGAGAGAATGTTGATTTTAACTTTAAGCTTTGAATTTTCGACTTTTTTACAACACGCCAGTAGTGGTGGTAGTATTTTAAAAATTCATACGTTATATAAATGATACTGTATTGTCTTTTTATTTTTATTCCATAATCTTGAATATTTTTATCTGCGCCTTTTATTTCACTGTTATTCTGTCAAAAAGGCCGATTGAAGCCGATTCCTTACATTAAGAAGCTCTGCATTACCTTGCCGTTCACTTTCATATATATTGTAATTTATTATGTTCTCATTGATTCTTGCTCAAATTTATAGTTGTATATATAATTATAAATAAACCAAAACTTTAGAAAGTAAAAAAATTCAAATAGCATTGAGAATCAATAGATAAATGTATACGATCTCATTTTGTGAAAATAATTACTATATCGATCATAACGTATGTATAAAGGTTTTTATTGGCTACTGCTAATATCCAGATTTTTTGTTTTGTATTGCTTTGTTTTGCTTTCTCAGATGAAATTTTGAAATTAAAGAGAATATTAAAATGGTTTATCATGCGATAAAGATTATGGTGTTATTGCAAATAAATTAGTTGGAATATTTAAGCTTAAAAGAGTTAGATGAAAAATGAGTTTAAAATCGATTTTATGTAAATTTGATTATCTTTCCATAGATTATTCCTATAATGAATAAAATGTTTACCTCTTGTCTGATTCTGTACAAAAATAATAATTCTTATATTAACTTGAAAATTAAGAATTCTCCATTCCAAAAATTAAACTTCAAATTGATATAATTGGCATTCACGTAAGTGTATCCAAAATCTTACACTCTTCTGATCATTTCGCTCTCAAATGGAATTACTCGGCAAGGGAATTTTAGTTGGATGAAGAATAAGTACTTTCTATAAAGGTATCTCGTCTAGATTTCATTCGATTTCGCTCATTGTTCCTCCCTTATTATTCCCTAAACTCAACACTGCGATGGTAATCGAAACCCTTTGTCCTACTTAATAACTTTTCTCATTCAATTTTTTTGGATGACGCAAAATATTCAGAATATTTTTTTCAGGAAATGTAATATATATTCAGAGAATTTTTTGCTCCATCTAAGGGAAAGAAATATAGGTATCTTTAATGATGCATTTTATTTCATATTCTGTCGGAAGTTACTTATCTTGCATAAAATGTAACCCTGGCTGTGATTACATAGTTGTACTTGTTAAAGAGCATAACGTAGAAATATATGAATGATAATATGTAATAGTAAAAACAATGGAAAAGAATTAAATGCAGTTTATATCCTTTTCGAATTATGTAGTATTCAATTAAAAATTTTCAAAAACATTCATGAAAAAATATTGGCCATTGCACCAAGTGTCTGAAAATTTTCACTGAATACTCTTGGGAGTTGTTGACTATGTCTTTTCCTTGACTACGAATATTGCCCATTTTTTACTGAATACTCATACTAGAATATCAAAAGCAAAGGCCGTGGAGAATAAATGAAACAGTTACGTAAACGTTTGAAATGATGATTGCATTCAACATGGATTGTTTTTTCTCGCGGTAGTTTGAGTAGCAAAAGATATTTTCTTATGGAGGTGAACCAATCAGTGATGAACCCTGCAGTGATTGACCGTCTACATGGCAATCTGAATCAAAAGTTAATAAATAAAACGTAGCTGTGATATTAGCACGAGAAAAATATTCTCTGCTAGAAATAATTATGGAGTGATGCATGGTATTGTCCAGGATGATTTAGGCTACAGGAAAGCGATAGCCGCGCAGATGCCAAAAATCATTTACCAAGAGCAACTAGCAAATCGAGCGGCATTTTTCATTGCTTCTAAGGAAAGTCTTGCCTTGACATAGTTTCGTTGCGATGATATACATTGCCTGATGTTTTGTAAAAAGTCTTTTCCGACTAGTACAGCACAATTTCTCCAACCAGAGGTTCCTCCTGTGTGAATCCCTGCCAGGTTATCAACCTACTCTAGTTAACTTCATACACGTATACGACCAATGGAACAGCAATTGTCCTGTGAAACCGACGGACAAACAGTTTTGATTCTAAAAGGTATACCACTAAACATACACCATCTGACCCTGTATCCAGGCCACCCAACTTACACGAGTGTTCTCCTGCAACTTATACAATCAGCCATACATCAACGACCCCTAAATCCTGACCACCGAACATGCAGTTCCTGCCCCTACCAAGTAAACAACCAAACATACACAAAATGCCCCTGGATCCGGGACACCAAACTTACATCCATTTCCCCTGCAACGTGTACAACTAAACCTACGCCACCTGTCCCTGAATTTGCCCCAGAATTCATGCCACCCATCTTACAAGCCACTGAAATTTATACCGCCATCCATTCACCAACTGTCCCTTGATATTATGCCACCCAAATTATGCTAGTTTTCCTCTAAAATGTATACCGCCAAACTTACATTAAATTACCTTGGATTTCATGCCACTCCATTTACACTTACATAGCTTTCTCTATAGCAGCTATGCCTAAACCTTTCAGCCCGAGGGACACATAACCCATTACTGCACCATTCATGGGCCACATACGTGAATTCCGCCTTATTCGTGGGACACCCAGTCGAAAAGAGTTTAACAATAACTTAAGGAAATTAAGGATTTAGCTCTGAGGTGAAATTATCTTATTTGTTTTAAATGTATTTATATATTGTGGGATTTTAAGAGTAATTACAAAATATGTTGTTTTTATAATTTACTATTTTCCTTTTATGCTACGTTGTCTCCTTTCATTGATAAACTCATGGTGAACCGGATGAAGACAGTGCGCCGGATGTTGTCTGTGGGCCGAAGTTTAGGCACCACTGCTCTACAACATATAACACCAGATTTCAACTAAATGCCCTTTGATTTCAGCTACCCCTCTTTAATATTTAGCATTTAAAACGCATCAAATGCATCAAACTTACACCAAATGCTCATACTCAGTCTTACTTAAGCAAATTTCTGATTTTTTTACAAGCTATCATGCACCAATTTGCCCCTGAATAATATCATCATGCATACAAACGTGCACTCAAAATCCTGTATCAATCTGCAAATATACATGGTTCTGAAGCATACGCAGTCAAGTAACACACGTATTTCTGAGATATCCACTATTAGTCAAACTTAAGAAAAAAATGTCCCCATCCTGTTGAAGATGGTTGGATCTTGTATCACAAGTACGCACATGCGCATCGCTCTCAGGTTTGCCATCAAAACAGAAGAATTTGGATTCAAAACCATCGTTCATTCAACATATATATCAGATCTAGTGACCTTCGTTTAGTTTCTCTTACTGGAATTTAAAAGGAATTGAGAGTTCATTTCTAGTTCGATAATGAGCTAAGCAATACTTTAACGTGTAAATTAATAACCTATCAATGTTTTTTGACGTCTTTGATTAATATAAAATAATAGGGAAAAGATGGATTACAGCGGAAGGACATTTAATAAATTTTGTAGTCAAAATTATGTCCTCTCCACAGTTCTGTCATATATTTTACTGAAAAAGTAAAGACCGAATATCGTTTTAAATCATTATAACTTTTAAATCGTAAAGCAATTTCGAACAACCAGAAATTTAGTCTCAATTTCAGATTCTGAAATCGCTTCTGAAGTTTTACTATTCTCCTAATTTTACCCTTTTTCGCAAAAAACCGTCGGAAAGGTAGGTCACCAAGTAAAAAAAAAGAAGAAACAATGGGAAATGGGAAGAGTTGAAAATGTAGGGGTCGTAGGCCGCACATAAAAAGATTTTAGAAGTAGGGCGAGGTACAAGTGGTCGACAGAAGTTAAAACAGCTTGAGGCTGCGTGGGAAGCAAACAGTTTAAGAGGCAACCCTCCGTAATTACTTCCTGGATCACTAGTTTGCGAGCACGTTCAACACGGCAAATCTCTGGTCCAACAGAAAAGATCACTTATTTTTCATCACTTTAAAGTAACTGCCACCTATAAAAGTGAGTAAAGTTGTCGCAAACCCGAACTAATATAGAAAAATTTCCATTTAAGGATATCTCAGTTAGTGATTTTATTCCGAAATTTTGGTTCGATGTAATGAACCTTTGCAGAGGTAAAAGGTAACTTCGGAGCCGTGTACGATACTTTTCATATGTTCGAGAGCTGCAAGGCTTGCTCGATTTTTACAGTTATGTTTTATTTTTAAATAAATACATAAATATATATAGTACAACTTTTATTCGAACCAACTCGGTGAGAATACGTGTCAGACAGGCTCAAGTCACACTGCATTGACCCGTTTGATAATAGAGTGTTACCTCTTCTTTAAATTGGAACGAGTTTCTACTTCTGGAAGAATAAAAGGGCCATTTCATTACATAGAAAGCGCCGCGTGAGGCTCGCGAGCCACGGTTTGGTCAACCCTGCCATATCTATAGGCCAAAATCCTTATTTTGGGATTCTGAAGTTTCTTTCTTTTATTGTCGGTGGGACGTCGTCTTTTCGCCACGCTCTATCTCTAATAAAACTAAAATCGCAAGTACGTAGTTTTGAAAAATATATAATATATCCTATTAACTTTATCGGCGAAGTAAGTCTTGACTTGATGGATGTATTTCCCTATTCCACCTTATATGTACTATTCCGATAAAGAAGTGTATGTACACTGAAAAGAGTACGTTACAGATAATTTTGTAATTCATACAATGCATTGACGAAATTATTCGAATAAATTGGTCCAAGAAAGCCTTAAAGAATTCCTTAACGATTTTTCACCCGCGTGATGCGGAAGATAATAAGCCTTTTCGCCGATAAATTTTCACATCCACCGCTCTTTTCTTTTTGTCCTTATCAATGCATTTCATCAGTCGGAAATTCATAAAAAGTGGAAATCATTACGAAGCGAGGGCGTTAACGGGGAAATCTCTGGTTAACCTGTAAGAGTCTCTCCCTCCCTTCTTCGTTGGAGCGAATAAAAAGGAAAAAAGTCTCCCGTCTCCCTTTTATTCCTCATCGCGCTCCTCTGACTGACTCGTCTCAAAAGATATTTTTAACGATCACGCCGACGACGGTATCCTTTTAAAAAGGGGTTAGGGCGGAGAGAAGAATATGTAGAGAGAGAGAGGGGGGGGCGTGAGGTGGGAAGAGGGTAGGAAGACTACTGACATTCACAGTTTCGGGAGGAGGGGATAACTCTGTTACGGAGCACTCAAAAGTCTCTCTCTCACCTCTTCTCTTTAAACATCCCTCCTCCTGCACAACACTTGACTGCCTCCCTCCTTTTCTCTCCCCTTTCTCTCTCTCACTCTCTTCTCCCCTTCCTCTCCCTCCACATCTCTCTCTCTCTCCCCTCCTCCAAGACCACCCGACCTTAATTCATTCAACTCCCTCCAGAAAAAAAAAATCTCTCCCCAACTGCTTCCCCAAACCCTTCGCGCCATTATTCTTTACTCCGCTGTATTGCGGGCTCTTTTTTTTTTACCCCATGTCCAACGCGCTCCCCGTATTCCTCATGGTTTCTTGTTCGTAACTCGCGCACTAATACTGCGTCATTGGTTTCCCACCGAGGTATATCTAGTCATTTAACTAGTGTCATCTATCTCGCAGCAAGAAAGCCCCATCTCTCTACCTCTCAAAATTTATTTTATTTTTGTAACCTTAGCACGTTCCTATGGCAATCCTTTATTTCTCATTCTCTATTTCATCATATGTATATCCGTTCTTTCCGATTTTCAGTCAGAAACTCTTGCCACCTCTATCACAAAGCCCTGAAAATTCTTATATTGTAAGCATTTCTGTCTATATTGATAAAGAAAAAACACCTAAAGAACATGATAAACATGCAGCATACTTATGAAGGTATCCTAATATTATCAGCAATGTTTTACAAGTGAAGATATTATTTTTTTATAGATCAATACAGGAAGTAGACTGGTTCGCTTAGTATTTACCTGAGTGAATACGTTTATATCCGGGATACATTTTATTTAACTCCATTGAAGATTACTATATATAATATTATGAGGGACTATGCATACGGAATTCTGCTCCATTGTCCGTTCTTGGGTTTATTCTTTTTCTGTAAATTAATTCGCGAGGTCACCCTCCATTTCCTTTTTAATCTTTAAATATTCATTCACTTCTTCACATTCGTTTCTTGAAACACAGCTCGTCGTGCACCATCCTTTGACTATTTCCCATATCTTTCAGTTTAGAACTTTTTCTGCGTTCGTAAGCCTTGCGTTAACATACCACGCTGTATCTTCTTAATAAAAATGCACCCTTCGACTCTTCCCTATTCAAAATACGAGTAAATTCTCCCACTCTCTCGTAACTCTCCGCTGCCGGCTTCTTGCAAAACGTGCGATTTCCTCTCGTCCTTACACTTTCCACCCCTTTCTAGCGCATCTCCCTCCCTCCCCACTCCTCCACGTTCGCATCCCCGTATCCTCCCTCCACTCATCCGTAAGATTCGTGGCAAAGGGGTCGAGTGCTTCACTTGAAAGCTCGCGGCGGCTTTCCGCGTGCGTAACTGCGTTTCGTTATCCTTAGGTCTGGAGCCGTGAGTGAGCGAGCGAGAAAGAGACACAGAGAGAGAGGGAAGATGCAAAAGAGGACTCTGTTGATTGTCTGGCTTGTGTATGGATTGAAGAGCTTTCGGGAGTGAATGCTGCGCGGTCGGTGGTCGCGTTTTATTTTCCTACGGGTTTTGAGTATTTTCTTTTTTTGACGTCGAGGGTTTTTTTTTTGTTTTGGTTTCGTTCTCTTCCCACGCGGATTGACGCGGGATTTTTCGAAAAGGGGCTTAAGAGGGATGGAGTGGATCGTCTCGAAAGCGTACACAAAAGGATTTAATGGGAGTTATGGGAAAGGGGAGGGTGAATGGACTGCATTGAAAGCGAGAATTTTAATTTCGGTCGAACTATTCGAGGGACATAAAATTCCCCGTTCTTCAATGCGAAGTCTTTTGTCTACCAGTGATTTTTATCAATAGCGAGCATAATTATTTAATAACGTGCGTTTAAATTAAGGATAGTAGAATTATGTCCTTAATTAACAGCAATAACGTTTGAGCGTAGGCCCTCCCAAATAGAACAACAACCTGTTGAAAAGCTAAATTTTTCACTATAGACCGTACATTATTCTTAAATGCTCTCTACCATCTGCAAATAATATTTTGATAATGCAAGGAAGATACCCGGAAATTTTGGTCAATACGAAAAAAGTTAACAATTATTTTAGGTGGTGTTGTTTGATTTGAAATGATTTATTGAAGGTGGAGTTTACATTTCATGAATTAATGACTTACGAATTTCTTTATATCACTTGTTATTTCCTTAAAAAAACTTGTGATATTGGAAAGGGTGGACCATTGATCTCTATGCGGTAGGCAAATTGGAATATAGAGGAAACTGGAAATCAGGAGAATTCTGCCATAACTGGAAATCAAACTCGGGTCATCACAATAGTGGCAGAGTAACTCTGTACCAAAATATGGATTTTTTCTTGGCTGGTAGGGGGATATCCAAGGTATAATCCATATTACCCAACGAATTTCCTTCATAATATATAACGAAGAAAATCCATTACTCTCTCACTGGTGAGATTATCCTTAGAGCATAGTGGAAATAGTGGATCATGTATGGATCCAAATTTTGAAACAGGAGTTATTAGTCTGCCACGATAGTTCAGTGGTAGGATATCCGCTTTGCAAGTGTAACACACGGCTTCGACTCCCTATTATGGCAAAGTTTTTCCCATAATTGCAAATTTCTCCCAAAACTTGTGATATTAATTTTGACACATTACAAAGGGTAACAATTTATAGTATAAATGCTAGAATCGTCAGAAGTGGAAATTATTAATACTCGGTTATAAGAGACTATTCGAATATTCCCTCCACTTTTATTTAACCACTTTACCTTTTCCTTCCTATCGTTTAGTGTTAATAATTTTACATTAAGATTTCAAGTGAAATCTCTAATGTTGTTTCGTAATTCATGACAGGATTATACGTATTTTGTTTTTCCCAAATTATAAAAAGTGGGAATGTGCTAATTAGCTCAGCTTCAAGAGAAAGTGGCCATAATTTTAAACTGGCATTTCATTATACATAAACATATTGCGTTCTGTTTGTATTACTCGAAAAACTAATCTTAAAATTGTTATATGTTAGTGAAGCTCCAGTTTTATAGTCTTGAATTTTTAAACAACCAAACAGATTATATTGCGTATAGGTATATATAATTTTATTTAAAGACAGTTTCAAGCGCGGTTTAAATTTAGCATTTAACTTTCAAATAAATTAATTTGGTTTTGTGGTATTATCTTCACTACTTATACAAGATTTATTTATTCCTGTATGAATTTAAAAAAATCGTAGATTCGAGAGAGAGTTGATGGTTGTAGGAATCAGAATTTTGTGAGAGGCTTAGTCGGGTATCGCGGTGATATAAGGGCATCAGATACGTGTTTTTGGATTTTCTTCTCGTCAAAGTCAAAATGAGAGCCAGCTCAATGGTAAGGATTTCGTTTGGATATCCACTCTTCAAAAAGGAAAAAGCTTTGGATTGAAACCGTAAGAGGCTTGCGTGCAGACTTACAATAAAGAATACAGAGCGTGTCATTGTGGGCGGGTTGAGAAGGGATTTAAGAGAGATTTTGCCATGGGAGAGATTTATATTTTTTCTGGAAAACAACCGGTAGTGTTTTCAATGGAACGGCTGAACAATAATTTTAACAGAAAGAAAAAAATGAACTGTTTTGGATTCCCATATCGACGCTAGGTCATTTAATACGAAAATGCTTTTCCCTTTTATGGCTCTTTTTATTAGTAAGCATCACCATAATCTAATTACAATTTTTATCAGAGTCAGAGAAATAAATTCCAATGGACTGGGCATAGTTGGTGTTCGTGACTTGAATGTTAACGCTCTGAATTTAGATTAAGACTTTTGTGCTTGAAATTCGTCAACTATGCAGGACTCTATAGAGTATGTTCTTAGCATTTATAGAATAACTTTGAGAAACTTTTTTTAGAAATAAACATCGCTACCTCCATAATAAATAGTTTCCACTATTATTATATATTTTTCTTAATGATGCTATAACTATAAACTAATGTACTGAATAAAGTAATTAAATTGTTAAGATATATTCGTTTGTTTCATCCAACTAAAATTGTATTCTAACACTTTTTATCTGATTAAAACTACCATGTTTTCTATGTAAATCTTTAGAGAAGAATATCACGAATTTATTTATTCAGCATTTTTTAATCTATGTAATTTATGTAACCAATTAACATAAAAGTCTATTAAGTAATTTTAATAAAAATAAAAGCGTTACGCATAAGCCCAAGTTTAAATTTTATGAATATGTTGGATATTTTTATATGCAACGATACGTTTTAACATTAATTTCAACACAGAAGCCTTTTCGTCGTGCTGTCTGCACTCATTCTTGAAATGAGATTTTTAATGATTATTTTTTAAAACTTTTTCGTAACATTTTAAATGGTTTTATTAACTTTTTCGTATTCTTTTAAAAGGTAGCAACTTTACTGAGTTTTTATTCATCTCTAACTTTAATAGGATTTCTCAATATCCAAGCATTGGAGAAAGGGACATATTTGTTATATTTACTATACCGAAGATTACTCACAAATTATCTCATGAAGCTACAGGAGTACTAACTACCGTGCTGTATTTAATGATGTCCGGTTTTTTCTAATGCTTCCGGGTGTACCGTCTCTCTCATTAAGAAAGTTTAGCGACGGAATTTTGCATCTGGATCATGTACCTATTTCATATTTTGGAGGATTTCTCGTATCACTAGGATATTATTTTCCTTCGCTCAAGCTCATTTTATAAATTATTTCTAGTGGCTGCTTTTTTTTGCGAGAGTACTCCCTAATAACGCGTCCTAACAAATTCCGAAGGCGGAATACCTCCTCCTTCCTCGCGTAACCCAGGAGGATAGCTCGTCTCATCATCCTCCCGTTCTCCTTACATATTTTTTTCCCGTCAACATTAAAGAGACGGAGTCGTGGCATCTGGTGTCTGGCAACGTCGGTGGCGTGGGAGGAGGTGGCGGAGGCGGGGGCGGAAGCGGCGGGCAGCAGGGGGGAGGAGGAAGCGGCGACAGGCCCCCGGCGAGGCACAAGCACTCAGCCATCCTCCACGAGGAGTGCATGTGGGTGTACGGAGGGATGACGGACCTCCAGGAGAGGAGCGACTTTTGGAGATGGGACACTCGTGAGTCTAAAAATAATAAATGCTTCCCGTTTCCACCTTTGCCTCCCACGCGCGCGCACTCCGTTTTTTTTTTTTGTTTTTTTTGATTTTTTCTTTTTGTTAACCATTCTTAGGAGAGGATCCTTACAGATTAACGTGGCATGTTATTCACGCCCACAGTTCTCTCCGTTCTCGTTCCGAAGCATGCTTGGGGAAGTACATACGTCCTTTTGTTTTTAAATAATTCTTTGATGCGTTCATGATAATTTTTCGTCAGTTCGTGATACTTTTACTGAAAAAGTACGTTGTTTTTTTTGTAAGTTTAATCGCTAAATTCAGACTGATAATGCGTCAATTCTATTTCTGTCAAAACATTATTCATTTGAACGCCGAAAAAGGTTCCCATTACTATGTTTTTTTTTTTAATGAGTCATTCTGGATGTGAAGTCAATCTCACTTTTTCGGTAAATCAACAAATTTTGGAATTTTTGGCCGGTAAAACTATGATGGATCCTCATGCACCCAAGTTCCGTTTTTACGTAGTACCGTTTTACCAGAAATATCGTTTATACAGAATGAAAAAACTAGGCGGTAGATTTTTAATTAGGCTCCCTACAGTTTCAAAACTGCCACCTTAGCATGAAATGTCTGTGCGATAATTTTGTATTGTTTGATGTACTGTAGTTTTTTAAATCTATAATCATAATTAAACAATCGTCATTTTCCAAGGTCATTCGTATTTTGTGCATTTCACAGTAATCCTATGGGTGTATTACTGTGTCGGATTTTACGGAAAAACGTTTTATACGGAATGAACTCTGTTCCAAGTCATTCCTAAAAAACGGAATTTTGGTGCATTTGCATAATGACGTGAACAATTCCCTTCGCATTTACGAAGCAATCGTAAAATATTTTAAACGCTTTTCCAACTCGGGGGGGGGAGGGGGGTAATGTACTCTTTTTTGAGTGGATTCGCTCCGTCCAAATATCTCATTGGGGTAATGTACCCTTTTTTGAGTGGATTCGCTCGGTTCAAACATCTCATTCCCGTAATACGCGAGTCCGTTAAGGGTCGCAGCTGGACATTTTTGCGTCCTATACCACGCTCATTAAGTGCGCCTTCTCGACCCGAACAAACGCAATAAAAACGGCGGAAGTTGGTTTCGTGCCTCGATTGCGGCAAAATTACGCAGCAGCAGAAGCGGCGTCAGCGTTTTTTTTTTCTTTGCTCGTTTCTGTCACGTAATCGTTTGCAATATCACGCCCGCTTTAACAGAGATAAATTTTCGTCGATAAAAAAATCGCACGACCGCGCACGTTCTCGATTTAGGGAAATCCATTCGTCCGTTCTTCAACGGAAGGGGATGTGAATTTACGCTCCAGCTCTTAATGATCGCCTTCGTTGACATTTCTGTCGAAACTTGAGGAATATTCGACCGAACTTGAACCTCCTCAGCGTGAGTTGGTTTAGAATCGACGTCGTTCCCTGGAAATTAAATTATAAAAATTGCATTCCATAGGTTACTATGAGGTCGTAAAGTCGACATCCCTTCCGCACATCGCTTTCGATTCCTGAGAATTTTCCGTGGAAATTGTAAGACTCGCATCGCATTCTAACTCTCCCGAATGAATTCTTTCGGTTGCTGAGCACGCCGTTTCCGAAAACCACTTGCTCATCTTTGAGAACCTTACGGTTCCCAGCTGTGGATACTCGAGTCCTGCTACTTCTCCCCGACGTTTAAACTGACTGTCGGACAGAATTTCCGTCTTCTTTTCAAC
This sequence comes from Uropetala carovei, assembly GCA_036926305.1. Classification (NCBI taxonomy): domain Eukaryota; kingdom Metazoa; phylum Arthropoda; class Insecta; order Odonata; family Petaluridae; genus Uropetala; species Uropetala carovei. The sequence goes on along the minus strand of JAXCHB010000089.1, from coordinate 2,608,593 downwards.
TCCAGTATCAACTTCCGCTGACCTTCCCGCCTATTAAATTTTTCACCGCGCTGACCTCCTACGTAGGTTTTCCTCGGAAATTTCTCCACCATGCCGGGGAATTCCTAACGTGGGCTTTATTATACTTCGCTGAAGAATGGCGGGCTACCGACTGCCTCTCTGTGTGCATATCTTTTATTCTTCTTTCGATTTGTATTGGTCACCCTCCAGACCAATTTCATGTACTTTCATGTTCCTTTCTTATTTTCATTGTTCAGTTTTATTCGTCCTCGGAATGCCAAGTGCTGTTAGCAACTAAAAATTGGTGTGAGTTTTTATCTGTGTCTCAAACTCTTGAAACGCAAACGGCGTTATTTATTTCAACACCCTGAAGACGATGGCAGAGGCAGCCGTCGAAACGTCGGTATGGACACAAGCCACCCGGTGGAAGACCCGAGAACTCTTCACACACCCTTTAGATTAATTTTTCCTCAATTTCGTAGCGTCCGTTTTCCTTCCTTGTGTGCCTAAACAACGGTCATTGTGCACGTTTACGAAGCTTTTCATTTAATGACAGCACTCGCAAAATATTTTGATTATCTTAAGGTTATCTTTTTTTAAAATAGGTGTGCATAAAATTCACCTCTAGAGCTTTATCCTTATTTATTTTGTCCTGCATTTAAAAAAAATCTTCTTTCATTACTCGTGCTCCGAATCAATCAATCCAACTTCAATTTTAATGTATTTATTTCCATAAATGTTTTTTACACATTCGTTTTACATGATTTTTGTACATACGTATTTCTGACTTTAGACTTTTGAAGGTAGGTGCAGTAGCAAAAACGTTATGTTCTTTAGCATATCCAAGTGTTAGAATATTTTTTTCTATTTGCAGATTCCAAGACGTGGACCAACATCAGAAGTCGTCCGAACCCAGGTCCCCTCCACGGGCACGCAGCCTGCAAACTGCCAAGTTCGATGCTGATATTCGGAGGAGAGAGGGACGGACAGCCTACCAACGAACTTTGGAGGTTCCATTTCGGTAATTGCCTTTCCCTCATTCTGTAATGTCCTCCTCTTCCCATTAAAACCGTCTCTTTTCCGCCGTCCTCCCTCTTTTGAACAGTACCTCAGCCGTAAAGCACTTTAATTCATTTTCGTAATTATCCTTTCTTCGCTTTTGGCGTGATTCATCTTTTTTTATCCTTTGTCACATAAGGATAATTCTAAGAGGACACGCAAATTAAGGTAACTTCATTTATGGGTTGATAATACTGACGTCTCGAAATTATTTGTAATTTTTTACAGCCGTTATTTGAAGGAAATTTGTCGATCCCTATGAGAATTTCAAATTGTGAAATTAATTTATTTTATCGGATTTTCATTTATAAATCTAAAATACATGTCAATTTTAATGATACCTTCTGATGTTGACAGCATAGCTTTAAAATCCTTTATTTTCATAATTGGTTGCATTTGTAATATTTTTGAAAAGTAATTAAGCCTTTAAATGGTATTTTAAGCAAAATATGCTTGCGTTTCTTCGTAAAGTTCCGATCAAAATCAATTGTGAATGGAGTGACGAAGTACTTTAAAATTTTAATGAGAATTTTCAAGAAATCACGTTAAATTTTTATTAACAATTCAGGCTTTCTTCATAGAAGATATTTATTTCACTATTTTCTTTATATAAGGTATTTTGGCACAGTTATACTAAAACATTTCTACGAAACGACCTTTCTTCCTTCCAAAAGTTTTAATGCTAGCGGCAGGCTGAAATTCGGCACAAATTTATGTCCTAATTATCGTAATCTTAGCATCCGTGGGCTTTAGAGGTAACGATGCTTCCTTTAAGCGGTGGCTGAAAGAGCTTAACGTTCATTGCGCCTATTAACCCTTAAATGAGTTTTCTAGCGAAATTAATTGCTACCTCTTGGTAATACTTTTCATAATTCATTGTGAAGTTTGTCAGAGGAAATACATTACCTAATGAACGAACGTCGATTTCAATTTCACCTTAATTTTTTGTAGCAATTTTAAATCTAATCCACGCATTTAAAAGGTCGTTGCTACAGCACTTCTAACAAATCTTCGCTATTTTCTAATTTATGAACGTTGAATCATTTAATTGCCTCAGCTGAATTACTAGGACTGGAAATTATGTGTAATGCAATATAAATTGCGTTATGTCTCGTTAAGAAAACTATTTTACGTTTAGGTTGTGATATTGGGGGGGTTTTCAAATTCTTAATGTTATGGCAGCAGCCTAATAACCAACAGAGTCATGACTTTAAAATACCGGCCGCAAAAATATGGGAGGATGAAAGAATAGTAAATTGCCTGAATTAAAGGCAAGCATGAGAAAGGAATTCGATATTACATTACGATTGCTGCTCTGGAAAAGCTTCCTATTATTTTCTTTGCTTCTCGGTAACAGTTCTTTCAGCTTATCACACTTTAAGACCACCCTTAGCGCAGCATTTAACGATCAATTCTTATTAAGGAGGTAATTGCGCTGGTAAAAATAGCCTTGTATATACTTCGGGGTGAAACATGGTGACGAGGCTCCATATTTCATTTTAAAACCAAGCAGACACTATTTTATCCCTCCTATGAGTACCGCAAAAAAAAAAAAACAAACCGCATGGTCCCCTCCAGGCTTTTGCTAAATCTCAAAAATGAGAACAAATCGACCGCCTAGGCATTTTTTACGCCGCCCCCTTTCTAAACGTGAAAAATCGTAATACTGATAGCGAGTCGTCTTTAACGTAAACGGGGAAATAATTTTGTTTTAAAAGAAAACCTCAGGCCTCGATTCTTTCCGTAAAGTTTTCCCGTCTCCCGCATTTCCACCTTCTTTTATTTATTTAATTTTCTTTTCTACTCTCGAAAACCCCTTCCTTTGCTTCGCGTCACAAAATTCACGGTAGGAAAAAGATTTTTTAAAAGTTATATAGTATATATTTATTTATTTATTTATTTATACAGGACCTGAGAGAGGTGAGATGGGGCCCGGGCCAGTCACAAATGTGGGGCCCCACCCCACTCCGAAAGCCATACAAATATATGAATAAAAAACCATTAGAATAAATATTGGGGGGGGCCCTATATCTGGCTCTCTGTATATATATATATACCGAGGAGTCAAAAGGATTTAGATACTGGAAGGACGAATCCCTTTACGAGGAAATTCTTCTTACTATACCCTCGCTTCCTTTATATACCATTTTCTGGGCAATTTTTTTGTAAAGGGTGACGTACCCGCCGAACCTTAACGTATTAATGCATATTGCTCTTGTCATCATCTTATAACGGCGTTATTTATCTCCCTCTTCTCTCCAACTCCCTCCCCTTCCACTCTTTCTTCGAGGGACATGGAGAGCGTATCTTTCCCCACTCCTCTCAAAAACCCACCCTCCTCCCCCATGACCCACCCTCCCATTACTCTTATCGTAAATTAGGTTTCCTCCCTTTCCAGGCTTGGTAGTGTTTGGAGCGAGAGTGGGGGGTGGGGCGGGATAGAGAGAAGAGGGGTTGCGTTGTGTAGGGGGAGGGTTTTCGTGGGAAAAGGGGTGAGGAGAGGTGAATTAGCAGTTAGGGAAAGGAGAGAGAGAGAGATCCAAGCGGAGGACGAAGGAGAGAGCGGGGAGGGAGGGGAAAATGGTTTTTTTGAGGGGGGAGCGAGTGGCAGGAGGTAGGATATTTTATCCCGAAAGCCTGGAGAGAGTTTACCCCCAGCTCCGTGAGAGGGATGCAGAAGCGTCCCTGGTGTAACTTTAACCGTGGTGAATCATGATTTTCGTGGCGCACGTGTTGTGAGGTGTTGCTCCATAAAGACCTCCCATTGATCACGGCGGCTGCGTCAGTTGGATCCGGGAGGGAATTTCCGGGAAGTTTATTATTTTTACGAGGTAGATGGATATTAAGTCTGATAGATTCTTCTCGTGGAAATTTGTTTTTTTGTATACGAGGTTTCGCTTTTTATTTATTTCTCACATTTTTTTGACGTTTCTCTGGTTTTTGTGTCTCGCTTAATTTTGAAGATCGGCCATAAGACCTAGCATAAATAGGCCTAAGATGACATTTTGACGCTGTTTTGTCCATTATAGCTGCGTGAGCAAACTTAAATGATGTCTCCCGTAATTTTTTAATGCGTCTAAATTTTTTGTCGCCTTAATCGAATACTAATTCGTTTAGTCTTAGAAAAAGTTTTAAAGTAATCACGATAGGAAGTAAGGGTTGATATCTTAAGAAAAATATATTCTAAATAGCGCATATAAAATCGTTTACTGGGAACTGGTTTGCAATTTTTGTTCTCATCTAGTTTGGTGTTGCCTTATTTATTGTAATCAACGAGAATACTGTAATTTTTTCGTATTTTTTGTTTATTTTTGTCTCAGGCTATAATTAAATTTGGTTCATCCGATCGGAATTTAATCAAAGTCGACGCTAAAATCATCGGCGATTCAATGCGAGCAATTCTCCGCGCGCAATTTATCCCCAGTCAATGTAGTTTATTGATTCGCTCCGTCTGGCTCGTCATTCGTTTCGTTCCTTGATTGGAACGATAAAATGGAGAGCGCCAGACGGGGACAAAATTCTATTGAGCGGAGGAGGCGAGTCAGGGAACCAATTATCCGTGCTTCGAGAGAGAAAAAAAATTATTTTCCCCCATTTTCGTCCGATAAAAATTTTGTTGCCGGAAATTTAAACAGCCGGGAAAATGCGAGAGATTGTTTTTTTTCCATCGCTTTCTTGTTTTTTTTTTCAATGCCGGGAAGATATCTCGTAATTAAGGCGGAGAAAAAAAATAGTTTTATATCTCGATGCGCGAGGAAACGTTGAATTCTGGGAAGATAAAAACCCTGCTCGGATGCGGTTAATTTAGTCGGCGATTAGACGAGTAAACTGGAGAGCGGGAAGGAGTGGGCGGGTAAGGATCCCCGTCCGGCGACATCCGCGGGATTTCTTCCCATCATTCCTTCCCTCCACTCTCTCTCTCTCGCACTCCCTCTTGCCTTCCCCATACTGTCCTATCTCCACGCTTCACATACCCTTCCGTTATCTTCCTTCGAGAAGATGAATATTTTTCCTCGAGTTGGTCGTAAATTAAAATGCCTTGCGCAATATGCCCGAGTGGATCGAGTCAGAGAGATATGAGGCGGGAGAAGACTTGAGAGATAGAGAACAAGTTCTCGAGAGAGAGAGAGAGGACAGAAAAGTAGGAAATTATGGAGAGATCGAGAAAATAGTGAATTATATTTAACCCCCCCCCTCTCTTTCTCTTCGTCTCAATAAAACTGCCTTTTTGGTTCGGAGTCATCTTTATTTCATTCAATCTCCTACACCCACTCGCTGTATTTCTTCCCCTCTCTCTTTTTTCTCTTTCTGTCTTTGGAGCGCCATCTCTCTTCATTTGTTCCCCCCCCCTTCACTCTCTCGGGTGGAAAAAAGAAAGGAGATCGCGATCCCTCTCCTTACGCATATCTGGCACTCGCTTGGAAGCGGTTATACTCGAGAAAAATATCTTCCGGCGCTTTTCTCTCCATTAACGCTTCTCCTCGCTGCTCTTCGGGTGTTATTATTAAGAGGGTTTTTCTCCTACTTCTTCTTCTTCTCGGATCGAATCGAGGAAATGAAGACGATCCAACTGAAAAAGGGGGTGAGATGCGGACGCACTGATTGAAATCCCTCATTGTTATTTATCGATTACTTTTTTTTAATCGCGAAAAAATTCGATCTCGAGATTTTAATGGAAATGTATGTTTCCATTAAAATTCAATTTCGCTCTACCATGTAGGCTCTAGAGCAGGGGTGCACAACAAACGCCCCGCGGGCCAAATATTGCCCGCCGACACCTTTTGTTTGGCCCGATTGAAGCTGGGAGTAGCTCAGCTAGTTAATTCCTTTTATATCAAAAATGCAGTTAAAATTGGCCAGTAAATTATATTTGTTGGTCACTTTATTTTTTTGTCATATAAAAATTGCGTGTAAAATTTGTTATGGTAATTAATAAATCGACAATAGTGTAGTTAAGTTTTTTATTATGGACAAAATTTTTAGAGTGCGGCCCTCTTAGGTCCAATCAAGGTCGATTTTGGCCCGCGTCAACTTCCGAGTTGTGCACCCCTGCTCTTGAGCATGAAATCTCGTACTTAGGCATTTTATCATACAGAATAGAAGCTATGAAAAAATGGTTGATATTGCGCAATAATTAAGGGCAGTTTATTCTATGCAACTTTAACAGCAATTTGATTTGTTCAAAATAAATATCAATTATTATGTGGACTGGCGAAGTCACACAACCTCTGAATCTTTATTGTTGGACCAAGATTGTTGAGTGCCTTCAGAGGACTTGAGAGAGCTGGGTGTAAAACTCGTTATATTATAATGTCGCTGGATGCTAGTATATAGTTAATGTCTAAGAAATTAGCTTTTATAGTTATTGTTTACTACACCAAATTCTGTAACAATGAATTTTGTTCTTAAATGTTAGAACAGTTTTGTATTAAAACGACATTCTGTGATAACTGACAAGAATAAACTACTCTTCATTGTTGCGCTATATCGTTCATCTCTTCACAGTTACTATTCTGGATAATAGTATGCCTAAATCCGAAATGTTATTCGATTTCGTTTATTCGTTTAGACTCTAAATCAGTGTAAGTACGGACAGATAGAAATACGACACGGCGAAAACCAATTTTTGGACTAGGGGTATTAGCAGATTTTCAAGAAAGCCAAAGTAGGCAATGAAGCACCGATTGATATTTGTTGAAGTTTGATGCTTTCAGAAGGTTCATGTGGAACCCATATACCGCATTTAGAAACTTTTCCAAGCTTATTTAGGTATTTGTGTACAGTAGTTTGTGTTTTATGAAGTCTCTGGGCAAGTTCTCGAGTGGTTAATCGTGGATCGGATTCAACCAAGTTAAAAGTTAAAATTACCAGTTCGAAATTTTGAAAACCAATGTAGACATTTTCTGGGATCTAGTACTCCTTGGCCATAAATCTCACAAATTGTTTTCGTTGCACTTGCTGTCGTACTGCCTTTATTGAATTTAAACAGCATACAATGTCGAATATGAATTTCGTCGATGGCCATTTTTTTATTTGACTAAAATATTAAAAATTATTTTAAATTTCATTGATAACAAAGTAAACACAACTGCACTCACTGAGCGATAAGCTAATACTGACCTAATATGTTTTTGAACTTGTTTAAGCTTGTTGACGCGCACACTTGCAAAAGGGTAATTACTTTCTTTACAACCTAATGTTATTATCCATGTTTTCGTAGATAGTTCGTAATTCGGCGAATGACTTCAGAATTACCTGATGTGGTTGAATTATACGTGGATATTGATTCAGATTCAAGTAAGTAAAGTGAAAGTGGTGAAGGGGAGCAACAGCTCGTGGAAGATGCATCAGCAATGAATAAAGATACTACATCCGAATGAATACCTCCAAAACGAGGTCAAAGGAACGTTAGTGGTGTACACCCCTTTAACGCTAGCCCCAGTGAATTGATAGCTAGCGAGGCTCCGAACGTCGCGAGTGATTCTACTTCGGTGTTTTTATGATTTTTTGCAGACGTTATCCAACTCCTGTTGGATGAAACTAATAGATATTATCATCAGTATTTCAACAGATTAGACAAAGGATCTTCTCCACGTCCTGACATGACTGAAACATGAAATTCTTCTCTTTTTAACAATAATTGTACAAATGGGACATTACATAAGGGACTCATTGAGGCACTATTGGTCCAAATTGCAACAATTCCATATCACTATCTTTACTGTCACTATGAAACGTGACCGATTTCTTCACATTTTCACTTATTAATTTACCAAAGACCCTAACGAGCTTAAGCTCACACAAAGGGGCAATATAAAGAAGAAAATAAAATAAAACAGAGGCTGTGATCACTTCACTGACAACACGAACGAACCTAACTGGAATGACGAAAACTACGACTTGTTATGGAAAATTAGAACTAGCTTTGAAATGCTAATTGACAGCTACGCCAAATATTAAAGTCATTGTGAGCACTTGGTTGTAGATGAAGTCCTCGTACGTTTCAAGGAAAGGGTAAATTTTAAGCAGTATATACCCAAAAAGCACAAATGTTTCGGCATAAATATTTGTAAACTAAGCGACAAGACATTATACCTTTAACATGAAAGTATACATGGGAAAGACCGACCAAGCGCAGTGAGAGACATTTCAACGCTAAACGCGGCTGTTAGAGGACTAACCAGGAGAATGGAAGGAGTTGGTCATAAATTATACACGAACAAATTTTTTTCCTCCTATTTTCTTTGACTATTTGAAGACAAGGAGAATTAACTTTTGCGGCACTATCAGACCAAACCGGATAGGTATTTCACGATATTTCTGACGGTAAATAGCTTAAACTGAAACGGGATGACATAGGTGCTAGGACCGGGTATGACTTGAGCGCTATGGTGTGGAAGATAAAAGAGAAGAACGCATGCTGACAAATATTCACGATCCGCCAGGAGAAGGAAATTATGGAGCATGGAAACGCCCTGAGGCCGTCCATGTGGAAGGCTAAGACCGCCACCTGGGATACGTAGACAAACAGGGGCTCAGGATGGCGAACGGCTACCTAATCAGTCGCCTCACGTGGAAGTGGATCGAAAAGCTATTCTTCCACCTCGTCGTCGTCATTTGGTGAAAAAATTTCCCATCAGGAATTCCGACTTTCCCTCGTAAGAAATCTGGGGGAACATGGCGTGACAGCTCTTTCCTCCCGCCCTAGTGTGACGAATTTGAGGCGTTTAGAAGGCAAAGAAACCAGGCATTGGCCCGTAATGGGGAATCCCATGCAATGTCGTGTGTGTTCGGCGAAACTTCAAGGCAAGCAGATTATAATCAATTGTAGTGCGAGTGACGTGGGACTGTGTCGCTCTTTGCTTTAAGGAGTGCCACATGCAATCATTCCTCTGAGCGAGAGTCGACATCAAGGTTGCCTCAGTTTTCGGAGTGACTGGGTACCATCCCACCAAAAAAATGTAAATATTGTTTTATTTGCAGTTTTATTGTGTTTTATCAAATTCGTATCTAAAAACGTTTTTTTATGTGTGCCTTTTCTATAGAAAAGTAAATCGTGTAATTATTCAATATTTTTACACCAAAATTTCTTTTATTTGAACAAATTATGACCAATAGTTCGTGAGATATGCAGATATGCGAATTTTCCGAAATTTGTTCAAAAATTATTTAAATACTCCCAAATAAACACGGCGCCTGGACTCTACCTACGGATATTTAAATCCGTATTTTAATGTTAAACTGTTATACTTACTATATTATTTATCCAGAGAAAGTGTAAATAATTATGTAGTGAAAAATTGGCATTCCTTATTATTCCTGCTATTATTACAGGACAAAGTCCAAAAACCGACAACTTTTGGACCTAGATGGTACCGGTTTTTTTATTTTCCGGTTTATGGACTATGTGTGTGTGTGTGTGTGTGTGTGTGTGTGTGTGTGCGCGCGCGCGCGTGCGTGTGCGTGCGTGCGTGCGTGCGTGCGTGCGTGCGTGCGTGCGTGCGTGCGTGCGTGTGTGCGTGCGTGTGTGCGTGCGTGAGTGTGTGCGTGCGTGCGTGTGTGTGGGGGGGGCGCTCTAACTCAAAAAGTACGTGCCATATCGTTACCAAACTTCATATCTAACACTCTTACATGAGAGCAAAGAACTGATTAGTTTTTGGACAATAACGGTTAAACGGAAGTCGAGGTTTATTCGAAACCCGATTCGGTTTTCGCGATATTTCTTGTATTTACAATTCTATACAAAAGTTATAGAGAATGTAATTTCCTACAACTTTCATTTGAAACAATTTTCTATAGGAGTTATTGTTTAGGAGTTATAAATAACCGGTTTTTCGGTTTCTGTTAAATATCTCCTTAACATCGTTATTGGTAATATTCGTAAGGACCAAAGTTGTAGAGAATAATATTTCTTCCAAGTTTTGTTTGAAACAAATTTTCGTAGAATCATTCATTTCGGAGATATTTAACTTTTTCGTAATTTCCAGTATACAGCGCCGCCACCATGTTGTGGTGAATTCTGTAAACATATTCAAAATATAATTTACGGCAATAAGGAAGACTGTATTGTTTTACTATACGAAATAATAATTTTGCCTTATAATGCTATTCATAATAATTTAAATATCTATACCCCAAATATGGAGAAAGTCGTGTCGGCCACATCAGATTTTTTCCTTAAAACAAATAACACCAAACTTGTACATAATGTTCCCTAATTTGACGTTAACCAGATTTCACTCGGCTCGCCCCAGAGCGTATACCACCAATCATGCACGGACCCCTCTGGTAGTTTACCACAACTTGTATTTGACAAGAATTCTTGGAACATCTTCGGATTTTTATCTCAGAAAAAATATTTTAATCACAGATCATATAAGATCAAGGGAAAGAGAAATATGGCTTCAAATTATTGTCAAGAAAAAATATGCGTGCAAAACAATGTAAACAAAAGGGAGGGGAGGGAGTAAGGGAGGGAGGGGGATGCGGCAATATAATTTTCTTTCACGTCATATTGACGGGCATTTAGGCTAAGTACTCACGTATGATAGATATGAAATTTAAAAAAGTAATATTCAATAAAATATCATCAAGCATCTCTACACTTATTATTAAAAATGCTGGCCAAATTCCAAATCTGAAATGCAGCTTCTCGTTTTGTAAATAGCAAAGACGCCGACATCTCTTAATTTTGTTCAAAGGTTTTATGTCTTATTCTCTATATACCTGATTCACATTCCGTCTACGTGGCTTTTTCTTAGCTGTTGGGAATTAATCTTTTAATCCACTTTATAAAATAATTTTCTTCCTTAAATCCACATATTCTGGATTATCAAGTTTGCAATGAACTCAGGTCTTATTTTTTGGTATGTAATGTAAGTGGTTTTATTTCATTAACGAATAAATTATTTATTCTTGCAATTTTATTTGTTCGGGACATTTTTTCAACAAATTCTTGAATTTAATTTCCGCATGCTTTTCTTTGTCTCTTGTGTGCTCTCTAATCTCTCACCTTCCGTCTCCTGGTGCGTTTTAATCAAATTATTCGTTAAAAGATTTTCTTAATCTGCAGACATTTTATTTTGAAAATATCGCTGATGTGAAATATCGCAGCGATCATCGAAATAGAGATGAGGTATTGTATTATTACCAACTTTTATATTCATTTCATAAGTTATATATTATATCATTTCCAAATCAAATTCCGTTTCTAGAACGTGTTTTATCTTAAGCGGAAGGGTTACACAAATAACTTCAGAACATTGGTTTAAGAATGTTTTATTTCTAAAATAACAAATTACATTAAAATGAATTCATTGCATTATATATCTTGCCACTTCTAGTCCTCGACGGCGATGGATGTCGCTCCATTTGAGGGTGGCATCTTTTTTTTGCCCTAGGGCGGCGTATGTACGTTATTGGATCTTGCTCTGTAACGAACCATCTGGCTGACGGTGTTTGCCTGGTTTATCAAACGTCATGCGTACACCAGAAAAAAAGAAGAGAAAGTTAGTAGAACAATGATAGAACGGCCAAAGTGTTCATAAGTGCCAATGTTCACAATAATTTCTCCTGTTACAGGTACAAGGAACACGCATTCATGAATTCTTGTTCGCTCCAATACCCAGCGCTCGAGTCCATTTTCACCCACAACCTTAAACATTTTTCAATCTTAACCACATAATCCTGATCTTATCTGCCCTAGTAGCAACAAAACGATCGAGATGAGATGCATTTCCCACAGTATTTTCCGTTAAAGAACGGATAAATTTTTTACTTTTCGACTATCATTAGGAGATCAATCAATAAAATTCATGCGTGTAAAACAAAGCTTCAGCTCGAGTCCCTGACTCTCATTTAATGTAATTGTAACGCTGTGTAAGTTTCCAACAACAGTTTTTGTAGTCCCTCCAATATAGTTTAGTAGTTGAAATATTAAAGCAGAGGGATGTAAAAGTCGACGACGTGAATCCTATGTCTGAGCATGGAGTTTACACGTCATCATTATTTTATCTTCACCGAACGGTTATTTTGAGGAAATTTCTCCATTTCCACGTGATTTGTGAGTGAATGACATATCGTCAGCAATGATACGAATTCGAGAGGTTATGATTAGCATAAGACCAAATGTAGACCAATGTAGACCAAAATTTCCTCTATGAATTTAATGCGTTAAAATAAAAGGCACAAACCTATAAATAGTCCTCTCTGACGGCTTCAACATGTAGCACAGGAAGGTAATCCACACAACCATCAAAATGATCTCTATAATGAAAGACATTGCAAGCCCACGTCTTTTAATACAATCACGGATGAAAGACTAAGTTTATATCCTTAACAACGCGAGCCTATTGTTACAGAAGGCTCAAGGCAACAATGGAATTCAAACTTTCAGCTCGGCATAGGTATATTATGATATACAAGATAGAAAGGAAAGTTTGCTGAGTTAGTCTTTCCTTCACATTATACTATACCCATATTAGAGAATGAAGAATTAGACTGGCTTGATAGCTTAGTTGGTTAAAGCACTTACCCGGCAAGTGGGAGACCCAGGTTTGGTTAGCGGTAAAGTTTAGAATGTTTCTCCTTCTCTAACTTCACATTTACATATCGGTAAAAGATTGAATCCTTGCAGGGTGTATGTGATCTATGGTGCCATTTATTACACAGTCAAAGAATTTTTTAATAAATCGGTTGGCGGCGGGGGGTGCCTTCAAAATGTTCAAGTTAATCTTATGAGCAAATGGTAACAGATAGAAGTTAAAATTTCATAATTAATTACTGAATAAGTTAATTTGTGTAGTAATTATACATATTTAAAAACTATAAATAATTTTAAGCTTACAATTTATAATAAATCCAATATAGAAAACGCACGTTTTCGTATTAATTCAGCAAATGAAGCTCCCATTTTTATATAGTTTATCTCTTCTTTTTTCTCATCTCTAAAGAACTTTCAGATAATCTCGTCATAAAATACAACTTGATCGACTATTCCATGTTATGAAAAATTATATCACCGTGACGTCTTTGGAATATATGAAAACATGTTTGCTTTATTATATGGGATAAAATTTATGAGGATTTTCCAGACCTTTATTGGATATGCATCCTCCTATGACTATAAGGAAATAAATTCCGTCCTTCAAAAAATCCATTCACAAGATTTGAACATCTTTCGAGCGATATGATCGTAATAGTACCAAATGAGTCGTGTTATTTTTTACTGAAGCGTTTGAAGTCGAAATTTGGGAAATACGATGGAACTCCATCCGCAAAATGTCGATAAAGATGTTAATCTCTCTCTCTCTCTAAAAACTTATAGCTTGCTAGGATGAAATAATTCACAACAGAAAAGGGCATGTTCTGGGCTTCTGATTTATTAGACAACAGTAAATGGCCAATGCTCGGAAATTAACGAATTTTAATTTTATTTGCTGGTTACTCTCCGTAAATGTCTCGATCCATTTAAATTGCTCGCATGACTGTTCTCTTTATGCCCATTAGGTAAAAGAAAAACTAAAAACAGATAATAACGGTGTCTCTTTTTCAAATTGAGGCTGAACATTTAGCTAAAATATTAAAAACCTCCCGGTGAGAAGCAAAAATTGCAAGCAAAGCTGATCGAAAGCATCCAATTCTTATAATATCAGAAGCTTGCCACACTTGCATTGAAAAATATCATGAGCGCATAGCTACTTTTCAATATACTGTTTTTAAGGGACATTTATTAAAGTGGTCCATTAAGGAACTGCTATCTTCTGTCCGCTGGTTGTAGCTATGCACAAAGTAGGTTTTATCACTCCGTACTAATTGTTTTCTCCAAAATAGGGTTTTCAGAGTATTCCATCGGTAATAAAAAGAATCTCATTGCATTAATATGTAATAATAATTATAGTTTGTCTTCTGTCCTATGGGGTCTACGTTGTACTTGTGACAGTCATACTTTTTCGGTTCCTCCATTCTAGTATTTTTGTGAAGATCATAGATGTAGAGAATAATATTTCTTCCAAGTTTTGTTTGAAACAATTTTTCGTAGAACCATCCATTTCAGAGATATTGAAGTTTTTCGTAATATCCAGTATACAGCGCCAACACCATGTAGCGGTGAATTCTGTAAACATTCAAAATATACGTAATTTACGGCAACGACGTGTCTTCTTTTACGATACGAAATAATAATTTTGCCTTATAATGCTACTCATAATAATTTAAATATCTATACCCCAAATATGGAGAAAGTCATGTGTTGGCCACATCAGATTTTCTGTCTTTATGGTGTTAAAAGCAGAAAAGAAAGATTTACACGAGCAAGTTGATTAAAAAAATTGTCAAAATCGCTTTAGCAATTCTTTTTAGTGTGTCGAACGTTTCCGGAATGGTATTCCACACTTTCAGAGCCTCACTGTCATCACTGTTATTCACCACTCCTGTTAACCGTTCTCGTTCAATGTTCTAATTCTGATCTTAAGTCAATAAACTTTTGCTTCTACATTGAGCTGGACAGGAACTCAACTAGCCGCATTTCAAAGTCTTTAAGTCCATCCAATCAAATATTTCTAACCTCAAATTTTTCAAAATAACTGTATTAGGATATTTTATGAATTTTACATTGTCTTCAAATTTCCTGAATTGAATAAATCTGGACGAGAACTGTTCGATTATTGAGCTTATGATCTCACTAAACTGTTTCACAACATTTTTCGAGTGAAGTTTCTCATGAAATTCCGTTTCGCTAAAATGCTTCTTCAAGCGGAGAAAGTACTTAAAACTACAACTTTCCACATCACGTTTGAATATTTTAATGACTCATCCATAAATATGTACTGATTTGCTAGGACTACTGTTTCCATGACTCTGCACTATCCATTGGCACTTATTTATTTTCCCCTCGCAGTGGCATGCCAACAAAAATCGTCTCACGTGCCACTTTGAGCACTCGTGCCATAGGTTCGCCAGCCCTGACCTAGATGCTTCAAATTTGACATGATTATAGGTTTTTAGTCACAACTAATGTGGAAAATTCGAAGTTGTTAAAATTCTAATTGTTAGAGGTTGTTTTTACCCAATTATTTAAACTACGCTGATACCGTCTACTAGTATATATATATATATAAAACTAGGGGCAATCGGAAATTAACAGGATTGAATTTTTATTTCCAGAAAAAAGACAGATATTTGTTTACTTCGACATGGCACTACATGTCTGATCAGCTCAGTAGGCCTCCTACATATTATTGTCAGTTTACATACATCGCTCATAGAGTGATGTGGTTTTTAATATGCTCGTCGTGAATTTAGTATTAGATCTGTAATATGTGATAATATTTTGAGTGTGATTAAATAAGGAAATCTTTGAAATGATGAAAATGCATTCAAAGGGGATTTTTTTACTCGCGGTAGAGTGTTTGAGTGGAATAAAAGATTTTCTGAAGGAGGTGAACCAATCGATAATGAACTCGGCAGTGATTGATCGTCCACGTAACAATCCGAATAAAAAGCAATCAAATCTATGAATTAATAAAACATTGCTGTTCTATTAGATTGAGAATGATATTTGCAACTATGAGAAACAGTTATTGAGTTACACATGATATAGTCAACGATGATTTAAGCTGTGAACGAAGAGCAAGTAGAGCAAATCGATTACCTTATCGTGACATATTGTCATTGCGATAATGCCTGAAGTTTTTAAAAATATCATTGCCAGTTAGTACATCGCAGACTTTCTTCAACCGTGAATTCCTCGCGTACAAATCAGTGCAAGTTTATCAATTTGCTCTAGTTAACTTCGTAAATATAATAGAACAACAAATGTTGCGTGAAAACGATGAGCAAACGCTTTTGATCCTAATACCTATACCCCTTGTTGTCATGCTACCCAACTTACAATCTTCTGCCCCGGAAATTTATACCACCAAACATACACAAATGGCCCCTGAATTCATTCCACCCAACTTACGCTACTCTGCCCCTAAAACGTATGCCACAAACATACACCAACTACCCCTGAATTCGGGCAACCCAACCTACATTCATCTGTCCTCCCCCTGAAATGTATATGTACTACGAAACTGACGCCATTGCACCCTAAATTCGGGCCACTAAATGTGTTAGGTAACCGAATTTTATTTGTAATTTATTCTCCGATAATAACAAAAAATCTTTGGTACTTAGCGAAATCATTCATTGACTGAGTTATTTGAAAAAATTCTTTTACCATTTAACGTAAGCTTTAAATTCAGTGCATACTAAATACTAAGACAATAAAATTGCTAATCTACCGTTAATATATTGCCAAAATTAATGTTTTCAGAAAGTTAACTTTTGCGATAGCATTCATTCTAAGCCATTTACGGCGATAATTCATCTCTTCCTTATTGTTCAAATCTCATCCCAAGAACACTTATAAAAGAAACTAGAAAGTTTCTCCTCTACGAAAGCGATATGCTGAAACAACTCGCAACTCAAAGTTCCTCACAGATCTCTTGATTTACATCTAACCGTCTTATGCTGTTAAAAAATGTTCTTAAGTGTTTATTTTTGGACTCACCATCGACTTTGTGAAAGAGAAATAACTAACTTATCGAAACCTCACTTAAATGCATTTTCTCGAGAAGTATTCCATACTTACGATTCACATCCTCAGACGGCTGAACTCTTCTGTACGATGTCTTTTATTGCTTTTATTGTTTTGGAAATTAAAATTAGAAGGAATTAACCTACGATCTTCGGATCTGAAACATTCTGAAGAAAAAATTACAAAGTTTCTTATTCTGTTCATCTTTTTCCGCATACAATTCGAAACCGCTCATGTTATATGTTTAATTCACATATTTTGTGAAAATATTGCCATTGTAACGGAATGTTGCCTTGGCTACCAATTATATTGTTACACCTCAAAATCCTATGGTTGTATCAATCCTTATGGGTGTATAAGCATGCTTTGTATGCTTTTAATACGAGAGGGGGGGGGGGGAGAGATAGAGGAGGGAGCGAGAGGGAGGGGGAGAGAGAGAAGTAGAGGAGGGAGGGGAAAGATGGGTAGGGGAGAAATGAGGGGGAGGGGGAGAAATGAGGAGGGAGGGGAGAGGGAGAGAGAGGGTGTAAGATGGGGGGACGGGGAGAGAGGCGGGAGGGAGAGAGAGGGTGTAAGATGGTGGAGGGAAGGGAGAGAGAGGGAAAGAGAGGCATATATTTGAAGTTTAAATAAAGATAGCCCGTCAACAACAGAATATTCACTAGAAATGTTTTACATATATGGCAAAATATTTCATATGTAAGAGTGTGATATTAATTATTTAAAATGAAAATAATAATAATCTATCTATCTATCTATCTATAATTCTTCCGTTGATGTTTCAACGGGCATTACACTAGTTATAATATAGCCTTCTAATTCCCATTAAAAGCTTACCCATATAAAAGTATTGAGCTCGTTGTCACGACAGCCGATTGTTGGGACCAAGAAAAATTCCCATTTTTTTAATAATATCTATATATGTACAATAATTCTACTCTGATTTTAATTCTGTCTTCAAATATAAGAAACTGCATTTGTTAAGCTTTCCCATAGTTTGTCTCGAGTTCGAATCTTGACGGGAAATAATTTTAAAATGCATATATAAAAACCTCTACACCGATTTACGTGCTTTTCTTATGGGGCAATAATGGGCCAAAATTGCACCTCAAAATTGGAATTTCAACAATTTTGGATTTTTTCCTTCGGTTGTGACCAAAAACGTATATTCCTACCAAATTTCAAGTTTCTAGTTCATCTGAAAGTGCCTAATAATTGGTATCCTCCTATATCCTATACCAGGCGTCACCAACTAGTTTTCTTAGCGGTCCGTATTAGAAAAAATTTAACTTATCGCGGTCCGGATCCCTTACTGGCATAACATTAATAAAACATCAAATAAATGTTTTAATAACATACTTTTGTTTCCTTTTATTATTTGTTATAGGACAATTAGATATAATATTTGTAACTATGTTAGAAATGTATATTTTAATGAGAACAACTACACTTCTTTCAGACAATAATTTTCCCAAAATTTATATTCAAATTTTTAGCAAATTTCGAAGAAGTTTGTCGGTTATCCGAGACCGAAACTTATTTGTTATAAAGATAATTTTCGAAAATGTTTATTCACATATATATGTTGAACCGAGAATACAAGTGCTGATGTTGAAATAAGGAAAAAGTGGATTATTGTGACAAGAATTGGTAAAGCTTTACCGAAATACGCTTGTATTTGTAGCGGTTATTTTAGTTAATTAATTGTTATAAAATAAAATTACGTATATTTCAGAAGATGAATGGCATCTGTAACGCGAAGAAAGGTTCATTCAGTATAACGTATGATCAATTTTTTAAATGTCATACGTCAACTTAAGGGAACTTACAAAAATGCAAAACTAAAATAATTACTTTGTGTTCAAATTATTGACTTAGGTTCAGATCACACGCGGTCCGCGAAAAATCGTTGGCGGTCCGGATGCGGACCGCGGTCCGCCAATTGGTGACCCCTGTCCTATACTCTCCTATGTAAGAAGCGTCTATATATAATAGCTCGGTCCCGGTAATTTAAGTACCGGTAATTTGAGTACCGGTAATTTCAGTATGGTAATTTGAATCCCAGTAATTTCGTTCCCGGTCAATTTGAGTCCCAGTAATTTCATTCCCACTTACTTCATTCTTTTCGTAAATAAGCAGTAGATTGAAGTTTTATTTAAAAATAGTTTATGATAGGCGTAAATACTAATCAACGCCGTTAATATGAATTTGTTCAAAGCAGTTATTATTGATCCTATTAATATTGAAAACCCAATTTCTCGCATAGAAATTTAGTTAAATGTTGAGAACGCTTAACAACTCAAGGAATACGTTTCTCTAAGGATGTTACAATCATTGAGTAATAAATACATTAGTACAAAATTATTATTGTTTTTGGATAAGCCATTGCCTACTTGGGCCTTATTGCAAATCCGCTAATGCCCATGACTAATGCAACTTGCTGGAACATTCGATTATGTGAATTTTTTTTGTTTTAGTGCACATAAAAGTTGGTATCATTAATTTTTATTTTATTTTAACGTAATGCTTAATTCATACATACCCGTCATATTTGACGGGCTCTTGCTCTAGTATCCTTATAAAAATCCGATGTGGCCAACACATGACTTTCTCCATATTTGAGGTATAGATATTTAAATTATTATGAATAGCATTATAAGGCTAAATTATTATTTCTTATCTTAAAAGAATACAGTCCTCCTTATTGCCGTAAATTAGGTATATTTTGAATATGTTTACAGAATTCACCGCTACTTGGTGGTGGCGCTGTATACAGGAAATTACGAATAAGTTGAATATCTCCGAAGTGGATGGTTCTACGGAAATTTGTTTCAATCAAAACTTGGAAGAAATATTATTATGTACAACTTTGGTCCTCACGAAGATTACCAATAACGATGTTTTTAAGGAGATATTTGATGAAACCGAAAAACCGATTTATAAATAATTCCTAAACAATAACTGGTACGGAAAATTGTTTCAAATGAAAGTTGTAGGAAATTATATTCTCTATAACCTTTGTATAGAATTGTATATACAATAATGATGTTTTAACGGAGAAATAAAGCAAAAACCGAGTCGGTTTCGAATAAACCTCTACTTCCGGTTAACCGATATTGTCCAAAGAGTAATCAGTTCTTTGTTCTCATGTTAAAGTGTTATATATTATGTTTGGTAACGATACGGCAAGTACTTCTTGTGTAGAGCGCCCAAAATCACACACACGCGCACATACATGCGCACACTCGCGCACACACATCGCACACCCGCACACACACAGACATCATTCCGAAAATAGTCTAAACGTGTTCTAGGGACCTCAAAACGTGTATTTCCGTTGAAATCTCGAAGTCGATTTTTTTCGTGATCACAATACTTTCCCTATACTACGTATGGAGAAAGTAAAAAGAATCTCCAGTCGCTTCTGGCAAATATGGAATGCTCGTTTTTCAATAAAAGACACGGATTTATTTTAAAATATATTTTTTAAAAACAAATATACGTTTTTCCAATAAATATTTGCACTTAAAATAATTACTAAATTGTATCTACTATACTTTGTTGTCAAGTGATTTGAATAATATTTAAATTTATATAAAATTAACCTAGTAACAATGTGTTTATGACAGCTTAAGCTGTTCTCATAAATGAACTTCGATGTGAATTCGTCGTCGATGAAGGGGCAAATACTCCATCAATGGTTTTGTTCTGGTTCTTCGTCAGATTCCTGTATGATACAAGATTAAACTTATATCAATGGTTTAAGAATTCTTCGAGCAGATTCTCTTCTTTTTATTAGTTCCAGATAATATTACATGATCGTTTTAAATGAGATTAAAAATAAATGTTTACGCCAATGCGGCAAGGTTTCTAATTTATTCTTTAAAAGAATAAATTTCATTATTTCAGGTATTGAAAAGTTTATGTACCGTGCTCCTATCTTAATTTTAACCAATTTAAAAATGCAATTTTATATCCTTCGCCGATTACAAGTAATAGAGTCAGAAAAACCCACTAAAAGTGAAAATGTTTGGTAGTTTTGATTTTTCTGTCAATTGTATCCGATACCCTATCACCATGCCTAACTTCACGTTTGCAGTATAAATAATGTTTACAATATTTGTTTAAAGTTTACTCATTTTCCAACTTTAACGCCCTCTAACGGTGGAAATTCAAACGAATAGAGGATTCGTAAAATGCGAATCGTAATATTTTATTAGTACATACCCAACCCAAACCGATTATTTATAAATAATTCCTAAACAATAACTGCCATGGATAATTATTTCAAATGAAAGTTGTAGGAAATTATATTCTCTATAACCTTTGTATAGAATTGTATATACAGTAATGATCTTTTAACGGAGAAATATCGTCAAAACCGAATCGGGTTTCGGATAAACCTCGACTTCCAGTTTACCGGTGTTGTCCAAAAACTAATCAGTTCTTTGTGCTCATGCTAAAGTGTTATATATGAAGCTTGGTAACGATATGGCAAGTACTTTTTGAGTTAGAGCGTCCACAATCACATACGCACACTCGCACACACACAGACATCATTCCGAAAATAGTCTAAACGTGTTCTAGGGACCTCAAAACGTGTATTTCCGTTGAAATCTCGAAGTCGATTTTTTTCATTATCACAATACTTTCTTATTTCTACGTATGGATAAAGTAAAAAGTCTTTACTTCACCATTTCAGCGACGGAATCTTGGGAGCGCCTTCAGCCCTCCGGCCTCCGACCCCAACCCAGAGCGGAGAGCGTCGCCCTCGCAGTCTCCCAACTCCTCCTCCACCCCCCGAGGAGCGGAAACGGCCCCATGACGCCATCTGGAGACAGCCACCGCAACACTTCAGCGGCCAGAGTCAGGCCGAGGGGCAGCGGATCCGTCGATCGCAGCTCAGCGGCCAACAACTCCTCCAACGCCGCCTTCCCCTCCTCCACCCGCCACTTCCACTGCCGCGTCTCTCCTTGCGAACCCTGCGACCCTGGCGACGTGACCGAACAGTGCGAGCCGAGATCGGAACCTTACGAAGACGACTGTTGCGAGGAAGAAGACGCCGAGGACGTAGGCGAGGAAGTGGCGGACGAGAGGCTGGTGGGCGAAGGGGAGGAGGATGAAGAGGACGACGAAGAGGAAGAGGAGGATAGCCGTTGGGGAGGCAATGGGAGGAGGAGGAGCAGACCCAGAAAACCCAACTTGCAGATGTCATTCTCAGCCCAGCATCCAAACATCCCTCAATCCAACAACCTCAGTTTTCTGAGGGAGATCTCGAAGATATCACAGATAAACCTGTCTCGGCTGAGCAGACACAATCACTGCAGCTACAGCGTGCTCAGCAGCGACAGTTCGGAGAGCATATGCAATGCGGTTGGTGGAGAGCACATTAATGTTCAATCTTGTGCCATAGGATGCAGGAGAGATCACCAGGAAATATACTCCGGATGTGATGATGGAGGAGGCAGCTGTATGGGAACTCCGGGTAAAATGGTCAAATCTCAGAGCGCAAATCTTATAACCATTGCAGGTCGGGGGAAAGGAGGCATCGGTAGAGGCCGAGGAAGAGGAGGGAGGCATGGTTCAGGGAGAAGAGGTCAAGATGGCTCAGATGCCATGCCTTCCCGCCTCCCTAGGGATCCAGTCTCGGTGCCAAACTTTGGTGCAATTCAGAAACCTTCAATTCCACCTCTGACACCTGTGGAGATGACGAGACTTGTGTTCCTTGACACAGATGAGGATGAAGATGGGCCAATGGAGACTGAGCTGTCACATGACGAACCTGAAGTTGTTAATGAGGGCAGCAGGGATGCACTGATAATCAATTCTCCTCCCCCTTCTGCCACAGATTTTTCTGTCCTGCACCGGCAGTTCCAGCCAACTGGAGGGAAGAGAAGAAGTGAAAGTGCTCACTACCTCTCAGACTCAACTACAGACAGTTCAGGGATTGGTGGAAGTGGAGGAGCAGGGACACCAGTGGGTCCTGGAGGGGGAATACCTAAATCAGCTTCTGTTCGCTTCCGTCAACAACTTGTGGAGCTGGAGGAGGCTTCGGACGAAACAGTTTCCACATCTGACTATGCCAGCATTGAGACCATGAACTGCGTCAATAACAGCAAAGCTCACACACCTAGTGGGATTGTGATTAATACCATGGTATCTTCCGGAAACGGACACAAGTCCAGAGTTGAGGAGCCCGATGGGCCTTATGGGTTCTCAAATCCAAATTACCTCGGACCAGATATAAGCACCATCTTATCTGGGACATCAAAGTGGAAAGGCAATGGCAACGGAGGAAAAGGAGAAAATGGGTCTTCTTCGAGAGTTCAACCTTATCTCCAGTTGCACCAGACATATGCCCAGCTGCTGAACAGCCCACCAGACAGTGTGCTAGAGGACTCCAATGGCAGAAGCTGCAGTAGGTTCTTTCAAGATGACTTTGAGCTTCAATCCCTAGCTGCAACTCCCTCTGGTTGTTCAGTTACTGCTATTCCACCCCTGGCTTCGCAGATAAATCCTAATCCACCTCCACTGCTGCCTCCACCTCAGTTACGATCAGCTGCTGTACCTCAGTTCCTCTCATTGCATTCTCCCTTGGATACATCAGGTCCAACGAGGCGGTGCATCTCAGCTTCCAAAGGGAAAGGCAATGGAGTTGCAACTGGAAGCAAATGCCGGGCGAGCAGTGCAAGCCGAGCTGAGTGTTCGTTTTCTTCATCGGGCTACCATCCTCCTCCACCTCCTCCTCAACCACCGCCACCTCCTGATCCAAATGTTCCATTGTACATGTTCGTGGTTGGAGGAAAAGAAAGGGGGCAGGTCACCCTCTTTCGACGTCCTATTTCTGTTTGGAGATTGCAGCTTGCCCCGGACATATATTAATGCTGCATATGCTGGTAAAATTTCAGTAGTCTGAGATTGAGAGATCCAAAATTTTTAGAGTTACATTAGATGAAATTTTCTTTTGAGAACATTTAGGACAAGTCATAACAAATGATCTGCTTATTTTATCATATAATTCTAGAAAATCTATTTGCTATTATAAATGAAGTAATGCAGCAAAAAATTTATTCATGTTGACTGCTAGACAGAAGTGATATTTTTGGTACTGTGAGCTCAGTAAAAAAATGTGAGTCCTAGCTTAAGTTGTTGCATTCTTTTTGGATTTTGAGCAAGCAATTTCATGATTTCCATCCATTGGATCGGTATGATCCAAATACGTCCAGAAACTGTCCAAATGAACATGAATGAAGTGCAATAGCATAAAACTTTTTTAAACCTGTATGATATTCTTAATATGCTATGCAAAGCATTATAATCCGATGAAATCGGTGAGTTGTAAGATATTATCCAAGTGTTCATGGGGTGTTAACTCCAAAAGCATGGAAATGTGAATTATTAAACTAGTCTTTCTCGTTGTCATTGTTAAGTCATCCCTAAGTATTTAAAAGAATCATAAATGTTCATGTCATGTCACTAATGTTCATGTCATGTCAGTAATGTTTACCTGTTTGGAGGTACTAATTGACGTTACTATAAGTAACCCAAAGTAATGAGGTGTGCCAAGGCTTTTAACATAAACCAAAGACTAGATCTGAATAATGATTTATCATTTTGTTTACATTTTTTTTAGATCATATGAGATTTAAAGCTATGACAAAACCATTTCAGTGGTTGTGATAATAAGTGTATTTTTTGTAATCAGTGATATCCAAGCAGTGAAAATAGTTAACTAAGGTTTAGATAATTTAATACTTCAATGTTTTGATGAAAAGTTCTTTTTCATTTTTCTGTTTATATATAATTAAGATTCTTTTTCATATTCATTGCTTATAGTGCTTTTACAGTATTAGTTAATTTGACAGTTTAATAGATTTTCTTTTACTTTGACTGAATAATCCTCATGTATCTTCTCTTCTTTAAGAGAAAGAAAAAACCAATGAGAATAAATGTCTCCTTTAGGAAAAATGTATCTCTATTAAGTGTTTAATTGCCTCTGCAATTCTTGGGAGGAAAATTTATGTAAGCCTTCAAGAGAATTGCTGTAGTACTAGTACTTCCTGCCCACATTCTATCTTCTTTTTACTGAATTCACTCTATTTTCATTATTATTATGTTTTACTGATGCAATATATTATATTCAGTAGATCCTGGATTATTCAGTTGCTGGTTAATAGATTCATCTCGTCAATTTCACCATAATAAAGAAACCAAAATTATTTTCTAGTGTAAACAAGTGCTGATATAAAAATGAATTTTTATAAATAACATGTATATTTATTTATATTTATAACAATATGCTTTTATTTAATTTTATTTATATTAACTTAGGTTACATTATGTAAAATATTTACATTGAACTTTGGTGAAGCTCAAAGTCTTCCTACTTCTGCCAAAGCGTTTTGGTTATAGATGTAATCCCACATGCCTTATTTAATCTCTAGTTCCAAGATCTCTATCCCATCAAGAGATATCACTGGAGAAAGCATGGCATATACTTTACTAGGGTTAAATTAAAATAAAACCTAATGCATCTTTATTCTACATCTATATATTCATTTTTTGTTCAGCTAAATTTTACTGTCGGTAACAAAGGGTGTAAACACAAAAAATATTTTTTGTTTTCCATATAATCCAATGTACATAATTTTGCTAAATCAGCAACAATAGAGTTTCCTGTGATACCAGTCCCGGCCAAAGGGGGGATGCGGCATATTCGAGGCATCCTGGCCCCTGAATAATGGAGGTCCCAGAAGTTCTGTATTATTCAAGTATCGAGTGTAACTTTGGTAAAACCGTTTACTAATAATAACTTTCAAACTGATTTCCAATAAAGAAACACTCAATAATAGTTATAATATTAAACTGAGGCTCCATAAATTGTTTATTATTCCTATAAATATTAATGTCATGGGACCCCCATTGATATTTGCATCTGGGCTCCCTTCAGTGCTTTGTCAACAGCTGAGTCATTGAAAAAAAATTATCATGTTTAAAATATCTGTTCATCATACCAATGTGTATTTTAATATCAATGGTTGTAAAATGAATTTTCATTCTTTTAGGCATTCTTTGATTCAAGTACCAAGATTGTATGATTATTTTCAGTAAATTTAGCATTGAAATCAAAAATATGCTGTCCTAATTATCATGTTATTCGAATGGAAGAATTACACAGTGATTGCCCATAAACCTTTTTAGGTGTTAGCATATTTAAAATTAAGAGAATTGTTCAAATGGATTCAGCCATTTTAAAGTTATTTGGTATTCATTGGGATTTGAATACAAATACAAGAGCAGAATAATACATATTACCATATAGAAATTAATATAAAAACAAAAATCCACCCTATTAGAACTGACAATTTTCTTTATATAGTTCAAATTTCAGCTACAGGACATTTTTTTGGTATTCATCTATTGAGTATTTTTCTATTTGCAATGTCTTTTATTGAGCTGCCTTTACACAGTCTTATTTTATACAATATTTATTATTTTACCTATTTTAGCATTCCTCCTAGGAAAAAGTGTATAAAGAAACCATGTAAATGTGCCATAGCTCAAGGATGCATGCAAACAAACATTATTTGTATATACAGGCAGTCCTCAACATCCATACATAATGCGTTCCTGAAAATGTGTACAGAAGTCGAATGTACGGACTTACATGTTACATTGGGGGTTCCGTTCCCAGAGAGCCAAAAAATATTATAAAATCTCTAATTATGGTATAAATGTTTAGTTTTTTGATCAGGGGCCTTTTAGACACAATTGTCGATTTTATAATGTAGAGAGAGAGGGCAAAATGCAATAAAATATTTAAATAATTGCAGAAATAAACACTGCTGTAAGACAAAGATGGCAATGAGGTGGAAACTGGTGGCTGGCAGCCAGCACCACTTGAAATATTCGTTCCTCATTTCGCTGATGCACGAAAGTCCGAATTCGGCATAAAAAAGGCAGTTTAGTGGTGTCAATGTATGCTACCTTGGTTCTTGTATCTTTGTATTATCCTAAGGTTATCACACACATAGTGTAAGAAAAGTCAGTAAAAAGGGCAAAAAAAGTGATGAGTTAGGATAAGAAAATTGAAGTTTTACATAGGCTTGCGCATAATGAATCTGCTTCATCATTTGGTAAATTACTTGGTGTGAACGAGTCCACAATAAGATCGATAAGGAAAGTTAAGAAGAGATTAGAGCTAGTGTTCCAAGTGGTACTTCAACAAGTACAAAAATGTCTTTTGTACTTAGGAATCCATATGTAGAGAAGACAGAGAAGGCTTTAAACCTGTGAATCGAGACCCAAACTCACAAGAAAATCTCACTGAGTTCACTTGTCATTCGTGAGAAAGCCAAGCAACTGCACAATCACTGTGTCTGAAATTGTTTCGTGGTCCGCTAACGGGATATCACCAACGTCATCAAAGCATCTGTAGATCGGTTTCTTGCTCTTTAATAAAATATGGCATTTGAAGCTAAAGATTCGCCGCTTTCAGCACGCCTAATTATTTCCGTCTTTGTCTCAATCGTGTTCACTTTATGAGCCCTATGTTTCTTTTCACTTGTATTAGCACTTTCAATTTTCCATTTCTCAGTCATGTTTATAAAATAATAGGTGTAAAATTCACTAACTGTACGTACAAACAAAGATGGTAATGTTGTTGAGACTGAATAATAATAATAATCTATTGATTATTAACCGACTTTACTGTGGTATTAATCTTGTCAAATTTCAATACAATATTAAAAAACATTACACACAAATCTTACATTTCATATAATATGTATATTATTACATAGCATACTTTAATTTGGTAATTTATTATAAGTGTTGGCTTGGCTGACAGCGCCACCATGCAATAGCTCGAAATGTTTGTTTGTCAGCTGATTTACGAAGTCCGAATTTGGAGTACGTAAGGCAGTTTAGGGGTGAGAATTTATAATGTATGAAAGTGCGAGTTGTACGGAAGTCGAGGACTGCCTGTGATTCAAGAAACAAAAAGAATGATCACCACATGGTATGGTGGAGAACTGCATAAGTGCGAATATATTTCTCATAAAACAAAATTAGGATAGGGAAAATGCTTCTGCATAATAGCAAATTTGTATAAACCAAACCTGCATAAAATGAGGGAAACCTGTACTTCTTTTCTAACATCTGAGCCAAATTTTCAGTAATCTCACATGTATGTATGGAATCCTACAGAAATCAAATAAATTAAATTCCTGAAAGCAAGATCTCTACAAGTGTCGGATTTTCATTTCTGCTATAATTTTTTAAGGGACATGTATTTGAATTGGTTCCATTCTTTATTTATTACCCAGGACCAACTTTATGTACAGGTCAGTGAGATCTGTGTATAAAAAATTTAAGACCTGCTTCTAGCAGATATTATGCATACACTTTGCACTGGGCCCCATGATTTTTCTAGCTGTCTCTGAAAAAACACCATTAGGAATTTGATGTTTAAGAAAGCAGCAAGAATGTATCACCTCCAGGTAAACACCTTTTTCAATTGCTAAACTCATCATGGTTTTATAAAATTGTAGAACATATTAAAATTAATAGAGAATGTAGTAAATAAAGCTAAATTTATGAACTATGCTGCTGACCCTTCATGTATAACAAATGAGCTGTATTTATTGTTTTTTTGAAAATAAGTATGTTATGTTTCATATTATTTTGGATAATTCTCAGATGGTGGTATGTTTCTATGGTATAGCCACCTTCAGATAAATGTACTGAATTTCATAATTGTAGAAGATAAATATACATTTACTGTGAAACTATCTAAAATTTTGATTTATGGGTTATAAATGCAAGCAATCAGTATCACTTTGTTTTTGTTTCCAAATATTTTGTAGAACTTCTAAGAGCCATATATAAGAATTTATTTTATTAAACTATTTACGGTAGGTTCCTGGAATCCCTGACGATTAGCAAAACAATATTAGTCGAAACCAATTTTTCCATAGAAACAATAGGTCAATAATTTGTTCAAGAAGACCTTACACTCATCATGTAAAACTGAATTTTTAGGTCTCAGTTAGCTTGAAATTTTAGACACTGCATCATATTCATTCATTCACTTATATTTTTATTTGCAGAGATGTCACATTACTGGACCTTTTAGCAGCATTGTCACTAACACTGCATTTTGGGACCATTTTTATCACTTGAGGTTTAATAAGTTATACAATATTAGCTGAAATGCTTGACTTTGCTTGGGAAAGCGTGACAGAAAGGAGTGGATGGAGGCAGAGTTCACCAAAACTGTAGTGGCGCTCTCCTACAGCGGTTCTCAACCTTTTGCATCTTATATCCCACCAACCATTTTGTCAAAAATCCGGGTCCCACGAAGATGGCAGGAGAGGTTGAACTTTTGAATAAGGCAAAAGGAGAGGCCGCGGAAGACTAGTTCATTATCCGCGAGGATGAGATCGTGAGAGGTTGGCTTCATGAAATCCCTCTAATTAGGAAGGGCTTGTGGTGTGGATGGGAGTTAAAGAGGAATAGTTCATCAAAGATAATTTTGAAAATATACACAAATATTTAACTAAGAATATTAATCTATTTACTGTTGAGGTTGTAGTAAGACATTAATACAATCACAGATCTGTTGCAAATTATATCTGAACAATTAATATTCAGCACAGGAAACTTCTTTTGACTTTTATATCAAATGGAAAATGATATAATTTTTAGTTTTAACCAATTCATTTACGAATCTTAAAGCCGGTTCAAACTTAAACTCGGGATTGTGGGCGGTTCTCCTCCTTATAAGGACGGGTCTGGTCCACCAAGACATTCTGATCTATACTCCCCGTGACGTCCCTTCGAATAATTTTAAGAAGACATTTAAAAGTTTACGCTAACTTCTTTATGAGTCCTGAGAAATTAAAACGTTGACTCCGAAAAAAACTGAAGGAATGCCATTGATATTCCGCCTTTTCAGAGATATTTATTACTGGAGTTCGTTGGGAAAGCACGCCATAGCCTGTGGTCCATAGGTCATGGCATCCCAGGCAGCCGTGGATACCTCAGGCCAGGCACTTTAACCGAGTTACTCTAGGTCAGGGATGGAAAACTTATGGCACGCGAGATTTGGTTTGGCACGTAACATATGTATTTATTCACTGTTCCCTTAACATTTTTCCATTCTCACACAGCATAGAACAGTGGTTCTCAGGAGATATTTTGTAGTTGCCGCAACTGCGAGCAATCTCTCATGGCCGAATCAATGAAATATTACAGAAAATGTAATTATAATCATGTAAAAACTTACACATGCCTTCTAATTCAATGACAACGGTTACTTATTTATCATTAATAAATGTTTTTATTTAAATAATTCCAATTATTGAAATTTTAATGTGACCGCACCGAAATTGTCTGTTGGCCACACTTGAGAACCTCTGGCATTGAAGACATTCTAGCGATCGTATAGGGATACATTTTTTGTGCCAAAAGTACTTGTTCGGATCGTAAATGTTAATATAACGTATTTCTTTTAAAAAATTAACAAAAATTTTAAAAAGGCGGCATAACAGCCGAATCCAGCGTCAGAGGGTGCAGTGACCCTTCTGACCCCCCGCTGGACACGCCAATGCCTCGGGACGGATAAATAATGCCGCCAGTTGGACAGCGCTACTCTACACTCCACTTACTTTCATCGAACCACACTTTACAACACATTCGCATGTTGTTCAGAGCTCAGGCAGTGGCAGGAGAAGTGGGGGAGCTCGCTGAGAGCATGAGAACTTTGGTGCCTTGGTGTATCTCATACCAGTCATCGGTTCTCTTACTGCCTTTGACGATTCTTTGTCAAACCATTCAACCGGTTCTGCGTAGCGGGGGAAGGCTAACTGAGTTCCTTCTTCTCACCCGTACTGCTCTCGGTCCTTACGGACCTTTCTCTTCCGTGGGCCGCTGGGGCCTTCTCTTCTTATATCCATCTTTTCTTTTGGGGTTTTTTGGGTGCCACTGGCCCTTCATTGGCCCCCCCCCCCCCCCTTGGGTTCGCCCTATTAAGGGCTGCCATCTCCCCCTGGGATCCCGGGTCTTGCCACTGCCACTGCCCCCCCCCTCCCTTAAGGAAAGACTTTCCGCCTTCTCACCTCTTCCCCACTTGACTGACCTCGTCATGTCTGGGAACCGTGGATTCCTTTCTCCAAGGCTTCTTCTTGGAGCGGACCAGCGGCGTAGGAGCTCGTCTTACGACGGGCTCATCGCCTTTGAAAACCCTGATGGACAGATTGTAAGGGTGACTAAAGAGCAACTCCAGGTCTTGCTTCGCTCGCCGGCCCAAAAAGCCATAGTCTCTGCAGGGTTTCCTCTGCCTCTCTCCCCTGTGCCACCCACTCCGCTCGCCACTGAACCTGTGTCAGTGTCGGCTCTTAAGTCGGGTTGCCCGAAGCCTCTACCAGCTAAGGCCTCTGCCTCATCGCCTTTGAAAACCCTGATGGCCAGATTGTAAGGGTGACTAAAGAGCAACTCCAGGTCTTGCTTAGCTCGCCGGCCCAAAAAGCCATAGTCTCTGCAGGGTTTCCTCTGCCTCTCTCCCCTGTGCCACCCACTCCGCTCGCCACTGAACCTGTGTCAGTGTCGGCTCTTAAGTCGGGTTGCCCGAAGCCTCTACCAGCTAAGGCCTCTGCCTCTGCCTCATCGCCTTTGAAAACCCTGATGGACAGATTGTAAGGGTGACTAAAGAGCAACTCCAGGTCTTGCTTAGCTCGCCGACCCAAAAAGCCGTAGTCTCTGCAGGGTCTCCTCTGCCTCTCTCCCCTGTGCCACCCACTCCGCTCGCCACTGAACCTGTGTCAGTGTCGGCTCTTAAGTCGGGTTGCCCGAAGCCTCTGCACCTACTTCTGCCCCGGGTGTTTCCCCCACAGGGGCCACTCGGGGTGAACCTTCAGTTCTCTCTTCCTATGGGACCCCGGCACCTTCGGGCCCTGCGTCTGGCAAAAAGAAGAAAGGAAGGAAGCCTCGTCCCTCTTCCCCTGCTTCCAGGCAGGGGGCGATCTTTGCAACGCCTGCGACTGTTCCAGTCGTTGTCTCCGCCCCTCTGCCTTCTCAGGCTGGTACCTCTTCTTCTTCTTCCACTTCTACCTCTTCTGGTTCTGCTCAATCCTCCTCTGCTGTTGAGGAGATGGAGTCAGAGAGTTCCTCTGCCTCCCTCAAGCGGAAGCTTCCCGCTTCTGAGGAGGATTCTGCAGCTCTTGTGCCGCCCCTTGTGCCTGATACCCAGGTGACTTCAGCTATCCCCGAGGAGCCCTTCCAGGAGGTGAAGCGGAAGAGGGGCTCAAAAGCTAAGACATCTGCTCCCCGTCCTGGCGGTGACTCTGCGCCATCTCCTGCTGCGGGGCCTAAAGCTAAGCCTGTCACGGTCTATGGCATTTCTGACCACTCTGGGCTCATTGATCTCCTCGAGGAGTCACTGGGTCCAGACTTTGAGCTTAACATCCGGGATGTCTCAACCCAAATTTTTGTTCAGACTCCTGCGGCTCTTCGAAAGCTCCTAGAGGTCTTGGAAAAAGCGGATCTGCAATTCTTTTCTCGCCCTCTGGACCATTCCCGCACAGCCAGCTTCCTAATTAAGGGGCTGTCAGCCAACATGTCCACGGACAGAGTGGCATCAGGCCTGGCTGTTCTCGGCTTCACTGTCCTCTCAGTCAGGCAGTTTGTTCACTCGGAGGAAGCTGGGCAGAGGATGACCCCAACTCGGCGCTTTATCGCCACTGTTGATAAGACTCCGGGCCTCCCTCCTCTACATAAAATCACCCATCTCTCCCACTGTCGGGTAAGGATGACCTATTTCCAAAGAGCGGCGGCGCCTCTGGTGTGTTTTAACTGCCAGCGGTTCAGGCATACCGCCACTGGCTGCAAAATGCAGCCACGATGTTACAAATGTGCCGGGGCCCACCGCTCCCGCTTCTGCACGGCGCCCGCATCGGCCCCCAAAAAATGCTGTAACTGCAGCGGGGGTCACCCAGCCACCTATCGCCAGTACCCTGCCTACCTCAGGGCGACGGAAAGGACACTGGCCGCCAGTCGGCAAAACGAGACTGCGCAACGCTCCTCGCAGAAGGCGCGGGACGTTGTCCCTACTGTCTCTTCTTCCCGTCCTTCGGCAGCTGTCCGGGAAGCCTTGTCTTTCTCGGGCGCCGTGCAAGGCAATTCTTCTTCTACTTCCTCCTCTGCCCCTCCTGTAGATCCGGTGCTCCTGCAAAGGGCGGAGCCCGCTATTCTGGCACCCACAGCAGTGTCCACTGCCCGTCGCAAGGGGAAGCCAAAAACCCTGTCTCCACTGACACTGACAGTGCTGCCGCTAGTGGGAGGGAGGGAGTCTGCCCGGCGACCCCTGTCCCAGCCACTGCTGGTCCTTCTTCCATTCCGGATGGGCTACCTGCTGCCCACCCTTCTGTCTCTTCTGTCTCTACTTCTGTAGCCTCGTCTACACCTTCCACTGACATTTCTGCCGAGGATCGCGAGCTGTGGAGCACAATCTCGTCCATTGCCCGCGTCCTCCGGCGCCATGTCACCAGTCAGCAGGGGCTACTGCTTCTTTCCCTGCTGGAGGAAGTCGCCGCGGCTAAGATTCCCAATGGAGCCACGCCGTAGGAGAGGATGCTTTACCATTGTGGGATGGAATGCGAACGGCCTGCGCCACCGGGTCGATGCAAGACATCGGTGCATCTATCGCGGCCGTCTGCGAGACTAAACTCTCGCCGGACGTAACCTTTCGCGTCCACAACTGGGTGGTGCATCGGGTGGACAGAGAGTCGCGCCCTGGAGGGGGGTTGCGCTGCTTGTCCAATCCTTTGTGAAACACCAAGTTCACCTTCTACCCAGGCTGACCGTCTTGAAGGCGACCTCAATGCCAAGCACACGGACTGGAACTCCACCCTGTGTAACAGGAGGGGGCATCTTCTGCGGGACCTGGTGCTCGCGGAAGACTTGACAGTCTTGGCCCCCACCACTCCAACCTTTCTCCCTTCCAATGACGTCCTGGACATCGTCCTAGCCAACGCTGTCCGGGCGTCACTCAATGTGGCGTTTATGAATGAACTGTCCTCCGACCATCTTCCTCTCCTACTCCACTATGGGAATCTTCCTGTATATCTTCCTCCCCTGCCCCGCAGGGACTTTGCTAAGGCACGCTGGGGAAACCTTCGTTTAGACATCGCCGCTGCCCTACCGGTTGAGCCGCGGGAGCCTGCTTCTCGTGTGGAGGCTGATCTTATGGTCTCCTCCCTCACCTCTACTATCAGGGAAGCAATGAATAACAATATCCCCTGGAGACACACATCCAGGGTGCTCTCCCGCCGGCTCCCAGAACCGGCACGCCGCCTCGTTTCCTTTCGAAACAAGGTTCGGCGCCTTTGGCAGCGGCACCGGACGCCAGACCTCCGCAGGCAATTGGACCAACAGAACAGGGAGGTCCGGACTGCCATCCGGGAAATCAAGTCCGATGCCTGGGAGGAGTATCTCTCTGAGGCATCCTTGCAGGACAGGCCCATGTGGCATGTCTGCAGGTCGCTGCGATCTGCGCAGCACCGAGACATGCCCATAAATCTGACTTCTGGGCTGGCTTGTACGGCCCGGGAGAAGATTGAAGTCTATGCTAGGCACTTAGAGGGGTCCTTCTGTCCCAACCCCTCGAACCTGGTCTCCGATGCCTCAGAGAGAACCATTCTCGCGGCGTCCTTTGAACACTCCCACAGCGTGCCTCCTTCCCTGCAGGCTCTTCCGGCCATATGAGCGAGGGACGTGGTGGATGTTATGCGGCGGCTTCCCACCCGCCGGTCCCCAGGGGACGATGGTATCAGTAACCCGGTTGTTCGACAGCTACCAATAGCGGCAGTCGACTATCTGACTGCCCTATACAAGGCTGCCAGAAGCTTGGGCACTTTCCTGGGGAGTGGAAGAGGGCGAAGATAGTAGGCATTCCAAAGGCTAATAAGCCAGCCGATGCTGTTGAGGATTTTCGCCCTATTTCACTCCTCAATATCTTCGGGAAGGTCTTTGAGCGCCTCCTATTGCCTGTGCTCCAGAGACACCTGGCGGCCGATAACATCCTCCTTGGGGAACATTTCCGCTTCCGACACCAGCATTCCACCACGCACCAGCTCGTACGGATGACGAGCTTCGTCACCAATGGTTTCAATTCTCAACGTAAGGCAGCAGCAGCTTTCCTGGATATCAGCAAAGCATTCGACAAGGTCTGGCATCAAGCCCTGCTGGCCAAAGTGCTTTGGGTCCGGGTTCCGAGACCTCTGATAGCCCTGGTCCGCTCCTACTTGGAGGGCCGGCGGTTCTGGGTCTGCTGGGGCGAAGAACGCTCAGCGACCTATTCCATCCGTGCCGGGGTCCCACAGGGATCGGTCCTTGGACCGACCCTGTTTAATCTCTACATTTATGACTTCCCTCGGAACCCGGGTCCGAACATCGCCATTGACCTTTATGCTGATGATGCTGCTGTGCTGGCGCAATCGGCTAATGTGGCAATGTCCATCAGGTACCTGCAGCGAGCCCTCGATACCATCTACGAGTGGTACTGCAGGTGGAAAATCACCGTTATTGCCACCAAAACGGTGACAGTGCTGTTCCGGAAGGGCCATCACCGTCCACCACCGGCGAACATTACAATATGAGGCCTCACCATCCCCTGGTCTCCTCAGGCATTATAACTTGGCATGACCCTGGACACGGGTCTCACCTGGGCACCCCACATTAAGGCCCTAAAATCTCGCGGGTCTCTTGCAGTACGCAGGCTGGCTCCCATCCTGTGCTCCAGGGAAGTTATTCTGGAGACCAGGGTGAGGATCTACAAGTCCTGCGTACTGCCTATCCTATTATATGCCTCGCCGGTGTGGTCAGGAGCAGCACCCAGCCACATTAGCCAGATTTCTGTCGTCCAGAACTCTGCGTTGAGATTGATCCTCAGAGTGACGAAGCTCCACTTCGTACGTACGAAGGAACTCCACCTGGCTTCTGGGGTGGTCCCCCTCCCGGAAGTCCTTGAAAATAGAGCCAGGGCCTTCTTTCGGAAGTGCTCCACCTCTCGGCACTGCTTATAAGCCGCCTCTCTGAGTTTCAGGTGATGCCGTGGGACCACCATAAACGGCCCGATGCGTCACTTGGATCGACCTTCCAGCCGCCGCCTAAACGGCTAAGGAGGTAAACCGTTACGGTTGTCTCCATAAACACCTGTATAAATCAACCTGTTCACATGCAACTTCCAGACAGGCTTATAGCTTCGCTGGCAGCCTGATTCCAGGTCCACTCCTGTGGTCCTTACACCCGTATCGCCAAGAGAAGTGGGATAAGGGCCATCGACCTCTTCTCAATTCTAAATGAGGTCTAGACTTGAAATTTGGCAGTTACATGATTTTGGACAAATTAGATTGGGAAAAATTCGAAATTGTAAAAATGCTGAAATTTAAAAATCCTTGTAGAATGCAAGCACCGTCTACTACAGTGGTTCTTAACCCCTGAGTCGCAACCCAAATTTGGGTCACCATACCATTTTGGGTGGAGTCAAAGATTTTCCATTGCTTTCTACATCCATATATATCATTCCTCCTAACAACCTGTTCAATGCTAATGTCCTGAGAGCTTATGTTAATTTACTTGTCAAATTCCTATTAATTTTATTACTTATTACAATTGAGATATTGGAGGAAATGGGTCGCCGCAACCAGAATTTGGGTCACAGCCAAAAAAGTTAAGAACCACTGGTCTACTAGTATAATATATTAGTTTTCTTTTGATCTTAAGTTTTATTCTCTTATTTTACATCAGAATTTTGTTCAAGTACATGCAATCTACTCATCAATGTTTTAAATAAAAAGTGCGTATTTGTTTAATTTTTTGTTTTTTCAGAAATACATTTTTATTTTTACATAGCATCACAGGTTCAGAGAGAAATTCCGGTGGTGACAGAACCGTGCACATTTGATTATAGCGTTAGAATCTGCCGCCTAAAATCAGAATACAATCGTCATTCGAGTTTGTAAAATACAAAATCTGGTGTAGTAGGCAATTGATGGTTTTGACATTTCCAGTTATCCAGGAGAACCAGGACGATTGCCTGCGGCTACAGCAATCCCTCTGCTTGTCTGTATGCTTGGTGGTGTAGTGCATGGACAGAAATATATGACGATGGTCTGGAATGATCATCATAAAGTGAACGTTGCTGTAAAAATGAGAGAAAACAAATTATGATTCTAATATAAGAAAAACTTCACAGACTTTTAGGAGACAAGATAAATACTAAATTATAACTTCCACATTTAGTTTTACAAATAATAATTCAAGTAGCTGAGTCCCGCGCAATTACTGCACGGATATTTTGCAATTTTCAAAGGATGTTGTTCGACAATGCTGCTTAAAATACGATTCAAAGACGAAATTAGAGTTCGTAGTTTAAGCATTTGCTTAAAACTTTCGCATATATAAAGCATCTGGCTTCTGTATGCTCTTTCCTGAAAGGATCTCTTACTGCTATAAAAACGGCAAAACCGCAGAAAATGATATCTGCACGTAAATGGTACTAATATATAGACCCCGTATGAGTGAAAATCAAGCCTGATAATTAGTTATACAATACATAAATATCATGATTAATTACTCAAACATAAGACATACATGAATGTTATACATATGCAGTAAAGCAGATGAATTCTCTTAAGAACACAAAAATGAAATAAAGGCATGTTAGATATTTCAAAGCAAGATTGCCAAAAATGAATGGATTAATTACTTAAAATTGATAAATAAATGAAATAAAACAGAAAAATAAATAAAAATGAAATGGAAAAAATAAATAATGAATAAATACAAGTAATACATTCACCCTCACAGATGTTCTTAAAAATATAACATATTACGAACAGAAGAATAGGTAGGATTCACATAAATGACAAATGCTTATATAGATTTATACAGTCACATAAGTTAAAATAGACTAAACTGTAACAAATTACTTGTGAAAAACTTTTATTAAGTTTTAAGTCACTTGAGTCGAATGAATAACATGCTATGCCACAATGTGACATTTCTAAAATACTGGGTATTTAAGGTTTTAAAATTAATGTCTTATTAGAAATTTATTTGCCTACTTCCTCCTACACTAAGATTTATTTCTAAAGGATTTATACACACGGAAGTACGAATCAACTGCACACATTGTGTTATTAACTACCAAATACACACATTAATAAACACACGCACTAGCAAAAACACGTATGAATGAGTTTGTGTAAATATATATATTGTACGTATAAAAGAGCATTCAGCAGTATAAATACCAATCTCATTCATCAATGCTAACCTGTATACATGCCATGCGAAACATGGAATGGATGGAATCAAATACAATTATCTTCTTAACAATTGTGCCAGACCTTATAAAAGCTTTGACCATACACGAAAAACTACATCATCATTCAAGCATACATGGTAACTTTCTTTCCTGAATTAACAGTTACCTCTCTAAAAGAACCCAACGTGTGTTTATGTATTTTTCTTCCACTTCCTGGTTTTGTCCATTCTGCTGTCCAGCAGGACAATGCCGTTAGCTCCCATCTGCTTACATTACTCATGAACATTCCCAGACTGCCATGTAATGTATTATCTAAAGAACTGAAAAACATATAAGTACAAAAATCCCTCCAGGTGTTTAAATTTGTTTTTCACCCAATAAACTATTCAGATAGTGCTTCTGGTTCAGATTCAAACCTCACCATTTATCTAAAGAAAAGACGATTCTAAACGACTTCTTTATTTTGCCAATAAATTCCATTAAGGACCTTGAATCCAATGATTTAAATTTAACTTCATAAACCACATCAATGCAATAAAAAATAATCTAATTATCTCCTTATGGATGCTTTACAAATTGACTGGCATAAGGATACATAATTCTCTCTACACCTATTTTAATTGGCATTATCACACATAATCACTATATTAAATATTAATAACTTGTGTAAATATGGAGGATCTAATAAAAGGTATATTGACTCTACTGATACTATAACATAAGAATTAAGATAAGATATTTATAGGTTCTCTGATAAGCTTCAATTGGGTCACATGCCAATACTTGATAAACATGTAGCATATCTCATCTAGATAAATATTATATCATTCAAAACAAACATACTTTTACTCGGTATCAAGAGGTTTAAAATATATTTGATATTTAAACACATCTATATTCTTCTAGAGTAAAATATCTGGATTTTTCATCACAGTAAAATAAATGCTACAAAGGTCACATATTTCGTGATATGCATGTTATACAGAGCAATACTACAACATAATCTGTTAATGTAACTGACCTCTTAGCAAAGCCAAAAATATGCTTATGTAAAACTGTATTTACGGTAATTTTCTTTTGCAATTCAATTGTTCCCGTTATGCGACGTTTGACTTATCGTTTAGAACGATTGACATCACCGAAATGTCTTCATGTAATTACGGCTAGAAGTCACCGATTTATTCTATATTATTAAAGCAAACGTTGTTATATTTCTAAAATAGTTTCGCATTTTACAGTGGTGATGGTTTAACTACCAATTATCAGGTTTTCTAAAAACTGCTTCAACCAGTTTGGAATTGGCCGAAAAAATTGCAGTGAATAAAGCAATAAGAACGCATTTCCATCCCAAGCATACCTTATATCCTCCCGCATTACCCATATTTTTAGTCATCTCACGTTGTCCAGTTATTTTACTTCAAGTTTCGGAATTCAGCCTTCTAAACAAACAGAAAAGCCTGTACTTAAAGTATTACTCAGCCCTTGGCAACTTAACGGTTTTCAGAGTTTCAAGTTACGCTCATCTTTGTTGATAGGTGTCACTGGGTGCGCTTCAAAATGAAAGTGGGGGAGGGGATGGGTCGAGTCGTTCTTAATGCAGACACGGGGTACCAAACGGGTTTTAGACACTGCAGACACGGGTTTTAGACACTGCAGACACAGGGTACCAAACAGGTTAACCTGCGATACTGGCGCCAAACTTTCTAAAAACGGATAATTCCGACACTATATACGTTGCTAGGTTTGCTAGCTAGCGTTTCCGGTCGAATCGCTTGCGTTTGCGGTGATTCACGCTTTCTTTGATTGTCGTGTGGTGTTGACGTGAATTGTGGTTTACTGATTCACAATCACCTAATTTGGCCCTTGTTTTGCAGATTACTTTGCATTAAGCGTTTCCGTCCTTCCCGTTTTCATTGATTGTCGTGTGTTGCTGGTTAGGTAAGATAATTCTTTATATTTAGCTTACTTAACGTCGTTAAAAACAATATTTTTGCATGTTACTTAAAGAACTGGTTCAATGGGAGATTATCATGTCTATTAGACACGTGGTTTATTAATAACTTTGTTTCCAGTGCATTGTACTGATTCACAATGACCTAATGTGGCCCTTGTTTTACAGATTACTTTGCTTCTTTTTCCTGTCGATCGTTTTCAAATATTTCTTAGGTAACTTTTTATTATTAACAATAATGTAATTGACGTGGATGCTACTTATAAGTTGCCGCTAAATCCATGGTTTTGCATCTTAGTTTAATTCTAGGCTTTTCGATTTTACTTTGACTTTAACGATATCGCTTTGCACAAGGTAGTTTTTTTAATGTTAATCTTAAATATTTTCAGACATTGTTTGGATTGGATTTAATTCATTTGATTAACTGTTGTGTTAGTGTTAGCTAGTACTTTGTAATTGAAATTGCAAGTTCCTGGAGTTTTCATGGAAACACACATGAGGGTGAAAAGTGTTATATAACCATAAGAGTGAATGCTAATCTAATCTTGATCATGCTTTACAAATTCTGAAAGTATGTGCTTTGTCGGGAATAAAGGACATACTCCATTCAGTTCTAATGATGTACATGCCTGCAGATGAAATAATTATAAATATGACACTTTATGTCAATAATTTCATTTTTAATATTATAATATTGTATTCTGTGATCTTATGGATGTGTGCTTTATGTGATTCTACCTTTATATTGAGAATTAAGTTTTAGTGCTATTATTCAACTACTGCCGTGTTAAAAGTTATCATTTCACTGTGATCAGATGTAAATCCTAAACAAACATTGGTAGCTGTAGGAGAGCAAGATTTTTCCACTAAGACTTATTATAAATATTTTTTCACTGAATGTAAATGGTGGATAGAGTTAGCTGATCCATTATTATGCGAAAAATTATATTCTTATGTTGAGTGGGATTGTACAACTCAGCAGAATTGAGAGTCAGCTAGTAGTAAAAATTAGCAAGCAGGTTATAACTCCTCTTCATGAGAGAGATAGTGATGGTTGAATCATTTTCCAGGCATTGAGATGGCTGCTCCTAGAGTGCTGATTATTGGGGACTCCCAGTTCTATCGCTGACAAGGCCACAAAATATTGTGGCCACCTTTTTATTTCCCTTGCCTGCCAGGATAATTGACTACTAGCAGAAACAGAAATGAAAAGGAGGCAAAAATCAGAGGTGGCTAGAAGATAAGAGAAGACATGGCCGATGGGGAGCCGAAGCTGAAATAACTCAAAGATATTTCAAATTGTTTTATGTATATACTTAAGAGGTATACTGTGATTTTGAGAATTTAGTCCAAGTAATTACATAAAAAAGTTGTGAACGGCATGTGTTTTAAACTGAATAAAAAGTGGTGTAAAATTTTATCTGCAATAAAATGGGATTATATATTT
This sequence comes from Uropetala carovei, assembly GCA_036926305.1. Taxonomy (NCBI): domain Eukaryota; kingdom Metazoa; phylum Arthropoda; class Insecta; order Odonata; family Petaluridae; genus Uropetala; species Uropetala carovei. Next base: position 2,567,228 of record JAXCHB010000089.1, on the reverse strand, counting down.
TTATAATGCATTTGTGCCAAATTTCACTTCAAAACCACCTCTGCCTAAGATTGTCTCAGTGTCGAACCTGGTTGACTGACTCAGAAATGCAGTCTGTGAAATTCAGTGCTTATTCAGGCTTGTCTTATTAATGTTGAAAAATCATGATCCTCTGGAAGTATTATGATCAAATACTTTAGAAATCCACTATCATATCCAAAGCATAATGTATTAAATATTATTTAATGTAATATGCTTTATTTAAATGTAGAGAAATGTACAAGTATTACTTTTAACAAAATAAAATGTCCGTTAAATTCTGTTTATATTTTAGATGGTGAGAGGTTACCCAAAGTTGAAACGATAAAAGATTTGGGAGTAGTTTTTGATTCAACTTTATCATTTTCTTATCACTTGGAATTTGTGACATTGAAATCGCTGAAATTATTAGGATTTATAATAAGATCTACAAAGTTATTTACTTCTATTCATGCCTTGAAAATTTTGTATATATCTTTAGTACATTCGCATCTTGATTATTCAAGTATTATTTGGTCACCTTATAAAAAAAAATAATTTATTTAAAGGGTACAGCACAAATTTTCAAGGCATGTATATTGGAAAATGGGTAATCGCGATAATAATGTATGCTATGAATCACTTATATCAATTAGGATTATCTCCCTTATCTTCTAATAGAACTAAATTTGATTTAATCTTTATTTATAAGTTAATGAATAATTTGATAGATGTCCCTGAACTACTACAGTTAATCAATATAAGAGTACCAAGTCATTCTGTACGTGATTCTTTTCCATTTTTTTTGTCAATATCACAAACAGAATTATGCATTTCATAGCCCAATAAATAGAGTACAACGAACTGCAAACCATTTTAGAAGTGAGATAGACATTTAATAGTACCATTCCTGCAATAAAACACTTAAATTCTGACTCCTCTATCTATGAGTTTCTTTAAATATTTTTTTCCAAGGTTATTCTTTTTGTTTTAATGTTCGTATTGAATGTTTATTTTAAAGTTTGTATGGTGATGTTTGTAATTTAAATTTATGTATAGGTATGTATTGCCATCAAACAATGATTTAGATGACATAATTGGATGGGCTAAACTTTTGTAATTATATTATGATGTTCAAAAGGTATTATGCTTTATACTTTTCTAGTTTAAGAATTTCTTTGTAACCTTTGTTAAATTGTAATTGGGTTATTACCCGTGTCTAACTAAATAAAAAATAAAGATATATTAGTGGATTTTATTAAAGGTTCCTCGAACATAAATTCCAACTCTACATGCAAGTGCTTCTCTTGAATGATATGACTTTCACGGACCTTACAAACGCCGAAATTAATTATGCGTAGCTAAATTATTAAGATGGTGATTTGTTAAATATATAGCGTCGGCATTACTTGTTTCATAGTGCATTTCATGAGAATCTGATGTCTATACATCTGCATGTGAAAGGTTGACCGAAAAGGTTCCCCATGTCAGATTTAAGTTTTACAAACGCCAAAATCAATTAATGCGTAGCTAATTTATTAAGATGGTGATTTGTTTAAATATATGGTGTGGGAATTACTTCTTTTATAGTGCATTTCATGAGAATCTGATGTCTATACACATACATGTGAAAGGTTGACCGAAAAGGTACCCCATGTCAGATTTAAGTTTTAGAAGTTTTGCGAACGCCAAAATCAATTTATGCGTAGCTTATTTCTTAAGATGGTGATTTGTTAAAATATATGGTGTGGGAATTACTTCTTTTATAGTGCATTTCATGAGAATCTGATGTCTATACACATACATGTGAAAGGTTGACCGAAAAGGTACCCCATGTCAGATTTAAGTTTTGCGAACGCCAAAATCAATTTATGCGTAGCTTATTTCTTAAGATGGTGATTTGTTAAAATATATGGTGTCGGAATTACTTCTTTTATAGTGCATTACTATACATACATGCCAAAAGTTGCACGAAACGGTTGGGCATGTCCGATTTGTTTTGGTTTTTCATTCGCAAAAATCAACTGAAATCAACTTTCAAAAGTTTTATAAACGGCTAATTCACTTTATAATAAAGATATGGGTAATAATTACGGATAATATTTATTCAAGTGGTTATTTTTGAAGTATGTTTGCCGATGTTTAGGTGTCCACAGCGAATTATTCACCATCTTTCATTTACAATATGGCCACAATGGCGGTAGTCTCGCAGGTTAACCTCTGAGGGAATTATTTACGTTTCCTTCGTAATATGGCCGCATTTGGCGCTAGTATCGCAGGTTGACCTGTTTGGTACCCCGTGTCTGCATTAAGAACGACTCGTGTCTGCAGTGTCTAAAACCCGGATGGGTCTGGGTGTAATTCTACGTCCAGGAAGAGTAGGGTCGTGAACGGGTAAGTAACTTTCCGTTCGTAATTCGCAAGAGATTTACGTCGACCTCGTGTTACTGTGATTGATTGTCGGTTTTAAATGCTTTAGTTAGAATTAAGCGAAAATTTAATTGTCGTTGTCGGAACGCCGCATCGGGGTAGCATCATCGCATTAATATTACCGTTCAATTTTGTCTCAAGGTCATTATTTCTTCTGATCCTTAGTTCATAGCTTTTGTGAAATTATTTCTTAATTAAACGAAATGGTTGATCTCTTCACTGAATTTTATGTCGGCATAATCTTTACATTAATTAGGAGAGACCTTTACACAATTATTTTCCTTGGTGAAAGTTAATCACGTGTATTTTGGGTGAACTGAGTCAAGTTGAGACATGAATATGGTTATTAATTTGTCGAGTGGTTGTGTAAGCGTATAGTTTGAAGGTAAAGGTTCGTTTTCTATCAACTTCGATTTTTAGAAATGATATATGTATACGGTGTTAGCCTATGATCGGATTGGCCAACGGTGGGAGTTTGATATGAGTTTCTGAGGTAATCCATCTCATTTTCGTGTATTTTAATCTCGTTAAAGCGTATGTTTGATAAAATAATAATATTTTAATGCGCAACTGAAAATATATTGATAAGGTTTTCTCCTAATTATTCAGTTTTCAGACAGAATTCTCCGTGTGCAGCTGTATTTGATTTTGGCAACCATTATCGAGAATTTCATTCAAAGCAATGCTGTATTTCGTTTATTGAAATGATATTAATTACGTAATCAATACATACTAGTGTCATGGTTTTGAAATAAGTATTAAGCTTAACTTAGCAACTTAAGGAATATAAGTCTTATATTTTACAAATCTTGGAATTTGAGTTACAATACAATATTTTCGAATATTATCGGAGTGATTTAGCACGAGAGACTACATAATGCAATCAGGTTATCAGAAATAATATTCAGAATTAAAATACAGTAGGTACATATTTTAAGATTTCATTCTCTTGTTTCAGAGGAATGTTTGCAGAAGACGTCACAGAACAGCTGTCATGTTCCCTTGTGTGATATCAAGAAATACATATTAACGGTGAGTACAATCTTTTAAGTAGTTTGCCAATTGCATTTGTATTGGCTGTTACTTGAAGTTTCCAGTGAGAATTATCGACGTATTTTACTGAATAGATAGGATAAATTTAGTCGTGTAACCACGCATGTGTTTTAATTGCGTCTATATATGTGCAGTACTTATTGTACTAATTTTTCCATCTATTAATGGTGAAAGTGTAGTAACTTAAGCTTACATTGGAAAGTGATAAATCTCAATTTATTTTAAGTGAATATTTCATTGAGAGAATAAAATTGATTTTATAATTTCGACTTTGAAAGGTTTGTTAATTATCGTTAACATAAGTGTTATCAATGCTTCAATTTTTGGCATATTTTATGAAATACTTTGTACCTGGGAAATTTTACTTTTCAATCTACTGACATCCATTTCAGCATAAATCAATTAAGTATGCTCTATAAACACGAGATGATTTCATAGAAACAAAATTATTACTTTGTAGTGACAGTGTAACGTGAAATGTTCATTGACTTTTAACTCTTTGGTGAGGTGTAAACTAATGTTGAAATTATGGAGACATTTTGAGGAAAGTAATTAAAATATTTTGCTTGGAAAAGGCTATCTATATGGAAATTGCTAAAGCAATCAATGAAATATTTTGAGGAAAGGGATTTCTTAGTCAAAGTTAGTCGAATTCTTGGAATACATGCAAATTTTTGAAAAGTTTGCTGCTAATGAAAGTTTATCGTGACAATTGGTTTTTATTCTGTTTATTTCCACCGGTGGTTGGCTAATCATCAGTTGATCATGCAAAAATTGTACAGGGTTTATTCAGATACTATTTTAGTGCATTTTATTTTATAAATATTCAGTCAATCAAATCAAAATAGCAATTAAACTGTAAGAGATAGAAGGCTGAAATGTGGTTATGCCATTTATTACTATGACGAAGGATTTTATTTTAATGAATAATTGAAAGTATATTGACAAGGTTTCTTCCCAAGTATGTATTCAATTTTCGGGCAAACTCCTGTCTAGACTTATTAAATGTTGGAAACCCTTTACCGAAAAATTCATTCAAATCAATGATTTATTTAGTTGATATTCATTTCCGTAATCAATATACGGTAGTCAGGTGGTTTTGAAATAAGTATTGAGCTTAACCAAGCCACTTAAGTAATATAAGTCTTTAATTTCATTACAAATCTTTGAATTTGAGTTACAATAGAAAAGATTCCAATGTTACCTCTGTGATTTAGCACGAGAGACATTACATAATGTAATCTGGAATATTATTCAGCATGAAATTACAGTATATATTTTAAGATTTTATTCTCGTTTCATAGGAATGTTTGCAGCAGACATCACAGGACTGAGCTGTTATATTCTCCTGTGTGTGATAACAAGAAATAATAACAGTGAGTATATTCCGTGTGTTTCTTTTAAGTAGTTTGCCTATTGCATTTGACATATTGGTTGTTTTGTGATACTTTTGTTGGCTGTTACCTCAAGAAGTTCCCAGTGAGAATTATCGACCTATTTGAATGAATAGCTAGGAGGAATTTAGTCGTGTAACCATGCATTTGTTTTTTTACTATATGTTCAATACTTATTGTGCTAGTTATTCATCTATTAACGGTGATAATGTAGTAACTTCAGCGTATATCGGAAAGTGATAAATCTCAACATCTTTTAAGTGGATATTTTGTTGATAGAATAAAATTGATTTTATAATTTAGACCTTCAAAGATTTGCTAATTATCGTTAACATAAGTGTTATCAACGCTTCAATTTTTGGCATATTTTATGAAATACTTTGAGCTGGAGAACTTTTACTTTTCAGTCTACTGACTTCCAATTCAACGTAAATCAATTAAAAATATGAGATAATTTCATAGAAACAAATATTAGTTTTGTAGCGACAGTGTAATGTGAAATGTTTATTGGATTTACTCTTTTGGTGATGTGTAAACTATTTAATGTTGAAATTATGGAGACATTTTCAGACAGTTGAAAGTGATTAAAATACTTTGGAAAAGGTGTCTGCACGGAAATTGTTGACACAATCAAGGAAATATTTTAAGGAAAAAGATTTATTAGTCAAAGTTAGTCGAATTCTTGGAGTACATGCAAATTTTTGGAAAGTTGCTATGCTAATGGAAGTTTATCGTGACAGTTGGTTTTTATTATGCTTATTTCCATCGGTGGTTGGCTAATCATCAGTTGAGCATCAAAAAATTGTAGAAAATTTATTCAAATACTATTTTAGTGCATTTTATTTTATAAATGTTCAATCAATCAAATCAAAACAGAAATTTAACTGTAAGAGATAGAAGGCTGATGTTTGCGGGGTGTATGTCATGTGTTATGCCATTTATTACTGACAGAGGATTTTATTTTTGGTGGAACTGGTGTGCGACAAGAGGTCCAATGCTTTTTAAAATGTGAAACATATTTCATAGCATTAACATAACGATTTTTATCTTATTAGCCTGTTATTTACAAAGTATTAAAGACAATGAATAAAGAAGTGAGATCAAGTCAGAAGCGATAATGTCAGTTTTTACCTCTTTAAGTGCAGTCTTGTCACAATGCAAGCTTTAGGAAGATTAGAAATATTTTCTTACTATTCTTTGGCTTAAAATTCAATTCTGAATTCATGTTCTTTGATCGTTTTTAAAGGTAAAAACAAACTGTAATTTTATCCAATATGACAATGGTTTTAGGTTGTATTATAGATATAGACATTATAATAAATGCTGTGATTTGTCGATAATTTCCAATTAAGAGTACATGGAATGATTTTTATAAAGTTAATTGATCAATTTAGTTGATTTTATAGCATAAATTAAAATGAATATTGCTGTTACTACTTGAAATTATTAACAGATAATATTTAATACTTGTCAGTAGTTAAACCTCTGTATTAATTTCCATATTTCCTACCTGTTATCACTAGTCTATTTATCATTTTCTGGAGTACTTGATCGTCCTCGTATTTCACTGTTCTTATAATCCTTCCTCTGATTTAGAAATCTCCCATGCCTTCTAACGGTTCCTGCATTAACCTCTCTCCATATATATTGAATAGAATCGGCGATAGACAGCAGCCCTGTCTTACTTCTCTACCGATATGTACTCCGCTGGTATCCGCATTCTCCAACCTGACTTTTACCAGTTGATTTACGTATAGATTCCCGATCAGTCTCCTGTCTTTCCAGTCTACACCTATATCCTTTAATATCCTCATCAGCAGTACCCAATTTACTCTTATCAAAGGCCTTCTGCCAGTCGAGGAAACATACACAGCAATCTTGACTGTATTCTATTGCCCTTTCTGATATGATTCTCACTACACCGATAGCATCTCTGGTTCCTCGTCCTTTTCTGAAGCCGAATTGATCTTCCCCTAGCATTTCTTCGGCATTTTTCTCTAGTCTTTTATTAAGAATCCTCGTGATCTTCGAAGTGTGTGACAGTAGGGATATCGTTCTGTAGTCCTTACACTGCATTGCCTTTGGCTTCTTCTTTAGAGGGATCATTGTCACATCTAAGAAATCCTGAGGCCTCTTTCCCGAGTTGTAAAGCTTGTTAATTAGTTTCGTAATCACTTTTAGTCCTTCCGATCCCATGACTTTAAGTACCTCTGCCTGTATTCCATCGCTGCCTGTAGCTTTCCCTTTATCCAGTTCCAGAATTGCCTTTTGTACTTCGCTTTCCATATTACTTGTTCCCAAGTTTGTCTTCTTCAATGTTATCCTCTTCTTCCGTTCTATTTGTGCTGATCCTGCCTGCTTGCTGTATAGTTCCTTAATGTATACTTCTCATACCTGTGCTACATCCTTTGGTTCTGCGACTATTTTTCCATCTGCGTTCATAATTGCTTTACCACAAATCCCATTAGACTTCTAATCTTCTAACTCCAGTGCCCTAGCATACATCATATCATACCGTCCTAACTTCTCAGTTGTATTTCCTCACATTTTCCTTTTATTCAAATTTCCCTAGCTTTATCTGTTACCCTTCTCGACTCATTGTTTGTGCATCTATAATTGGCTCTACCTTCTTCACTGTTAACATTTTTTTCCATTTTTTTCTCTCATCCATTATCTCCAGCATTTCCTTAGTGATCCATGGGTTTCTGATTTTCTTCACTTGTTTCCCAATCTCTTTATTCAAGGTGTCTTTGATGCTGGCTTTAATTTCTTCCCATTCTGTATTCACGGTCTCTGGTTTGTTTTCCAAATTTCTAAGGCGACCTTCCGACTTCATGCTGAAAGCATTCTGCCTTTCTTTCAGTTTTTTTAGGTCCCAAGTCTGTCTTTCTCTTCTCGTTTTCCTTATTTGTTTCAGCTTTGTGGTTACATCGAGTATTAGAAGGATGTGATCTGAATCAATGTTTGCTCCTGGTAATGTCTTAGTATTTTTTATGCTGTTCCTGAATCTTTGTTTTACTAGGATGTAATCTATTTGGCATCTCATTTTATCTCCTGGGCTTTTCCAACTGTGTTGTTCCAATCTCCCATTATTGTGCAGTTCTACTTCATAAATGTCATTCTTTTGCTCATATATATACCTGGATTATCAACATGTTAACTGGGACAACTTTTAGCTTTATTGCCATCAACCTATCGTTCGTTGCTGTTATTTTTGTCACGCTATTCATCATATCATTTAAGTACCAGAGCTACTCCCCTTGCCTCACTATTTCCTCCGGTGTAAACTACCGTGAATTCTTCCGAGCGGATCTGCCCTTCTCCTTCCCATCTGACTTCGCTCAGCCCTATGACGTCAATCCTATTTCATTTTTCAGGTTCTCTAGCTTTTCTGCCTTCCTCGTGGTTTTTAAATTCCAAGTATCTTTGCATAAGTTACCTTCGACAGTTGCTTTCCTCAAGGCAGTCCATGCCCGGAGATCTGATTGGGGGACTATTTTACCTCTGGAATATTATATAATATAATCATTATTAGGGAAATGTAATGTGGTAGTTTCCCTCTTGCTTTCCACATCGCAGTACTGTAGCCGATCAAATCATGCCTACTGTTCTATTGAATATATACCCAACCAACATCATTTGTTTTCATCTCTATACCGTACCGACAGTACTGCTGCCTACTGCCAGACACCAATGATAGTTTTTTATTATTAATTAAGTAATTAATTTTTTTGTGAAAAAAACCTCCATTTGCGGGGATTGCACCCCGCAGCTTTGTAATGGGAAGCTGACACGCTAAGCACTACACCTTATGGAAGGTTAAAATTTTAAAACTAATTGTCAAACGAATCTTTCACATAATAATTTGAATAAACTCGTAAAGAATTTAAAATTTTAAGATTCTAAATAGACCTTGATAAGTGAATGTGCTCTTTCATGTTGTTTAAGCAAATTAATCTTTTATATTTAGATTTTTTAGTTAATATTTCTTTATTGAATTCACCACAACCATTTTTCCTCTTCATTGTAGGCATTCACAGTTGATGCTGAGTGAAAATGCGATGGTTTGAGGCGTCGAGGAACCATGAATCGAAGAGTACTGCTTTGCTGAGACGACAATTGATACACCTGGGTGCGAGAGTATAGAGGAATCTGAGCTGGAGGCTATACATATGGGATGAGAGAAGGTTTTTATACCTATATGTTGCTATATTCTGGTTTGTTCAATATGTCAGGCGATAAATATCTTGTATAATATGTAGCTGCATCTTACGGAGGATGTAGGAGAGATTGTAAATTATAAGTCCCTTTCAGATGAGCTAAACGCTTCAAATTTGGCATTATTATAGCTTTATGCTCACAACCAATGAAAATAAATACAATACAATAAGAATTCAAATTTTTAGGAGGTTTTTCTCCTGTCATTCAGAATGAGCAGAAATTTACGATAGGATTAAACGATTCCCCAAGAATTTGATTTCTTTTAAAAATATTGTTTAATCAACTTACACTAAAAGTAAGTAAATGGAAAATATAGTGCTACGTCTGAAAAAAAAGTTTTATCTGATATCGTCCGTAAGAGTATTTTATTTCTGAGAATGTAGGGCATCAATTTTCTGTTTGAACTTAAAAACTTTCTGATAACTCAACTTTTTTATAAAATGCATTTAATTTTTTATTATAAATTTACAAGAATATAAGGTGTTGGTTTTCAGTTTGAACTCTGAAAACTTTCTTTAATTTGATTTTATAAAGAATATTCCATTTTGTTTGTAAAGGTTTATTAGCGTACTTCTATAAATTTTAAATTTTTGTTAAATTCACTTCCGTTAATAAGAATCAAATGTAGTAACAAGTTATTTACGAATTTCCGAAGATGTTGAATTTAAGAACTTTAGAAAACTTATAAAATGCCAAGTTTTCGTATTGACTTCTGAGACAGCACTGTATTTGCTCATGTTTGCAGACTTGTCATGTGAATATCGTTCCGCAAATTGGATGTTGGAAAGTAATTAATTAAATTTAATCTTAAAATAGGAGCAGCCATTAAAAAAGATTATTTGTATCGGGATTTTTGGTGTTCTACATTTAATATTTTACCAAGAGGGTTTGTCGTGGTTAAATAATTCCAGATTTAATTTAATAATTTAAAGAAATTTGGAGATGTAGGATCTGCTTGAATTAATTCAGAAAATATTCTTTGGGGTTTTTATTGTTGTTTATTCAAGGCAGAAAAAATTCTGAGGCAATACAAATTCAGTTCATTATTCAAGTTATCAAAATCAGATAAAGAGATAAAATGCAAATGAAATTTCAGTTAGTTTTGAGAGTTTTGATTGAAAATCCAGACTATGTAAAGTATTTTCATTGTGAAAAGTTTATATTCTCCAATTATTAAGCCATGCATCGGAAATGGTAGTTTAATTGGTCTTGATTCTAGACGATATTTAGAAAAAGATTTAACTTTGTGGAGAGTTAAATTTCTTAATTAAGAAAAATTGTGCAGGTTATTTTATTCTTAATTAATTAAGTCAATGTCCAGAAAAAAGTTCTTTTAATAATTCCATCAATATCCAATTTGCTAGATGTTATTTATTTGTAAATACGTTTCCAAAGTGTTGTGTTATTTATATATTATTCAGAACAATTGCAAATTCTTTTGTCTAAATGTATATAAGCTATTGCTTTTCCATTCTGTATAATTATTGCCATTTTTTTAAATCTGAACAAACCAGAATTAGCAGCGCTTTTGGGTATATATTTATCGTCTCTCATTTCATATTTTTTTCTAAGCCATGCTATTTTTCTCTCTACTTTCTCACCAATAGAAATGATTAAAGAAATATTATCCTTGCCAAAGTACTTTGTAAAAATGTCCAACTTTTATTCTAGTGCTTGTTAAATTTAAAAAATTTTCTGCAGTTCATGTATATTTTTAAATGGCAATTTTGATTTGTGCTAATATTCAGATCTTTTTAAGTCCAGAAATTTTTTAAGTCAGATATTATTCTAAGTCCAAAATGTAAACAAATTAATTTTTTTCAAGTTCTAATTTCAGAAATCTTTGAAGTCTAGCGTTAAAAATTATTGTCCAGATTGTAAACAAATTACTTTACAAATTGGACAATAGTTTTTAACTCTGAAACTTGAAAGATTTCTGTAATTGGGACTTTTTCAAAAGTTTTTCTAAGTACAAATTGTAAACAAATCAATTTTTTTTCTCAAGTCAAAAATTCTTTTAAGTCCAGTATAATTTTTATTTTCAGGTGCAGGATAAAATAAGTAGACAAAATGTATTATTTCAGATTGTAAAATTTTTATTGAACTTGTATGTATACACTGTACATTTTAATTGCAATAAAGACATTTTATTATGATCAAAACCTGTTGACTCCTTTTAGATAGGAATAATTTCTTTTTCTCGGAGCCTCTTTTAGGTATCGTTGGACTTAAGGGGTTTTTTTAGGTATATTTTTGCTAAATTTAGCACATTTTTAACCTAAAAATGACATTTTTGACCACCAATTCAGCCAAATTTTGCTGATTGAACAAATTATTCAACATTATGACAATTTATCTGCATTTCAACTATTCAACAACTGACATATTACATATAACACAATATTTTCAACTGTTGTTCAACAGCTGACATAAATACATATATAACATGAAAAAATAAACCATCAAACACATTTTGCAGCTGAAATAAATTATTGAACAAGCACTTGAAGAAGTTACTTGCCTCTGATAAAAATAACTGCGACTGAGCTGTGGAAAAATTAATACAAGCATTTAGACTACAGAACAGCCGTCATCAGTGGCAAAATGCCACTGACGACAACTGCTCTGAAGTCGAAATGCATGTATTAATTTTTTCACTACTCTGTCGCAGCTATTTTTATCTGAGGCAAGCAATCTTTCAAAGTACTTGTTCTGGAAACACTTAAAAAAGAAACATTTCACATTATCAATGACCTTAATTACAATTAACAATGTCTCTTATTGGTCAAGAAATACGTAAAATTGAATGCACGCAACTGATTCCAAATGGGAGCAATGTTTGCATAAATGACGAAAAAATAATGAATCTCGCAAAGCAATACTTAATTGGAATTACTTAAATGCCAGGATAACATTTTTATAAACTATTCCAAGTCAGAAATAAACTTCAAAAATGCAATATTAAAATTTCATGTCATACCTATTTCAAATGTTAATAAAATTAAACCTTTATATTTGCCAAATTAATTATTGTATAAATGCACAAATTATATTACCTCAATTAGACGTATTACTGTTTTTTGAAAAAGATTAATAGCATAATATAAACAAAGATTTACTTCTGATAGCAATTTAATTTTTATAACAGCAAAGATTGAACTAAATACATTTTGTCTTTAAAAATTATCTTGCATTTAAAAATATAACTGATTAATCAAGGTGAGATTATATTTACAACATCAAAAACATATTTGTTCTAATGTAAAGTTCAGATTCAAAGCTATTATGCAAAATATAACTGATTTAATCAAAGCAAACACCCTATTTATGAAAAAATATAGCATATTCTCAAAGTTTGTCTTATATTTCCAGGTAATGTACAGTAAGTGCGTAAAATTTAACGACTTGAGGTTAATTTACTTTAAATTTAAGTAGTAATTGCATTGCGTGACTCAACTCACTATCGTTAACAAATCACAGTGCTCCTTATCGATAGCTTAACACTTTCATGGCCAATTTGTCAAATTTAAAAGGAAAATCAGCAAATCAAATCATTAAAAATTTATCAATAATTATATTTTTTAACATTATAAATGTGCAAATTGTAAGTAGCAATACATTATCATTACAAAACATTTATTTAAAAACTTATATTTGAAGAATTTTCAGATTGTAATTTATGAAAGTATTGAGTGCACGAAAAACTAAAGTATTTCATTAAATATTTGTATACAATTGAGTTATTTATGTTAATAAATTTAAAGAATTCCTTTTCAGTAACGCTTATGTTAGAATAAGTCAAAATCTCATATGGAGTTTACCAAAATTATCGTTACGATAACTTAATGAAGATATTTTAAACAACAGCCATGAAATTGTTAAGTAATCTAAAATATAACTCAACCAACAAGAGACAACGTTAATATTTACATAGAGACCAACCTGAGAATCAAAAGAATAACTACAAAATTGAGAAACAAAATAAATATCCTATAATTATTATACCAAATAGAACTGAATGAGCTTCCCACAATCTATATATATTTGCAAAAGTTTGTTTGCGTGTCTCATTATGCATGCCATAAACTACAAGACATGAATAACTAAAATTTGGTACAATTATTATTAACATCTTAACTTGATGAATGTACAAAAGGTTTGGTCAATTGGTTAATTATAGTCAGTGCTATAATAATAATAATATAGGGGAATATAACATTTTACAATTCCACTAGAGATGCCTGCATTTCAAATTTGAAATGTTGACAGAATTTTTTACAATAAACAAAGAAGCTTCAAAGTTTATTGTATATTAGGATTAGCTATGATGCTGGTCAACACAGACATCCATGACATTTGACGGTGCGATGAGACACTATTACAACGCCAACCTTCATAACAGCCTACTTAGTTAGACAACAAACCCATACAGCGGCCGGGTTACGCAATCTTACTTTCGATACTACACAATTTATACAAGTGAAAACATTTACCACTTACTTTATTTGCTCACATTACACTGTGTTGGATGTGGTTTGGTTAATACAACACGACAAACAACAGATGAACAAACAAAAAGAATTAATGCAACGAAAAACAAAAACAGTAGAAAAGAGAATTAAAATCACACAGGAATTCAATGCTCTGACTCTTAGAACGATTCTCTAAGCAAAGAGTTTTGTTAAAATAAATTTATGTCAAGTGAATAATACTTTGTTACAATAAGTGGGCAATACCTTTGTTAACACGTTACAAATTGTACTCGACAATGCCTTATCCCCCTCCCTCCCTCTGCTGTTCCCCCCCTTATCCCTCGCTAGGCAATAATATGAATCTCGAGTCTCAACAATGACATTCGTTGTCCAGGAAACTTATCGATAAAAGTCAAAATCTGTCACATATTCGTTAAATGTGAGTAATTTCAAAACATGTGGTGCATTACTTTCTGGGAAACCCTCGTACAATGTTGTGTGAGACAGACGCTCCTTTCTAGGAACCTGGTATTATCTGAATTTTTAAAGAATGTTTATTTTGAACTCCTGAGCATCCCGCATATAACTGTCCATGCGTAAAGCAAAGCTACCGTATGGTAACTGACTTAAGAAGTCACCTCTCTACTCTGCGTGCAAGGGGATTTCCCTTCTAGGAAGCGCGCTCACCTTCAATGCCCCTCTATTCTAATGGAATTCGTTCCCCTCCACTCTACATATTACCTCCGATCACTGAGGCGTAAGGTAACTTCTAGTAATTTTCAATTGCTACATTAGGCGGAACTACCTGTACTCTACATGCACGTTCTCTACCGGAAGCTTAGAGAACGAACTCCACCTGGCAAAAAGCATCACCTCACAAAATGAATCGACTGCGTTGATTGTCAATTTTAATTACGAATCCTCAAAATATTTTCCAACTCTTTCATTTATATCAATTAAAATATGAAAAAATTTCCCAAATAAAACTTAATTCAAGCATAGATATAATTTTTTGTTCATAATTATTGCCATAATTTGAAGTCACGATGATTTAAAACATAACCTGAGCAACACTGGGTAAATTTGCTAGTTATTTATAAGCAAAGAACTTTGCAATACCATTTTAATTTAATTTATTCACCAGAGAACTATATAAAGATGTTTGTGTAGCATTGTAAAATAAATTCCAATAATTACTCCAAGATTTGATGCACAAAAACGATTACAGTGTAATTTTCCTAATAAACGTTTAATGTGACTAAATCTTAGAAGGATATTTTGTAGTTTAATTTACATTCTTCGTTAGAAATAATTTTATGAACTCTGTATTTATCTCAGAATCACTACAAATATGCTGTCAACAATTTGTTGTTAACATACATTAAAGTTATGGTAATTTAATGTTGTGCTTAGGCAAACTGTATAATTATAAAATATCAGTTGATTACTTCGTTTAAAAATTAGTACAAGAGTTTAAAATAACACTAATATTTATAATGAGATTTTAAGATATAAACAAGTTAGGAAA
This sequence comes from Uropetala carovei, assembly GCA_036926305.1. Classification (NCBI taxonomy): domain Eukaryota; kingdom Metazoa; phylum Arthropoda; class Insecta; order Odonata; family Petaluridae; genus Uropetala; species Uropetala carovei. The sequence goes on along the minus strand of JAXCHB010000089.1, from coordinate 2,552,133 downwards.
GTGTACAACGTAACACAAATGGTTGCGTTTTGTGCATTGGAGTATTTGAAAGAAATTATTTACGTGTTTGGAAGGGAAATAGCATTATAAAGTTCTTTTCTTCATCATAAATAATCCATTTTCTTCCCATTTAAAAATATTACATGCATATGTAAGGAAATTAAACATATTTCCGTGAGATTGTTTACGTTAGCAACAATGAAGAAGTAACCATACTAGAAAATTTCAAAGTTCAACTCAAATTACGACTCTTGTTCGATTTTCTCGCAAACGGCGACTCCTACGATAAAAATGTAGAGGAAAAGAAATACCCTGCTTTATTAGTTGCACAAGTTTTACTTGATAAATATTTTGATATGACCGATACTTTACGAGATATGAGGGAAAGTTCATATTTTATCACCAGTAAAGTGGTACCCCTGATTGGCTTACGTGACTCATTTATGTGATTTTCTTATTATCTTTGACCGTAAGTCCTTAATATCAAATTTCATGAAAATCTGCTTGGTAGAAGCAGATAACGAACATGCGGACAGACCAGATGGAGACTAATACTAATAGGCGCTTATGCTGGAAGCGAAACGCACCTGACAAATAACCTTGCATGTAATTACATTTACAGATACACATACATTACTAAAAATTGTCTTTAATGACAAGAATGATATGTTACTTATTTGTTCAATATACAAGTAGAAGGTACTTGCATTCTGTAAGCGTTTCAAGTCATTATTTATGGCTTTTGCAAAGTAAAAATTATAAACTAGTTAAATAAATAAAACAACTTCAAGTACTCATTAGAATAAACTTCATTAGACCACTGATTCCCAATGAAAAGACAAAACTGATAATGGTTTGATTCCGATGCAAATGAATTGGAATATTTCGAGGCGGTGCTTACTGTAAAAGAGAGACTGACTGATATTATTCACTTCTTTCGGTAAATTGTGATGAGATTAGCCATGAGGAAGTGTATCATCCGAAACAAAAGTACCACGAAGCCAATGAAAAGGAAGAAATCCACAGTACATTGAACCCTCTGCATACTGGACCTTGATGGAACGTACTTAGGATATAACGGACAGAATGTCCGGCGATGCAAAACAGTTAACACGTTCGTTGCGGACGACATCATATGATGTCGTCCCGTCCAAGCCCGCGGACGGGCGACATCATATGATGTTGCGCCTCAGTTTTTCTGCGCGTCCGTTTTCTTTCTTCCGTGGAAGGGATTGGACTGTTTGGGAAGGGCCGCAGGAGGGGTTAGTCTCAGTCCCTTTTGAGCTTTCTTCCTGTGTGGATCGTTTTCATGCCGAGTGCGTCATTCGGAAGAAAGGAAGACTTTTCATCTTACACAAGGTATTCAAGGTAAGGCTTATTATTTTTATAGAAATAGGTTTTTATACTTACTTCATTGTTTTAGTGTATCAAAACATTCACGTTTGAGAACTTAAATAAATTCTTTTTGTAATTTCAGATTTTGCGAAGTTGAAGAATCGTCAATATATTTTGAACCTCATTGTGGTACTCCGTTCGAGTATGTTTTGTTTTTATTGTATATTTTCTAGTATTTAGTAACAAATATTTAATATAAAAAGATATTCATTCTTTTAATAGATTCTGCGTATTTTTCTACTGCTACGTAAAGGAGCATAGTAGGAGTTTTTGACAGAGATTCGAGGTAAGTCCTATTATTTTTATAGAAATTTGGTTTTTATTTACTTCGTTATTTCAGTATGCCAATATATTCACGTTTGAGAAGGTAAATAATTTGTGTAATTTCAACTTTTAGTAAATTGATATATGGATCCCCAACCCTCGACGTCTCAGGCGCAGGATGTTCCATCTCCTGGTATGTTTCATTATATTACATAAACAATTTAAGTTAAGTTTTAGTTTTGTTGATCTGTTATTTTCAAATGAAATCTCCTGGTATGTTTCATTATATTACATAAACAATTTAAGTTAAGTTTTAGTTTTGTTGATCTGTTATTTTCAAATGAAATTTTTATTGTAGATGCCCCACCATCAAAGAGGCCTAAATTAACGCAGGAGAAATTTATAATTTCTGAGCTTTCTCCTGCGGAAATTGAGGAGCTCCTTGAAGAGTACGATGGGGATTCTTCGGACGTCGAGGACGAAACAGAAGGTGATGACCCTTCGCAACTCCAAGCAGAGGTTTCTACTTTTATTACTTTAGAGGCCCAAACACCCGTTGCATGTCCCCAAGCACTGCCGCCAGATGTTGGTGCAACAGATTCCCCTCCCCCTGTCCTTCATGAATTGCAGCCACTTTCAGCCACCCAACTTTACCCAACCCAACCATCTTTAGACCCTAGACCACCTTCACCTACCCCTTCCATTCCTCCTCCTCCGCCTTCTCCTACACTTTCAATTTCTTCTCCAGAATACCTTCCATCCCCTTTACCTACGTTTGCATGGATAGATACACCACAGCATCCGCGTTGCTTAACTTCTCTTGAGCAGAGTGGTTTGAAAGTCCTCCTAGATGGAAATGATCCTAAAAATTACTTTGATTTGCTATTCAATGACGATTTCTTCCAATTGGTTCTGCGGGAAACAAATAAATTTGCCGAGGAGCTCTTCCTCCGAGGAGTGGCTCCGAGATCCCGCATAACTGATTGGAAAGATCTCGAAATTGAGGAACTCAAAGTATTTTTAGGACTCAAGTTCCATATGGGAATCCTTCAGCTGAATAGGATTGTCGATTACTGGAACACCAACGAGAAATTTAACCTAAATTACTTTTCGTCCCGGATGTCTAGGGATAGATTTCTGAATATTCTCCAAACCTTGCATTTCGTCGAAAATCCAGTAATGGACGACCCTATCTCAGCAGACCCTCTGTTCAAGATAAGGCCTTTTATGGAATTTTTCCATAAAAGAATGCAGACGATCCACTATCCATGCAAACATTTATGTATCGATGAATCTATGGTGCCATGGAGGGGACGATTGTCGTTCCGTCAATTTATAAAGCTGAAAAAACACAAATACGGCGTGAAGCTTTATATGTTGACGGAACCGGACGGGTTGATTCATAGGTTTTTGATTTATGCGGGGGCAATGGATGAAAATCTTTCAGGGAAAGGCCACGCCAATAAAGTTGTCCATAAACTGATGGAAGGGCTGGGGACTGGCCACTCATTATATATGGACAACTTTTATAATAGTGTTGGCCTGACTCGAGAGCTCCTAGACAATGAGCAGTCTTATTGTACTGGGACTCTAAGAGCCAACAGAAAAGGCAACCCTCCAAAGGTTGTACAGAAAAAATTACGGAAAAACGAAATGGTGCAGCAATGGACATCTGATGGGATTAACGTTTCGAAATGGAAGGATAAAAGAGATGTTTTAATGATATCCTCTGAATTTTCAGGGGATATCATTGAAACAACCTCTCGTCGTGCCCGATCAATAAAAAAACCTCAATGTATTGTTCATTATAATAAATACATGGGGGGTATTGATCGGGTAGACCAGTATTTATCGTATTACATTTCGGAACGTAAATCCCTGAAGTGGTACAAGAAATTAGGACTTCACATCATCGAAATGATGATGTTGAACTCCTATTTCTTGTATCAGCGATATAGCGGAGAACGGATGGATCTGTATTCATTTCGTTTATCCGTAATTGATTATCTCTGCGGAAATTCTCCACGCTCCTCGCTTTCGAAATCTATGACTCAACCGTCCTCCTCCTCCATTATCACCATAGATTCACATTTTATAAAAGAATATCCACCAACATCTGGCACAAGGAGGAAGCAAAAGGCTTGCAGGGTGTGCACAGCCAATAAAGTAAGAAAAGTAGTTTCGACCTACTGCGGAGATTGTGAAGGTGAGCCAGGACTCTGTTTAACAAATTGTTTTCAAGAGTGGCATCGCAGATTAATGTGAAATTATTGTATATACATGTTTTTGTTAATTTTTTTGCTTCTGCCTTTGTAAATAGTAATTGTTATTGTAAATAGTAGCTTTTATTGTAAATAATAGTTTTATTATATATAGTAGCTGCTATTGCACATTGATATTTTTATTGTAAACTAAAAATTGTATTTAACTTGAAACGTAATTTTTATTATTAATTATTTTTATTTGTAAATTTGTAAAGTTTAAGGAATGGAAGACGATGTATGAAACAATGCATGGATGTGCTTGAAGCGAAACAAGTATGTAAGGATAGAAGGTGTGGAGAAATATTGTGAATGGTAGAGGCATTTAGCTTGCTTACCCCGTAAGGGAACAGCGTGATTTGTATGTAATTTGTAAACAGTGAAAGTTATGGAAATAATGATAATATTTATAATTGTGAAAGCAATTGATATATTTTATTACGAATATATACTGTTTTGAAAGTGAATTTCTGCATTATTTTTGAAAAATTACCCATGTATTTATAAGTATTCGTTTGAATTTAAGCCAAACCTTCTTCCAAGTTTACAAACCTTGATAACTCGAAATCATCTTCAGAACAATTTTTTTGTAATATAGTAGAATCCTGATGATTATCAGAGATAATTTGGACTGAAAGATACTCGCACAATCGATAACATGAATAAGCTGAAAATAAATAAATATATAACTCGTAACTTTCGAATTTTCTACGGGGAATTATACTACGGATTAGGAAGTCGCATCAAACATCGCCTAAAACAGATAATCCCGCATTCTCCAGCAGGCAATAAAGATTATCTCAGCGTGCTAAATTTTTGATTGTATTATACCTAAACATAGAAGCATACTCGTATAAACCCAAACTGTACTGTATTTTAGATGTAATAAAACGGATAGGGTATCTAAGGATTTTCCGCGTGTAAGACGAAATATGATATCCTCGCTCCTTTATTCCAACATAACAGTTAGGAAAGAGTCTATTTATTAAATTGCTTTAAATACGACACGGAAAAAATATATCCGTTATCTAACAAGGCGTATTCTTCTATTCCTAACCATGTGATGCAGGGTAGTCTACTTTTTGGCATTTCCCGCTTACGGGCAACATCATATGATGTTCTCGTTCCAAAAATACAAATTAAAGGTATTTTCATTTGTTTCTCATATAACATCATATTTTAAGCTAAAGTACGAAGTGATTGCGAAATTTTCCGAAAAAAATGTCTCCCGTTAGCGGGAGTGTGAAAATTAATTATGCCGCAACGAAGGTGTTAAATGACGCCACTACTACATTGTGTCTCATGCGGACCTATCACATGTGCGTTATTTGGAAGGCCTAATGAATACATCGCAACATTATAACTAACGTATATCACGGCGTATAAGTCGACCTTTGAAGCTTAAAAAAATTTTCCTAAAACTTAAAGTCGACTTATACGACAAATATAAAAATGTGAACCTTAAATTACAGATGAATAACATCGATATTTACCAACAAGGGGAGGCCATAACATTAATATTGAAATTCGTAATACCCTTTTAGGAGGTGAAACTAGAACTAAAACATCACCTATATCTCTCTGCGTTTTTGCCAATGGGCCCTTGTTTAAAAGATCTTAACAATTTAAATTCAGGTGTAAGCACGGATGCAACATATACCATTAACCTTAAGGTTACAAACAGAAGCAGCGATAGCTGAATGGGTAGAATGAATGTCTAGTATCAGATGGGCTGGGGTTCGCTCCCAGCAGCCAGCATTTTTTTCTTTCAGAAGTGGTCTGTACATATATTTTAACTAGTAAAATTGTATTATTATTATGTCTTTTTTGTATTTTTGTTTTTTCCTCAATTTTTTGTGATTATTTTTTTTGTCTTTTTCACGTACCTTTTTGTACTTAATTTATTTGCACCTTCCACATATAATTATGATATTATAATTATAAATAAATAATAAAATTTAGAATGTTATAATCATTACTTGATTGTTTATTAAAATATCAATTCTTTAATACGACATTTATGAAATGTTTATTACGGACAATTACCTTGTTTTTTTAATTGTATCATCCAAAGTATTGTAATGCTGTAGAAGTAAGTGAGATAGAAGAGGTACACTTCGATCGGAATTAACCATACTAATTGCAAGTTATAATTATATGTGGAATATGCAAATAAATCAAGTACAAAAAAGTACATGAAAGAAGACAAAAAAAAATAATCAAAAAATATGCGGAAAAAACATTTCCTTTTTTGAAAAGGGGAATAATGTAATTATCAGAACCATCCTCACGCCTGCCAACATGCGATACTTTATTGAATTTCACCACCGTAGATATTGATTGCGATAACTAGGTGCAGTTAATTTTGATAACATCATTAACAGCCGACATCAATCAAATCATAGGAACCATTATTTAGTTGGTCAAGCTCTCTGAGAATAGCAGTTTCTTATTGGTTGAAATTAAAACACCTGTCAAATGGAAGGCTCAAGAAGAATAGCACGGACTCGAAAAAATATTCCTATATTTTTTTATTACTATGTTTATTTCTGTATCTTGTTAAAACTTGGATCGTACAGGACCTTGATTTTGCCTGGCAACGATTTCATGAGAAGTATTTTTAAGTGAAACAAAGGGGGTCGACTTATACTGCGAACATATACCTAATCTAGTATTTTCAAGTTGAAAATTCAAGGTCGACTTATACATCGCAATATATGGATATATATATACATATTATAATGTATATAATTACTGTATATACTCGTGTATGATGCGTCCCAGTGTATAACTGCCGTGTATAATGCGCACTCATACTTTATTCCAAAAAATCCCGACTTTTTCTGATGCCACGTGTATGACACACATCCTTGATTTTTGGGAGGTATATGAATTTTAAAACGTTTGGACTTGTCCATAAGTGTATTACGTTCAATAAGCTCCATATTATGTCTAAGAGAGACATCGTCAATAATTAAAGCGACTGAGTTGAGATGGCAGCAACCTCACATGGTAAGTTGGGCAAAGTGATGCCGTGTAGAAAACTGCAGCGCCACTGTTGCCAATCCTTTTAAATCAGACAAAAAGGGATCTATAAATTAGTTTTGATTTAAAGTGGACGTTGGTTCTCTCTTTCCTATCTCATTCTAAAACTGTTTAAGAGAAGGAATAACGTAAAAATTTAACAAACAAATCTGGAAACAGGAAACGCGACAGGTATGATTAAGTTCACACACGAGATTCTATGGGTTTTAAATTACTTACGTTGTCAATCGTAGACACTAGAATCATTTACTAAATAAAATTATTTCAATTTGCTTATTCTATGTTTTTTTTTGTTTTTGATGTGTGTTTTGCGGGAAGACTATCTTGTGATTTTGCAAAAATTACAGCAATCAGCTGATGAGCTAGTGAAATGCGGAATAATTAGAGAGGATGGAATTATAAATGTATAGAAGTAATTAGGTGTTCTATACATATAATTATGTATGTATAACCTGGAGTATCAATAATTATTGTGCTTTTCCCATTAATTAACCCAAAAAGCGTGAATCTGGTGCGAGGTAGGTTCCCATTTTAAGTGCAGAGAAGTGTTACCTGTGTATAACGTGCACCCTACTTTATGACCTGAAAATTTGGTCTTCAAACAGCGCGTTATACATGAGTATATATGGTAGATACAATGTATAATTTATTGGTGTAGCAAATCCGCAAAAATTAATTGTTCCTCCATTTGACCTTTGTGACTGGTTGAAATTGACTGACTTGCATTACTTGTGGGGTTTGTTTGTCTTAAAACATTCTTTGTATTCATTGTTACTTTCTGCCGATTTCCACCAGGGTCCGGAAAAATCTAAAATCTCGAAAAAGTATCCCAAGTTCCATTCCTAAGAATAATTCCATTTCAAATAAGAACGCAAGGGAAAATCAATTTTTCTTATGGTCACTATAATTTATTTCATTCTTAATTATGTTCTTATAAAAGTATGCTCCTGCTAGCACACTGCAAGCACCTTTTACTAGTAAAATATAAAAATTAATACGATTCCTATTTTCCTAAATTAATTAGAAAACTCTGTGCTATTATTTCATGCGCTCTTAACAATTTGTATAAATATATAGCAGAGTAAAACACTGTCTTTCATAACATGCGCATTTTAACAATTTAAGGCAACACATACGTTTCCTTCGGATGTTTCGGATATAACAGACAGGCCTTCCCCTCCTTTTAGTCCAATATATCGAGGCTTCACTGTACGTATGTAAAGAATGCGATGTCGGACTGTGTACAATACCACGTTTTGGAATATACCATACACGAAAACGTATCAAGTATATAATCGCAAGCTCTGGAATAATAAAAATTAAAATAGTTATAACGAATCCTACGTATATTTTCAATCCTTTCAAACTTTTACAAACCTATGCCAACAGGTGCTTATAATGGAATCTTAACTTAGTACTTAAAAAGAGTTAAAAATAAAACAATCTTTTGTTATTCTAAAAGCTCCCAATTGCAAGCGCTATCTGAGTTTATATAAACATTTGAAATACAGTTGGACCTCTATAAACATCACCATTGATAATCGTTGTTTTGATCAACCCTCATTTGTCGCCAAATGGTACAAAAAAATTAAAAAGTTCCGATGCCAGTTTTGAATGAAGCAGACAAATGAATGATGATTGCACTGTGACCGAGAGAGAAAGATTCCTGGCATTGCCTCCAATTCAATTAGTGCCAATTAAACCTTCAAATAAGTGAAAGAATAGTGTTATTCGCTTCACACTTTAAGCATCGAAATTAATGCTGTAGCAATGTCAAACTTTATAGATAGCAACACAAATATTTACGGATAATTATCCAGTTAATAACTGTGTATGGGAAGCATTTCTAGCAATTTAATCAAAGCAATTGATCTTATTTAAAATCATTCGGATGCTGGAATCTTACTTTTTCAGTAAGTAAAACTATTAAACATCTATAATGCTTATTAAGGCAAATTGTCTCATGCGTAAATTTAAAATCAGATGAGAATAGGGACGTACATTATTTTTTAACAAATTGAAAGTTATATGGTTATGTCACCTTCGTAGATAATCTAAATGACAAAGAATGTTAGGCGACGGGCTACGTTTATTCAGGAGCAGCATGAAAACATTTCTTTTAGATTGATAACCTAGAACTCGCCGAAACTTATCTTCTCTTCATTGTTAATCTAAATAAACGGTTGCATTGATTGATATATGAAAAAAAGGACGTATACTTCAATAAAAAGAAACAAAGAAAATTAAAAACATAAAAGTTTGCAATCAATTACTGTGTAGCATTAATTTCCTCTCTAATTTGACTTTTAAAATACAGATTTCTTACTGACTTTGCATAATTAATTGTCAATATGCACACACAGCCTCGCCCTCAGCGAGATTTCTACCCGCTAACCTTACCTATACTGGGGAAATGCATTATCAGAGTTAAATGCGAATTATTGAGTTAAACGTGAAATATTGAGATCAACTTATTCTACACAATTCTTAATTTTTTATAAATTAATTGAAAAAACAGTGAAAACACTGTGTGGGTACAGCTAGTACTCCGTTAATTCATCAAATAGAACTTGTAATTTTGTTTGTTTAGTTTACATAACAACGCTTTTACTCATTATTACCTCTGACGGTAAAGCACTATCAATTGCAATTTCCCAGGTTGTTGTTACTATCAGCATTTTAATTACTACAAATATAACTTTTAATTAAAGTTTAAGGCAATAATAGCCCATTAATTCATCAAATGGAAGAAAGAAGAAGATAACGAGGCCTTTGAATCTGTGTAATTTTTACTTATGTACCAATGACGTGAATCTAAATTGATTCTTTCGAAAATTTTAATGTAAATCTGATTCAAACGTACTTTATTGTGTCATTTTATGTTACTTGTCGCCACCTGGCACATCCAGCCACCATGTGACTAAATGAATAAATAAATAAATATTATAGAGACAGAAGAAGATAAAGAAGAACGACGTAGAAGAGAAAGAGTGAGAAGATAAAATACGGACAGATGAGCAAAGGCAAACAGCGAGAGAGACCATAAACGAAATCAGGTAACAAAGAAGAAACGAACAAACTGAAGAAGGGAGTAATATAAGAAGAAGCCAAAACAGAATCGATGCAGCCAACGGCGGAAGACGAAGAAACGACACAAATTTAAACTCAGCAATAGGAAACGGATTAGCTACTCGACGAGATGATTCACATTTAGGAAAAATTAATAAAGAATGTCAATATCGTAGAGCTTTGTTTTTTAATAACTGAGAAAAGCATAACAGATGCTGGTACGAGAAGAGCACTTCCGCAGCTTCCAGATATATTAAAACTGCCATAGAGAGAAAATACCCCTATGTGTAAAAATACGTAAGACTAATGTAGTTTCTGCACATGCCAGGACATGAAATATATATTTAAAGCGGGAAGCTCATTAGTTCTAATTTGAAATGCAAAATCAATCACACTCACCCATCTTCTTTCTTGACATCGCAAAGCAAAGCTGGCCTGTGGAAGATCTACCATGCTGGCTGCGTTTTCAGACTTCATTCTTCGGAGGCTCGCATCTGAAACAACGACAGAACCAACTCAGAAATCTCGCACCCAAAGGATAAAAATTCTACAAAACATTAACAATAACTTTTGATTTGAAGTTTATAAAGTAATGGAAACCGGCTAATAATGTATTATTCATACGTTTTTAAAAACACAGATTCTCATTTTATGAGGTAAACTATAATTTTTACGTTCAAAACACAATATATATTGATAACAAACCCTTAATTAATCCTACGTTAAGAGTGTAACGCCATATCTTGGCTATATTTGCCCATAAACAAATCCGTCCTTGCAAAAAATTTTACCAACTCTTCACAGAAAATGATACTTTACAACGATAAAATCACTCATTAAACATGTTATGCAGTAACAAAATGTTATACATAAGGACTAATTTATAAAAATAATTACTCCATTATACATAAATATGATAAATATAACATTTCCTATATACATATATATACGGTAAAGATATTTCAACTATAAATCAAAGATGAACAGAGAAGTTATTTAAGATTTCCTTACCTTTGTAGATATAAATCCTCGAGGAGATTGACCAGGACAGCTGTATCACACAATAATAACAGTACATTTATTTTCCAGAAGATCAAAGTTACATGGCAAATCAATAAGACAAACTCAATCACAAAAGAAAATACAAAGTAAAACAATGTAACAGCACGAGTGGACTAACGAAAAACAATAATACATCAAAACATCACCATAAATTACAATTAAGTGGCAAAGCAGGGTATACTGAATAATTACATATACATATTCACATATCATTGTATTATAAAATAAGAAATAGTACTATTAAGAGAAGTTAATTAATGTCCAGTAAGCAATGTGAAGATTACACACATTGAAACTATAAAAAACTTTAGATAATACTTCACTTCGCTTAAAGTGTCTTAAAACGTACACAATCAAACTAAAAGTACACAATTAAAAACTGCTGTCAAAATGCGTCACATGCACCACTGTTTTCGAAGAATAAACGGCCAAAATTTTGTCAAGATCAAAACTATCCACATTAAACTTCGAATACAATAAAAAGGATTAGTTTTTTACTTGTAAAAAGTTCTGGTGTAAACACATAAAATAACCAAAAGTATTAAAACTCTGCTGTCAAAATGATTATCACGTGGACCAGTTTTCGAAGAACACACGGCCAAACATATATCACGATCATAACTATCAACATTAAATTTCGAATACAATAAAAAGGTCTAGTTTTTTCCTTCTAAAAAGGTCTGATGGAAACAAAATAAATTTCGAACTGTATTACGCACATAACAGACAACCCCGTCAGCCATTTTAAGATTTCTACGAAGTAACCAGAAGTAACGCGCAGGCGCGCAGGCTGACCAACATTTCTCCTTATAAACCTGGATATTTACAATTTCGACAAAAAAACCACAAAAAATAAACAATTCCTTTTTATATCTTGATTTCTCATTTTAGTAGGAACACAATTATAACTTATTGTAGCATCGATAAAATTTGCTTAAATGTTATAAATTACTTGCAGTAAATCAAATTTATTGGCATTAAACTTTTGCTTTGCAAACCTAAATTTGGATTCGTCATGGAGAGGGGTAAAAATAAGGCATTAAAATATATTTTCAGATTGCTTAATAACCGACAATGTAATTAATTAATTAATAACGAATTTTTGGTCCAAATACGTATGCGTTTTTTTGTAACATTTATTTTTCTGTAGGACGTCTTCATAAACAATTACATGGGTAGTTTCGGCGGCATTTACAAATTATGCGGAAACAATTATTAGTTATTAAAAACTATTCACGAGTGTAATTATAAGAATAGCAATTATACTCCAGAAAATACTTTCAGGTTTTTATCTTATCCATGTACTTTGGAAACCTGTGGTATATTCAATTGATACCGATAAAATATTCGTATAAATTTGAAATGTAGGTACCTACCGTAGGAACCTACTGATTTACAAACACAGATGTCCGGAACAGGTAGAAAAATACACTTGTAATTGTCCTAACTAAGATACTCTATTTAATAAGTGAATTAGCCTTCATAAGAACTTAAGAACCATAAAAAACTCGGGTGATTCCTTCTTCACGGTAAACTTCCACCTCATTTCCTATTTGAAATCCAAAAACTCACGTAATATATTTTCAAAAAAAGCATTCGTGCGTCAATTTCCAACAAATCCTTTATCTAATTTTACAATTGTCCGACCGTCTTTCTCCATTTGTATCTCCCATTATTACAGCTAATGCCTGTCACATAAGTATATTCGAATCATCCTTTGCATCAATTTATAGAAATTTATAAAATTTTATTATTGTAATATTATCGTATATTTTATAAAGGTAAACTCCTCTCTATTATGAATTTTACACTGATAATAATAATACTCTATTTACGGGACAAGGCCTTTTCCTAAAAATACAATCAGAAATGTATTAAAAATAAGCCAAAATATTTAAACGTGCGTTCTAATACAATATAAACCATTAAAGCACAAGAGTAAGAAAAATTATACTATCGCACATAAAAATCACAAATCCTATAAAAATTATACTCAAAATCCATCTGACAATATAACAATATCGTACAAACCTTTGTATGAACTCAACATTAACGAGGATATGTGCTAGTTATAATAAGTACTTCTCTAATCTAGACATTTTTATCAGAAAGTCTGAGTATATAACATAATTATCGGCTTTATTGGGGTACTCAATAAAAGATGTATGAATTTATAATTTCACCATTGTTTGAAATTATGTACATATCTTGAAAATGAAGGAATATATGATTGTTATCAGCCTCACTTCTTTTATAAATATATTTCATTCGTTGTTATTGGTAATACATAACTACAATTGTATAACTACCATTGTTACTTGCCTTATTTATAAATAGTTCATAGGTCGTGTATGGTAATATATATATATCATTGTATTGAATAATGAATATTTTATGCTTGTGAATGTATATGCTTTTGTATTGCTTTTTCGTTACATATATAATTTGCCATCTTGATATCAAGATAATTAGAATCAAGTGTATTTATTAAAATGTAAACCAGTTTATCCTGTAATTATTTTGTTGGGTAAACTTTAAAAATGATAAATAAATAAATATTCTAAGGCATAAAGTAAAATTATATCAGATTCATGGTACTTAATAAAAATTTACCTGAATTAAAATAGACATAAGTTGGCATAAATTTCTACCACATTTAAGTTAGGCATTGCAGCTTAGTTTTAAATGATTGCAGTGATTCATTGAATATATCAACTTTATGACTTATAAGGTTGTAGTCTCTCATCATAGTATACAAAGGTAAAATGCACATATAATTTGTCCATATATGGTATATGAAAAGTCATACCTAACCTAGTATACATTAAAGGCACTCTGAGGTTTATTAAATTAAGTAATTCTGGGCTTTTAATATGGTTATTTAACAATTTATATAAAAACATAAGGCCACTATTCCTCCTTTGAATGTAAAGGAGTAGCATATCAAGTAGTATTGTCACTCCTAACATAGTAAAAAAGCAAAAAGTGTCAAAAGACTTATGTCCTTAACAACGCTTTCAATCTATTATCAGAACGTAAGGGGATTAAGGACAAAATTAGAGCAACTTAAACTAGCTATTTCTACCGCTGACTATGACGTTATCGTACTCACTGAGACTAGGCTCAGTGAAGACATAACTCTGAATTGGACTTACCTCATTTAGACATTTATAGACATGATCGCAGTGTAATTACTTCTAATAAAGTTCGTAGTGGTGGGGTTTTAATTGCTATTAAAACAAAATTGCAATCTGTAAAGGTTATAAGCCAAATTATTAATGTAGAACATTTTTGTAAACATTTGTAGTCAAGAGGCAAAGGTTTTAATTGGGGCAGTGTATATCCCCCCAGCCTCTGCCATTGATAAGTACTTATCTCATTGTGAAGTGGTTGAAGATATTGTGAATAATAACAATTTTTTGATATTATTGTACTGGGGACTACAATTTACTTGATCCCTGTTGGAACACTGACTGTGATAGCATGTCTTTCACCACTCAAGCAAGAATTATAAATGAAAGTTTTACATTACTGGGTCTTAAGCAGATGAGTACTATTTGTACAATTTACTATTAGATCTAGCTTTTTCTAATTCAGGGCAAGTAACTTCCGAAAAGGATCCATATCCTATTTAAAAATGTGTTAATCATCACCTTGATATTCATTACAGTGTAAAGTTGGCCAAAGAACTAGATTATAACAATTATCAATTTACTATTTATGATTATAGAAACTGTCATTATACTACATTGACTAACTACTTAGATACTTTAAACAGGCTAGGAATATTGTGCAATTTGGAGATTAATAATGCTCTATCAATTTTCTACTCTATTCTTTATGAAGCTATAGAACTGTGTACTCCTACCTTAACAATCAAAACATCATCTTATCCTAAATGGTTTAGTGTTGAATTAAAGGAATGTATCAAACTCAAGAAACATTACCATAAAATTTTCAAAATTACTGGGAGTAATGATGATTATCATAATTTTTCTAAAATCCGAGGTGAATGCAAAAAACATTCTGGTTCATGTTGCAAAAACAATATAAATAACATGGAAACAAATATTCCCTATAACTTAAAGTATTTCTGGAGACATGTTAAAAATCATCAAAAATTGGATAGAATACCAAGCATAATGTATTATTATGAAGAACATGTTGCAAATAATGACCACGATATTTCAAACCTCTTTGTAAGGAACTTTTCTAAGGTCCACAGTACTGTGATACCTGACACAAAGCCTGCCTTTGACATAAATTACACGTTTTCCTTTGGCAAAATGACAGTTTCAACTGAGGATGTACTATGGAAATTATTGTCTACAAATGTTACAAAGTGTACTGGCCCAGATGAACTCTCTCCTTTTTTTATTTAAAAAGTGCAGTCAATCACTGTTATTACTCAACTACGCATAACGCCATGTTAAAAAAACTAAGAAAATCAATATGGCCGTGGTCCCCACGACTCCTGTGACGCAATATTATATACATAAAATTTTACAATAATGAGTTGTATTGCATGTAAACAATATGGATAAATGCAATATAAATTCAAAAACATTTTAAAACATAAAAATAGCCATATATGAATTCGTTTAGAGGAATACGACTTTTACCTTCTTTTGTTATTGTGGGGTTATGAAAGATTAAAAAAATAGAACACTATCGCTGACATTGATTGTTGAAGTATGACTTATTGGGTGGTGTTTATTATTACTTACTTAAGTAAAGAATGGAATAAGAGTTGCTTCCAGGTGTAGCCACAACCCGGAAAAAGCAGTTCATTTGGGCGAAAATAATTACCGACATTTACATTGGCAAGTTGCGGCATGTGGATACATCTGAATATGAGTTCAAATTTAGCTTAATTAACCAGTGAGGATATTGTGAAATTGTTAAGTTTTCCCTGTAAATCCCTACTCATCGCTCAGTTTTGATGTCAGTGAAGGATGATCAACTTCTTTGCAGTTATGACGACCCTCGGTTTAGAATCACACCCTTTCAACAAATGGGAGCTGCATGTACGGGAGCATTTGTGGCTTCCTTGATAATGACCCCACTTGATGTGGTGAAAATACGTTTGCAGGCTCAAGAAAAGGCTATCCTATCCAACAAGGCTCTTGTTCATAGTAATGAGATAATAGATCACCTCTGTCCTTGTTTTGAAGGTAATCACACCAACTCAACTCATGTTCATCATAATTGGTATAGGCAGACTAGTCACTTCAATGGTACTCTTGATGCATTTGCCAAGATATCCAGACAAGAAGGGGTTTCGTCTTTATGGAGTGGCCTGAGCCCTACATTGGTGCTTTCTTTACCATCAACTGTCATATACTATGTTGCATATGAGCAGTTACGAGTGCGATTGAAAGATTATTATAACAGTAATTGGAACCAAGGAAAACCTCCAATACAACCATCATGGATTCCCCTACTTTCTGGAGCCAGTGCTCGTATATGGGCAGCAACCATAGTAAGCCCGATTGAGCTTGTTAGAACCAAAATGCAATCCAAAAAACTTAGTTATCCTGAAATTATCCAAGCAATAAAAAACCTTCTGCGGCATCAAGGCATTCCAGGGCTTTGGAAAGGTTTAGGCCCCACCTTAATGAGAGATGTACCATTTTCGGCAATATATTGGATTCATTATGAAGGCATCAAAAACGCCTTTTCTCAGCAATCCCCATCTTTTGGATTCAGCTTTTTTGCGGGTGCAGTAGCAGGTTCGATTGCAGGAATTCTGACATTGCCATTTGATGTGGTGAAAACTCATCAGCAAATTGAAATGGGTGAAAAATTTGTGCAGCAAAACAGGAGAAGGCAAGAGCGGTTGGAGTATGAAGGGTTAAGAAGATCACGTCCAAGGAAAACCGGTACAACAGCTGATATAATAAGAAACATCTACAGTGAAACTGGGTATAGGGGACTTTTTACTGGTTTTATCCCCCGGGTGATTAAAGTGGCTCCTGCATGTGCTATAATGGTGGCATCATTTGAATATGGAAAAAGCTTTTTCGAAAATTATAATAAGCAAGTCTTCCTTGAATCATTGCAAAGTGGTTGTTGGGATCGTATCCAAGAAAAACCAAAGTACAATAGATCTCAAGCAATAAGGCTGTGAAGTGTTTACTTGTGCATATAGAGGTGTAGGAAAAATGTGATAATTTTTTCAGTTTTGAGAAACGTTTTTAAGTTGTAGACTCATTGGCATTGAATGTAAATGTAATGTTATCAATATTCAAAGGTTTGTAAATGCATTTAGTGGTATGCCATTAGAAAACGGTTAGGTAAATGTTGTTAGCAAAGAACATATCCTTCTTTTTTCATATTTTCATTTAAATTATTAACATAATGTTCTTGCAAATTTTCAGTGTGCCAATTTTCTTATTTTGGTAATATTTTTCCAATAATTTTGATATTGTCAAAGAAAGTGACGAAACTGTGTAGTTGTTTTACCTTCTGTTGTAGTTGATAAACTTTTCTTGATATCTTCATGCTACCTTCGATTATCCTTATAATAAAGAAATTGATGGATAGTTGCAGATTAATTCTCATGAATTTTTCTCTTGTTTTTTGGAACTTTATTTCAGTAGTTCAATTTCCTTGACCCAGTTGTTTTTAATGTACACGTTCACCTTGAAATTCATCCATGGTTTCATGAATTTATTTTTTCCAGCAAACAAGTGATTTGGAGATATTCCACTTCCTTCTAAAATCGATTACCAAATGTTTAGAGATATTAAATCACAGATTCAGCACGTAAAAATCTTTTGTTGTAATCAGAAGGTGCATTATTAAGAATTGCATGTTAGTAACTGGCATTAAAAAGTCATCTCGAGGACATTTTAAATAGTACAATCTTTCTAATTATTAATTCATGAAATAAATTTGTCTCTATAAACCTACTGTATGGATGCATAACAATATCTGCACAATAATTAAAATTTCTTTGAGAGGGGTATAGTTATAATACTTTGATTAAAAATTAGTGATTGCTTAAACACCTTAAATGATGAATTTATATAATAGTATTCCCTATGCATGGAAATGATTTACCATCACTAATCTTAAGAAGACAAACTGAAAAATAATTTGGAAATAATAGCGGATTGAAAGAAAGAAAGTGACATCACTTGAAATAAGTGGCAGCCAATGACCCATTGAGTACGGCAAGCAGTGGCACAATTTTACTTTGTGTAGTTGAGCATTATTAATTGGTCACTTTGCGAGGCTCACCTCATCATTCATGTATCTCATTCAGAAATAAGCTACTAGTATAACAAATAATGGTACACCTCGTTTGAAACATTTATTTCTCACACTGTTTCCAATAATTTTAATAAACAGAAATATATTAAGTTATGCTCCCGAAATTTCGTAACCATGCAATTACTTCTATAGCTTCAACTAATTGTTGGCATTCTGGCTTAAACAATTATTTATTTATTACACAATGCTCATTATCCTCAACTTTTAGGATTAAAATTAAATAATGTTTAATAAAATGAAGTACCGATGTAGCACACCAAAAATAAACACTATAAATCACATGGAGGCCACATAATAACTAAACAGATACATCTCTAAAAATATATAAAACCAAATTTCCCCGATAGATGGAGACAACACAGTATTTTCATGTCGCATTCCGTGCCACATAGAAGCATTTCAAATTCTGCTTACTTCCCCTTCATGGGGCTGACATAGACCCTCCCCTCTTTTCCCAGCTCTCTCATATCCACACATATAACCACCATAGAAGCAAATCTGAAACTGCTTTGTGAGGCCTGCTCAGTAACAATTGAATAATACTCATTGCAATCAAGTTAGTAGAAAATCATTCAAATTATGAAAATGCTAAATATATTTCTATCAATTTTATAGTAGTAACTACAGTTATTCTAAGTATTTTAAAAAGTTTATTGTGGTGTTGTTTCACTAAGCAAGCAGTGCTTGTGTTGCTTGCATAGACTGACCGCCTCTGCTTGAAATAAATATTAGCCAAGTGGTGATCTGGGTATATGATATAGTTCAATGTGTATGTATATAATATATATATATATACACACACAAGAAATTCAGAACTAGGTTTATATTATTTTTACTTAACTAAATGGCATTTATCCTTAAAATACATTGAACTCGATAAGATTTTCTAAACATTCACCATGTTGATAATGCCGATTCCAAGAAAGGTTCATACTAAGACACGTGTAATGTTTGATGAACTAATATGGTTATCATCAGGTAGGAGGCAACTTAGGTTGTATTACATAATACATGCAAAAATAAAGTTAGGAAAATAAATCCATACACCAAAGGATATATTTCACAGTAAAAGGAAGTTAAATGTTTTCTTTATATAAAGAGCTATGAGATTTAATTATTGCACTATTCACAATCCTTACCTCCATCTGCACTCGAGATAATTCCTAAGTGTTCATATTGCTGACGTTGCTTTACTGTTGGATGTCTTAGGGATTCCATCATCCTCCATTGGAACCTCTGCCCCATCATTTTCATTTTTCTTTATGTAATCATCCACAAAATCATCAATTGTCTGAATTTGAGAGGTAATTAACTCTAGAGTCAAAATCAATGAAGTTGGCAAATGTTGTTTCTGTTTGAAGCTTATCTCAAATTAGCATCAATTGGTTCCATATTTTCCTGATATATTATTTCAGTATTTTCCAATAAAAGCATGCTTTTGTAAAGAAGTTCCTTAGGATGAACTCCTTGACCTGCTACCAAGCTAAGGAAACAGTGCAGGGCATCTGAGCACATCCACCTGTAGCTGCTTTGGGTCTTTGCCATCGTATATCAGATTTAAAATCTAATGCACAACAGTCCTGCAATAGTTGGATTTAAAAGTGTAAATTGCTCTAAATGCAGAGATTGAAGCTCACTGGGGCAATTGGATGGAAAAAACATTAATGTTCCTCAAAATCATTAGATGGATGTGCATGGCAGCAACCAACAAATAGGATTTTTCAATTCTGCGAGCCTATCTTTGTACTGCTTCTAATCAGACAAATTTACATAAATGAGTGTATGGCGATGATCTCTCTTGTAAAAAAATTTATCCAGATTTGTCAGTAGGGGTTGTTCAGACTAAAATTATTTGAATGGGATTTTAGGAGTAGATCATTTTATAGATCTAAAATTTTAAGTTAAAGTTCTTCAATTTCTTCTTTCAGGAACTGGCAATAGAGACAGTCTCTGTAACATCTACTAGGTTGAATAGGTTTAAGAAAAATTTCCAGATGGCTTAATTATTTTAAATCAATTGAATATGTTCCTGGCATATTCTTTTATGGTGTACGACTGATATGGGGTTGAAATTGCCTTTGGCTACAATTTTCCTCATAACTTATGTATATGCAAGACTTCCAGAAGATGTTTGGATTTTAAAGAATTTATGGCCCTAATCATTTCATCCATCTATTTATTTTTCCCCTAAAGCTCAGTATTATAATCATTTAATTTTAGGGTTAAGCCAATAAATAAAGTTAAATCCACTAACCAAGAACTGACATAAAGTTCCTTAACATGTTCATTTCTGCACTTCAGAAACTTTTTTGTCATTAAGCTTATATATCTTGAAAAAACCTTACATTTACTAAGTGAATGAAGTGTAAGAGAAATAAGATAATTAAATATAAGATTCTGATTAAACATCCTCAAGGAATGCCTAAAAAGTCTGTTGT
Source organism: Uropetala carovei (assembly GCA_036926305.1). Lineage (NCBI taxonomy): Eukaryota > Metazoa > Arthropoda > Insecta > Odonata > Petaluridae > Uropetala > Uropetala carovei. Next base: position 2,531,321 of record JAXCHB010000089.1, on the reverse strand, counting down.
GAATAGGACCCCTGAAAATTTCATTATTTCCATTACGTCCATAACAAAGCACTTTAGCATACCAACCTTCTTAGTGAATAATATAGTGGTAAATAAATTTTAGAAATGATTCATCTTTCCTGCAGAGGGCAATGAATCCATTGTTTCTGCCAAACAGCAGGTGCTCCATCTATGGTGATAAAGGATAGCTTTTGAAGAAACAGATTTATTTCCTTTAAATCCTTCCTGAAGGTGTGGTAAATATCTTCACCTCTTGTTCACCCTTTCATAGGCAATTATTTTAGTAAGTCTTCTTTTCCTTAAAATTACTAAATGTCATTATCAATATTACTGCCAGTGGTGGTGTCTGTTGTCTAAAGAATCTTCAAGCTAAACTGTAAACCAAAGGCACCTTTCCAAGTTGATTTTTAATTGAAATTGAATATCAATGACCATATTATTAGCTTGCTGCAAGAAGGATCCTTAATAAACCTTGGTGGGCACCATGGTGAACCCCAGAAGGCACCCGTGGATAATGCATGGGGATCACTGCTATATACAATGATTTCTCCCATAACACAACATTATCAGGTTATTAGAAACAGTTCTTTCAATATTATTTTCATTTTTCATGTTTTGAGTTCTTCACATATGTATTTGTTTCTTTTTTTTGGTTTGCGTTTCTTTCAATCATGTCATTAGTTTAGCAATTTTTTCTATGCATTCAGTTTGCCTGTCCATCCCTTGGTATGGGCAACCTGCAACTTGGAGTAACCAATGTTTCAGGATAGATTATCCTATGAGAGACTAAGACATGGTATAAACTTCATGGATCTAGCATCAGATACTGGGGAGTAATAAGAAAAAATTACCAAGAGGTAGACGCTGTTATAAATGTAGCCAAGCAGCCATACATTGTATCAGCAATTCTTTACTGCAGAGGTGCTCAGACTTTACAAGTTTGACAGCTACTTATCACTTTCCACCTACTTGGCGATTGACCATCCATCTTCACAGTTAAAAATTCTTTCAAGCAGGGTAAAACCATTTCAGAGATCTACCTAAAACGAGTTGACGATCGACTGGTCAACCACAGTCGACGTCTTGAGCACCCCTCTCTACTGGAGGGATAGCAGTCTGTAAAAAAAGTGCCTTATGTAATTTGCTCTGCAATTCTTCCCTCATTAGTTTATTAATGTACTGACAGTAAAGATCAGTAAACTAAGTTTTTTTGGCCAATGCAACACCTGTTCCGACATGTACCTCAGCTTGTTTGTTTTTCTTTAGATTGAAAGTTTATTTCATTCCATTTTCCACTGCTAGGATATTCTGACTTAATTCTTACTGTACTAGTTTTTAAAGTGCTTAATTTTGAATTCTTTCTTGTGATAATATATGGATCAAGGTCAATTCAAATTTCTAGAACCAACAGTTGAAAATATCAAAAAATGTAGAATTTTCAATTTTAAAGTGATTCATCAAGTTGAAATCATTGTTTTGCTCATAAATAATTGGGAACATAAATGGGAATCATTTTAAGGTAATAGATATAACAGTAGTTTTATTCCAAGTATACTTTATTAAACATTTCAATATAAAAGACAAAATACTCCCTGATTTTTAGCATTTCTGCCTGTATCTCAGAGTTGCTCAGAATGCAGAGCATGAGCAACTTTTAAGGCAAGAAAAATGTTCATGCTGCAAAACTAGGCTTCACACTGCAACACTATTGCTGCATAAGTACAATTCTTAAATTAATTAATCACACTTTTCTCAAGCTACCTTTGTATAAATACAAAAAAAACATGAATCATAGGTAACTTGAAAAATCACTTAATGTCCGCAGTAAATTTGATAAATGGAAGAATAAGAACATTCCATAGGAAGTTGTGTACAAATTTTCTTACTAATACTACCTTCAACAGTCATTTGTTGCCTTGCTAAGCTTATTGTTTCAGTAGCCTGTTGTTCCTGGTCCATCATCTACTGAGATTCTCAGACAGAAATTTTGCTCATAAATATTCAACAAAAACAAACTGCTATAGCTTTCATGCAGTGATACTAACTTTAATAACTTCTAAAATGAAACACCCTCAACATCCCGATATGTCCTTTCGACTCTTTCGATACCAGCGAGTTTCTTCTGGATCAAATCCACGCTCCGGACACCCAATTACAGCCCACTTTGGAGTTGGAGCCATGTAGTCCTAAGAATTAAGAACATATTTTAGAAATAGGAGAAAATTCAAAAATCATCATATTTACTAAAATAAACTTGCAATGAATTACCGTATTTGTTCATGTAACCCGCGCCCTCATGCGCCACTATTTTTGAACCAGTTCAGAGGGAAAAAATTAATTCACGCCGGAATAAGTTGACATCTAGGATTTTAAAAAAAAAATTCAGCCCCTTCACATATTCCCCATCCCTGAAAAAAGGTCCACCCAAATTAAGCATCTTCCTCCTACCTGCCTGACCTCTTTATGCTGATGCAAGCAGAAATCTCCTCCTTGGTTGTCACCACTCTTACGTTACACGAACATCAGCAGCTCATGATGAATTCAGTGAACACAGATAGCAACTTATTCCGGTAAAAGTATAGGTAGAATTGCTAGTAAATTTTAAATGTCAGAACTGCTTATTTTGAGTAACGATAACAAAGTTAAAATTCATTTAAAAGGTACAGCTTTAATATCTTGATCTTGAAGATACACCAATGACAGTATAAGCCATGCATTTAAACCCTAAATGTTTGCTTATCCATATAGATACACATACTTCGTAGAATTATTTGTCTTCTGTGTCTAAACATAGATGCAAGTGTGTTGCAGTAAATTTATTATCTAAACTCGCAGTTTATATAACCTGTTCAGAAATCTTCATGTATGATACACAGTCCCTTTTTTTACTGACATTTTGGGAAAAAGTTTTGCTAGATACACAAGTAAATACGGTATATGTTTTTTAGAGAATAAATTGCTACACGTTCCTAAATAAATAAATTTGAAATTGTCAATCTATGTAGCAGAATAATGTTTAAGAAAACCTTCTATTAAAACAATGAATCCTTTAAAAGTCAACCTTGCATGGTCTTGCAGCTACATTTAACATGGCAACAATTAACCTTTTCAGACTAATTTTAAACTTGCATGCAGCTGTGTTAGCATTATTTTCTTTCAAAAACCAACAAATAGTCCAAATAACATAAATTTCTCATGCCTTGGAGAGATTGCATCACAAATAATGACATCTCTTTTACAATATTTAAACACAAAAGACTTAACTGACAGCATACAAAAGCAAAGTTAATAAAGTTAGTTTTAAAACAAGTTCAATCTTCACTTCCAAAAATTCAGCTAATTCAATATTATTATAAAAAATTTCATTAATATAACAGTCACTGCCAAAGGGCAAGAATTATTTCATCTTTAAAATGTCCTATTAAACTTACCACAGCCATGAAAGTCGACTCTCCATTGCTCAAGTAATATCTCTGCATTAATTCATGGAATTTATCATAATCTATCCATGTGTGCCACTCGCCATCAAATTTAAACTGAAAAATTACAACAGGTTTTTATTAAATTATCAAATATTTCCTGATAAATCCAACTCATGACATATTAAACTCACCTTCTTATGTGCTATAAGTACACAATTTGAATGCTCATGCTCTGATGCAATTTCATAATTTGGTAGAAAGTCTACCAACTTCTGTACAAAAGACACCACTTCCTCATGCCAAGGAACATTTTCCATAGTTAAATTACTAGCTTTAGACGTTCCACAGTAGGTTACACCCTAAAAATAAATTACACACCATATAAAACTAAACAGAGCACTTTTATCAAAACAAAATTCTGAATCCTATGACAATTCATTTTAAGACTAAACATTAAACCTATATTATATAAAATGTTCAATAAATATTATTAATTTTAGACATATGACTGTCCAATAAAAGATACCTTAACTTCAATGAAGTCTGGGTTTCCAAGAGTAACCAACTGGGCATAATTTTCTATTTCTTCGGCATTCCATGCCTTTACTAGAGTCAGTCTATAGACAGTTCGTTGGCCCTGAAAATATTAACGAATTACAGTGAGATAGTAAAAACAGATATTGATTATCGATTATTTTAGCATCATAGTCACCTTTTCTGCAAGAGCTTTCAGACTATCGATAAATCTATCCCAAAAGTCTTTGAAGAGTGGCCTATCTATTTTTTTCAAACTTTCTTTGGTGCTAGCATCTACACTGACATACAACTGTGTAACAGGATCCATATTGCTGTGAGGAAGGAAAACCGAGTTAGACTAATTTGCAAACATTACAAGAATTTTAACAAAAATGAGTTAAAATTTTAATTTCATGCAAAATCGCAAGCAATTGAAACTCAATGATATGAAAATATCTTCACTGATGTAAATTCAATATTAATTATTTATCATCAACTTGACAACAGAAAATGCTCCATAAAAATCATCATTTACCGTATTGCTTCAGGAAACTGGGCATTGGTTACTAGGAATGAAGATATCCCTTTGGAATGCAGTAGTTTGACTAATTTATTAATTTCAGGGTACATGATTGGTTCTCCTACAAGGGAAAGGGCACAATGCTTAGCCTCCATACCTTCCTCAAATCTTTTTTTTATGATTCCAGGTACTCCTGTAAAAATTTAATGAATTTTCCAATTACAAACATGAAATAAAAAATAATCAAGCATCTGCATTTTCGTAACAAATGACAAGATGTGTGATTATGCTTTTCACTAACAAAAACCACTGGGATATTAAAACAAAATGTGTTCTCTACTTTTATTTTATACATATTTGTCAGAGCTCTTCCATAAACATCTAATGAATAATCATGATACGAGTGCAAGACTTGTGAGTACAGGTGAAACAATACAAAGATATAAAAGATAATACTATAGTTTTGGATTGCATTTATGACAAACTAAGTCTGAGAGCATTAACTAAATCACTGTCTTTCATTTTTTCTATATATCTTAGATTTAAAAAAATATTTCATTCAAAAACTCGGGCTACATTTTTTCTTTAGAGAATGAACAAATCAAACTGCAATGACAATGTGAACAGAATGCACACATAAAAATCAATTATATCTACGGGAATAACATCAAAATTGAAACGTAGGTACCTTTAAATTGATTAATCATTTTATAGTGATTTTCCAAGGCTCCTTTAATGATTGACTCTGGATCATCCATTTTCCAACGCCATTCAGTTCCCACTGGATTGGAATGGTGACGCCAGCAAAAAACGCATTTGTTGGCACAGGCGAGACTCGGCGTAGTTTCCATACAGCGATGGCTCTCAATCCCGTAGAAAGTGTGCTTGTAACAGCCACCTCTACCCCGCAGCATAGACTGGTTAAAAATAAATTTAAAATCACAAGCACATTCCACAGTAAAAGCTAATAATAAAGAGCCTTTTTTTTAAAAGTATACTCAATGCTTCCCACCACTCTATATATCAGGCATTCTCACCTGGGTGCTGTGAAAAACTGTTTAGCAAATAAACCAACCTTATGGTGACCCTGTTATCTCCATCTAATTATCGATAAATGCCTATACAATGTAACCATAGTTCCCTCTCATTTTTTTCATCCGTGGGCAGAATGAATATCGCTACGAACGCCTACATGACGCTAATGCGCAGATGAGTGCCCGGGTTGGCACGGCCCTATACGGATATATCCTAAGATAAACACAGTCGTGCGTGCTGAAAAATTTAGTGCGCGGCACTTCAAAAACTGAGACATGGCCGTGCAGTCGCACAGCTTAGAGGGAACCATGAATGTAACATTTCAAAATATCATAAATATTTGCAAAAATATTGTTATAAATATATCCGTACATTTAATTAATTAATTAGTATCTAATCTGGGTAAAATCCGAAGTTCTACTCATAAATTTGAAAGGTAAGTACTTTATATACCAAGTATAAAACGCACCCACATATAACATGCAGGGAGGTTTTTGGCACCGTATTCTGCGATTTTTTAATGTACCCATGCATAGCACACATACGTTTCTTGAATTTGATTTCTATCAACGGCAAAATTATTCGTTATATTGTTAAAATCATTGAGATAAGAAAAAGTAATGAAAATATACGTACTTCAGTTCGTACTAATAATGAGTAAGACAGCACTTGACTCAAGTCGGTAATAAAAATCCACCATTTAAGAAAAGAGCTGTTACACAGTTTAGCGGTTTCTCAGTGTGAAGGCAACAGTTTTAAATATCAGTCGAAACAGAATATATAGTTGCAGTTCAACTGCACTTCAGACCCATAGGTGGAAGTTGACTGGTGCAGTTATTTGATGTAGCCAACTCCATTATTCACATGCTAGTCACCAACGTAAATGTAATAGTAAGGAAATTACAATGGGGAATTACGCCGTGGAGAACGTAATGCTATCTTCAGCGGAAGATGATTCCGATAACATCGCCAATGAATGGGGCAATGACCAAGAATTTCTTGGATTTTGTGATTTACTTTATTTGAAATATCTTGTACATGAAGTATAATTATTTAATAAATTTGGCATTGTTGTTGATTAATTTACGTTTTTAGTTCAAGTTATTACCGATAAAATGCATGAGAGTACCATAAGAATGTTTAATATCATCCCAATATCGAGTGGACGAAAAATTGGTGGCATTTTCTAACATCAGTCCATTGCAATAAATATCCTGGTAAATACACAGTAAAACCTCACATAGCGTGAATTCACAAAATGCGGTTTACGTTTCACTACCTAACCTCACAAGATGCTGTGGTTCTCCTCGCTAAGACGTGGTTTGAAAAGTCAAAGCTAAAGTCATTCTTCAAATTTCCCATAACCTACAAATGATAAAACTTCAAATTAAAAGATTTTAAAGAAAAAACACTGAAAAGTGATTCATGTAATCATTTTACAGAAATGTTACATCGAGAGAGGGGAGTAACCCAGTAGTAACCTCGTGTTCGTTCAATCAGCAGGCTCTCTGTGTGTCTTATCGTAAGTGGTTGTCTTAACCTTGCCTCCTGTGTTTTAAAATATTATTCTTATCCTTAATATTTATCTTTCTTATTGAAAATGGAATGTAAACAAAAAAATAGTGATTTTTCAAGCGAGAAGAGAAAAGTACAGCGCACAGACAAAAACTTGAAATTTTAGATAAACTTAAATCAGAACACGGAAGCACAGTGCTAGGGCGGGATTATGGGGTGAATGAGTTGACTATTCGTACCATACAAAAAAATGAAGAAAAAATAAGAGCCAGTTTAAGTGCAGCAACTTCTGCAGGTGAAAAATTAAAAGAATGTCAAAACGAAATCTGCACTTAAGCACTGGAAAAATTACTATGCATGTGGATTGAAGAGGCCACCACTGAGTGACAAAGCATTGCATCTTTATAAAACAGTAAGCGAACATAATGCTGAATCATCCACTAATGTTCCCTTTAGTGCAAGTGCAGGTTGGTTTGAGAAGTTCATAAAATGCTTTAACTACCACAATGTAAAATTAGTGGGCGAATCCGTCTCTGCTGATCACCAGGCGGCCGAAAATTTCATACCAGAATTTACTAGGTTAGGTAATCAAAGAAAAAGGTTATAAACCGCTACAAATTTTTTACGCAGACAAAACCGCCCTATTTTGGAAGGGAATGCCAGAGAGAATGTACATTTCGAAGGAGCGAACAGCACCCGGATTCAAGGCTTCTAAGGATTGTCTTATGCTATTGTTGTGTTCAAATGTTTTTTTGAGCTGACAACAGCTGATTGGATTATGGCCATAAGGTTTGACTTTATGGTTTATTTTTTCTTAATTCTACATCGAGAAATAAGGTTGCATGAATTATGTACATATGTTTGACGATTTTATGGGTCAAATCCTCCAAAAAAAACGGGACTTTTTTAACCTTACGGTTCTAGTTCCTCAGAAGATGTTAGCGCCCAACTGTCGGACTAACGAATGTAACTTGATTTCTCAGGATACGATAATCTTCAATGTTACATTTGCCTCAAATGTCATATAATATTTTCCTCAAAATAAGAGAAAGCATGAAGGAAATCGATTGGATCACCAAAGGATGTAGTTTTTTTCAGGAAAACATTTTCACTTGTTGCTCTCCCTCTCTCTCAGGATGCGACAATGTATGAATCTTCAATGACGTTACAACACACATATATCACATATATGTTCTCGATGGCTTGTTAAATCTAATGTGGAGTCCGAGGTGATCTTATTGTCTTCAAGGTATGTACGCATACAAAAAGATTCATTGTTACGACTTATAGAGGAACGAAATTTAGAAAAAATCATAATGTGAGAACAAAATCAAGACTTCTTTCTCACGTCACTTATTTGTTTCTTAAATAGATATTGATTGAGTATCGATGGAATTTTCCACTGAACATATCAGAAGTCAATATATTTCTTATAATAAAAAAATACGGCACAAAGTGCATCCCGTATTAATTTCACACAGGATACGGGACATTTTAGGAAAAATTGGCCGAAAAACAGGACATGTGGTCACCCTATAAGAACCTAACCCCTTATTTCCTATTAACTTAATGCTTCATATAACGTGATTTCACAATACGCGGTGATTTCAAGGAACACAACTACTGCGTTATGTGAGGTTTTACTGTATAGCCAAAATTTTTAGAGAAATAAGAGTGTGTTATACATGGGTATATGTATCTTTGCATTGATTACACTGTAATCCTGGATTAGTACAGTACATTTTGTACGAATTAAAAAATTTAGTAAAATACAATATCTTTTAAAAATAAAAAATTGAAACTATTGCATTCATATTATTACATTTTTTGAGCCCCCTGCAAACCTTTTGTGACCCTACAGGGGGTTGTGACCCCCATGTTCAGAACCACTGACATAAATATTAAATTAAAATAAAAAATGAATAAAGCCAACATTTACATGGATTAAAAAGTAAATAATAAATATAAAACTCACATAGTTGAATGTTTCAGAAAGTAAAAATAGTTTGTCCATATAAAAGTTATCTGGAAAAGAAATATTAATCATATAATAATTCTCCAAGTACTTTCTTCTGTCCTCCGGAATCTGATTGGCTGCCGAGAAGCAACAGCCCTACATCTAGCGACAAGAACCTTCTAATACGTAAAGTAATGCAGTGAAGTGACAGCTTTGCCTCTAGCAGAGAGGAACTGAACTACCTTCTAATACATCAAACACTGTCATGTAACGATAATTATTCAGAATCAAACAAAATAATTATTTTCTCTATATTATCTCATGTAAATAAATATTTGTTGCTTTGAAAATACCAGTAAATCAATATTGATAAAGGAAAACTTTTGTATTCTTGCCAATAAACAGAAACAAAAGACTATTATAAGTTTGAAATACACAGGAATATATGCTCGGAGAGTAATTTTTCCAATTATTTTACTATTACATTTAAGTAGCTTACTTAGTTTAGGCTTTAAAGGTTAGAATTAAAAGACAAAAGGGTATTTCTAAGAAGTAGCAATGCCGATGGGAATTCTGTTTATGTAAGATAAAAGGGAAAGAATCAAAATTACCTCCCACAGAATACAAAAAGCAAAGCTAGGCCCGCAGGGCCGAGTAGTGGCCAGGTGTTGAGCTGTGAAGCATTCAGAGGGCAGAGCCTCCTAGTGAATATTTATTTGTAAAACATTATGCTACGCATTTTATATGCCCAAAACTACTTTAGCTCTCAGGAACATACCATTATGTTTATCTTATATTTTAATATCATATTATCATATTTTAATAATAAATTCAGGGCAGCATGCCTGTGTCTAGTTTATCCTACTGTAAAACAGAAAACAGATGCATGCTTTAATCATACCTAATTTACAATAATAAAAACAGAAGTAATCTCCTCTCATTGCAAAGAGTGGAAACCCACTGGGCACTGGAACTTTAAATTTATATTTAAATACAGTAATTACACTTTAAATATGACCACACACAGACAAAACTATACCTATGCATGTAATGCTCACAAAACAACACATAAATCAATATGATAAACTCCCAATACAGAGGAATCCTCATGCAGGCTAAGAATAGCGCCTCCTGAGATACATTTAAGGCTGAGATAAACGTTACATTTATAGCTGCCAAGTAAAAGCAAACATCATATTATAAATACTGATAAGAAATTTTAACACAAAGTGACCAACTTCTTTTTGATGACTTGTATTTTGTAACTAGATTATGTATCATCTGTTTCATGAAAGGATTTTGATACTGAATTATGAAATCTTTCTTTTATTTTTTTTTCATTCAAAGAGTTCTACAAAGCAACGTTGTGCCTATATCAGGGATGTACAACCTTTTTACATGGTGGGCTGCATTAATACATTTGTGTGCTTTGGCAGGTTGGATTAGGAGTCACAAGTACCTTGGCGGCCTGGAGGAGAGTTTACATAAAAAATTACTCAAGAGATTTTAAATATGAAAATAAAGTTTTAACCATTGTACCATGAAAACTTCTCCAGGATGTATGACAACAGTAGTTATTAAAATGTACAAAATTGTCTGTAATAACCATCGCAGACCATACATTCACCAAAGCTTTGTGGGCCACATAAAATGCTCTACAGGGCTGTAGGTTGCATACCCCTGGCCTATATTATCGAACAAATGTTTACCCATGGCTGATAAGGCTTCAGTTATCTTTAGAGTTGCGAACCACTTTTGGTTCACGAGCCTTTGGGTTTGTGGATCAACACTAAAATTTACACTAAACAATAAACAAACTGATTTAAAAGGGAACAACAGGACAATCACAATTACCTTAGTCCACCTACACATCTTCACTCCAGAGTGAGTTCCAATCAGGCGATATCCTTGCTTAGTGAGAGACTCCCTTAACAAGGGTGTGATCATTTCCTTCGGTTCTCCACTGTCGCTCTCCTTTGTCCCACCTTTGAAACGCTCCATCATGACACCAAGTTCTTCTAAATCTAGAACTTCAGCTGGACCATCATACTCTCCAGAATCAGAATCTGAAGTGTCGTTGTGACTGTCTCCTCCGCCACTTGAGTCACATGACGACTACAGAAAATAAGAATCGTTAAGAGAAAAACTGCTTCTTTAACCAATAAATTCATTACCGTTCTTCATACATGTATCATGAAATAAAAACACATTGCAGCATGCAGATGTGAATTTGTCAAGTTTACATCAGTACACTCTGCGAGCTCAGTTCCCTCTTGTGATGGAAAAGGATATAAGGCAATGGGAAAAAGGGAGAAGAAACTTGCTGCCTCGACCGTGTGTGTATAAGCCTGTATGCAAATAAAAATTATTTGCCTCTACAACTTATCATGTATCTAATATATAGTTACAGGAAACACTCACTTAACGTACATCCACCAATGTGTGTTGTATAATGATACCATATGTTTGTACATACCTACATACTGTCTGATGAAATATACGTCATACTCTAAACCCTGTGTTGTTGTTGGAAGATGTTTAGTCAGCCAATTTGATTTCTTGGATTTTGCTTATGCTTTTATATTTTTAAAAATTTGAATTACATTTTAAATCACAGAATGTGATAATATATACTAAAACAGCAATTTCTTCGACAACTCCCAAATCACCACCACATTCAATCCCCAAAGTCTCCTCCTGAATCTCCCAACTAAGTCCCTTTCAAAATCCTCTGTAAACAGCCCCTTTTCTTCCTACCAATAATCTTTCTTCCCTACTATAACAACTCAACTACGGCAAGCAATTAGAAAATATGATTTCATACAATAAATTATTTTTAAATGAGTATTTATTCATATTTATGACATTTCTCTGTTAATTAATTGTTTACATGCTTAAATTTAATGTTTGTTACTTTACAAATGCAGTGTTACAATATCCCAGCTAAATTGTTGTAGAAAAAATTCATGGACTTGCACAGGAACGCATTCACATTTATAATGTATTTACATAGTCAATCACCATCAGCTTAACATATGCAAGAAAGTAACTTGTATGTAAAGCAGACACTGCATGTGTTATGTAGCTGTAAGCCCTACAAAATAATATTTATTTACCATGGACAACAAAAGTTTTAAGATAGCATAATTTAACAGCAGACCTGCATGGCTACAATCTACTTCTAATATGGTTAATACTAACTATATTTAGTTGTATTATGCTGTATTTAAGCACTGCTAAATGCCAATAATGCTAAATAATTTTGCATAGAAAAGTAAACATTTATGAATAGGGAGTGGCTGGAATACACGATACAATGGCTACAGAGAGAATCATTCAGTTCACTAAATGGCAATAAACTTTTTAAATATAACAAAAAATTACGATAAGAGCAAAATACCTTTGCCAACCATGAAATATTTCTGAATGACGCTTGTTTTCAAAGATGTTATACTTTTAGTATGATAAATCTTTTAATAACTAAACACAAACCTCTTCTCCAACACCTTCATCTTCTTCTTCCTTGTGCCCTTTGCCTTCTCCTCCACAGCCACAACCCGATTTTCCCTTCCATTTGGAAACTTTCAGCCAAAGTCTGTTTTGCCACTCTTCAAAGTCAGCAACCACACCTCCATTTAGACTGCCAACTGAATTCTCATCTCCAATGCCTAAGTCAAGCACCCGAACAGCTTGAAATTGATGAAGCCAACTGTCAAGTTTTTTCCCCACCTGAGATGAATGAGCAAGATTAATTATATTACCACCTATCGAACTTTAAATGGTGTATACTGGGATATCTGTAAAACAATGGGAATTTCAATGTTATGCTTCTGAAGAGTGATGGAATGAATATTTCATTAAGTATAAAAATTAATTTTTTTCCATAGGTTGAAATGTTCTTGGTGAAAGAACGCTGCTATTAAGATACATACATAGAAATGAATTTAAATTGATATGAGAATATTAAATTTGACAAAGTGTACAATTTCCAATTATATTATTTTTATATCTTTTTTTTAAACTTTCAAATCTCATAATTTAAATAGGTAGGTAGTTTAAAAAATATTTATACCATCTACCTCAACAAATTAAATTTTACTAACTAAACAAGTTAAAACACAAATTCAAAGTACATCCTTCTACTTTTAAGGTATGAAACAGATGTGCTTGGCTTCTTACCGTATTAAAATGTTCCGAATAGACAGAGTTCCCCAAGCCAAAAACTGCATATTTCATTCCTTTGAGCATAGCCTTTTGAACTCTGAAGTCATTGGAAGCTTCCTCGAGCCATTTAAAAAACCAGGATGCAGACTCGGGAGGCTTCCCTTCGCAATGGGTGCTCACCAAAAATACGCACAGAGAAGTGTCATTTGCCTAGTGAACAAAGTAAAATTCTGAGAATAACAAGGTTTCATGTACAGTAGAACAATTTGCTCAATCTTCAAAGCATTACATACCTCTTCTATCAAACTGTCATCAGGATCATATTTGGCTAAATCCACGATTTCGTTTTTCCACTCCCTTTTTTCGGAACTCATAGACAGCGACTCAGCTAAAGACTACAAAATTTCAACGAATATTACACTGGTAAAAGCAAATTCAACAAAAACACCAAACCACAAGGAAATACATTCAATAACCTACCTTAGAATTCCCAGTTTGAGTGGCGTAGAATATTTTCAGCGATTCAATAGACCCTTTAGTGGTTTTGCATGGTTTTTTGGTCTTGCAACATCCTTTTTTCCCTCCACATAACTTTTTCTTAGCTTTGATTCTCTTAACTTCTTTTGTGATAGGTAACACATTTTCCTCAACTTTAACTTCTGGGGTAATAATAATTATGGGTTCAGGTTGAGGAGCACTTTTCTTATTGGAATACGTCCAACATAAGAAAATTATGAGTGCTCCGAATAAAGCTGTCGATAAAAAAAAATTACCGACCAAGGGAACACCAAATATATAAATCATGCTGGTAGTTTAAATGTCGTTCTGCAACCTAACACGATGTGCCAAAACAAACTGTTCAGTATTACAAAACTAGCATATTTCAACAGAGGCACGTGTCGTCAAAATTATCACCTTTCAGGATTTATTTTAAATTGCATTATTTCATAACATCTCCAGCATTGATATCTCACAACAATTTTTTCCAAACCTAACAATTTGTTCTACCGAAAAATCGCTGTTTAAGAAAGTTACTACATTCGAGGATTGGAATTCATTTCTCAGATTGTACTAACTTTCAACCACTTACCACAACTGGATAAGTAGCAGTACAACTTAAATATTTAACTAGAAAGATATCAAAGAAATAAGACTCTGAATTCATGCTTTCTTCGTCGGATTAGTGACTTTCACCTTCGTGAGGACTAAAATAATGGTAGTAAAAACCTTCACTTCAGTTTCCCCGTAAAATAAATTGATAGCTTACAATTAATTCTTTAGCCAATTATTCTAACCTATAAATCGAACACTAAGTACGGAAGAACATGCCCAAAACAAAACCTTTAATCGCTGCCTACGTGAGGACTCACATTCGACTCATGTACACCGAGGACACCGGATGAAAACAGAAAGTCGAATTGCGAACAATGCAGGAATTCAAATGGCTGGATTCTCTATCAACCTTACACGGGTTATCGCGTTGACAAGGCAGTAAAATTTTGACCTTGAAAATATAGCTAAAACTCTTCTTACGTAATTTATCTGACCGGTAATATCAGTTCATTTCCTGAATAAAGTCACGTAGCATTAGTTTTTTATGAAAGAATTATATTTTGAAGACTTTCTCTTCGCAATAATTTATTGCATAAAACGTAAATAAGATTCCAAATTATTGCAATTTCATTGCATTTTTGTAGATTGCCATGTTAGCAATCATAATAAAAGAATTCTATTCATTCATCCTGATATGCACGTAGTGAGTAGATCAAATTATTTCTTATTTTTTATCTTCATTTTCCAATGGTATGATATTGAGCGAATATAAACGCACATAATGCGTAATTTTGGAAGGAAAATTACACAGTAATTATCCTATATGAATTATTCTTAATTTAACTGTCTATCCCACAAACATAACGTCATTTTATAAGCATTCTTGAACTTCAAAGTTGCGCCTAAACCAGTCGTTCGCAACGGGGTGACATGACATCCCAGGGTGACGCGAAAGTTATTAAGGGATGACGCGAATATTCGATAAATTCACAGTGTATTATATTCTGGGTTATAAAAATAAATAAAAGCAGGAGATTAAACACACGTGCTTCTTTAAATGCCAGAATTTTTATCTTTATGTTGTCGGGAAAGCCCAATTCATATGCAAAGGTGACTTGAAGATAATGGAACTGTAAACGAGGTGACGCATAGCTGAGTATGGTGTGACTCAGACGAAAAAGAGTTGAGAACCAGTGACCTAAACGGTAAAATATGCGCGTTTTTGCCTCCCCCTCAAAATGACGAGTTCTCGTATCTATGCACAAGGAATAACAACAGAACCTTTAATATGTTTCGTACTTATAAGCGTACAGTAGCTCTTTGGGATGGGTTATACGTAGGGTTATTAGATCTTTTAACACAAAAATGAAAACATTATCAGCTTTTCATTGACAAGGAAGAGTATGGTTAAACATAACTCTCTTATAAATAAAAGAAAGATAAGTACAGTTATCCTAACCACTGACACTTTCTCAAGGTACCTAATTTTAAAATTGTGTAATTAGTGCATATGCAGTAATATACATAAATTCTAATTTTGTAGAAAGAAAGAAAATGGGAAATCTTGGGTCTCAATGAAAAATGATAAAAAGAGTACATTCCTTGAATAAAAACAGGAGTAAAACATGGGAACCCAAAAAGAGAAAATTTTCATTAAAAGACTCTCTGGCCACCATAGTTACTTGTAACACTTTTTTCAATAACTCCATTAAATTTGAATTTTATTCCATTCGATATTAATTTCATCTTTTCTCCATTTTTGGGAGTGTAAGCAGCATTGGAGACAGACTCCATTGGAACTTGAGAGATATCAATTTCAATCACCTCCTTCCCTTCCCTCATTACATGAGCACTGTCCAGAGTTGGACAAGCACAGAAGGGGGTCCAGATGCAAATATCAATGGGGGACCCACAATATTCATATTATAGTAATAACGAATGATTTATTGAGCCCCAGTTTAATATTATAACTTTAACGTAACGCTTTTATAGGAAATCAGCTTGCAAGTGATTTTTAGTAAAAGATTTTGCTAAGTTTACACTCATTACTTGAATTATTGAGAACTTATGTGGCCCCCATTATTTGGGGACCTGGATGCCTCGCATCCGCCACATCCCTCCTTTGGCCGGCCTTGGCCCTAGACTTCTACTCCAAGCAGTTCTTCTATACTTCTATGAACCTTAATCTTATAAAAAAAATCTGATGTGGCCAACACATGACTTTCTCCATATTTGGGGTATAGATATTTAAATTATTATGAATAGCATTATGATACAAAATTATCATTTCGTATCGTAAAAGAATACAATCCTCCTTATTGCCGTAAATTACGTATATTTTGAATGTTTACAGAATTCACCGCTACACGGTGCTGGCGCTGTATACTGGTATTAAGAAAAATCGAAATATCTCCGAAATGGATGGTTCTACAAAAATTTGTTTCAAACAAAACTTGGAAGAAATATTACTCTCTACGACTTTGGTCCTCACGAACATTACCAATAACGATGTTTTTAAGGAGATATTTGACGAAAACCGAAAAACCGGTTGTTTATAAATAATTCCTAAACAATAACTCCTATAGAAAATTGTTTCAAATTAAAGTTGTAGGAAATTACATTCTCTACGACATTTGCATAGAATTTTATATATAATAATGATGTTTTAACGGAGAAATATCGCAAAAACCGAATAGGGTTTCGAATAAACTTCGACTTCCGTTTAACCGTTATTGTCCAAAAACTAATCAGTTCTTTGTGCTCATGCTAAAGTGTTATATATGAAATTTGCTATTAATATGACAAGTACTTTTTGAGTTAGAGTGCCCACAATCACATACACACACATCATTCCGAAAATAGTCTGAACGTGTTCTAGGGACCTCAAAATGTATTTCCTTTGAAATCTCGAAGTCGATTTTTTTCATGATCACAATACTTTCCCATTACTTCGTATGGAGAAAGTAATAATACAAAGAATTCACTAAATGAAATTAATTTGTGATATTTATCTTTTAAATTTTTATTTAGTAAATTTTTTTAATAAAATATTTGAATCATAAAGGCTTGAATCAATGGTTCTTATTCTTTCACATAATCCCATCTATATAATGCTGCTTCTTGCATAGGAGGAGGAGAATGTGAATTATAAGGTACTTCCAGATGAGCTAGATCAGGTATGCCAAATGCGTGGTACGCATGCTATTTTACTTGGCACACGTAAGCTTGTATTATCTGAGGCAATTCGCAGGGTGCCTTTTTATAACCCCTGGCAAGCCTATTTTCCATAGCCTCAAAATTTTAACCCTTCCATGTATATATATATATTGAACTGTGTCATGTTCATCAAATCACACCCCCATCTATTCAAGATAAATTCAGAACTGCATGAATACGGCACTCGTAGCAGTGGTGATATTCATATAAATCATTATTCATACTCATCCTGTAAAAAGGGTCCACACCACTCTACCTCTGTACTTTACAATAATCTGCCACAACATATCAAACAGATTAACACTTTAAATATATTTAAGTATAAAGTGAAAGAATTGCTACTTAATAAATGCTACTATAGCATTAATGAATATCTCTCAGAGTCCTTATAACTCTGGATATTTATGTTCTACGTCTCTGGATATTAATGTTTTACATCTCTGTATTCTTTGTATTTGTATTTTTTCTTTTTTCCCGTATTTGAATCTGACTTGTTCCATGTCATAACTAATGACCGACGGAATTAATAATAAATTATAAAATATGAAGTTTCTTAGACAAAGAGTAAACTAGTGGCACGCAGAAAAAAATTCTGATGGTTCACACTACTTTCTTGACACGCAACTCAAAAATCATTTGCCATCCCTGAGTTAGAGACTTGAAATTTGTATTACTGTAGGTTAGTGGCAAAGCAGAAACATTCTGGGACCCCCCCTCCCCTCTCCCACCATGGACAACAAGTAGGAATAATTCACTTTAATCATACAGTATAAATTAGGTGCTTTTCATATCCTTTAGTATATTATTTTTATTTTAATGAGTAAAACTTGGAAAATAAACATAATTACACTTTTAAAGGCAATTACGTACATAATTTAAAAAATACATGAAAATCTTTTCATTCTCACATGAAAAAATTTCCATTTGGACACTATTTATAGCAGTTAAAGAAATTTCATCTCTAGGTATTGTTTGTCATGTAGGAGTTGTTTCATAATAATAATCTGCTGTTTTTCGACCTTTCGGAATAGGCCCGTTCAGTTTGCATGATCCATAGCTCAAAATAATTGTTTTAATTTTGGGATAATAAATATTTTCAGAAAAATTTCCTCTATCAGAAGGATATACTGGCAAACTGATTTATCAAAATCTAAGGAACACCTAGCCTGTGAAAATTCTTCACTCTCTACCATTACATTAATGTTTTCACGAGGAATACTACTAGAGCTACTTATTATTAAACTAGCTGCATCACTTCACTATACATTACCCAAAGTCTTGCATACAACTTTAGTGTCACTGCGCTGTTTTACTCCCGAAGACAAGCTGGTCACTGGCAGACTGCTTTTTGTTTGAAAAAACTGGTCAGTAATTTCGTATTCTTTTGAATGGATCATTCACATTCTCGTTTAAATTTAAGTTTTTGAGCACTACTTAGCTGAGTTGACTAACACATCTTAAAATATAAAGGTCATCAAATTTTATATTTTAATGTAAAAGGGAAAACATTTCACTAAAACATGCTTTAATTAATTAATGCACGACACACAATTACACTGCTTAACTTACAAGCAAGAATGAGAAAATCACAAATCAATGCAGACACTAACTTTTTCTTTTTTGTTGATGCCTTGGTAACACTCAAATTCACCGAAATGCAACTACTACTGCAAAGTCTTTGCTAAGACTGAATGCAGGGATGCTAGCGGAGTCTCCACTCTCTCAAAGTCTGTTCTCATAATATTGGTCAAGATCTTTCATCGTTAATATATTTGGGAATGTTGTTTGTACACTAGACACATATTACGTGGCATATATGTTGATTAAAAACCGAGTATAACATAGAAATGCTTTTTGCAAATGGTGCTACTCTACGTATAGCATTTTGTAAAAAAACCACAGGCATGGGTTGTAGGCATGTTTATTCATTGCCCTAATGACAAACAGCCCATACTGCTATTCCTCAAGTGAGCAGCACTATCAATTGGTTCTGTTCTTAGGAGAAAAAACAAAGGTTCTCATATAGTTCAAGCATCTTTTCTTTCATCTCCCTCTTAACATTTTTCTTTGTCCATGTATTTAGTGGGTCAAGCTCTTCAAGAATAACAGTTTCTTATTGGTTGAAATTAAAACATCTGTCACATGGAATGCTCAAGAAGAATACCATGGACTCTAAACAATCATCATAATAGGTAGTCTGTCCATAGACAGGCCCATGATTATTCATGGTTAAACCTGGTTCTCCTTATACTCCTATTTTCCACAGTCTTCTTCATGTCTTGATGGCTCTTGCCTTCCTTGTGGTTTATACATTCCAAGTAACTATGCATAAGTTACCTTCGACAAATGCTTTCATCAAGGCAGTCCCTGCCCAGAAATCCGATTGGGGGCTATTTTATCTCCAGAATGTTTTACCTTGAGAGAACTCATACTGTCCAACCATATATGCTGGAATATACGTTATATGTAATTCACATTCTTGTCCTAATTTCTGAAAACATTGCGTTACCAGGAGCAAAGTACATAATACAAATTTTGTGTTGCCAAATAGCATTACTCACCAAAATTTTTAAAAATTGTCCTTGTCTAATCAAATATTTGTATCAAGGCAAATTTTTTCTTAATTCTGGGAGCACCTCACACACTCCCTAGGGGCGCAGGCACCATAGGTTAAGAATCCCTGTTCTAGAGGGTGTTTTGAGTGTCACAAATGAGAGAAAATAAGGATGTTAGGTGACCCTAGCTGTATTGAATCTTTTACTATATACAGTACTAGCAGGAGTGTCCGTTGAATTTCAACGGATTTAGTGAATCTAAAACTTCGACCGTGTAACATGTAAGCATCGCAAGAATAAGATAGTACACAGTTATACCCATCGAATAAAGCTAAAATGAAGAAAACCGCTCCGCACTTTCCTATTTAGATGAATGAAGGAAGAAAATCTTAGGAAAATAACGTATAAACTCCCTCCCCCTCCCTCTCTTCTCCCCCTCCCCCCCTCTCCCTCCCTCCCCCTCTCCACCCCTTCCCTCTAATTCCCTCTCTCCACCCCTTCCCTCTAATTCCCTCTCTCCATCTCCCCCTTCTGTTACCATCCATCTCTCTCCCTCCCTATCTCGTATTAAAAGCATTCAAAGCAAACAAACTTACAAACATTCTCCTTTATATGTTAGATTAGAAGATAATACAATTGAAAACAAAATATTTCAATGAAATAAACAACAATTCAACAATCTTTACGTAAGATATGGAATGTTAGTAAATTTCTATACTTCAATAATGCCATAAATGCAAAAATTATGTTTTACAAAAATAACTGATGAAAAATTTATATTTTTAAACCTATTTTAATTCGTTGCTGAGATATACTCAAAAAACCAAAACTTGAACCGGCTATGACATTAAGACCTTTCAACCCAGTGGACTGATTTTGTCCATTTTCAGCTAGAAAATGTATATCATCAAAACATTGATATTGGTGTAGGATTCATCAAAATTGGTCCAATGGTTGCTGAGATATCCTCAAGAAACTGAAATTTTGACCGACCAATCCGTGACCTTCGGGGTCATGACCCCGTGGGCCGATTTGAATTATATTCGGCACTGCAACTCCCATGATCAACCTAAAGCTGCTGTCAAGCTCCTAACTTTATTCTCCGATGAGTTATGGCTGCCACAGACAGACAGACATCCTCTTTTATTTATTAGATAGAACCTTTTATCTGGATTCCACTTATCTGAAAATCCAGTTTACAGGCTATTTTAAAAAATAATGCGTTTTACTATATATAGTATAGAACCTTTTATCTGGATTCCACTTATCTAGAAATCCAGTTAATGGGCTATTTAAAAAAATAATGCATTTTTCCTAAATTTGTTAGGAGAAAGAAATTTAAATTTAATGCCTCGTTAGTAATTGTTCACCTCACCACTGTGCATTGGTATGCTCCGGTAAACACGTAATTTGGAAGAGAACAACAAATTTATATTGGAAAGTACCAGATTACTCTAGTATTTCTATTACCGTACAATACAGGTATATATTATATTGTGCTCAAAATGGAAAAATTACGAAACTGAATGCACGTTCTGGTAGTGGAAATGAAAGCAGTGGATGCAAAATAACTGATAGAACATTTACAATCGAGTTCAATTTATCCTTTTGTACTACTATTAAGAAAAGCAAAGAAAAATTTATATTTTTATTAAATGAAGTTAACAAAATGGTATTACTAAATGTTTGATGAGACAGAACAATATTATTGACACATGTGACAGACCAGAACACCGTTCCGGTAGGTTCTAACCCTTTCTGAGCATTGTTTATGAATATATTCCAGATAACTGGTTATCCCCATATCCCAAGCTTGCCAGATAAAATGGTTCTATACTGTATTCATCTACATATCTAAATGCACATCAAGCATTGAAAATGTCATGCAGCAGAAAAACTTGGGTTGAATAATGGCTCTTCGAATGATTACATTATTACAGGTTCAATCCAAATCATTCACGTATGTTATCAGTTGGGACAACAAAATTACAGTATGATCCGATGAACTTACCACAATACACACATTAAATATTGGCATAAAACATCCTTCAAGGTTCACGTTATCTTGCCAATAATCCTCAGAAGACGGTGAGATTAGAAAAATTGTATCAGTGAGACTGTGAGGACACTCCAGAAGTGTTGTAGTTATGCAGTATTGATATGTGTAAATGTTCACCATGACATGCTGGGCATTACAACATTAATAAATTTTCAATAGTTAAAAATAAATTATAATTTAACCCAAGAAAAAATCTACTAAGATTTTCACTTAAGGCACTTAAGGACTCAAGAGCCCTGGTCCACAACTTTTTGTAAATCATTCCCTCCACATACACCTCTGTGAACAATAGGTTCTGAGTCTTCATGGAGCAACTCGGATTATGGGACCCTTGTGCAAATGTGCCACTGCATCCAAGGGTTGCTACAGGGGGAGGGAGGGCAAAGATTTCTGAACACTAGAAAAAATTAAACCCTAAACCTCATCCTATGTGCTAAGTACATCAGGTGAGAACTATACCGTTTTACTACATTCATTTTACTGTACAAAAAGTTATATACATATTTATTTTATTAAAATATATGAATTACAAAATTTTCAAAAAGTTCATTTTTTCATTCTCGATTACCCCCATGAATGAAGACTGGATTCATCAGTTAATCTGGCACTGATTTTTACTCAAATCTGTTTCATAGTTGGTATATATTCAAGAAATACAAGTACCGTATTTACTTGTGTAGCCCGCACACCTTTTTTTCCCAAAATGCCAGTGAAAAAAGGGGGTGCGTCTTACATGAGGATTCATTTATTTCTGTACCTCGTGCACCTTTTTCCCAAAATGTCGTGTCGGTAAACAAATATATCTTATGCCAGCACCCATGCCACATCTATTATTCTATTTCTAAATTTGTTCATATTGAGACGTTGTTCTTTGTATATAAATTTTAAGTCTATAAAGATAGGCACAAAGATTGGGTCAGCGTCGTCACCGCGGATTGAACGCGTCGCAAGAGCGTAACAGTCACTATATTGTAGTGGTGATATAAATTAAACATGTCTTTTTATGTAATGGGATCACCAGTTACAATATCACATATTCTGCCGCAACATTGTTAATACCAGCTACTTTTAAATGTACACATTAAATTACAATGGAAATGTGCAGGATTTTTCCACAGCAACAAGTATCATACCCTTGGGGGATAAAGCTCACACAGATTTAAAGTCTGCCTTTTTAAGTGAATTAATCATTACCCTTACAATGAATCTTGGGAAGAGATTGCGATCATTTACAGTTATTGTAAAATTGCAAATTATAAGGGAGGCAGAGGTAATAGAAAATTGTGCAGCAGGGCAAAAATACGATGTATCAGAATCGTGCATCAGGGACTGGAGAAAGATATGTTTTTATAAAATTAAAATTACACCTTTTAAATGAGTTTTACATTTATTAAATGGCATTCACCAAATTCTACAAAGTATAGATGCAGGAGTTGATTTGGCTGCCGGGAAGCCGGGCTAAGTCCCGATAGGCCAGTGCTGCCTCATGAATTTGTCCCTGCATACACGTGTCTATACGCTTAACTTGGGTGGACCTTGTTCAGGGAAAAGGAATCGGTGAAGAGGTCGACTTTTTTTTAATCTGGCACGGATTTATTTTGTCCCCTTTGAATTGGCACAAAAATAGGGCACGGGTTACACGAGTAAATACGGTATATAATTTAGATTTTTCTTCCAAAGAATTGATTAACTTAAAAAAACATGCCCCAAATAGCTTAAGCATCTAGTTTTACCTTATTTTAGGAAAATTAAATAACAAATTATTACCATAATTTTTGTGCCTCTTGATTTATTCACAGGTACTTAGCAGTAGTACAATAATTTCATCAAAAATTCATAAATACAAAAAATAGATAAATCTAATTAAATATATGGATAAATTACCAATAAGACAATTTTACATCTTTAGTTAAGCCAAAAAATATATCCATGGAGAAGGATGGATATCATTAGATGGTTCTGTTATCTATATGGCAGTGCTTGAAACACATCCTTAACTAGATTAAGTGCCAAAGTTTCCCTGTAACTGTTGCTTTATTGGTAATTTGATATAATTTTTTTTAAAGACCATGGAGAAATTAGATCTAATGAAAAGTCTCAAATACCAAAATGTACATCACAACCAACAGGAGAGACCATTCAGAAGCAACCACAACCAAATTAACAATGGAATAACAAAAGATCTGGATTGATACTTTTCATTATGAACCATATCCACAGGGATTTATCAGGAAAGAATCCTGTCAGCACCTTCACCAGTCACTGTGTAGCCTTTCTTGTACAACTAGATTAAATTAAACATTGACTGATCACAAAAATAGAAAAGACTATGTAAACAAAAAATTCACGTATATTATTTGATCCAACAATCATTCATATGGATCCCTTTGTTGGTAAAAAATAACTCTCTTCAGAAAGTTTTGGATAGAATGGAAGTTGATGGTTTCAACATTAAAGAGACAAGACTTCAGGTTCCACTAGCCAAGTATGTAATCAGTCATTGCATCCTGGTACCCTCCATTGTAGTTTTTTCCCTGCTTCATAAAGTTCCTTCAACGCTGCAGTGACCTTACCTTCTGATTCAAGACGACAGTGTTCTTGGTAGAGTTGCAAAGCTGCACGAGCATCCTCAATTGAATCATGAGTGACAGACTGGATTTTAACACCTATGAAAACAAATATTATAAAGAATTGTAAAAAATCATTAATATGACAAGTAATGCATGGGCAATTACATACTATTTGGTAATATACTAGGAGCAGCAAAATTTTTTTGGTATTTAAAAAATAGCTATCAGACAACAAGTGTATGAGCTGTATTACCATATTGAAGTGATGAAATTTTGGAAAATGTAAATTTAATTATGGAATGAAAGAATAATCCTTTGCAAGTATGAAGGGTACAGAATTCATTACAAAAATCCTTAGAAGGGTTGCAGCTGTCAATGTTGATTTGCATCAAATGATGAGGGGAAAACTGTCTTTACCATCACTTGAATTAATTTGTAACAAAAATTATCATGAATACAGTGAAATCTCGATTTTACACCACTGAAGGGACCGCCTAAAATAATTGTAAAATTGAGGAAAGTGTAAAATCGGGAAAATGAAGATCATGTAACATAAAGTAAAATGTGGGTTGCTTTATATCATAACTTTGGTAAAATATACATGTTTTAACACAATAACAATGAAATTGCAAATACTAACTTACATAACATTTTATTTCTTTAACCAGTCAAAAAGTTTGATATGTGTTCTAACATGCACATCAAGCTGAGCTAAGATATTAATTTTATCACTTGGAAATACTTTCCGCTTTGCTTTATTATCCATATTTCAGGCCAAAAGTTAATTAATGGATTGCCACTAGGGTTGCCAACTTTCAGATCTTCATGAACCGGAGAGTTGTTACGGGTTGCCTACTTTAAGATATTTATAAACCGGAATTTGCTTGAAACATGGATACTTTAGAAGTAACCCAAGAGGAATTAAATGTAATGATAAATATATTCAATATTCTTAAAGGCACTCATGATTTTAGGACATATGATTAAAAATCGTTTATTTTTTAAATATCGCTAATTAACGAAATTGTAAGAGCATCGTCAATTTGTTTTTTGTATAAAACAAAATAAAATGGAAATTAAAGTGCAAACTATCTTAATTCAAATCATTTATAAAAAAAGTCATAAAAAGGGCTTTCTGCGGCAACTGAAATTGAACCGGAGATTTGTGCTACTCATCTGGAGACCGGAGATTATGGCGATGACCCGGAGATCTCCGGTCCGAAAGCCGGAGGTTGGCAACCCTAATTGCCACGTTTATAAACAATGCCAAGCATCGTGTAGATGTCGTCGACTTCCTACTAAAATGACCGATACATAAATGGATTACTGTGTTAACCGTATTTACTCATGTACCCCACGCACATTTTTTCCCAAAATGCTAGGGAAAAAAGGTGGTGCACGTCTTACATGAGGATTTCTGAACAGGTTATATAAATTGTGAGCATCGATAGTAAATTCTCTGCAATATGCTTGCATCTACGTTTATATTCATAAAAGATGTCAATTTCTACAAAGTATACACGTATTTATGCGACCAAGCAAATGTGTAAGTTACACCTGCACTGCAGGCAAAAACTCACAAAAGTAGGCAGAAAGAATATGCCGA
This sequence comes from Uropetala carovei, assembly GCA_036926305.1. Taxonomy (NCBI): domain Eukaryota; kingdom Metazoa; phylum Arthropoda; class Insecta; order Odonata; family Petaluridae; genus Uropetala; species Uropetala carovei. Next base: position 2,505,133 of record JAXCHB010000089.1, on the reverse strand, counting down.
CTAACTGATAACTATAGTTCAATGACTACTGAGGGTTTGCCAGCTGAGTATAGGTAGGTTAAAGTTTGGTCCTTTTCCCTCATCCACTTCAACGAATTCGGAATGGTGAAATTTTGTTGCGAATGAAAGATTTCATCGTTCGAAAGGAAGATGGAAATCCACATCTCAAGTGTTTGGACTTGTTTGTTCCTATATAACCTTCCAATATTTACTCACGAGATAATACGTGAAAAAATTCCCCATCCGCATAGGGAAGTTCCCATTCATAGATGAACAAATAGTTGTGAAGCTCTGCATCGGTGTGTAATATTATGTCAAAAACAGTGAAGTGGGGACAAAGTTGCATAATATTACAACAAAAACAGTTAAGGGGTTAACAAAAGAGGACTACCAGTGAAGAGATTTCTGCTAGTATCGTCATAAAAAGATCATCTAATAAATTGCGTCACATAGAAGGGAGCAGGGGTGGATCTAGGTTTTTGGGGGCCCAGGGCTGGCATTCTTAGTGGGCCCCTCTAAGTTAACAGTATAATGTGCATGGCACAATCATATAACATCATATATAACATTAAATTCACTTTAAACAAAAATATTTTGTCACTCCAATGCCAAAGACACAAAAGTACAAATTTATTGATTTTCAACTAAGTGCAGCCATCTTCTTAAAAAAACTATCAAGTTTCAATGGACAAAGCACGATTGTGGTTGCTATAACCTAACCTTTTTATCTAATTTCAGAGTTTACGTTTTCACGAACGTGAAGATTCTTATGTCAGATTTAATTTTCAAAGTCCATTATCTCAATACATGAAAAATACACATACGTGTCTTTGGCATTGGAGTGACAATTTGTAATATTAAAACTTTCGTCTTTAATTATCTTACTTACTTCTTATTTTTTCCAATAATTGTAAATCGTAATAACACTCCAGATGTAATTTCACGTGTGAGAATTGCGGATGTTACAAATTCTTTAATAACTTAATCTTTTAATAAATTAATGTTCATCAGCACAGAATCTCCTCACTCACCAATATTCCATTTCACAATATTCCAGCTCACAGTGTCGGTACATAATATTTTAGGCAACATATTTTAGTTAGAGAGTAGTTCAAACGTTGTTAGACTGTGAAAAGTGGGAGCTTGGTTCTAGCCAAGCCGCGTTAGAACCAGTGCAGTATTCAATTCCACTAACATTCTAATCGTTCCAGCCGATACGTGGTCCATCGGCAGCCATTGGAGTTGGACGAGTTCGTTCTGCATGCAAATTTCCATCATCCCCCGCGATTTGTAGAGCAGTTCGGTTGAAATTGAAAAGCTGCGTCAATGTCGTAATAACCGTTAATCATTTTAAAATTCGAATGTCTAGTGTGTTTGTCTGTACAGTAAATAATAAATAAAAAATGTTTTACAAATTACTAATAATACCCTTACACAAAAAATACAAGTTAGGTATTTGGGGGCCCCTGGACTCAAGGGGGCCCAGGGCTCAAGCCCTATTAGCCAGGCCTGGATCCGCCTATGGAAGGGAGAATGCTTAACTTGAGCAGAACTCGTTTCAGGGAGTGGGAATCGGTGACTTAAAAAAAAACTTATTCTGGCCCAAATTAATTTTTTCCTTCTGAACCGGCCCAAAAATAGGAGTGTGGAGGGTACACAAGTGCGCAGGTGTCATGAGTAAATATGGTATATACAATGCCTAGCGTCGTGTTGATATAAACAAATGGCTGCAACTATGCAAGCATAATGGTGAGCATGAAGTGTGTTCGTTTATTTGGTTGGCCGATAAATGTATTGCCACATGGGATTGCAAACATATGCTTATTTTAACAAGAGTTTGACAAAGTTATGACTAAAACTATTGAATAAAGCCTATTTTAACCTTGAATAGGAGTGGAAGTCCACCGGTGCTTCTTCGCATTTTCCGAAATAGAAAATTGAAAACGTAAAATTGGGTGAATTTTCGTTGTCAGGATTCGAAAAATAAGATGCAGATTCGGTGAAAATGTAAATTCAAGGAAACGTAAAATCAGATAAAATTTTACACTGTTCTTATGAGCATTTGGCTGGGACCAGACAAAAAGTGTACACAATCGGAAAAAAAGTAAAATCGGAGAGTGCCTTACCCAAGAAATGCCAGGCTAAAAACCTAAGAGATACCATTCTGTGATGAGGCAGGTGGAAAAGGAGAACTGTGTCCATAACTTGCTCAGCAGGTACAACAAGGTTGATGACACTGTAAAATTAAAAAAATGATTTAAAAAAATTATCAAAAAATAATACCAAAACTTGTGAAAATAAAAGTACAGGTGACTCCCGAGATTCGATCATTCGAGATTCGACCATTCGAGATTCGACCAACTCGAGAATTCGACCGGTCAAAGCCTGCTTATTCGACCCAGCCGATCGGTCGGTCGAATTAGGAACTAGTTTACGCGAAGTAATTTTCAGCCGCCCAACCACGCAAGGTTTAGTTTCAGTCTAGACATCATTATTTCTGCTCTAATTGTTTGAATTTGTGCTGATTTCACTCGTTTTTTTTGTTAATCTTTTATTTAAATTTATTTATTTTATTTATAAATTTATCATTTGGCATGGCATCATCATTCCAGCTCTAGTTGTTTGAATTTGTGCTGATTTCACTTGTTTTTTCTGTAAATCTTTTATTTAAATTTATTTATTTTATTTATTTAACAATTGACATGACATCTAAAAGGAAATGTAATAGTGATAATGTAAGTGAATCAAATAAAAGAGTGCATAAGACTCATAGTTATGAATTGAAATTAGAAATTTTATAGCGTGTTGAGGAAGATGAAAGCCATGCTGAAATCCCAAGATTGTTGGGGATGTCTCGTTCAACTATTAGCACTTATGTGAAACAAGGAGAAAATTCTAGAATGTGATAAATTTAGGTAACTTGATAACAACAATAAACAGTCCTAGGTGCGGCGTTGTGATTCCTAAAATGGAAATACTTTTAAAACTTTGGGTAGATGATCAGTGTCAGAAACATTCCTATTAGTGAGGCCATGATTAGAGCAAAGGCTAAGGATCTGTTGGATGATATGAAGGAAAGGATTGATGAAATTTCTGTTGATGAGCCTCCATTTAGTGCAAGTCATAGCTGGTTTGACAGAGAGAAGGGCAATTTTGCATAGCCTTAAATTAACTGGTGAGGCTGCAAGTGAAAATACTGATGCTGCCTCAAGTTATTAATTTTGCTGCGATATATAGCTGTATGTATAGATAGATGTATACAGGGATGTGCTGCAGCTGGCCCGATCCGACTCGCGCAAGTCATTTGATAAAATCTTTGAAGCTCGACAAGTCGAATGTTGCACATCACTCTTCCATTAACTTTGTTGGTAAAATAACTAATACTACTCATTCCTCCATTTAAATAACATGGGAATGGATGAGGCAGATTTGATTTAATTTGGATTTTAAAATTACATAAAATAATCATACAAACAAAAATTTATTTTTTCCTTTTTAGTGCAAAAGATAAGTTAAACATTTAAAATATTTTTTATTTACTTTATTCATAATTTAATATTGTTGTATTAACACATTAGTAATATTATTTTATCTTTATATAACGTAAGAGAAGACTTAATAATTTTTTCCCAAGATGCAGGAACGTATCCCCCAATTATAACATGCGAGTCTATGGAAAAACGGCGTTCGATATTAGACTGTTCGAGATTTGACCACATTCTCAGGTACGCATCCTGGTCGAATTTCGGGAATCGCCTGTACAGGCAGTCCTCAACATCCGTACATTCCACATTCTTACAATTCACTCTTTCGTACATTGTAAATTCTCGCCCCTAAACCGCCTTTTGTACTCCGAATTCGGACTTTCGTTCATCAGCCGATGATCAAACATTTCGAGCTATCGCATAATGGCGCTGTCTGTCAGTCAAGCCAACACTTTTAATAAATTAAAGTATACTACGTAATAATATACATATTGTATGTAATGTAAGATTTGTGTGTAATGTTTTTAAATATTGTACTGAAATTTGACAAGATTAATACCACTGTAAAGTCGGTTAATAATCAACAAATTATTATTATTATTCAGTCTCGGCAACGTTACCGTCTTTGTTTGTACATACAGCAGTGTTTCTTTGTTTGTGCATTTTACACCTGTTATTTTATAAACATGAGTGAGAAACGGAAAACTGAAAGTGCTAATACAAGTGAAAAGAAACGTAGGACTTATAAACTGAACACGATTGAGACAAAGACAGAATTAATTAGACGTGCCGAAAGGTATGAATCTTTAGCTTAAATCGGATGCTCATTGGACTTAAGCCCGTCGAGTGTGTTCAACTGTGAAGGAGAAGAACAAATATAATAATACAATACGTACTGTGGCGTTCTAAATAAATGCCACATATTTTTAAAGAGCAAGGAACCAATCTACACACACTTCGATGACATTGGCGATATCCCGTTAGCAGACCGCGAAACAATTTAAGACATAATGATTGTGCAGTAGCTTGGCTTTCTCGTGAATGACAATTGAAATCAGCGGGACTTCCTTGATCGCTTCTTCACTTTTCTTAATCGATCTTATTGTGGACTCGTTCACACCAAGTAATTTACCAACTGATGAAGCAAATTCATTATGCGCAAGCCTATCTAAAACTTCAATTTTCTTCTCCAAACCCATCCCTTTTGTTGCCCTCTTTACCGACTTTTCTTTCATTTCAATCATCACTCTCGTTGGTGCCAAGTTTAGGCAACATTACAAAAAACTATGAAAATAGCATTTAATGAAAAAAGAGGGATTTCCTATGTGCACTTCAGGCGGTCCTCAACTTTCTTGCGTTCGATATTCGTACAACTCGCACATTAATAATAATAATAATAATAATATTTATATACAGCCCGTAATCACACTGTAGTCACAAATCACAGAATAACTTTCATTAATCACAAAGTAATTTATTATCCAACTCATAGCCTGTAAAATGGTATTGGGATTCAGCAACAGCGGGTCTTCCACCTCTTCCAGAAAAGACACTGCCATAAACAAAGATAATTTCACCAAAAATACAAAAAAATAAATAGACATAAACAAGAAAAAGGGAACTTAATACAAAGATTTAATAACTATAGTCAACCACTAGATTATGGTAAGGATGGAAGCACTGTGTTACAAACAGTATGAATAAATGTAATTCTTACAATAATAAAAATTTCTTGAGAAAAAAGAATAATGAAAAACAAATAACGATAAATTATAATAAAAAGATAATCTTCTGGATAATGGGGTATTAATGAATGAGTACAAAATAAGCTCATCTATGACATATGACAGTAAAGCAAGAAAACAGCATCTTCTAAAAGTTTTGCTGGGTCAGAGACAATCGAAATTACCTAAAAACGTAAAAATTTACGGAAGTCAAAGCTAGAAAAGTTGGATGCTGTATTATGTGAGTGGTTTAAAGTGAAGCATTCTGAAGCAAATGCACTGTTCGAAATGGGCTAAGCTTGTGAATTACCCAGCCAGCTTCACCGATGTAATTTCTGATCTTCTTTTTTGCTAACCTTGCAAATTACCTAGCTAACATTATGATTTCAAAAAAATGTTCGAGTTGGTTGGAAGAAGGGTTCCAAAAAAATTGCTGCGTTGAATTGGCAGGAAGAAAGATTTAAAAAAACAATTATTTTTCAAACTATCACATGCAAATTCAGACAAGATAGACAAAAGGAAATCAACAAATTTTTCCTGCTATACCAATTCAAATCCTAGCAATAAACAACAAAAGAAGATCGGAAATCGCATCAGGGATGCTGGCTGGTAATTCATAAGCTGTTCCAAACAAATGAAATCAGAAATTCGTAAATTTAGGAACTGTTGATATTTACTTTCAATAAAAAGGCATAATAATGTTTAATTATGAATAATAAATGATGGTTGAAGTAGCAATGTTATTCTCGATGGACCCTTATTTGATTCCCAGAATGAGCATTACAAAAATTAATAAATTATAAGTTAGACGGTGATAATTCCAACAATATATGCAATATCTTATAGGAAAGAAGATCCTTGAAAGATAGCAAATATGTCCTCAATGTAATTGGAATGTGATTTTGTGGCATCATTCGGCATATTCACTTTGGTCCCATGGGTGCAGTTAGAATGGGCTTTTAATGTATAATGAATTTGGAAATACTACTTATATACCTACATAAAAGCTGCTATCAATCATATGATCAGTTATTAAAATTTTCACTTCTTACCGAAAATCATTTTTAAGTCCATGACCAACAAATTTTACTCCATTATCAACCAAAAAACGAAGTTTCTGGTATGTAGATTTTAGGGTTGTCAGGTGTTTAGAACTGAAATTAGCATCCAAGTCCCCTGGCTTGATTCCTGAGAATTTTGTTTTGTAGTCAACTACTTGCTCTTGAGTTGATATGTAGTCGTCTATAAATGGAGTTCCTTCCAATGGACCTTGCCTAATATTTGCAAATGGGAGATACATAATCAAGAATCATAAAGAGGTCCAATGTAAACATTAAAAACTTTATTGCCAAGATCATTATATAACATAAACATTGAAGCCAAAATGCAACTTACCCACGAATGCAAGTTATTCGAGCAACAGACATGTGTGAAGGCTTAATAGTAGACATTTTCCCATCACTTCGTAGCTCAGCTTCCTCTTGATTAAGAGTAACGAATTCAGCATCCATTGCAACAATTTCACCTGCAAAATGAAGATCAATACACATAGTGATAGAGGTATTACTTAAAAAGTAACAAATTAACAAGTAATTAACTATCTTATCAACAGATGACAAATGAAATAATGTAATATGTGGTTAATTTACCTTTACCAGGGATCTCATCTGCTGCCAATGGAGTGAAAGTGATCATTTTTCGTCCTCCATTTCTAGCCAAGCATTTGTCTTCTCCGAAAACATCCAAGGAAATTGGATTATGTATAGGAGAAATAAAGTCTGGTGGTAGGTCACTTCTCACCCAATACAGAACACAAGGTATTTTCCATTCCAAGTTAAACCACACAACTTCCTGAGCTATGACTGGCATAATACTACAAGTAAATTCAAAGATAAAGAAGATTCAAATATTGGAAAGACAGTTCATACAATTCTAAAATTACTTTTACTTATTAAACATTCACTTAATGAATTACAAATATTTAAGTAATAATACAGTAAACTCCCAATTAACCAGGCTAATGAAGGCTAGAAGACACAGGAATAATTAAAAAACAGGGATAATCCAAAACATAAATTATTTTGTCTTTGTCTATCGCAGCACATACTACTCAACCCATTTTCACATATCGCATAGTTTACTTTTCTTTTAACAAATAATCAGTGATATTGGCTTGATTTGATATAAGATAGATGGTAAAACATTCTCGCTCACGTATTCTAAGGCTACAGCCACACAAGTGATTTTTTCATGTATGAGTTGAAGGCAGAGCCTCATAACATCCAACTACATTATAGAACCTTTAATCTGGCAAGGTAAGGATATGGGGATAGAATGTTATCTGGAATTTCTGGTTATCTGGAATATACCCATAAACAATGCTCGGAAAGAGCTAAAACTCACCGGAAATGTGTTCTGGTTCATCGTTTCTGTCGATAACATGTAGTACATAAGGAATACATCAAAATTTAACTCGATTGTAAATGTTCTATCAGTTACTTCGTGTCCACTGCTTTCAGTTCCACTATCAGAACGTACATTACATTTCGTAATACTTTTCATTTTGAGCCAATTGTTAATTTTTCTCTGAATTTGTGAATTTGTTGTTAAATTTTTAGAAAATGTGAAAATTTATTGATTTTTCCTTTCAAGTACATTTTGTCCTATCTGACATTCAATTACCGACAGTGTATGAAATGGAATAATAATAACGTATGAATGTTGTTTACTTCGGTTGCTATGTAATTCAATTCCCTCTCCTCTCTCACACAATGAAAATATTCAAATCACGCTTATGGGTGTACGGTCAGATACAAAAATAGATTATATTTGCAAACTTTCAGATTAAAAATCATTTATGTTAATTGCAATGAAAATAATACCTATCTTTCTGCCTCTCATATATTAAAAGTATTGTGTCGGAGTGTTTCTTTCAGAATGAACCAAATAATAATAATTATTATATTTGCTAACTTTCAGAATAAAAATCATTTACGTAAATTGCAATGAAAATAATACCTATCCTTCCGTCTCTCGTATATTAAAAGTATTGTGTCGGAGTGTTTCTTTCGGAATGAACCAAATAATAATAATTCGTAATAAACAGAGAGTATGCTGTTCGTCGTAATTTCTCAGGGTTTCGCTGGCGGCCATCTTGCTGACAGACACGCAGACATTGCCTTTTATTATAGTAGATATTTATGGAAAAAAGAAATACAGTCAGCCCTGTGTGCATGTGCAGTCAACATAAAACTAGATTCGGCAACTTATAACTGGATTATTGGTTCTATGGGGAAACCGACGTAAAAGCAGAATTTCGTAAAGTAGATCATCATAAAGTGGGGGTTGACTGAACATAAATGTAAATTTATTAGGTCACTGTTTTATGTACAAGTAGCCATGAACTCAACATAAACATTAAAATGCAAGTCACACGCACTCACCTAAAATCGTTGAAGATATACCACTGGCTAACTGGAGAGCCCACAGAACGAATGTGGTAACCTGGCCCAGCTTTAACAAGAGCAACCAGATGACTTTTCCTCTCTTTGATGCTAGCTTGGTCATGAATATGACATACAACTGAGCAAAGATCATATACCACAGACTGTATCGCTTTGGTATTAATTGCTTTACCTTCCTTAACATTTGTTTCTCCTACGTCTTTATCTTTGCCTTCTGTAGATCTGTTTCCCTCTTCAGTCTAATGGAGGAAAAACATAAAAGTTTTTAATTAATACAATAAGTGAACAAATAAAGCCAAAAGAACATACTGTAATTTGTGAAGTTACTGATATTTGTAGATTAACTATTTTACAAAATATATAAAGTTATATGTCATCTAAAATATGTGATAAAAAAATAATTTATCTCTGAAACTATGTTATAATTATATGGTCTTAGAGACTTTTTTGTTGTAAATATGATCCTCTATCTGAATAAATCTTTAACCAATATGACACATGAGGCACACTCATAATGCATTCTACTACTATCACTTCACTGGTGAAGAATGCCTAATAATCTAATTATTACTTCAAACTAGTATTTAACTTTTTACATTTTATTTTCTTATAAAAAATTACTCTTTGCAAGCTAAGCTAAAATCCATTGATAAGACCCATAATTTTGCCTGCACCATCTCCTGCCAATCAACCTGAATTTTTACACATGAAGTGTCAAATAGATCAGCTAATACATAGTAATACAAATAAAGGAATAGATGAAAACAAGGTGGGAGGCTAGGGAGGGGGTCTTTAATTGACAGTTGTAGGAAGTTGTCGAAAGCAGAGGGTGAGAAGGCTATGATTTTTGACCATTGTAGAGGTAATTAGAAAAAACCACACAAAGTATACAACTTGGTGAGGAAGTAAACTGGTGGAATTGTGGAATGGAAAGGACAGTAGAATGGTTGGTGAATACTAAGTTAAAACCAACAGAAGAAGCCTTTACTTGGTGGAACTCCATCATAAATAAAATGAGAAAAATTACTTGGTATAAGTTCCACTTTATTAATTTATTAATAAAGTGGAACTTATAACAAGTAATTTTTCTCATTTTATGAATACTAAGTTGTTCAGAACAATGTTATTATTAGAAGAAATAGCCAGGACAAGTGCCATATTCTCCAAAAAGCCTAACTTCAGTTGTAAGATAGTTAAGCAGAGTTAAAGATAAAACACATCAGTAAGACACCATTTGGGGTCTTACAAACATGAACAGGCACATTCTGTAATGCCACATGGTTTTTTGTTGGCTCTTATATGTTGAGATTTATGAGATTTTGAGATTAAAGAATATTCTTGGAAAAAGACAATCTTTTGATGCTTAATGTATTTCTGATAATATTTTAAATACATACCTCACTATCATCTTTTGGTTTTGCTCTACCACTAATATTTGCTGGAGGATCAATCTTTCTTATTTTCAAACTACCACCCTCCATCAAGTCAATCTGGATATGTAGAGGAAGCCAGGAATATGTGTAATATAAATGCGAGCTAGAGCCAGTTTTTGCCTCTAAATTAAATGAGAAAACAGCATTAATTCACAAAAATAATCATTTCAAATCAAAATACAACTGAGCAAAAGTATCTTTTAATGAAAGTGATGCTTTTATAAGTTAATCTAAAAAACTTAACATGTAAAATTACATGTTATACAACATTTACAACAATAAAAACTTTTTTCAGAGTCAAGTTAAAAATATTCTTTTAAAATCTCCTAGTAACAAGTATCATTTTTCTTTCCAGTATCATATATAAAATCATCCTACTGAACAACATCATGCTCACAGAAAAATGTCAGAAAATAAAGAATTATTCACTATGAAATTTAGGACATAACCAACCTCCTGTTCTTCCTGAATGCCTAAAACGACATCCAGTACGAGTGCAATTGGAACCATAGCGACACTGCTTCACATTTGGATTTGGCTGATCTTCATTATTCCCCAGGTTTTGCTGAGCTTTCTGGACTAGTAAATCCATTTGGTTTTGCCAAAATGTTTTGTCCTGCCAAGAGAAAGGCATTAAAAAATTCTATATAACAATTTTACAATCATAAAACATTTTAATATAAACACTTGGCAAACTCTGCATACATATTTGCCTGATGTTTCCTAAAAACTAAAAATATTACATTAATTCTGATACATTACTGGCAAACTCATATGACCAGTACCTGAGATCCCTTTACGTTCCCTAGTCTGCCAATAGATTTTCATCTAGTTGTGACTGGCACTATATACCACAAAACTTGCAATGCGGGATCTGCTGCTCCATGGTGTTCCCTAGTCTGCCTTTAGCCATTTAATTAGATTCAACAGGCATGACAATAAAGTAAGATTTGTGCCTAGGTTATTAAAAATAATTTTGAAGTAATACACGTCACCACAGAATGCAGCAAAACCATGAATAAGGCTAGAAATAGAAGAGTAAAACAAACCATTGATACATTTCAATAGCAAAACAGCTGAATTCAGAACTTCAATAGCTGGAACATTAGTACAGCACACAGAATGTAAGTTTACTTTTTTGTTGAGAAAATAGAAATCTTATTCAATAAGTCCAAGATTTAAAATGCAATTTAAAAAATTCCAATTATCAAGTGAAAAGAATAAATGATTTATGTTAATATTGTGATGAATACAAGTTGCCTCCCTTATGTTCAGTTGTGGGGATCTAACGATAGAGGCTCTTACGAGGTGTGCAATGGGAAACAATGAAGGAATATTCCATAGTCCACTTAAAAATTCAAATAATTTTACTTCTGTAAACTGCAATGAATATTAAATTCACACGTGTATATTTACCATATATTTACAAAAAGTAAGCCAAATTAAAGGGAACTATTTAACACATTTACTCTCAATCAGCCAGGATTTTCTTCAAGGACCAGGACTTTAAGTAGTAAATGCCAGTATTCATCAAAACAAATGAAAAAATGCAATATCAATTTCAACCAATACACAGTTATTTTATGTCTTGACTCAAAAACATAAGAAAGAGCAAATTCCATTAAAAGGTGTATAACGTTGGCTCATCAGCAGCAGTAAAATAGAAGTCAAAACTGACAAACAATGATATGGAATGAAAAGGTTCATCTTCCTCAATAAATCACTAAAAGCTACTTCTAATAATCATACTTTTTGACTTTCCATTCCACAATTGTTGACAAGAATGTTGGGAAGGGCCTGTATCCTTCGTGACTGATGAGTTGGTTGGTATCTGGAGCAGTCATCACACCACGCAGGAGTTGTCTGTTCTGGACAGAGGCTTTGAAGGAGTATATCGGAAAAATTATATTCCTTAATATTTTTACCTGAAGAGAAACCAAGAAATTTATATGGAGTATAATAAGCAGGAAACAAAATGCAGCGTTTAAGGAAACAAAAACTTCATTAAACAGAACTTAAAAAGTCCAGGGATTTCTAAAGGAGCAGAAAATGAAACTTCATAAATTTCTCAACAATCATAGTTATTTGCATATAAGCCATATTTTTTCCAAATTTTATATTAACACAAGTAGAGTTTTATCAATGAAAATGGATAAATTAGTGCATTTTTTATTTTACTTGTTGTTATACCGCCACACATTTGGTCATTGAAGCCTTGTTTAGTTTTGATTTGAGTAAAATCAATTCTGTACTCTAATTTTCAACATTTCCCTATTCACCCCTTTAAAGTTTTAAAAAAATTTTCAAGAATAAATGGCATAATTGTGGAAATGCACACTAAAACATTTAGCTTTCCATATTTTATACCTTCGGATATACATATAAGAAGAACAATGGAAAATTATTTTAAACATACCTCACTTGAGTAACTGTAACATAATCTTTACGTACAAGTTCATTTCTTCGTCGTAAAGCCTTTTTCACTTACAAAGCACACTGTCTGCACAAAAGGAAAATTAACATATTAAATTCATTTATTTGTCGTAGATAATCCATTTCCTTTCATTTATTATGTTGTGTGGACAAGAAAGGAAATTACACATATGTATTTGTAGTAGACTTTGTTTACTTCAGTTGCTACGAAGATTGTTTACGTTGACAACAAATGATATATCCACATAAGAAATTTTCTAATTTCAAAATAAATGAAGACTATCTCATTGGATTTTTCTCAAACTTTTACCAAATAAGTAGCATTAATGTGGAAATTTACGCTAAATTTTTCAGTTTTCTGTCTTTCATACTTTTGGAGACATTAACAAAAATAAAATTTTAAATAGGCCTCAATCCAAACTTGTACCTGTATTTTTCAAAACTCAAATTTAAAGGAAAACAAAAACAAAGTGAAACTATAAGCACATTTAAAAAAACGCAAAAAATGAAGATGTAGCTTTTATGCAAGGAAAAAATTGTGAAAGATTAAAATTCGAGATAACTGCTGAATTTCTCTAGGACACCACTACATGGCTCTCTTTATTCAATATACAATATGTGACTTATAAAAGCATCACATAATTTCTGTAATGAATAAAAAGTTAAAGAAATGTTATTACTATTATTGATGATGGAGTTATAAACTAAACCATGTGAACTTTTCATTTCCCGGACTACGTAACTCACAAAGGAAGGCGATTTCAATTAACCATGCAAACCATAAAGGGTGAGAGAGAGGTTGAACAGCATAAGAAAGGTAGAGTACCAGATATGCATCAATAAGTGACAGCAACTGTAATCACAGTATTGTTCTGAGATAATTCTGAAGGAGATACCTCTGATTAACTCTCTACTTATCTAATTGTCCTAATAACTTTAATACTCAAGGGAAAATGAGATATTTTATATGCAATTATTTTAAACAACCATGTATCGCGGCGTATAAGTTGATCTTTGAAGCTTTAAAAAAAATCCTAAAACTTAAAGTCGATTTATAAGCCGAATATAAAATGTGAACCTTAAATTACAGACGAATAACATCGATATTTACGAAGACAGTTGATCTTTCAGTAGAGGTGATCGCCAATTTGAATCAGCTGCTCCAGTGTTTACATTTTATGACATTTATTTCAAAAGATTTAAAATAATTAATTTTAACACTGTATTTACTCATGTAATCCACGTCCTCATATACCACATGCACCCATTTTTGGCCCAGTTTGAGGAGAAAAAAATTAATTTGTGCTGGGATAAGTTGGTCTACAGCAGCTGAAAATTAGAAAAAATCAAGAAAGTTCAGAGGTACCCTGTAGATGTGTTCTCTCTGGGGTTAAAGGAGCGTCATCGGCTCGCGATGAATTCGGCGAACAGATACCATATGCCAACTTATTCCGGCAAAAGTACAAGTAGAAATTGATAGTAAATTTTTAACAACAGAACTGCTCATTTTGAGAAAAAATAATAAACTTAAAACTCAATTAAAAGGTACAGTTTTAATATTATAAAAATATTACGTCATCTCAATCTTGAAGATGCACCAACAGCAGTATAAACTGCGCATTTAAACCATAAATGTATGCTTGGTCATGTAGATACACATAAACATCATAGAATTCTTTGTCTTTTGTGAGTATAAATGTAGATGCAAGCGTTGCAGTAAATTTACTATTGAAATTTGTAAATTTTAAAACTTGGTTAGAAATCTTCATGTATGATGCGCAGCCCCTTTTTTATCAACATCTTGGAAAAAAAGGTTCACGGGGTACACATGGCCGATATTTTATTGGATTTCACCACCATAGAGATCAAACGCGACCACTAGGTATAGTTCCTTTCGATAGTATCATTAACAGCTAATATCAATCAAATTATAAGAAGCTTTATTTAGTGGATCAAGCTTTCAGAGAATAAAAGTGTCTTATTGGTTGAAATTAATACACCTGTTACATGGATGGCTCAAGAAGAGTAGCATGGACTCGAAACAATATTTAATTATTGTTTATTTCTTTGTTTTGTTAAAACTTGGATTGTACAGGACCTTGATTTTGTCGGGAAAAAATTTCATGAGAAGTATTTTTTAGTGAAACAATGGAGGTCGACATACAACAAACATATACCTAATCATGTATTTTAAAGCTGAAAAGTCGAGGTCGACTTATATGCCGTGATATACGGTATAGTATTATAGGTATATAGGCTTGACAAAATAATATTTTGCTTACCTGAAGTTAAATCAGGGTAAATAAGGTTGCAGAGTAGCAAAGAGGATTCTTTAATGACTTCCCTTCCACACTTAAGACATTTATTAATATTCCTCATTTTTGTTCCAAAGAGCCTACTTATATCCGTTTCTTCATTTGGATTCTCTTCCCCAATTTCTGGTTTCTCTTTTGCCTTTGTTTCTAGAAAATAATGGAATTAGATTATTAAATCTTCTTCAAGTTAATCAAACTTTATGTACACACTTTCAAATTAAAGAGAGTAACTTGATGGCAATGGTAACTTTTAGAGTGAAAAATTGGTATGCAAAATCAAAGGAAATTTGCTGCTTGAAATGCTAACCAAGCAAAAGAATGTAAAAATTTGTGGTATGAGTATGATTTCGCAAAGGTAGATTTCTCACGGGAAATTGTTCTAATTTTAACCTATCATCATCAAAAGCTGGATACTGTTTGATGTCATTTTGAATTAATGAAAAATAAGAAAATAATTTGATTTGCAAGCAATATCTATTTATATAATCCTGTTGCTGTCATTAATAATAACAAATTTATGATTTTCAACATAAAAATTTAAATGTAAATTTTTTCACATCAAAAACTTTTAATCTGCTACAGAAGAACAGAAAGTTAGAAAAAGGTTATGGTTTACAACTACCAGGATTCCATACTTTCATCTGATTCAACATTTTCTTTATCATCCTCAGTGGCAGTTTTGTCTGGCTTATGGGCTTGGTCACCAGATATAGAGGGAAAATCTTTCTCTTTGTAAACAAACTGATCTGTAATCACAGGAGATTCACTGCGTAAGTACATCTGTTGGCTCTCAAACTGTTTCCTTTTCTTTTCTTCTAAAATTTCAAAGTGCATTTGATGAAGTATAAACCTATTCCAGCTCTGAAATTATAAGAGTAGTATGAGAAAGGAGAAAATGCATCATAGAGATAAAATCTGATGATTTTGGGTGTTATATGCATTCATAATGCAAATTAAATTACCGTATTTGCTCATGTGATATCCACATACCTTTTATACAATTGAATATCGAGAAAAAATTAAGATTTGTGTAATGCAACTTTTGAAAGCACAAAGACACCTCTTAGCAGTAATCTATCTGAAGCAGCATTTGACGATGTACTTAGGGTAATGAGTAAATTTTTGAAAAACAACTTTTTTTACTTTTATTTAATGTATATAATTATGAGAAATTGACAACTTGGGAAATTACATTACATGGAGATTACTTGAAACCTTAGGGAATCAGTTTCTTTAAACCTGAAAAATCGATTAAAATAGATTCAGCTATTTGAGAATGTGATCCTCACAATTCATGCAATACCAAAAAGTCAACTTCATTGTTGAGAGCTACCACCAGACATATTAGGTACTTCTCTGCAGCATTGAGACCTTTCTTAAAACATTTCCATAGTTACAAATTACCATATATGGCTATCAGAAAGAAATAAAAATAATTATGTAATTATTGAAAACTAAATTTTTACAGTTAAATTATGCCCATCTATTTGATACAATATACAGTTTCCGTTTGAGGATATTCCTTACTCTTCTGATAAAATTGGCATGTTAATCATAAAAATTTGTGACACTTTCACCATTTCAAATTGACATATACATGCGCTATAAGATGTTTGGGATGATTTCTGTGGGCAAAATACATAGCAAACATGAGCATTCTGAATGAGCAAACAAAATATCCCTGTTACACCTGCAACTCTTATTTTTAAAGAAAGTGCAGGCATTACATGAGCAAATACA
The DNA here is from genome assembly GCA_036926305.1 of Uropetala carovei. Classification (NCBI taxonomy): domain Eukaryota; kingdom Metazoa; phylum Arthropoda; class Insecta; order Odonata; family Petaluridae; genus Uropetala; species Uropetala carovei. The sequence continues at coordinate 2,488,539 of JAXCHB010000089.1, read as the reverse complement.
GTACATTGTTATAACAATAATTCATAAAAAGATGTTTATTCTTTTGAGAACAAGAATTTTTTTATGTACAGGCAGTCCTCGACTTTCGTACAATTCGCTCTTTCGTACATTGTAAATTCTCGCCCCTAAACTGCCTTTTGTACGCCGAACAATGCCGAATTCGAACTTTCGTTCATCAGCTGACGATCAAACATTTCAAGCTATCGCATAATGACACTGTCTGTCAGCCAAGCCAACACTTTTAATAAATTAAAGTATGCTACGTAATAATATATGTATTGTATGTAATGTAAGATTTGTATGTAATGTTTTTTAATATTGTACTGAAATTTGACAAGATTAATACAACTGTAAAGTCGGTTAATAATGAATAAATTATTATTATTATTCAGTCTCGGCAACGTTACCGTCTTTGTTTGTACGTACAGCAGTGTTTCTTTGTTTGTGCATTTTACACCTATTATTTTATAAACATGAGTGATAAACAGAAAACTGAAAGTGCCAATACAAGTGGAAAGAAATGTAGGACTCATAAACTTAACACGATTGAGACAAAGATGGAAATAATTAGGCATGCCAAAAGCGGTGAATCTTTGGCTTCAATTGAATGCTCACTGGACTTAAGCCGGTCGGCTGTGGGGTCAACTGTGAAGGAGAAGGATAAAATTAAAGAATATGTATAAAATGCTAGAAATATTTCGCCGAAGATTGTGTCTAAAAGGCAAGGTGTAGTGATGGAGGAAATGGAGTGATCCTTAACATTATGGATTGAGGATCAGCATAAAAAAAACGTTCCAGTGAGTCTTGCAATAATTCAAGGTAAGGCTCTCAGATTGCATGAAGATTGGAAAAAATACTTAGGAGAAGGGGCTGCTGATACTCTGGAATTTCAGGCAAGCCAAGGCTGGTTTGATAAGTTCAAGAGCAGGGCTTGACTGGAGAATCTGCTACTGCAGATAAAAAAGCTGCACAAGAATTTGTAAAAGAGTTTTCCGAAATAATTGAAGATGGGGGTGATTATGCTCGTCAAATTTTTAATGTTGACAAGACAGGATTATTTTGGAAAAGAATGCCTGCACGAACCTATTTAGCAAAGGAAGAGGCAATTGCACCTGGGCATAAGGCAGCTAAGGACAGACTCATATTGCTTCTTGGTGGCAATGCAGCGGGTGATTTTAAAATTAAACCAATGCTAGTCTACCATTCGGAAAATCCAAGAGCTTTGAAGGGGAAGGCTAAGGAAATGCTGCCAGTCATCTGGAAATCTAATTCAAGTGCCTGGGTTACTGGAACAATTTTTCAGGATTGGTTTAATGTTCATTTTGTTCCAGCAGTTAGACAATATTGCAGGAGGAATTATTTAGTATTTAAGGCAATATTACTTTTGGACAATGCTCCTGGGCACCCACAATCGTTACGGGAACTTTATCCAGAAATTAAAATTGTGTTTCTGCCTCCAAATACCACATGCGAAATTCAGCCTATGGATCAGACAGTCATAGCCACTTTCAAGCGGTACTACATGAGGAGAACAACCAACCATGCTATCAGGGCAACTGACAAGGAAGGTGGACCTACCCTGAAGGAATTCTGTTAAGATTATAACATCTGTAATGCAGTGAACAATATTGGGGACTCTTGGGCTGACAATGAGATAAAGGAATCAACAATGATTGGTTGCTGGAAGAGGTTGTGCCCAGATTTAGTGCAAGATTTTAAAGGTTTTGAGGAGACTCCTGAAGGTGCCACAAAGGAAGTTGTTCAGCTTATGAATGAACTGGACTTGGGTGTCAGCATTGAAGATGTGGATGAATTGTGTGCATCTCATTCAGAGCCTATGTCCAATAAAGATCTAATTGACCTACAAGAGGCAAATAAGACACCATCTGAAGCCGAAGAGGATGACTATCAACTTCCTCTCACTAACACTTTGACAGTGAAGGAAATGAATGAAGTCTTCACGCACCTTGAGCAGTTCTTAAGCATCATGGAAGAATATGACCCAAATGCAGAGAGAAGTTCACAAGTACATAGAGCTGTTGATAGGGATACAGCTTGTTACAGACTCCTTTATCAAGAGAAAAAGAAGGCAAGTGTCCAAATTTCTCTTGACAGATTTTTCAAGAAAGTTGATAAGACACCATCAGCAAGTACTTTTTCCCAATATTAAAATCAGTTTTCTGTCTACTAAATATAAAAAATAATGAATTTGAGGTAAGAAGTAAAAAGAAATTTGTATTGTTTATATTTTTTGTATTGATGAATTCAAGTACAGACTATAATTATTGGTACAACTGTTTTGTTTGTTGCCCATAAATAGGGATTTTTATTTACAGTAGTCCCTCGCCATTCCTGAAAAACCTCGTGAATGGTAAGTAATTGGGTTTTTTAGAAAAAGTAGAGTTTGGGTCTTAGTCCCTATTCCGGCAAGTAACTTGCATTTTTACCCTTCAAAATATAATAATAGAATACGCACTGTGGCGTTCTGAATAAATGCCACATTTTATTAAAGAGCAAGGAACCGATCTACACACGCTTCGATGACGTTGGCGATATCCCGTTACCAGACCGCGAAACAATTTGAGACATAATGATTGTGCAGTAGCTTGGCTTTCTCGTGAATGACAATTGAAATCAGCGGGACTTTCTTGATCGCTTCTTCACTTTTCTTAATCGATCTTATTGTGGACTCGTTCACACCAAGTAATTTACCAACTGATGAAGCAAATTCATTATGTGCAAGCCTATCTAAAACTTCAATTTTCTTCTCCAAACCCGTCCCTTTTGTTGCCCTCTTTACCGACTTTTCTTTCATTTCAATCATCACTCTCTTTGGGGCCAAGTTTAGGCAACATTACAAAAAAACTATGAAAATAGCATTTAATGAAAAAAGACGGATTTCCTATGTGCACTTCAGGCGGTCCTCAACTTTCTTGCGTTCGATATTCGTACAACTTGCACATTAATAATAATAATAATAATAATATTTATTTACAGCCGGTAATCACATTGTAGTCACAAATCACAGAATAACTTTCATTAATCACAAAGTTATTTATTATCCAACTCATAGCCTGTAAAACGGTATTGGGGTTCAGCAACAGCTGGTCTTCAACCTCTTCCAGAAAAGACACTGCCATAAACAAAGATAACTTCACCAAAAATACAAAAAAATAAATAGACATAAACAAGAAAATGAGAACTTAATACCAAGATATAATAACTATAGTCAACCACTAGATTATGGTAAGGATGGAAGCACTGTGTTACAAACAGTATGAATAAATGTAACTCTTACAATAATAAAAATTTCTTGAGAAAAAAGAATGAAAAACAAATAACGATAAATTATAAAAAGATAATAATCAATTACACTATGTGTGTGATAACCTTAGGAAAATACAAGGGAACAAGAACCCAAGATAGCATAGATTGACATCCCTGAACCTCCTTTTGTGTGCCGATCAGACTTTCGCGTGCCAGCTAAATGACAAACGAATATTTCGAGTGGTGCTGGTTGCCAGCCACCAGTTTCCACCGAGTTACCATCTTTGTCCGTACAGCAGTGTTTATTTGTGCAATTATTTAAATATTTTATTGCATTTTGCCCTATCTCTCTATATTATAAAATTGACAATTGTGTCTAAAAGGCCCCTGCACAAAAAAGCTAAACACTTATACCATAATTAGAGATTTTATAATATTTTTTGGCTCTCTGAGGTTTTCAGGAACGCATTATGTACGAAAGTCGAGGACTGCCTATAATCTCCACCCAAACCACAAAGAATAAATGGAATTACCTGTATGAGACGAATTAAATCAGTTTTCTTTTTGGAATTGGATTGATCTGAAAGTATTAGACCCAATGCTGATGCTTCTGGGATTGTACGGAATGCCCTCAGGAAATTGCTGGCTTGACATGGAAAGCCATGTGATATATCCAACATATGGAACAGAAAACCTAGTTCACAAGATAAGCAAAACTCTTTTTGGCACAGGTGTGACAGAAGAACAGAGCGGACTGGATCTAAGTAGTGCAGTATCTGGAATGAATAGAGTTATAAGCATTATAGTAATAAACAGAGTGATGATTTAGGAATTTATCGAAACAAATACTGTATTTAATCAATTGTAAGCCAACCTCCACTTTTCACAAGGGCATGCGAGGAAAATTTTATACTGGGTGTCACGAAAAAAATACCGAAAAGTATGAATGCCCCAGTTTTTTCAATTTGTAATTAAATAAAAAAGGTATCTGGAATGAATAGAGTTATAAGCATTATAGTAATAAACAGAGTGATGATTTAGGAATTTATCAAAACAAATACTGTATTTAATCAATTGTAAGCCAACCTCTACTTTTCAAAAGGGCATGCGAGGAAAATTTTATGCTGGGTGTCACGAAAAAAATACCGAAAAGTATGAATGCCCCAGTTTTTTCAATTTGTAATTAAATAAAAAAGGTATCTGGAATGAATAGAGTTATAAGCATTATAGTAATAAACAGAGTGATGATTTAGGAATTTATAAAAACAAATACTGTATTTAATCAATTGTAAGCCAACCTCTACTTTTCAAAAGGGCATGCGAGGAAAATTTTATGCTGGGCGTCACGAAAAAAATACCGAAAAGTATGAATGCCCCAGTTTTTTCAATTTGTAATTAAATAAAAAAGGTATCTGGAATGAATAGAGTTATAAGCATTATAGTAATAAACAGAGTGATGATTTAGGAATTTATAAAAACAAATACTGTATTTAATCAATTGTAAGCCAACCTCTACTTTTCAAAAGGGCATGCGAGGAAAATTTTATGCTGGGCGTCACGAAAAAAATACCGAAAAGTATGAATGCCCCAGTTTTTTCAATTTGTAATTAAATAAAAAAGGTATCAACAACACATATTATGTTATATTCAAGTATTCAATACTATATTTATTAAAATGTAATTTGTCCCGGTTACGTCCCAGATTTTTAATCTTGCAACAAAAGTATCCCGGTTTCTCTCTTAGTCTTCTCCAATGTCTCACATTCGACTCATCAATCCTGTAGTGCCATTGTGCAGCAAGATTTGATGTTTCTTCTGCATATACTATCACTTTTCTCTTAAAGTCCACAGAATAATGCATTCGTTCCATTATGGGATTATTAAAAAAACGGAAAAACTCGCCAAAGTAAATGAGAAAAATTTACGCTTGCAAAGACACGTGGAAATGATGGTTGGCTCAGGGAATCCTAGGATTATGCGCATACTAGAGATGGCTTGGGGAATCCCAAAATTACACACATACTAGAGATGGCTCAGGAGTGAATTTATCAAAACGTATTTCTTCCTATTCAATTATGGTGATTCTGTATACATACATTTAAAGTATATTATTTACTTATATATTAATACACTTCCACCTGGAGTTATAATGTAACCTCAGACACTAATGCATTGATTACTTGACTTTTTCATTCATTGATTTTTAAGACCCGATTCTAAGCCGGGTGGCAATTTTTAAAGAGATAAAAAAGTAAAAAAAAGGTCGGCTTACAATCGATTAAATATGATAAATTCTGTAACAGAAAATATTCTAGTCCAACAAAGAAAGTGACAGATATGATGTCTAAAGAAAATTGCAAAATATCTTAAATGATATATATCGTGGAAAAAAATTATGAAATTAAACTCAAATCTATAAAAATGATAAAATAACACTTTATAATTCTAGGCCATGATACACCAAAAATAACAACATATAAAAACTACATTAATATATCTTATATTATTACCTGCAACATTGGATTGCAGTAAGAATTTGGCAAGGTTGCCTCAAGGCCACAAAAACCAGTTCGGTTATAGAGGTCAAAATCAAAATCATCTGCTCCCATTTTTGAATACTTGACCTCAATTTTACGATACCTGCAAAATTTAAAAAACCAATAATTACAGAATGTATTTTACCCCAATATACCGTATATATTCATGCATAGGTCAATCTCATGTATAAGTCGATCGCAACTTTTTTAATAAAAACCTTTTTTTTTTCGAATATCTCGTTTATAACAGTTTTTCAGGTGTAGTAAAATGAAATTTTTTTCAGTAAGTATTAATCCATTTAGTTCCACATAAATAATCAAAAAAAGACTATTTGTTGCATCTCTATAATTCTTCGAATATCAAATTAACTACATGGTGTCAAGTAGCAGCGAAGTAGCGTGACACCTTCCCTAGACGAGGTGATTCTTTGTTTACATATTACGGAGTTTACATATTGTGCCTCTGTCTTGCTGTTGTTCCTGTCCTACCGCCGTCACGTTACCAAACGTTGCGTTAACGAAAATTGCTTAATTACTTACAAAGCATCAGAGATGAACTTAGGATCACCGAATTATATAGTAACTTTATTCTTTCATATTTAAATATTCTATAGTTATCAATACAGTTTAAATACAACAATAGTTTCAATTCCATCAAATTTTAACAACCATAGGGCAAATAACATAATGTGTTTTAACCTAACACAAATATTACTTGTGTATAAGTCGACCTCCGAACTTCTTGCTAAAAATTTGGCCTTAAAAACTTGACCTATACTCGAGTATATGGTAGTTCATTTGGATAAAATGCTGAATTATCAACATTCTGGAACTTTTTCCATGACAGTCTAGAAACACAAATAATACACTAGCTTGCATTAAAATAGCAATTTACCCAATCACTTTATCAACTGTTGTAATTATTAATAAACCAACATATGGCAATATTTTTACAGCTGTTACAAAAAATGGTTTTAATTACTCTGGTTTGAAAACATGCCAATGCTAAAGCAAGTGCTAAGATGTCAGTGTACTATCTTAAATCCATGTAAAAAAAATCGGTACAACATACTTCGTACAAACTTTCTCATATACTAATGCGCCGTTTAGTTATCTTTAGAAAATTAAAATCGTATCAGCCAGTTTTTAGAAAATCCAATTTTTGTTAAAGTTGCCCAAGAATAAACTAGCCTTATATTCATTCATTGAGAGAAATGAAATATGTAGTACTATTGCAGACGTATACTCAAGTAATGGTACGAAATTTTATCACAATCGTTTGAGCTGTTTTTGAGAAAATCAAATTATTGTTAAAGTTACCTAGAATAAACTAGCCTTATAATAACAATACTTTCTCAATATACTTCGTATATGAGAAAGTAAAAAGTGAAGCTGATCATGTGAGTGCTCTTTACGAGTATTTTAATGTGTCCCGTCATATACAATTAAATTAATTTACTAAGTCAACTTCAAATATTTTGCTTTACTCATCCTTGACTGTCTTTTAAAAGAGTATGCTTTATTTTTAGAGCAAATAAATGTATTCTAATATTTTTATATAAAGGAATTCTGTAAACTAAGGATAAGGTAGACAGCACAAATTTCTGTCTACTATAAAGTCCTAGGATGTATATTCAACAATTTAATGAAATCTACCTGTACAATGTACAAATATTAACACTTCTAGAAAAAGAAACTGAAGTCTCATAAATACCTTCTAGGAATTGCAAAAAATGCACTTCCATCATCTCCTAGCTTTCCAGATCGAGCATCACTGGTGAATAATTTAAGAATTCGGCCACGCTTCTCCAACTTATACGGAACCTTCAATTAAAGGCAAAATTATGGCACTTCTAATGATTAAATTATATTAATACAAGAATATTAATTTAAAAATGCTTTTACTGATTTATCATTTATTCACTGTAACATCAACTATCAGATGCAAAATCTATATTTAATGCATATTTTTGAAGATGGATAACTGAATCTGTTATGCTTTATACAGTAGGACCCCAACTTACGAACAATGCGTTCCTCAAAATGAGTCCGTAAACTGAATGTTCATAAGTTGAATTGACTTTTTGCATAAAATATAATTTTAAATTCATTAATACATTCCTGAATTATCAAAAATCAATTTCTCTTGTGTAATGTGATAAAAAATGTACAATTAGAATAAATTTGTATATTTTTTCAATGAAGTGATTTATACCGTAATACAGTTAGATGGAAATTTACAGTTTGACTATCATAGAATAGAAAAATATAAGGCCACAAAATGTTGGCTATAAGAAGTACCATATCTTCCCGAATAGAAGCCGAACCCGGATTTAAGCCAACCCCCCAAAAATTTTCACAATTTTTTTGGCAAAAACATAAATTTCGTAGATTTTATGCTGAAGTGTGCCGGGCATTCATGCACATCTTAGAATACATTATTCGAGATCGAAGAACTGTGTGGGAAATGGTTTAGTTGTTGACATTTTGAAATATTACTCCAATTAATAATTTTGCATTGTTGAATAATGTTCCACATTCAGTGACAATAATTTCATTCATCTTCATTTTCACAAATGGTCAAATATAGTAATAATGATCTCGCCAAGATAATTTTTCATCCAAGTCTATTTCCAATGAAATTAGCATTTACATTGCCTTAAGAAATTGCATTTTTATAATTATACACGTTCCATGTACAGTTTTACTGAAATTCAAACAGTTGAGCATACAAAGCCGTCAACGCATTTTGCATAATCGTCTGGGTAGTCAAAACACGCAATTAATGTGACCACTCAAATAATGTGAAAAACCTAGCCTTAAATGGTAACAAAGCACAGGTAGTGCTAAATTCAATATTCTAGCATTTATTATTTAGTCATTAATATTCATCGTAGGTCAAATATTTACTTTACGAAAAATATAGTACAGTCATGCCTCGTTTAGCACAAAGGATACGTTCCAGACAGTCTTTGCGCTAACCAAATTCGCGCTAAACAAACCGATTATAACATGTACTTACAATTAGTAATGATCAGTTCGCGAAATTGCAAGGTTCGCTAACGTTACTTTTTTATTTATTTAATATTAATTATCATTAAAAATCAATATTAATACAATTTTAAATCTTTCGCAGCAGTGCTCGCATTTATGCATAGATCGCTGGGTTCTGCGAGTTACCATTTTCGTCACTGCAGCGCTCCAATCTACACGTAAATTACTTATTGTATGTATGTGTGGGGGTATTCACCATTTTCAATAATTGCTTGAAATTCGTCAGGAAACTTTATAGCTGAGTCTCTATCAGTGCTTGCTGATACACCTGTAAAACGAATGCTATGTATATTTGCGTGATGTTTAAAATTTTGAAACCAACTGGAACTGGCATGAAATGTTTCTGAAGAATCTCCACCCTCTTCTTGCTTTACACATTCAAACAGGGAAAGTACCTTACTGCAAAAGATTGCTTGACTAAGGGGCATGTGTTCATTAGAATGCTTAGAATCAATCAATTGTGAAACACTAGCAGTTTCTCCATTTTTTCGAGCATATTACCAACAATAAGTGATCGTGTGAGTTTCTTCGCAGTTACTGCACTGGCTGCTTCAATGGAACTTTTTATTTTGTCTTTATTTAACAAAATTGTGTGAATTGTAGAAGCTGTGAAGTTAAACTTACGTGCAATATTGCTCTGACCCTCACCTTGTTCAAAACACTGAATCACTTTAAGTTTTTCCTCAGGATTTATGTTTTCCTTGATAATTTAGGATTATTTTCTACACTTTGATTGCCTTTACTCAATTTTCTCCTTTCTGCCATGATTGCCATGATTTACTGAAATTATTTCCCCCTATTTACTGGTATAATGTTATTTTGCCATAGATACCGTATTTACTTGTGTACCCCACGCACATTTTTTCCCAAAACGCTGGGGAAAAAAGGGGGTGCGCATCTAACACGAGGATTTCTGAACAGGTTATATAAATTGTATCGATAGTAAATTCTATGCAATATGCTTGCGTCTACGTTTATATTCATAAAAGACGTCGAATTCTACAAAGTATATGCGTATTTATGCGACCAAGCAAACGTGTAAGTTACGCCTGCGCTGCAGGCAAAAACTCGCAAAAGCAGGCAGACAGAATACGCTGACTAACTGATAACTATAGTTCAATGACTAATGAGGGTTTGCTGGCATGAAAATAGGTAGGTTCAAGTTTGGTCCTTTTCCCTCATCCTCTTCAAGGAATTCGGAATAGTGAAATTTTTTTGTGAATGAAAGATTTCATCGTTCGAAAGGAAGACGGAAATCCATATCTCAAGTGTTTGGACTCGTTTGTTCATAACCTTCCAATATTTATTCACGAGACCATACACGAAAAACTCTCCATCCACCTAAGGAAGTTCCCATTCATAGATGAACAAATAGTTTGTGAAGCTCAGCATCTGTTCACAATATTATGTCAAAAACAGAAGCAGGGTGAATTTGCGTAATAATACAACAAAAACAGTTAAGGGATTAACAAAAGAGGACTATCGGTGAGATTTCTGCTAGTATCGTCATAAAGAGATCATCCAATAAATTGCGTCACGTAGAAGGAAGAAGATGCTTAACTTGAGCGGAACTTATTTCAGGATGTGGGATTCGGTGACTTAAAAAAATACTTATTCTGGCTCAGCATCTGTTCACAATATTATGTCAAAAACAGAAGCAGGGTGAATTTGCGTAATAATACAACAAAAACAGTTAAGGGATTAACAAAAGAGGACTATCGGTGAGATTTCTGCTAGTATCGTCATAAAGAGATCATCCAATAAATTGTGTCACGTAGAAGGAAGAAGATGCTTAACTTGAGCGGAACTTATTTCAGGGAGTGGGATTCGGTGACTTAAAAAAAATACTTATTCTGGCTCAAATTAAATTTATCCCTCCGAACTAGCGCAAAAATAGGAGTTTGCGGTTTACATGAGTAAATACAGTATTAAACAAAACACCGCAAATGTGTCATTGGAACTGATTACGTGAAAACAGCTTTCCTTTAATTTTTAAGCAAACAAAAGCCAGCAAAAATGCGCACCGTGAACAGTATTTTCATTTTGCAGTACATACCATACATAACAGTATTTATTTTATTAAAAAATAAATAAAAGTGTATACCATGGGATTCCAATTGCGCTATATCGAAATTGCGATAAACAAACATGCGCTAAACAAGGCATGACTGTACTATCATTTGAACGTGATCTCGCCAAGATAATTTTTCATCCAATTTTATTTCCAATGAAATTAGCATTTACATTGCCTTAAAAAATTGCATTTTTATAATTATACACGTTCCATGTAAAGTTTTACCGAAATTCAAACAGTTGAGCATACAAAGCATACAAAGCCGTCAACGCATTTTGCGTAATCGTCTGCATAGACAATGTATGCAAATAATGTGAAAAGCACAGGTAGTGCTAAATTCAATATTCTAGCCTTTATTATTTATTCATTAATATTCATCGTAGGTCAAATATTTACTTTGCGAAAAATATAGTACTATCATTTGAATGCGACGGCAATGAAAGACATGCTGCCATCTATGGGTGACTATGAGATTTAACCATAACACAAATTTTCCTCGGACTCACATTTAAGCAGAGGGATGATTTTTTCATGATAGATTTTGACAAAAAACATCGGCTTGTATTTGGGCAGATACGGTAAATGGGTCAAAAGAGTTAACTCACTTGATTTCTTCTACGATTTCCTGGATTTGGAGCATAACCTACTGTTCCTACCATTTTCATAGTTTGCAGGATCTGTGGATCAATGGCTGGTGTTCTCCTGAGAAATAATAATCCCATTATAAAATGTTTTGAAAATCTCTATAACAAAACATCAATAAACATTTTAATTTCTAATATGCTTTTTCTAATCACTTTTCTGTCTGCAGCATCTTGTAAAAGAGCAGCAACTTTTATAAATGGTAAAAAAATGTATTTGCACACATTTATATAGATTTTTATTTTTACACTGACAGGCATAACAGTGATATTACGCATGACAAAAGTTTCTACTTTACATTTTTAAAAGAAATATGTTAATATACAATCTCAAAGTTAGTTTCAATTTTATGGTGCATAATATGATAATCAATTAAAAAAGGATTTAAAACTTTCCCGGCGAATATTATTAGTGAATTGTTTTCGGGTTTCACACACACTCAGTTGTTCCTGAAGATGGCAGATGTGACATACGCTGAAACGTCGAATTTTATTCAAGACATCACCCGGTGTGAAACCTGAGAACAATTCACTAATGATAATCAATTCATTACAAAAACTACCGTATATACCCATGTATAAAACGCATCCGCATATAACACGCAGGGAGGTTTTTAGCACCATATTCTGCGATTTTTTTATGTACCCGCGCATAGCACACGTTTCTAGAATTTGATTTCTGTCACATGCTTATCATTCAACAGCAAAATTATCAGTTCGTACTAATAATGAGTACGACAGCACTTCACTCAAGTCGGTAATAAAAATCCACCATTTAAGAAAAGAGCTGTTACATAGTTTAGCAGTTTTCCAGTGTGAAGGCAACAGTTTTAAATAACAGTCGAAACAGAATATATAGTTGCAGTTCAACTGCACTTCGGACCCATCGGTGGAAGTTGACTGGTGCAGTTATTTGACGTAGCCAACTCCATTATTCGCATGTTAGTCACTAACGTAAATGTAATAGCGAGGAAATTACAATGTGGAATTACGCCGTGGAGAATGTAACGCTATCTTCCGCGGAAGATGATTCCGATAACACTGCCGGTGAATGGGGCAGCGATCAAGAATTTCTTGGATTTTGCAATGCTTAATAATGATCTTTATTATTTTTACTTTATTTGAAATATCTTGTATATCAAGTATAATTATTTAATAAATTTGGCATTTTTGTTCATTAATTTACATTTTTAGTTCAAGTTATTACTGAGAAAATGCATGAAAGTACCGTCAGAAGGTATAATATCATCCCAATATTGAGAGGATGTAAAATCGGCAACATTTCTAATGTCGGTCCATTATAATAAATATTCTGGTAAATATATACCCTTTTTGAGCTGAAATTTTCAGGGAAAAAAGTGTGTGTTATACGTGGGTATATACAGTAATAAATTTTTAATTTAGGAAAGAATAAAACAGGTGAAAGGAATACCTAAATGTTGGTTTGCAGAATCTCTCTGGCCAATCAGATAGAAGGGCACTTGTGGCACAGAGAGGAAATGGAACAGTAGACAGAGGTGTATTTTCATCCAATATGTTGATTGGTGGTACGCTTTCAACTGGATCAGCAAATTCTGTTTCCTGAGAGAATGAGTTGAATGAGGCATGGGCACCACCAGAGCTGAATAAATGGACTGACCCACCACCATCTCCAAAAGCCAAACATTGGCATGATGAGGAGACATCAAATGCAAGACACATAGCTCCAGCAGTGCTAACCTACAATAAATAAGAGATGGCTATTATAAGTTAGTTTACTATTATAGGTTAGTTTACTATTAAAAAATTATCATTTCTGGATTATGTAAAACAGATTCCCATTACCTGAAAGACACACATATCTCCTGGCTGAGTAAGAGCAGCAGTATCCAGCAACTGAACCTGCCCTAGATTGGAAACGATTGCCACACGGGATGAAAAAAGGGGCAAAAATCTAAGCAGGAGGGGATCCAAGGCCAAACTTATTGGTGTCAAAGCTCGCATCATACGCAGATCATATGCCATCATGAAGCGATCAACAGCCATCACTCCATGTCTGCCAAAAATATTATTATTTTATATAAATATTATTATTTTATATAAATATTATATTTTATATAAAATATTATAAATGCTGGTTAAGCCATGCCCGAAGCGGGATTTGAACCCATGACCTTTGGGTTAGAAGGCAGGCGCAATGCCTACCAGTCTAACCCGGCCGGCTTAAGTATTCAAGCGAATTCATATATCTGAAATTGCGAGGATATAAAATACAGATGAGGGTGCCTGTTAGATATTTTGAGGTAATTTATAACATGAAAATTAACATCTAGGCAATTTCAGTATTTCATATATTATAACATAACCAAGAAATACTAGGCATTTGACGTAACAAAGTTTTGCTGAAAATTTTTCTTAATAGAAAAATCTTATTATGTTATAATTATATTTCATGTTACAAACACTATATAAAGTAAACTCCCAGTTATCCAGAATGCCTGGAGAATTTTCTGGTTAAGTGAATATTCTGGTTGCATGTTTTATTGGATAGGCTTCAATAAAGCATTTGGATACCAAAATAAGGAACAGATGCAGAATTGTAAATTCATCTTGGAACTGCTAACCTGTAGACTAGGTACTATACCCAAATGTTCTTAAATAATTCCTTGACATTCAAGGAAGTAATGAAACTCACAGATATGAGTATTCAACACTTTTAATTGAAATATTTTAATATTCAATAGCTGCATTATATCCTATGGAATTTCTCATATGCCTATTGCTATTAACTTCTCTTTTGTTCTAATAATAATGCGAGGTAGGGGTTAACTTCGTCTAACCTTTAGGATTTTATGACAAAAAATATTGTTTCCTTGTCCGAGAAAAGGAGAGAAATTATCCACACCCAACACAGTGTATTAGCAGAAAATCTTGAGGCAAATTGATATTAACATTTAAAGGATGGTATTTAAATTTTTCTTAGAGTAATGATAGAGAGATGAAGTAAAAAGTATCTTTCTTCATAAAAACATGTTTAATTTTTACTTTCCTAAAAATGTCAGTGGTTCAATGGTATATGCATTCTCGGGGATGAAACAACGGCGCAAGTTGATTTTTGTGTGATAAATCCAGAAACAGACTCCTAAACACAAGGCAACATCGCAAACAGCATACCACACCTTCACTGTTCATCGTTGCCCATTTTCTGCACACACATAGCACATTGCCTTCTCATATACTCCTCAGGCGAATGGTTGTTATGACAGCACTCCAGACGTGTCAGCTGTTGCTGTCGTGCACTCAGACATCCCATTGGATTAGATATTTGAGCAGGTTGCTACCGAATTTGGCCTTGAAACTGAATAGCCTCAGTGGAAAGTGCTCAAAGATATTGCGTCTCTCTCTCAAGTGCTTATCTCCTGTTATTCAAGTTCCTTTCTAGATTTTATGACCTCAGCAGATCTGTAAGCACTGCGAACTTCTTCTATTACAAATAAACCCAATAAGAGAGGGATCTCTCCACATACAAAACAATAAATGCGCACAGGCTCGCCTTAGCTCTTATGAAGATCAAATGCCAATGAGCCATTTGAAATCTATGGATTTCTCTGGCTTCAGATAACGGTAAAAGAGTAATATCAAGTATGTTTTCTATTTACATGCCTCCAAGAGCACATATAAAAATTTTGGATACAAAAAATTGAAAAATAATGGAGAAAAACGTTTTGAACATATGAGGTACCAGTGACGCCACAGTGGTGTCAGCCGTCTGGCTAACAATAAGTCGTAGAGTCAGTGACACCACAGCGGTGTCAGCTGTCCATTAAAGGTTAAGCAAAAGAGAAGCGAATGGTGACATGCAATTATGACATCATTACATACAGTGCAGTCAGTAAAATAATGCAATTAAACATGTTGGATAGTTATATATTCCTTAACTAATGTTTCAAAAAAGTCACAAAATTTATCGGCAGCTTCTTGGTCGGCCGATTTTTTATCACCCGAAACATCTAGACATCTGATCTTAAAACATGTTAGCCAACTATCTGAAAATACACACGGTTCACTAATCTCCATTTATTCATAAAAATCTTTGGCCTTTTCAATCAACATTGGTTCAGAAATAAGGGCTCACTCAGAATGCTTTATACAAAACCATTCACAAATACCAATATCCAATTGGTCAAGTTACAGATTATGAAGAGTGCACCAATATTCAACTCTTCTAGTTGTCTCAGAAGGTGTAACAAATTTAATTAACTGTGATTTCTGTGCCTTAATGTCATAAACATTGAGTTTAAAAACATACACAATTGTGTATTGCAATTGCCAAAAACGCAATTTTTAGTGGTAACATT
The DNA here is from genome assembly GCA_036926305.1 of Uropetala carovei. Lineage (NCBI taxonomy): Eukaryota > Metazoa > Arthropoda > Insecta > Odonata > Petaluridae > Uropetala > Uropetala carovei. The sequence continues at coordinate 2,472,629 of JAXCHB010000089.1, read as the reverse complement.
CCGAATTAGATGTACACAAAAAATTGCCAAAAATGCCAATTTTATCAGTAACATTCCAAACTAGATGTAATAAAAAATCGAGATGCAGGAGATGCCGGTTGCTTGAGAATTCCGGTTGCATGAGTGCTGGATAACTGGGAGTTTATTGTATTACTGAATATAAGAAATCAGATAGCAAAAAAGTAGTTTCATCACAATAATCATTTGAAAATATCAACGGACAAAAATTCTAAATTTGTGAATAGTTCCTCTAATCATTACAGTTATTCCAGAATTAAAATTATACAGTCCTTATAAAGTACACAGATATCCAGACCAGTTCTATGATGGTAGACTAATCAGTTGTGTTTGTTCTCATCATTAGTATCAGTTGTATCATCATTTTGATTGCCCAAACAGTGTGCTGTTCAGTGTTTTGTGGATATAAGCCATTAGTGGAAGTGTCCGTTGAATTTCAATGGATTCAGCGAATCTAAAACTTCAACCCCATAACATGTAAACATTGCAAGAGTAAGATAGTACACAGTTCCAACCATGAAAAAAAGCAAAAATGAAGTAAACTGGTCTGCATTTACCTATTTAGATGAATGAAGGAAGAAAATGTGTAAACTTAAAGGAAAATAATTATTGAATTAAGCATCCCTCCACCCAAATTTTTTATTGCCATATAGCGTATGTTACTCGCAGGGTGAAATTACATACCTATACAAAGTTTCATGAAGATATCTTAAAAGGCGTGGAAATCACAAATTATAGAAAATCTAGATCTACCGTATCTGCCTGAATACAAGCCGATGTTTTTTGTCAAAATCTATCATGAAAAAATCACCCCTCGGCTTAAATGCGAGTCCGAGAAAATTTGGGTTATGGTTAAATCTCGAAGTCTCTCATTGCCTTCGCGTGCAAATGATAGTACTATATTTTTCGTAAAGTAAATTTTTGACCTATGATGAATATATATAAAAATATCTTGGTGAGATCGCTTGCGTAAACTGACGATTACGCAAAATGCGTTGATGGCTTGAATGCTCAACTGTTTGAATTTCGGTAAAACTTTACATGGAAAGTGTATAATTATAAAAATGCAGTTTCTTAAGGCAATGTATATGCTAATTTCACTAAAAATAGACTTGGATGAAAAAATATCTTGGCGAGATCGCTTGCGTAAACTGACGATTACGCAAAATGCGTTGACGGCTTTGAACGGTCAACTGTTTGAATTTCGTTAAAAATTTACATGGAACGTGTATAATTATAAAAATGCAGTTTCTTAAGGCAATATATATGCTAATTTCATTGGAAATAGACTTGGATGAAAAAATATCTTGGCGAGATCGCTTGCATAAATTGACGATTATGCAAAATGTATTGACGGCTTTGAATGCTCAACTGTTTGAATTTCGGTAAAACATTACATGGAACGTGTATAATTATAAAAATGCAATTTCTTAAGGCAATATAAATGACAATTTCAATTGGAAATAGACTTTGATGAAAAAATATCTTGGCGAGATCGCTGTTACTATATTTGACCTTTTGTGAAAATGAAGTTGAATGAAATTATTGTCATTGAATATGGAACATTATTCAGCAATGCAAAATTATTAATTGGAGTAATATTTCAAAATGTCAACAACTAAACCATTTCCCACACATTTCTTCGATCTTGAATAATGTATTCTAAGATGTGCATGAATGCCTGGCACACTTCAGCATAAAATCTATGAAATTTACGTTTTTGCCAAAAAATTGTGGAGATTTTTGGGGGTCGGCTTAAATCCGGGGTCGGCTTAAATCCGGGGTCGGCTTCTATTCGGGCAGATACGGTAATTATTTGATTTACTTATGTAGTTTAAAAATCTGATGTGGCCAACACATGACTTTCTCCATATTTGGGGTATAGATATTTAAATTATTATGAATAGCATTATAAGGCAAAATTATTTCGTATCGTAAAAGAATACAGTCGTCCTTATTACCGTAAATTATATTTTGAATATGTTTACAGAATTCACCACACGTGGTGGTGGCACTGTATACTGGAAATTTACGAATAAGCAAAATATCTCTGAAATGGATGGTTCTACGAAAATTTGTTCCAAACAAAATGGAAGAAATATTATTCTCTACAACTTTGGCCCTCACAAAGATTACCAATAACGATCTTTTTAAGGAGATATTTGATGAAACCAAAAAACCGATTTATAAATAATTCCTAAACAATAACTGGTAGGGAAAATTGTTTCAAATGAAAGTTGTAGGAAATTATATTCTCTATAACCTTTGTATAGAATTGTATATACAATAATGATGTTTTAACGGAGAAATATCGCAAAAACAGAATCGGGTTTCGAATAAACCTCAACTTCCGGTTAACCATTATTGTCCAAAAACTAATCAGTTCTTTGTGTTCATGCTAAAGTGTTACAGATGAAGTTTGGTAACGATATGGCACATACTTTTTGTGTTAGAGCACCCACAATCACATACATACACACACACACACACACAGACATCATTCCGAAAATAGACACACAGACATCATTCCGAAAATAGTCTAAACGTGTTCTAAGGACCTCAAAATGTGTATTTCTGTTGAAATCTCGAAGTCAATTTTTTTCGTGAACACAATACTTTCCCATTACTACGTATGGAGAAAGTAAAAAGGAAATTTTTCTGAAATGGATGGTTCTACGAAAATTTGTTCCAAACAAAATGGAAGAAATATTATTCTCTACAACTTTGGTCCTCACAAAGATTACCTATAACGATGTTTTTAAGGAGATATTTGACGGAAACCGAAAACACCGATTATTTATAAATAATTTCTAAACTATAACTGCTATGGAAAATTGTTTGAAATAAAAGATGTAGGAAATTATATTTTCTACATTTTTTGTAATCATCAATGTATACAATAATGACATATTATCGGAGAAATATCGCAAAAACAGAATCGGGTTTCGAATAAACCACGACTTCTGGTTAACTGTTATTGTCCAAAAACTAATCAGTTCTTTGTGCTCATGTTAAAGTGTTATATATGAAGTTTGGTAATGATATGGCAAGTACCTTTTGAGTTAGAGCATCCACAATCACATATACACAGACATCATTCCGAAAATATTCTAAACGTGTTCTAGGGACCTCACAACGTGTATTTCCGTTGAAATCTCGAAGTCTATTTTTTTCATGAACACAATACTTTCTCATTACTACGTATGAATAAAGTAAAAAGAAAATATTTTTTAACATTAGAAAGGTAAATCAAATCGGTTTAAATACGGGACTACACCACTTAACTCTTTATTCCAGTTAAAATGACATCTTCCTCTTATTTCTACGTGCTGTACTTGTAGAGTTACAGAAAAACATACATACAAACATACAAACACTTTGCTTTATCTATAGATTTTTTGGGCAAGAATAGAATATCCATGACTTCCACAGGAAGTTCAAGTTCAAGTTATAGCAATATTGCAAAGAGACCTTGAAATGTTACTTCTCTGGGAGTAACATTGAAAGCGATTAAAGAGATTGAGGCCAGTAAGAAAGCTGCCAAGATTGGATTTTATTTTTTAAAGATGCTTTCCATACAGGTGCCCATAGCTGATCATTGCTGTGCTCAAAGTCATTTCACATTATTGTTTTTCACTGCTATAAACCTAAATAGATACTTGCATTTTCATTGATTTATACTGCACATATAGGAAAAACTGATTCATTGATTTGAAAATCATTTCACTGTTTTTCATGTTTTGCATGAGCAAATTAACGATAACCAATTAAGGAAATAGTTTATTTATTTTAGTTTGCTATTGATTTATATCAGAGGGGGGAGGTAAAAACTGATCTTATATGTCGGCGGTGGGATCAGATAATATGAATCATCTGCTTATAATACTTTTTCTATGGGAAAAACATGCTTCAAATATCAATTCAATATTTGTCACCTATTCATGGGACGTATTGACAATATCGAGAAATCGCTGAAATGAATTCAAGCTATCTAGTGCCATAAACCTCTTACAAGGAGTCCATGCGCGTCATGGAACAGTGATTTCAACGAGCATGTGGCAGGGCGTGCTGTGCATCATAACTTGAAATATTACGAAGTGAGAAGGCGCACTTCTCAAGGGTTTGTGAATAATGCGGAAAACAGTGTGTGGCATATTATATGGGCCTACTACGAAGCCCCTTGTGCAAGAAGCCGCCACAGCGTAGTGTTTAGTGACTCTGACTCGCATGCAGAGGATGTGGGTTTAGAGCAGAGCTCCAAACCGAACTGAACCGAACTGCAGTCATTTTTCTGAACCGCAAACCGAACCGAAACCACTGATTAATTTTTCAATGAACTGAAAACCAAACCGTAATTTTTTCCAAAAGTGGTTCAGTTTCAGTTCGATCTCAATCCACAAAGTATGGACCAATGAAAAGACCAGGAATTTCCATTGGAAAAACCAGCGGGTTTGCTTCAAAGGAAAGAGTGCCTATCTCTTTCCTCTCTGCTACTATTGTTATCCACAGACGACATTTATGGTGAGGGTTATGGGGACACCAACTGCGACAATATCTGGGTCAACCACTGTAGGCAGAAACCGACCAACAGAATATAGAAAGATCTTTATCTGAACGCAGGCAAAAGGGTCATTTTACAATGGCCTAGAAAGGAGCCATAATCTGCTTTCGTGCCGAGAGAAAAATCCATGCCCTTACCATCTCCCCCTTCAGCATTGTAATTAGCAGACCTGAGAAAATATGCCCCGCTGTTTCTTTCTTAGAACACCATAACTCTCCTCATATCTTTTTCTTCAGAAATATTCAAATTGTAGCTCTCAACGGCTTGAGCTTTCAACGATGTCATTCCTTTTCTAACTTTCATGTGGTGTTCTTCTATGATATTTCCATTACTTGGTGGTTTATATTCCAGCAAAAACAGGCAAAGACTTTGGCGGATCCCTTGGATCGGAGGCATTCATTTCCTGCAGAATTCCTTGAATTATCTAAAGTGTGTATTTTTAATAATGTTTTACTAAACTTTATTTAAGAGAAATAAAATTAATTAACATGTTAGTCTTATTTAAAGAGGGTCACTCTACGTTGTATACTCATTTGTTTTGAACCATAAGTTTTCGCACTTCGTATATTGAATAATCTGCCCCGAACTGTCGATTAATTTTAAATTATTCTTGTAACATAATTTTACTACGCCGTGCATCATCGCCATTGGAAATCAAGAAACTCTCTACTTCAATAATTAAATCTATCATTCAATCAAGGAAATCTTAATAAGGGCTTACGGAAAAGAATTTTCCTAGACTCTTTATAAATACAGCAAACATTTTTTATTTTATTTGTTATAAATGAACCAAAGGAATAACGCTTTGTAACTTCCATTGTTTTTATTTCTCTTACGACATGGATTTCGACATTACAATGCTATTGTCAGGTGCAGATATGGTGAGAATAGAAAGTATATACAGAGAAATGGGTAGAGAGGGGGGGAGGGAGGGTAGTTTGTAAGACGGAAAGGAATGGAGGGGAGGGAAAGGAGGAATCTATCTCATTGTCAGACGGTTACTGCGGGGGGTAGGTTGTAAAGGGATAAAGGGGAAGGGGAAAGGAAAGGCTGGAGGGGGGAGACCATCTCAGTAGGGATTGGGGAAAGATGGAGGAAGGACTATAGGACTAAAAAGAAAGGCCTTGTGGAAGACGGAGAGAGGGTGAACCCCAGAGAGAGGAGGGAGGAAATTATCAATGCGGAAATGGGTATGGGTGTGGGAATAAGAAAAATAAAGGCAAGTGCGGGTGGTAGAACTAAAGAGATGAGCGGTAAGACCCTTGTTATAAATATTTTTTCCTCTAAATAATGTGTATTACAGGTAAGAAAAAGAAATGAAATGCTTGAGGAACTAATTTTCTTTGATTTTTAATGATTTCTTTAAAACACTTTTATGCTTTCGTTTGTCCATCCATCCAGGGATAATCTCAAAAGCGGTTTAAGCTAGAGGCACATTTTCTTTCTGATTATGTATGATTGTGTTTGTTGGTAAATGACTTTGAAGTGAATCCATTCAGAGAATTTTTAATTGATATGTAAACAACAATGAACATAAAAATCATGTTAGGTTCAAAAATACCATTTTTTAAATATAAGTAAATGAAGATGATGATGGTATTGTAATATATTTAAAATATAAATTTTTCCTTTCTTTAAATAAATTCTTCTTTCATTTAAAATAATAATGACTGCTGATTGATTTACTTACAGATTGATACTGAATGTGTAATGTTTATACTGGATAAATTATTTCTGAATAGTATTTCAAGTGATTAATTTAGTTGAACCGAACCAAACCGAACCACTTGTCAAAATTCTCATCTGAACCGAACCACTTCCAAAAATTTCGAATCAAACCACGAACCGAACCACTCCAAATTTTGAAGTGGTTTGCAGCTCTGGTTTAGAGGTTATATACTGGCAGTTCTTTTTCATTTTCTATTCATTATTTTTTGTATTTCATGATTTTATAATCGTTATTTATATTCTGACATTCTATGCTATAAAAATGTTTTAATTGTGAATTTTGGAAAAAATGATTACTTATCGTATTTCATGGAAAATTTGTAAGGAAATGATACTTTTGCAATAAATGCAGTTTCACAATTTGTATAAAAATATGTTCTGCACATCACAATAAACATAATGATTCATAAAATACCGTGGAGAAGGAATTTTGAGCAATGGCTCTAACAAGACTAATGAAACCCATTTTTAGTTATGAAGATAATGGTGCTAAACCAGTTAGTTCCTTCTCTATGGTATTTTATGAATCATTGTGTTTATTGTGATGTGCAGAACATATTTTTATAAAAATTGTGAAACTGCATTTATTGCAAAAGTATCAATTCCTTACAAATTTTCCATGAAATACGATAAGTAATTACTTTTTCCAAAATTCACAATTAAACCATTTTTATAGCATAGAATGTCAGAATATAAATAACGATTGTAAAATCATGAAATACAAAAAATAATGAATAGAAAAAGAACTGCCACTATATAACCTCTAAACCCAAATCCTCCGCATACGAGTCAGAGTCACTAAACACTATGCTACGGTGGCTTCTTGCACAAGGGGCTTTGTAGTAGGCCCATATAATACGCCACACACTGTTTTCCACATTATTCACAAACCCTTGAGAGGTGTGCCTTATCACTTTGTAATATTTCAAGTTACGATGCACAGCACGCCCTGCCACATGCTCGTTGAAATCGATGTTCCATGACGCATATGGACTCCTTGTTAGATATACAGGAAATATAGTATTTTTTCTATGGGAAAAACATGCTTTAAATATCAATTCAATAATTGTCACCTATTCATGGAATGCATTGACAATATCGAGAAATCTCTGTAATGAATTCAAGCTATTTAGTGCTATAAACCTCTTAGACATAAAAGAAACCCAAACATTTAAAATAATGTGAGAAAACAATTACAATTTAATATATTTACCCACCGACTAGAAAAGCCACATGTTACAAGCATATTAGCATGCACATCCAGATCTGATAAACTGCCTGAGTGAGATTCCAAGGTTTGCTCAACTCTAAGAGTATATGGATCTCTGAGGTGGATTCTTCCTGTAGGGTCACCACAACATAGGTAACGCCCTCCACTTGCTTGCTGACGAAGTATTGCGCAACCATTTTCCCCAACACTCGTCTACAAAGAATATTAGATCAAGTGGCATCAACACATCCAAAATACTTCTTCATAATGAGCAAATCAAGATATAACTACAATTATTAATTTAGTAGAGTTCAAATAAAAAAATTTGCAAGGGTTTGACATTGAAAACAAAAATTCTAAAGTCAAATGACTTAGCTGCATTAATTGGATTTAAATCAAAACTGATAGTAACTTCCAAAATAAAATTTGAAAGCCACCACGAAAATTCACATGGATCATAAATATGTAAAGATACAGAGTACAAAACATATGAGATTAAAAACAAACCACATTAGTTTCTGCAACTTTTGTAATATCAAATTCAATCAGCTTGGCTTGGTGACCTCCCATCAAAATAGTTGTAGGGGAAACTTGCAGCATACATTGCATATCCACCATGGAGTTGGAACTAAGATAGAAAAATCAACAATTTCAACAATATTTTCAACATGCTGAGAATTTTAACAGAAAACCCTAATACAGGTGACTCCCGAGTTTTGACGGGGATGCGTTCCTGAAAACGTGTTCGAATCTCGAATTGTCGAATGCCGCTTTTCCATATTTGCATGTTATAATCGGGGGATACGTTCCCGCATCTCGGGAAAAAGTCTCCTCTCATGTTCTATAAAGATAAAATAACATTATTAATATGTTAATACAACAATATTAAATTAAGAATAAATTATATAATAAATATTTTAAATGCATAACTTATTTTTTGCACTAAAAAGGAAAAAATAAATTTTTGTTTCGAACTTCAAAGATAGATGTACATATGCAACATGTTGTGCAGACGGCCCGGCCCGGATTGCGCGAGTCGTTTGTTACAAATGACTTGCGCGAGCTGGATAACATACCTGCATACATCTATCTATACATACAACTATTTATCGCAGCGAAATTAATATAAAAGTTATTAAAAAAGCACATAATAACTTAAGAATAAAAAAACAATAAAATTAAAAATATTTTTATACCTTAAATCTTTTTCAACTGCACTTGGTTTATTAATTGAGAAGTTGGAAGAAGAGGAGTTATTGGGTGGGAAACTGTTTATTGTTGTTATCAAATTACCTGAATTTATCACGTTCTAGAATTTTCTCCTGTTTCACATAAGTGCTAATAGTTGAACGACACATTCCCAACATCGTGTGATTTCAGTTTGGCTTTCACCTTTCTCAACACGCTTTAAAATTTCTAATTTCAATTCATAACTATGAGTCTTATGCCCTCTTTTATTTGATTCACTTACATTATCACTATTACATTTCCTTTTAGATGCCACGTCAAGTGATAAATTTATAAATAAATCAATAAAATAAAAAAATTTAAATAAAAGATTAACAGAAAAAAGAGTGAAATCAGCACAAATTCAAACAATTAGAGCAGATATGACTATGTCTACACTAAAACTAAACCTCACGTGGTTGGTCAGAATCAATTACTCTGCGTAAAGTGGTTCCCAATTCGATCGGCTGGGTCAAAATCTTGAATTTATCGAATCTCGAATGGTTGAAACTCGGGATTTGCCTGTATATAGTTACAAGTAACATATATTTTTAGAATAAAATAACAGAGTGAGTACTCTACTCATAGTTCAAAAGAGAGTTATCGAGATCACCTTATGACTGAAATCAAATTGATAAAATGTCTCTCCAATAGGCAGAAAAAGTTGGGAAAATTATACACAAATTTAAGCAAGAAAACATCCATCAAAAGGAACAGTAAAACCTCAATTTTACGCTATTGAAGGGACCGCCTAAAAAAATGTAAAATTGAGGAAAGTGTAAAATCAGGGAAATGAAAATGATGTAACATAAAGAAAAATGTAGGTAGCTTTATATCATAACTTTGGCAGGCCATCTAAAATACACATTCTTGAACACAATAACAATGTAATTGCGAATAAACTAACCTACTCAGGGGTGTGCTGCGAAATATATAACAACCAGGTCGCTATTATCACCACCCCTGGCAGTTAGGCATTCCAACCATCATCAAATTCATGACCTTTTTTTTGGCAGCCCTGACAAGGGGAGTGTCAGGTTAACGGGAAAGGGATTTGTCTGAAAATTTGCGAGTTGGTAGAGCTAGACTTGGGAATCATGATTTACCCCCCTTTTGGGCGTAGACGGTCAATAGTTTAAATAATAAATGGATTTGTTTATTTAGACACCGTTTAAGTACCTTGTTAGTTTCGCTCGTTCGCTAAGCACGTTTGGCCGTGAGGTTATAATTGGCACTATGAAGTCAGAGGTCCCTGGTTTGAATCCGGGTGACCTTTTTTTTTCGTTTATGTTATATTTAGTTTTAAATATTGTTTTCAATTTGTATTTTTTCATATATTCTTTGTTTTTTTTACTTTCAGGTGAATTTCTGTTGTCAGGACTTGAAAAATAATGTGTAAATTCAGGGTAAATGTAAATATGAAGAAACATAAAATCAGTTAAAATTTTACATTGTTCTTATGAGCATTTGGCTGGAATCAGACAAAAAGTGCATAAAATTGGGAAGAACGTAAAATTCAAGAGTGCAAAATCGAGGTTTCACTATATACAGTAAACCCTCATTAGTATGAACTTGCCTAGCATGAATACTCAGTTTATACAAACAAATATTTTCCATGGCTCTAAATGTTTGGATTAATGTATGCGAGTCATTTGGTTAACACAAAGATGAACTTAAGATGAACTTTGAAAAAAATTTGGAAACCAAGAATTCAAGTAATCAGCCAACAAGAACATGTTTTTAGTCAACGTATTTTAGGATCATAAGACTTTGCTGTAGAGTAGTACAACACTTGGATGCAGTGGGGTCCTAACAAGGGTGATTAAACAAATATCTTCATTCCAGGTTCTACCTATCATTAACTTTTCAGCAGTTTTTCATCTTTCATGTGTGTCTCAAACAGAAAGACATGACAAACACAGATGTTTTCATAGTGTCAACACAGGTGTTCTCATTTGTTGCAGATAATTTTTTCTGTGAAATGGATCACTGAGAAAGGATATTATATTGTCTGATAAAATCATGCACGATAGACAGCTGTTTACCTTGCTGCAATAGCAATTCTAATGAGGATATAAGACTGCTAAATGCTCAAGTTCACATGGTACTGAGAGATTACTGCACTTCTGCATTGTTTACCATGGCTGCGAGAACATGGCTATGCAGGCACACAAGTGTTCTTCTCTCACTCCTAGTAGTGGAACTTGAAAAATTTAGGCGGGTAGTGGTGAAGACAAAGAATTACAATTACCTGAAAGAGATGAAGTGATCTCTGGATTGTAATTCAGTGCTTAGCAGATACAACAGAAGTGGCTGTCCTATTAATTCAGTCCTTGAAGAAAATAACACGACTGTATGAAATGCACTTGTTCAAAAATTAGACGACAAATAATAAGTTTTTTTAAAAACAGACTGGAAATTAGAAGAAAGGTTTACTTCTATTCATTCTTGTAATTGTGGAGTACTATGAAGAAAGCTTCATTCCTAGATTTTTTGTTGTTTTTAATGCTTTAAAGATGAAATTGAAATGTATATATCATAACCTTTTATGGCTATTGGAGAGACAGTTTGTCAACCTACTCAAAGTTAACAATCTGAAAATTCTGTAAATAGACCATCACTGGAATACTTTTTATAAGCATAATAAAACAAGATGGTTTTTAAGAAAGCTTATTAAAAGAATATTTAATAAAACCAGTAAAAACCATAAAACAGTAAAACCATAAAATGGTAGAAACTATAAAAACAATTGGTAAATGTTCCACAAAGTATAAAAATAAAAATTACGACATGTTTCGACTAGTCATAGTCATCATCAGGTGAGGGAAGTGGGTGAAGCAGCGAAATATATAGACAAACAGAAGGGAGGAAAAGGGAGTAGGAGGGGAAAGGTAGGGGGTAAGAGATGAACGTGGCAACAAGGAAGAGGAGGAGTGAATGTTAGAAATTCGAAGTTAAGAATTTGAGATAGCTGCCGGTAAGATGGAGGTTAGTAATGGAGTGTGGCTTAAAAACAAGTGGTGATTAGTGAGAGTATGTTGGTTGTTTTTCAAATGTAAAAGAATTTCCAACTGTTCAAGATGATTAAGCCTAAAACCTTTCTGTTCGATGTGGATAATTTCTGGAGTGAAGTCAGAGGAGTGGTTATTTTCAAACAGATGTTTAGCAAAATGAGAAGAGTCGGATTTGATGGAGAAAACATGCTTGTGTTCGTTGGCCCTAGTAATAAAATTTCTTCCTGTCTGGCCGATGTAGATAGCATCACTATCTACACAACAAAGTTTAGAAACAGCACTTCTAGAAAAAAGGTCAATTTTATCTTTTCCGTTTAATAATGACATCCCAATTGAAATGTTGTTGTAGAAAGCTGGTTTCAGTGTATCTTTAGGAAAGGAGATGTTGAGTGATAGATTTCCAGTGTATAGCATTCGGCACCAACGTGCCTTCTTGTCATCAGGGGTCATCAGGTTGGTAAAGATGTTATTAAGGAGGACTATCCTTTATTTTCTGGAAAGAAGTTTGTCAATGAGTGAGTCTTGATAACCGTTAGCTTTCATGATTTGCTTAATTATGCGCAATTCTTTATTAAAGTTATGAGTGGAAAGAGGAATACTTGTAATCATGGAATGGAAATATGCATGTTTCTGAGCAGGATGGTGTTTAGAAGTGCGGTTAATATGATCGTTGTAGGTAGGTTTGCGGAATACGGCGAACTCAAGAGTATGATTCATCATCTCAATCATACCATTATTAAGAGAACATATAACATTAGGAAGAAATTACATCTGATTTAGAAAATAAAGTGCACACAGTCCTCATATATCTGACACAATGTGTACCTCAATCAAGCAATGGATAACAAATTGTCCGATAACGAAATCCTTTTTCCCATACAAACAATATTGATAATGGTGGTTATGTTCTCGAATAAGGACCAGAGACTCTATTTTCACCAAAATAAGTCTGAAAATTGCAATCCAAGTGACTTAAAATCTTTAATAAATAAACATTAAAAAATAGAAGAAACAATACAGTGCACAGAAATCATACCAAATAAAAATAACCAATTTTGGTATTTGACTGGTCACCATCAGAATGCTTGATTATATTTAATTTTATTTCCATAGTAAGAGGCTTTCTACTACATTTCTTACCAGCAGAAACATCATGATCACTGCACTTTCTTTTCTTGGTCATGGTTAAGGGGTAGCACAACTTTTAAAATCCCAAAAATAGGATCACAAGCATTGCACTACTTAAAATAGCTTCGGAAAAGGAACAGACTGGTGAACTGTGCCGCACAGCACTACAGCAAACATAGAAACTACCATATTGGAACTCAAATATAGGAATATAAAAAAAACCGAAAAAGTAAAAAAAAAACAGTTTTATGTCACTGAGAGACTTATATTCAGCGACTGTGTAATTTCAACAATACCATACCAATTTGACACAATGTCTCGAAATATTTACGACAGGATGTCAACTATTGTATGTTGCTACAATGTTTAATTTTTTAGAACCGAACTGGTAAGATAAATGTATTAGTTTTCAAAATATTGCAGCGTTTCTCGAGTTTGGTCAGAACAGGCTCACATATTTGTGTAATTTTAGCATTCAAGCTAGAAAAGTTTCACCATCACTGATCATATGGATGGTTATAATAGTTGTTTTGCTTAGTCAGCTATTATAAGGCGAGTATGAATTATTCGGTTTAAGTTTTAGAGAACAATCCTCGCCTTATATTTGGGCCAATACAGTAAATCATTGGCATGACATCACATCGAAAATATCGTCAGGTAACTGAGTTTGGCACTTCATAAGTGAGTCAATGGTATTAATTATGAAACATTGGGTATGTGAAACGTTGGAAAGCAAACCATCGAGTAATGAAGACTGCCTGTACACCTATGACTTTCTAAAATGCATAAAAACAGACAAGATAACACAACAATGATAACAAACCATGATGAGTTCATTTAAACATTGATACACTACATTGCAAAAAAACACATTATAAGTATCTAAATTGAATTTTTTATGTTATGAACAGGATGTCAATAATTGCTATTTCCAATAGGCTATGAATATAATGAGTTGAAATTACCCTCACTCCTTGGTAAATGAAATACAACCCATTTGTATTTAAATTCAATCACTTAATTTTTATGATTAAACCCTAACCGAAAGTTAATTTTGAATAAATTCACCTGTGAGTAAATATTGGAATGCCTCGTCTCATTTGGCATCTTAAGCTGGTTTGACTCAATGCAAGAACGCCAGTCTCAAATGGATGGATATGACGAATTTCTTGTGTAGCATGAACTTGAAAAGAGGTGTACTTCTGCATTCCTAAGCCATAATATGAAGTCAAGTGACCCTGCATTTAAAAAAAAAAGGAAACAGGACTATGAGATTAATAAAAAATATAATATTTCATTAATGCCACATAGATTAACTATTTAAAGAAATAATGTGTAAATAACACAAAGACGCAAATAATAAACAAAATTTAAGCTTCAAAGATGAACTATAGTTCTTTAAAGGTAACATAATAATATATAAAAACAACTATGTATATTCAAATTTGGTTTTATAAAAAGCGATTCTGTTTTATTCCTTGTATTCAATGAAAGAGTTAAATGGTAGTAAAAATGAATTACAACATTCACAATTAAATTTGTTTTTACAATACAAGAAAAAACACAGCTTAAAGGCTATTAAAACAAAGAACAAAATCGACTTGCTGTATTAAATATAAGCACAAATAATGCATATTATTTTGATGAAAGCTATTCCTGAGTAAAGCATATTTTAGCACATTAAAATCATACCCCTTGATTTCCCATCCATAGCAACTCTTCCTGGAGGTCAAATGCAATAGCTGATACACCATATCGGTCACCTCCATCAGCAAGGACAGTGTGTGTCTCCTGGAATTCTGATTCTGTAAAGTTTTCTCCAAAGTGTTCAGCAACTGGTACAAAATCTGCACCAGCATAATGTGTTGCTTCACCTTCATATACTGAAATTTAACAACACTGAATGATTTTTGAATAACCAGAGATTTTACTTATTAATAGTATTTATGAATTTACTGTACTTACAGATAATTTCATCAGAATTTGTACCGACAGTTGGGTCATAATGGCTAATACTCGAAAAATCCATTTTGAATATTTAAATTATAAAACACATGCCTGAAAGAAACAAGTAATATACAATATTTCCACATTTTAAAAGAAAGACTATGAAGACATTACTGCTCTCATCAAACTAATCTGAAAATGTTAATCTTGTCACAGAAATGTATATTGGGAGGTTACGTTTTCGGTAATAACACACTAAGGAGCACGACAATACTCACAAATAAAACAAAATTCAGCCAAATAATAAATTAAGTTATGCAGCAACGCAAGAGATTAGAAATTAGCAATTAGTCATTCAAAATGACTCGATGATATAAATCCTTCCAGACTTAAACATACGAAAGATGGTCAACAATGAAAATACGAGAAATTACTGCTGAAATTTAATGAAGGGAATACATCATAAGACTGTCATTTCGGTAATGAACTGATAAATATGTTCTACTGTTTCAGTCTCATGGGAGATTTAAATAGGAAATGAAGTATAAGAACCAACTTGATATGGGTGAATTTATATTCTTACCTTAAATAATAAGCATATATAACTGATGTACATAAAATACGCATTTTCGAAATATGTACTTCGATCAGGTCATGTTTATAAAATTAAAAACAAATGAACATACCTTGACTGAAAAAATAGAACTTCACTGGGATAGTTGCTTCGTAAAGTTTTATATGACTTTAATAGCAATTATTTGCATTATTATTAATAAAATTATAGTAAATAAATTGCTTTCACTTTTGTTTTTCTCACACTGACAACTTTCAGTCATCTTAAAAACACTTGAATGTTGTAAATCCATGTCTGCCAACATGTAAAGATGTAAACGTTCCCGTTGTTTGTGCATGACAAGAAAGTCAACATATTTTCAGTTAATCATCGACTGTTCCAGTTATATTTTATATTTTCTGAATCTAAAATGGTGAAATATCGTGAACTGTTTTAATTGGAAAATATTTTTGCTCCTATGTAATTGTATATACGGGGCCAGGACTAGAATTTACTATAACTCAGGGCTTCTCAAACTGTGGGTCTCGAAGTTCACAAGAATAATTTTGGATTCGAATACCACTACCAGGAAACTCATGACAAATAATTTAAATTAAGTTTAAAATTTCACTAGTGGTACAACTAAATTGTGTTCCGATGCAACATAGATGTTTCTGTGGTAAATATGTTTTATTTATCTCCTCTCTGATCTTACAATTAGTCATGGGGGGTCGCGAAAAATATGGCATTATTTTAGGGAGTCGTGAAGTCAATAAGTCTGAGAAGCCCTGCTCTAACCGATAGTGTACGAAAAATCATTTAACCCATTACTCGACATCGCCCCTTTTGGAAGCTTATTTTGATTTTTTTAAATTTAGAGATGTAGTTTAGATATAACTTTTATATGAAATTATTCAGTGTGCTTTTCTAAACGCGAAATAAATATAACAAAAGAGATTAGTTTGTATATTCCAAACCAGGAGCTCATTAAATAGTGAAGATTTTTATTTTAGCGGTTGTCAGCATTGAAAAAATTTAATAGCATTCAATGGTCAATTTGGTTAAGAGGTTCCGCAGTTTTATTTCTATTGAGTGTTGAATACTTTTATTGATTCTGATTTATATACAGCTAAGTATTATGCGAAGCCACCCAAAATTGGGACATTGGCCGAATGTAGTAGCAATGTAATCATTACATTCGACCTTTGATTCTTTGGTGATGGTTGACAAATGTTTGTGGGTTTTCGGTTTTTATTTTAGGTTTCTGTTACAACGGACATGTTAATATATATTTTTACTCTTTCAAAATGCACATATATTTACTGCTTCAAAAATAAAAATTATATTATTTATTTTAGGCTATATATAGAATAACTAATTATATATGGCAACATGTACTGGTAATAATAATAATATTGATTTCATCCAGGAGATTTGTATTGCAAATATAGTCTAAGTCACTAGCTTAGATAAATAATTAAAAGTAGTATAGCCACAAAAAAGTGTAAAATAAAGTCATGATGACAAATTTATCCACAGAGGAAAAACAGTTTACAATAAAATATTCCTTCAGTTTTTTCAGAAAAATATTCCCATTGCCCTCATTTTTAATGTGGGCTGGTAGCGTATTATAGAACATTGATCCAGCATAAGTAGGACTTTGCAAACATACTGAGGTAATGGTGCTGAGTACAAAAATTGTTTCACTTGTATTATATAAACATTACTATTATATTTTAGGTTCAGCAGATTAACATTTTTTACAGATAAGATTGAAAAAGGTATAGACATACAGGAGAAAGAGAAGATACAGATTAACAAAGAGGTTCCTGCAACTATCTCACTTATTGGTTTGGCCAGGATTTGGAATGCATACTTTTGTAATCAGAATAGGCGAGGTATGTGGTATGAATTACCTCAGACCACAATGCCCTATTTGAGGTGACAATAGATAAAAGTATAGTATGCAGAGTGCTGTTTGCAGGTTAGTGATAAGCATGGTTCTTCGTAGGAAGAAGCAGTCTACACATTTTTTTATACAGGTTATGACTGCATGGGAGTCCCAACAATATCTCATTCATCTAGACACCAAGAAACTTGATCACAGAGGAGTCATTATGTTCAATAGCAGTGTTACATTAATTTTCTTTTGGAATGGGTGGAATTGAATGAACGTAGACACTGCATTCTGGAGACAAAAGGGGCTGCTAGAATTCACAATGAGATGATTAGTATCATTAGCAAACATATCCAGATTTCCCTCTCTAAATGGGAGAGGAGATCATTAATATATGTAAGGAACAAGGAGCCCAGAGTAGATTCTTGGGGAATGCCTCTAGTGACTATCTGGAGGCCAGAGGAGTAGTTTCTATCATCAGTTGTGGAGTAGATGGTTAAAGCTTGTTTTGTTATAAAAGGATTCGATTCAGCTATTAGCAATCTCTGGAAGGCCATAGGCTTTCAGTTATTCAAGAGAATCGCATAATCAACTGAATCGAAGGCCTTAGATAAATCATAAAATATTCCAACTATATAGTGTCTGTTATCTAGTCCCTCAAGTACAGCATTAACAAATTTTGCTACAGCAGTTTCTGTAGATTTACCTTTGCAGAAATCAAATTGGATATTAGATTTATACAGAAAGGATATGTACATAATGGTTTCAAATATTTTAGAAAAGACAACAGATATAGGCCTTAGTTGGCCATGGTATGCATATCACCTTTGTGTATTGGAGATGACTAGCTGTTTTTAGATTATGGTGGAAGATTCCTGAACTCAGAAAACAGTTGAATATGTGGGTGATTGAGAAGAAAGCAATTTCAAATTTTAGTAAAGAGCGGGGTATATCATCCCATCCAGTTGAATGTTTGATGCTGATTTTTTCGATAATGAACTTAATTTCACCTTCGCTAGCAGGATGGGGAAATATTGCATTATTGTTGAAATATGTGGACCCGGAGATATCATATAGATTGAAAGACTTGTTTTTTAACAAGGCATTCATAGTACCCACATAGTAATTGTTAAATTAGTTGGCAATTGACAGTGGGTCAGATACAGAGTTGTCATTCACATGAATTGCGTCTAAAAACTGATTTGGAAGAGAAAGTGGAGTTTATTATTTTCCAAGCAGATTTGGTGTGATTAGCTGGAGAATTGTGTTAATGCAGTATGTTCGTTTTGCTTCAGTGATTAATTTTGAAAAGTTTTTCTTGTTTTTAAGGTAATTCATCTTGGAAGCTTTATGTTAATGAAAGAGTAATTTCAGCCTGACAGACTAAGATCAGACTCCACTTATAACCCATGGATTGCTTCTTTTAAGTACCTTGGTGGCTTAGGTGAGTTTGAGTAGGAAACACTCTTTGAAGTGATGGTTAAATAAAGCTAAAAAGCGATCAAATTGCTTGTTGACTGAGGTAGCAATAAAAACATTAGCCCATCCTCAGATTTCAGGAGAGAAAGAAATTTTGCATGTGCAGGGTTGTAATAACCTATTGAAAGAAACCAGTTGGAACTGAGATTGCAGATTTGGTTATTAAGAGTAACATTAAGATGGGTGAGTAAGACCTTATGGTCATAGAGTAAGGTTGCTACCAGAGGTGTAGCTTGGGTTGTGGGGTCTCAAGGCAAATAATTAAAACGAGGCCCCATAACGGAATTAAATATTTATACATATAAGTAGTTCAAATTTTTATTTTATATTTTATAAATTAAAAATATAACATTTTCAATTTATTTCATATTACAATAATACTACAATAATTTTGTTGCCTTCTTGAGGCCCAAGGCAATTCCTTGCCATAGTTACGCCTCTGGTTGCCACCTATTCAATTTTCACCCGAACTGTAAGGTAATTGGACAAACTGTTCGGTGTTTGGTACCGATGCTTTACCGAACAGTAAGGTAATTTTGAAAATTTTTCGGTGTTCGGTATCCATGCTTACCTGAACCTTATCTGTTTGGTTATTCAAATAAAACAATTTATTCAGGTGTTAAGACGACTTACTGTGACAATATCTCACTTTCTCTTAGCAATGCCTCATGAGGGAGAGAGAAGATAAATCTGAGCAATGGATAAACCCACCTTCCGATCCCCGCTCTTAGGGTCTCTATCATTTTTATATCCTCTTCTCAGAAAAAATCGCCAAGGGAAAGGGGGAAGCACTCCTTCATAGCAGGGAGCAATGAAGAACTAGGCCTATACAAACTACCCTTCTTATGGTCTAATTCCACATGCTTCTAATTAGTGATACAGGGGTCAAAGTCCCTGATACCAAGGCCTCCGTAATCCTTTTCTTAGGAAAATGAAGAACAGATTTTCCAATGTCATTCCTGGTAATCTTATATTTTAGGGTAAGTAACTTTGGAGGGTTGTTCTCAGGAAATTCTTTTAAGCACATCTCTTCCACTTTACTGCATTTCCTTTCATTGTTTCTCTTGAATCAGAGCACAGCTGTCCTTGATTCAGTTTGGTTTGGCTTTAAAAAAGATAAATTCTAACTGTAAAAAAAAAAAAATTTAGAGACAACACAGGAAGAGTAGTTTAGAAGGTGAAGGAATGAAGGAAAGAAGAGAAAAAAGGAAAAAATGAAAAATATTGAAAAAAATTAAACAAAAAGCACACTTAAGACTTAGGGGGTATTAATCCTCACCTGGGACCTTTAGTCAATCACTGTTCATGCACTTGCTCACTCACACTAGCATTAATCATAAGATGGGAAGGATAAATGGGTTTATATAGCATCACACCGTTGTTGGTAGGTTTGTGAGTCTGCGACTGCAACAGGTACCTACTCAACAATCATACACAGGAATAGGTAAAGAAACAAGTTTACGAGAAGTAATTCCATGTCAGGGACCTGGTATCATGCATGCTCTCTGCAGCTTTAGGTGCCTGCAACAACAGAGAAAAAATACGTATTGTATTCTAGCATTATTAAAAATATTTTACAACGTAGAGCTATTAACCACAAGATTGGTTCATTCTCATATTTTTTATTAGTGCTACAATTTAGCTACCACATTCTGCCAATGTCAAAAAAATGGGATGCCATATAATTTTTTAAATAAAAACATTTTTCTAGCTGCTGTTTGCAGTCACTATAAGCCATTCATTACAAAAATATCAATTATCGCATTAAAAATGTTTTAAAAGTTTTGGCAGGTAATGGGTTAAGCCAGAGGTGCCCAAAATTTTTCATATCATGGGCTACTTTCATCCTGGTAATTGTCTTGCGGGCTACTTATTTTTTCAATACGTAAAAAGGGATTTTAAGAATGAATTAGACTACAAATTTACTGCAAAATGCATTTATTATACATCAAACAACATTGTACAACTGATTAATTTGATCTTGATTTGTGCGATTATGAGCACGTTTACACTGCATATCTTCTGCTAGTGAATGGTAATTGGGCATGCAACTAGAAATGGAGAGAAGTAAACAGTCTTCGAGATGTTTATTAGTGAGAGCATTTTTGGTTTTTGATTCCATTAAGTTCATATTAGAAAATGGAACTCCTTACTCAGGCATACAAGCTTAATGCATTTATGGATGTGTGGGTGACACAGACGCTCCCAGAGGGCGACTGGTCGCCCATGGGAGATGTAATGGGCACCCCTGGGTTAAGCTAAGGTTACAAAACGTACTCCTTAAAGAGTACATGTACTCTTTTTCATGGTTGTAACTTTTGTACTCTTTTTTTTTAATTGTCAGGTATTGTACTATTTTTTTTAGTTTCCCCAAAATCCTGAAAGTTTCTCCAAGGTTGCAATTTACTGATACTCATATGCCTTAGCTTATACAATTTTTTGCTGTAAACCTCATTGTACCTACTTTGCAGGAGAACTAATATGCCCTGAGAAACGGAGATAAATAATCAACGTAGATAAGTGTGTTAAAATATTAGTAATATGTGGTGAATTGAGAACCGACAACTGTTTTGAAACATACACACTGTTAAAAAATGTAATTAAAAATGTTTTCTATTTAAAACGTGAAGTGAACCAGTGAATGCATTTAAATAAGGACAAGGTGAGTAATTATGTTTTTATCTATAGGCAGTGCTGTTTTTGTAGAAAAAGAGGTGCCGGTACTCCCCTCCACCTCTTCCCCTTTCTTTATTGCATTTTTGATGAACTTTTAATAACAAAGTTGATAATTAAAATCAAAATGTTTAACATTTATAGAACCCGTTTATTACTTTAGATTTTAAAGAATAAAAAAAAAATGAAAATGTGCCGAAATTAGACGGGTGTCATCGTCGTTCTGAAAAAAGGTGCTGGTCCGCCGTACAGGCGCGTACCGTCACAAAAAACACTATAAGTATAATTGTTTTAAATTCGTTTATATGTATGTAAAGTTCACAATCGGCATTGGTATATTCTTCATACTGTCATTCATGATTCATCTTAATCAGTTTATGATTTAATGTGATAACATACAACTGTTTTGCTAAAAAATTACGCAAACATAAACTTAAAAGTATTACTAAGAAAGGTAAAGTATTGCTGTTATTTCAATCGTGATGTAAACGCCTTTAAATACGATGAGTAAATAAACTTTATTTTTATCTAATTAAAATCACTTCAAATTGGTTTGTTCATAATGTTGACAATCACAATATGGATTCCTCACTCTGTCATTCATAATAATCATATTATTATTTTCAGATGAACACCATTTGACGATACCTAGAATTAAGATTAACTTATTTCGTACGACAATGCATCGAAGCGCATGTTAACTTCTCTCGTACCTACGTATTACTTTTTCAACCTTCTCTCTCCTATACTCCTCCCGCAGTTTCTTCTTTCGTTTCAATAAATCCCACAAAATAATAGTAGCGGAGATTTATTATTATCAGTTTTCAGATTTAAAAAAACGATTTCATAAAACAAGATTTACGCTTCAATTTTAATACAAACTGCTCGCATTGCGGTATTCTTTTACTGATTACAGCGCTAATTCGGACAATCACGAAACGCAGGAAACCTACGGTGTATTTGACGGTGTAGCGGTGTGTTCGTGGATAATATCATAATTATTCTATATTTATTTTACTTCATTAGACCAAGAGGAAAATTTATGGTCAGTGGGTGAAATTTCTAAAATGGACGTCGCTCACGGAAAGGTGAGATACATTTAATGCTACTCATGTTGTAAGCAAAATTACGATGTGTATCCGAACGTTTTTCATTCCAAAAGGCATTCATTTCTTTCTTGTAATCATACAATATTTTATAACTTGAACAATGTAAGTGCCTTAAGCCTGTTGTAGTACATGAACTCATTTACATTCGTCATTTTATTAAATAAATAATAATCTTTATTGACGGGTTTGGAGTATAACACACTTCGCCCATGAAATAAAATGAAGTGTAATACATTGATTTCACACTAGTGACCTCATCCACTCATATACTTAGTGAGTAAATTGAGTTTCACGTCTTACAGCCTAAATATAAAATGTCTGTATATAAACATTATAGTTTTAAAAAGCAGTATATAAAATTATTTCACATATTGATAATACTATTAATATCATTTGTTGTACAAAGTAGTAATAGTATAAAACATATCAGATACCTTTTTGTAGCAAAGGCTTTACATAAATAATTAAGTAATGAAAAACATATATAGTGATTAAAATAGGAACTATTTAATTACAATCACAGCCCAGGGTTCATTGATGACAGTGACTTTACATAATTAAAAAATGAACAAAATAAAAACAAATTAAAATAGGAACTGTTTAATTATAATCACCATCCATGCTTTTCAGATGTTGACCTCTCAATACCTTTTTCAAAGAGGTTAAGGGGAATTAAAGAAATCCAATCCAGGTATTGTGTTTGATAACATCATGGCAGGATTAATCGGGGTGTATTTCCCATAATTTGTTTTATGCCAGTCACTTGTAAAATAAGGGTTATTTCTTAATAATCTCGATGGAACATGAAAATTGATAGCTGCAAGTAAATGTGGGCAATCAATGTAATAATTTATTAATTTAAACAAAAACAATGTCAATTTGTTGTCTGCGGTTCAAGAGTGTGTTTAAACCCAACTGGGAGAGAATGGAATCATAGGTGTAATGTCCATATCTAAATCCAATTTTATAGGCACATAGACGGAAAAATTTATTCTGGACTTTTTCTATCTTAGAGATGGAGGACAAATAAGTTGGGGACCAGACAACAGTACAGTATTCAAGTATTGACCTTACTAGAGCACAATAAAGTACTTTGGGAGTTAGTCTATCCTGAAATCCCTTTGTATTTTGACTTACAAATCCTAGCATTTTTAGAGCTTTACTGCAAATAATATCAATGTGTCCTTTGAAATTAACGTTTGAGGTGAATAGTACTCCAAGATCCATTACTCTGTCTACACGATCTAAGTACTATTGTCAACTTTATATGGAAGAAGTATGAGATTATTAATTTTGTAGAAGCTAATTACTTTGCATTTTTTCAAGTTTAAAGAGAGATAATTTAAGTCACACCATGATAGGAAGTTATAAAAATCCAATTGTAATAAGTAGCAGTCTGTAATCGATGATATTCTTCTATAAAATTTCAGGTCGTCAACATAAAGCAGAAAATCAGAGATACATATGATTGATTTAATGTCGTTAATAAAAATATTGAAGAGTAACGGTGATAAGTGGTCCTCTGTGGCACTTCTGATGTCACCTTGATGGGTTCAGAATGAAAATTTTTAATTTTGACAATTTGTGTTCTTGTTATATAGGTAGTTAGCCAGGATAGCAGAGGATTACCTGTTCCATTGACTTTTAATTTATTTCTTAGAATTCTATGATTAACTGAAACAAATGCTTTACTAAAATCTGTGTAAAAGGAATCAACTTGAGTTCTCTGTTCAATTGCTTCCAGTAAAAACTGTTCATAACATGCCAGATTGGTGCAAGTAGATCTACCTGCAATGAAGCCATGTTACTCTTCATTTATCTCATTTATATTAGGTCTAATTTGAGACAAACAAACTGTCATCAACACAAATAAGTCTTTCTCTTTTCTGGTCTTTGATATTTGTCAGAGCTGAAAATCCCTGTTCACAACAGTATGTCATGGAGAACTGTAGAAGAATGGATAATGCTCTTGAAGAGATGCGTGGATACTGTTTCTGGTTGTATATCCAAAAAGAGTCCAGTGGCATATTTCCGTGTTTCAGTTTCAAAGTGCGAACACCCGAAATGCAGGCCATTTCCTCCTCATCTAATGTCAGATCTGAACAGTTGGAATTCACAAAGGGATCTCTAACCCAGTCGAATTTTTCTGTAGACAACGATGGGAAATACTGATCAATCTTTTCTACCAGTGTTGCAAGATCCTGTATGAGGCTGTACAATTCATTGCCCGTTTTAAAACTTTTTACCACTGGGAACATTTCGAGGTTATGTTGCATCACTCTTCCGAGCCAGAGCTGAAGCTTTTTTTTGAATGCAGTTAGTTTGTCTGTAGCCGTGAGGATATTGTCATCGCGGCCTTGCATACTGGCGTTGAGCACGTTCAACCGGGAAAAGATATCGGCCAAATATGTCAGCTTTGCACACCAGTCATTCTCATCCAGATGGTGATACAATGGGTTCCCTTCTTGTTCCAAAAATGCTCTTAACTTGTTCTTCAGTTCCAAAACCCGATTTAAAACTTTTCTGCGAGACAGCCAGTGAACCTCGATGTGCAGAATTAGGCATTGGTGTTCTGATTCCATGTCTTTGCAGAGTTGAGCAAATAACCACGACTTTAGTGGTTGTGCTTTGATGAAGTTCACAATGCGCACAGCCTGATCTAGAACCACTTCAAATCAGCTACAAGGGTCTTGCTGACTAATGCCTCTCTGTGTAAAAAACAGTGAGTTGATATTACATCTAGATTTTTCTGTTTGATGAGTGACACCAAGCCTCTCACATTCCCTATCATAGATGGGGCTCCATCCGTACAAATTCCAATACAAGAATCCCATGAAATCTCAACTTTTTCCAAATACTCATCAAGGTTTGGAGAATATCTTGTCCTCTGTTATGTTTTTCAAGTTCCTTGCAACATAAAAACTGTGTGTTTATTTCGTCATTATGAATGAATCTGATATAGGCAAGCAACTGTGCTTTTCCACTAATGTGACTTGATTCATCAACTTGAATAGCAAATTTAGAATTCTTCATACTTTCGGAAACATGCTTCTCAATATTAGCTGATATATCAACTATTCTTCTGCGAATTGAATTATCAGACAAAGGAATTTTCACAACTTCTCGCTTAGCATCATCACCAAACAAAGTTTTCACAACCAAGTTGCAGGCAGGCAGAATCAATTTTTCAGCTATTGTATGTGGTTTTGTCTGTTGAGCAATCAATTCAGCAACTTGGTAAGATACAATCAGCATCTTATCTGAGACGCATTCGTTTTTCAAAATATGATCGTTGGAATTTCTGCTGTTCCAAAAGTCTTTCAAAATATTGAACAACCGTGTTTGCCAGATTTATATGTTTTGACAACAGATGTCTTTTCATCTTTCTTGGGACCATATTGGCATTGGAAAGCTATTCACCACAGTTCAAACACATAGGTTGAGGTACGTTTTTATCTCCAGTCCATGTGAAACCGAGACTCAGATATCTATCCATATATTGTCGACAAACTTTCTTTTTTGGAGGTTTGCTTGGGCCTGCTACTGGTGTCGAATTCGACGAGTCTTCTTCAGCACTCTGTTCAACCTGCTGGTACGGTTTTGAAGATGACGATTCTGGATCACAACGTGGACTTGGTTCATCCTCATCCTCATTTAATGCTCTTGCTCTAACTTTGGAAAAATATCTCCATGATCTGCAAATAAAAAATTGTTATTTTATTCTTAATACTAAATATAAATCTTACAAATAAATGCAAAAACAACACACTAATATTTAACACTGCACTTAACACAGAGGGATATGATACCTTTGCACTATTTAATAAATAAATCACTAATTCTCACCTTAATTTAATCACTTTTACACCACACCAATTATAATACTTGACACTTCATGAATTATAATAAAACTGACAGAAAGTGCTCGCCACTCTCCTTATATATAGCTGTGTCCAAACTGGTTAGGCATTAGGCATGATGCCGAAATCGTTAGATGCCTTTCTCGTAAGGTACCTAAAGGGGAGCATGAGTTTACACCAAGGAGGTTATAGGTATGTGGAGGCGCTGAAGGACTACTTTCTAGGCTATCGGAGTGAAGCCTATGCAGGGAGGAGAGAAAAGGCGCGAAACGCCATACTACACGCCACTTTCAAAATGCTATGTACACGCAAGTATGCAATAGACATTTATAGCGAACTTTCGGTAACTGAAAAGTTAATATGCGGAATTTTATCGGCACTTCTTGAGAATATCCAATAACACAAAACCTCTGGTGAAGTGTATCAACTGAGAAATAAATATCTAATAGCAGTAGACTATTTTATTTTCGAAACCATCTTTGAAACAATTATTCTGTAATTAAATAATAATTACAATCCGTTGTACATCAAAAATTGTGCGTGAGAGAAAAATACAGAATTTTTTGGAAATATAGAAAACACTTCCATATTTAACACAAGTTTTTCTCTCGTTTGCAATTTCGGAATTTATTTCAATCTCCTAGTTCCCGTGCAAAGTAAAAAGTTTAAATACAGAACATCAATAAGAATCTCATATATTAATAATTTTGATATTTGCAATGAAATATTTTAAAAATTTCGTGTGGATTTTTAAATCCTACAATGTATCAGTAAAAGCTTACAACAGTAATATCTTGGCGGCTATTAAATTTCTGAATACCTTCGCATGCCAGTCTGTAGTTTACTCCACACCAATTCATTTAAATTTTTAAATTGGCAATGCAACAGAAATGTCACCAAACGAAAGGAAATTATTTTTTTCAACTAATCCGGTGTATATAATATATATATATACACACACACACACATCTAAACGTACAAATTTAAGGATAAATATGAACTTATGCTTTCTTCATTGTCACTAACGTTTATTCAGGTTCTTTGTAATCAGAACTCAAAATAACAAAATTAGCGTTCACATACTATTCATTATAATATGATGAAAATTCAAGGGAAAATAATTTACTCTATTAGAAGACAGCAGAGGACACAAATTTAAATTCCTAGATATTATTCCTAGCAGAAATGAACTCTAAACTAATGATCTTAGTGAAAAAACGTTGATTTTCTTGAATTAGAGTTATGCCGGTTTCAATATTGGAACTGATTAAGTAGTTAACTTTTCCAGTAATTGTTCATTTATGACTCAAATATAGAAATGCTAACAAATATACATGAGGAAAATAACAAATCAAACCATTGTACATAACATTGTGTTTATTGACCCTTAAATAACACAGTTTTGTTTACAAAATTTCTGATTGAAGCTGCTTTATCTACTGACCTTTTGCTGATATAGAAAAGGCGAATGGCAATATATTTTTCAGCAATAGCATCTTTCATTGTATTTAGTTTCATCTCAATGTTACTTACACATGAAATGATACGTGCGTGTTCTGCTTAGCACTCTTTCTTGAAGTTCGATTGCTACATCCAAAAGCAGCACAAAAACTCATCTTCAATAAAGAATATAATGAAAAAAAACAAAATTGATGGATAAATAACCGCAGAAACCAAGCTAAACAGCACAGGAACCACTACTACTTGGCGTGTAGTATGGCGGCTGAAACAAACGCATGCGCATACAGATGGCCTCACTTTCCAATCACTTCACCGACTCCATTTACCTATAACCTCCTTGGTTTACACATAGTATCAATAGGGTTGCCATCTGTCGGCCTTAGGACGAATGAGGAATAAGTGAAGCATGATATCCTTATGCCAGTGCGGCTTATCAATTTTGAAAATGGGCATTATATGTTTACTTATTAACACATTGCAACGTTTGTTAAATTTCCAGAAAAGATGGGCAAATTCTCTTTTTAAAAAGGTTAAACACATTTTAAATAGTATATTTATAATTTACATTATTTTTAACTATTTTTTATTATTATTAAAATCTATTTGATATAAAATTAATTATATTACTGAATAAAATCTGGAAACTTCTGGAAAATTCTATGGGTTTCTATACATATATTTACCATTTTATATCACATGTAACAAAATAAATAAAATTATTATCCGTATCCCAAATTAATTCTGTCGGTCTGATCATGAATGTAAAATTAAGGAAATAGATGCAAAAACTAGAAGATTTAGAGATTCCTTTTTCCCAAGAACAATACGCGATAATAACAAATTTTCTTCTGCGATAAATAAATGCAAAATAGGACCAAACTAGGTATAACTACCCCTTTTAGTTATTTACTTTTGGTGCGCTGCACCCCCTGCCCCACACCTTGAGGTGGCTTGCAGGGTATCATATAGAAATACAAATTTGATAAAACTTTCGCTTTTAAATTTACGGCATCCTTACATGTTCAAATACTTTTTTCTTCTCCTTATAAGTCGTAGCTACTGTCGAACGACTCAAATTTAGCGACCTCGCAATCGACGTTAACGTTTCACCTGAATTGCCACGTTTTATGATATCCATTTTAAACTCAAAACTGTACCATTGCCTTTTCACCACATTTTCCATATCACTAGCTTTCCTTTTCGGTGCCATGATATTAAACCCAAGTAAATATTTACTATAAAAAGACTAAAATGGTGAATTTGTTTTGAAACACTGGATAACATTCCGATAATGGTGACGCCCACTTAACAATAGTGATGGGTACTGTCGAATGAAAACTATCGACATATATTTACCATATTATATTGCATGTAACAAAATAAATAAGAAAATGACCTTCATATTTATTTTTGGCATATGAATTTTTTGAAAATGTCTCTAAATCCTTGATTGTCTTTGAATCTTCCAGCCACACCTGCCATCATCTCATGCCGCACCAGTGTGGCGTGCTGCACCGTTTGGGAACCACTGGGTTAAGTTAACAGTATTTTATTTTTATTAATTCAAAGTTCTAAATTCTGCATAGCAAGAAATGCTGATGATTTTACCACATTCAGTATATTGCAACAAAAATCATTTTCAGCTCATTAATTCAATTAACAAACAATTATAACAAAACTTCGTGTTAGTTGGAAAATTAATTCTGAGAGCTGAGATCTTTTTAAGTCATCATGGTAGTTAACAAAAAAAATCAATCCATAACTATAAATTTATTGGTCAAGTTTTGTCATTTATATTCTCAAAAACTATTTTTCATTTGTCTTTCACTAATTCAACAGAATTATTGAGCTCATCTTGTGGATGAAAAAATTCTAGAAAAAGCACTTTTAAAAAAATACTTGTCTTCAGTGGTAATGCACCAGTAATAGATTTAAAAGAACCACAGAAGATGGTTGTGTATTAACCCAAATGCACATCTGTTTTTTTAATAACCTTGTTGTGGCTATTGGAGATACCTGTGACAAGTATTTTTTTCTTGAATTTCAGTATCACTATTTAAAACTTGAGTCCCATGAAAAGTTTATTTTAAAGTCTTTGTGGTTTTAACATTGCTCCATCAAATTATCTGATTAAGATTGATAAATGATTTAGCTATGCCGACTACACTTTTCAATCAGAAGAAAATTTGTACTTTCAGTCAGTTATCTGAATGGCTTTCCCCGATAGTGGAAAATTTAAGTTGGGAAACTGTGACAAAAGGATAGTTTGGAAATAAAATGACCTATTGCTGTTAAAATTTCAGAGGACCAAGGCTGTTTGAATATTGATTTGCATTAAATTTACCACAAAGTAGGTGTGGATGATTATTACTAAGATTTAAAAATTATACACCTAGACTGATGTTATGCATGTATATTTGGTGCTTATTTTTAATTATTTATGCATCAAGCCTTGTTCTGCAAAGCATTCTCAGGAAATGGTTCAGCACATAATAAAATTTAAAATTTTTTAATGGAATTAAAACCAATGCGATTCTTCAGACAAGAAATTCAATAAACAGACTGCAACCTATGTCTTCCCTGTTCATCTCATCTCTATAAATTAGTATTCCTTGCCTTTATGCTAGCAATAAGTTAGTACAGGCAGCCCCCGCTTTTCGTCTTTCTGCTTATTTGTCAGTTCCAAAGTAAAACGTTTTATTCTTCCGTCCTCATGATCCGTTTATTTGATACGTTGACGCTTTTTGTTGTTCCATTTTTTTGTTGTTTCGCTCATATGTAAGCACCTAAGTGACAAACAACATCGTTTAATTCTTCCATCCCCGATCTGCTTG
This sequence comes from Uropetala carovei, assembly GCA_036926305.1. Classification (NCBI taxonomy): domain Eukaryota; kingdom Metazoa; phylum Arthropoda; class Insecta; order Odonata; family Petaluridae; genus Uropetala; species Uropetala carovei. The sequence goes on along the minus strand of JAXCHB010000089.1, from coordinate 2,441,930 downwards.
TTATGCACGTCATAATTACTCAACTGTTTGAGAACAAGTTGATTCGTCTGGGCCAGTCAGTTCATGTTTCGAATTGCTCCAGGACCTACATGTTCTTGGATTTTTTATCCCATAATAATGGCAGACAAAATGGAAAAATAGTGTGTGTTATTTTAGCCAAAAATCACTCTTATTATTTTCGATTTAATTTGCAAACACAGGCTTGTTTTTCTTTAATGTCCTCAAATAAACTTTTAGCCTTGTTCTGAATACTTGCACGACTTAAGGGTATGCGGCATCCAGTTTGTTCCTCGATCCAAACAACTAGAAGTTTCTCCATATCATTCTCTCCATCACATTTCCTTATCACTGTTAATTTCATAGATGCAGAACTTTTCACTTATTTTAAAATCCTGACTTTATCTTTAATTATACTAGTTACAGTAGTGTGAGGCAGTTGAAACTTACGGCCTATATCAGTAGTCGACATAGCATCATGACAAAGTTTTATTATTTTGGATTTAATTTGCAAACACACAGGTTTTCTAAACTTTGTCATGATGCTATGTCGACTACTGATATAGGCCGTAAGTTTCAACTGCCTCACACTACTGTAACTAGTATAATTAAAGATAAAGTCAGGATTTTAAAATAAGTGAAAAGTTCTGCATCTATGAAATTAACAGTGATAAGGAAATGTGATGGAGAGAATGATATGGAGAAACTTCTAGTTGTTTGGACGGAGGAACAAACTGGATGCTGCATACCCTTAAGTCTTGCAAGTATTCAGGACAAGTCTAAAAGTTTATTTGAGGACATTAAAGAAAAACGAGGTTAAGGATCTCTCTGAAACATTTCAGGCAAGTAGGGGTTGGTTGAATAGGTTTAAATCCAGATTGAATTTGCATTACATTAGAGTGCAAGGGGAGTCAGCATGTGCTGATGAGTAGGCTACCAGCGATTTCCATGAGAAATTAGTGGATATCATTGAAGAGGGGGGGGGGGGGGGACTACTGTTCATAGCAAATATTTAATGTTGATGAGACAGCCCTCCTCTGGAAGAAGATACCCTCGAGGATTTACATAGCAAAGGAAGAAAAATCAATGCCTGGTTTTAAAACTGCTAAGGATAGATTAACTTTATTGCTAGGGCTGAATGCTGCTGGAGGCTTTAAAATAAAACTGCTGCTTGTGTATCATAGCAAAATTCCAAGAGCACTTAAGGGTATCTAAAAGGGAAGTCTTTCAATGATTTGGAAATATAATGCAAAAAGCTTGGGTTACCACTCCTCTTTTTGAGGATTAGTTTTGAAATCATTTTACCCCGACTGTCAAAAAATATTTTAAGGATAAAAATCTTTCCTTTAAAGCTTTGTTTATCCTAAACAATGCACTCAGTCATCAAGTTTCTTATTGAATCCAAACATTAAGGTCATTTTCTTGCCACCCAATACGATGGCATTGCTTCACTCCATGGACCAGGGAGTAATTTTCTTATTCAAAGTCTACTATCTCAGGCGAACTTTTGCCAAAGCAATTGCAGCAACAAATGAAGAAGGATCTCCTTCTTTGAAGCAGTTTTGGAAACATTTACAATTGTATATGTTGCCAAGATCAGTGGGATGAAGTTAAAGAAAGCAACCTTCATGGAGCTTGGAAGATGTTGTGTCCTCAATTTGTGGCTGATTTTCAAGGCATAGAAGATCCTGTGGAGGAAGTTACTGCAACTGTGATAGATATGGCAAACCAACGGGAGCTTGAGGTGGAACCTGAAGATGTTAAAGAGCTGCTAGACTCGCATGCCCAAGAACTCAGCAATGAGGATCTCAGTCTGGTGGAACAAGTGAAAGAAGAAGAAGAGTTCCAGATCCAAGAAGCCCCCTCTCAAAACCATGACAACAAAGAGACTTGCTGAGGCCTTTAAACATTTAGAAGCTTCTATGGCTATTTTCAGTGAAGATGACCACAACTTTGCATGAAGCTCCAAAGTCATTGCAAGCATTTTAAATTATTATGCTTGCTACAGGAAAATCTATTAAGAGAAAAAGAAGGCATCACTGCAAACTTATCTGGACAGTTTTTTCAAGAGACCACAGCCATCCAGATCCTCTGAAAAACTTGGCAAGTTTCAAGATGAGGATGTCTGATCCTCCTTTGTTTTGCTTCAATAATTTCTCCTAATCAAAGTTTCTATAACTGAATTAAACCAAGAGATCATTGGGTAAGCAAAAAACTTAATTATAAATTTATTTTATTAAATTACTTTTCATAATTAATTTAATAATAATTTATTTACTTTCTTTTAAATTTTACTTTTAAAAATCCTTACTTTATTTGCATTAATATTTTTAAATAGGTATTTCTGGAAATCTTTGACTCTAGTTTTCTTGCTCTGGAATGAAATCCCTCATTTAAAAAAATGGGGCATGGCTAGTGCAGTGTGATAGCTGTGGTGCAATGTATGCAGATCAAACTGGATGGTGCTCTGAGTGGAGGACAGTGATGTGATATTTAACGAGCGTGTATGTATACCTTACCCACTCGACTTTCTTTATCATCCCTTGCAAAATTTAAGCTTTAACCTTCTTCCTTGTCACTTATAATCATCCTTTCCCATACCACTTTATTTTTTCAAATCCAAATCTGCACACCTCTTTTCCATCCCCTCCCACTGCATGTACCTTGCTTGGGGACCATATAAAGCCAATACCTTCCCTTGATATGTAAGTTGCTTTTAATACTTGATGATGGTACAACGAGTCGATACGTGTACTGTGTAATTAATAAAAATTTTAAGTGGAAAGTTACAAAGTACAGTAATCCCTCGCCATTCGCGAATTTGCTATTCATGAAATTTGCATATCCGCAATTTTCATTTTGAGTGGTACCTGTTTTTTCATTCGCAAGGCCGAAATTCATGTATCTGCGAATGATTGTACCGCTCACTCCGCGACATTTTTTTCAAAACTTCTGTAATTTCTTCCAAACGCTGTGCAGTGCCACTAGTCGCTTAAGTAGTGTCGCTCTTTCTCTTTTGCCATTACACCTAGGTATACGGTATCCAAACAAATTAATTCGGGCAAAGACACAGTTTGCAAAGTCAGTAATGCAGAAAAGGGCAGCGGAAGCTCACCCCAAACAGCAACCGGTATAACCGCGTGGCAAATTCTGCACAGACAAAGAGGATTAGGATTGTTGCTCTTTCTCGAACAGTCTCGTAGTCACCGTGGTAGCATACGTGTGCAGTTCCTCGCCTATTTCATGAATTTATTGTGCCATTTTCATAGTTTGTTATTAGTAATATTGCTTAATCATGGCCCCCAAGAGAGTGATGAGTGAAATGAAAGAAAAGTCAGCAAAAGGGCAAAAAAGTGGTGAATTTGGAGAAGAAAATTGAAGTTTTAGATAGACTTGCACGTAGTGAGTCTGCTCTATTATTACTTTATGAATGTATGTACCGTACTATAATGTTTTTAAGGGTTAAAATGCAAGTTACATAGTGGAATAAAGACTCTAAGAACCTAACCCTATTTCTTCCATATACCCCATTATTTACCATTCGCGAATTTTCCATTCACGAGGGTTTTCAGGAACCTAACCCTCGCAAATGGTGAGGGACTACTGTATATACATATATTTTTTAAATGAAAATAAATCACAGTATATAACAGTGAATTTTATCCAGCAATTTAATGTTGTATCTATTGAAAAGAGTGATCCACTTTGCGCTGCAGTCTTCAGGAACGTAACCTGACATATAAGTGGGGACTGTCTGTATGTCTGTCAATTTTAATTTATTATTTTTATTATTTTTTCAGGATGTCATCAGCAGAGAAGGAAGGGAAAGCTGCACTGGAGAAGAAATTTTTAGGCTTTTTTAAATTATGTTAGCTTGGAGTGCCAAATTGTGGTGATTGAAATTTTAAGTTGAATGGCAGGCAGGTAGTAATCTTATTCTAAATAAGTTTAGTCATAATAATTCCTTCCTCAGGGATCCAGCTATCAGCCTCAATGGATAGCAGAACAAGTTTGTTGAAACTAGAGCCAAACATAACATATTGAGATATAAAAACTATGATTCTAAATATTGTTATCCTAGGATAGCATGGTGGCCTTAAAATTCCATTTATATATCAGCCTTTTTTTTTAAGGAATGTTACAAAGAGGATGACTTTCTTGTAGGTAAATTTGAACTAGATCATGTGAAAGTAAAAATATTATAATAATATTTGATTAATTAAATGTGCAGTAAACCTTGCCGAATTCCAGGGATGGCAAATGATTGTTGTACTGCATGCCGAGAAAGTAATGTGAATCATGTATGTCACATATTTGCCATTCCTGCTCTATACAGTTTACATGGTCCGTGAGTCATTTATTGTGACCAAACCCTTGAAGGTTCACAAATTGTGTTCTAATTTGAGAATGCCTCCACACTAACCAATGCAACATCAAAAGATGCTGCATTAATTCTAAAGTGTCTTTTCAGAAGGATTTTCCTTAATCTCATTATCATGAATGTGTTCATCATAGAAGAATGGGAATAAAACCCCAGCTAAATATTCAACGCAGATGAGACATGCTTATTTGGGAAATGGAGAACTTAGGCACACCCCTTTCTAGTGCCTTTGTTGTGTCTCAATTCTAACTTTTGTTTTAATGCAGCTTTCAGGATTTGAATTTAGATGTAATGTTATTCTTATTGTAAAATAACATATTAATTACCTCTAAACTCTGACACTTTTTTGAGTATTTGGTATGCTTTACTGAGTTTCAGCTTTGAGTTACAGCTGCAACCTAATGAATTCTCTAGTATGACAAAGAGAAATAAAGGTGGGCATTGCTTTGATATGTTATATTGGGATAACAGGTTGATTATCCATATATGATTTTAGAATTAAATAATTAATTATTCCTAAAGGCGTTCTCATAACAAAAAAAATAGGCTCTCTTTGTTAACCCTGGTACCTAACTCCCCATTTCTCATTTAATCAAGGTCTTGTCATTCGCAATGTTTCCTTTAGAACTGCGAGGGTTTACTGTATTTTGTAAAATACTTCAATATGAATGTTTCAGTTTCAGTTGTACTTTATCAACAGACTTGCTAGGAGAAAATGCACTTTATAGTGAAGACAGGATGAGACTTTCTTGATATAAAATCGTAAGTTGAGCAATTTCCTGAAGGGTTTCATGCACACTGCAATTAATGTATGAAATAGTTGATTTACCATTATAATTTATCATTTTGAATGATACCATTGCTCCACATAAAGTAGAGCTGCCCAAATTTACACTTAAATACAGCTTATATTTTTGTCAAGGTTTATGTAGACTAAATTTATAGTAATTATTTTATCTTTAACTCATATTAACTGAATTATTTTTTATTTTCTGTTGGAATGTGGTTAAAGAATTATTAAAAAGACAGTAAAATATCTTGAATTTTCACAAAAATCAGGATTCAAATTAGGGTATACCATGGATGGTAGACCTATGACATGCGTGCCACTTTTAGTATGTGAAATGATTTTGGTTGGCATGAAACAGAAAGAATCGGTTATTGGGTGTGTAATTATTTTTCCATTCCAGTCTCAATATAAGAGACTATTTCTAGCAAGATTGCAACTATTTTGATAAAATAACTGTCTAATAGTGACTTTTAATATAAGGTTGAGGGGCTAGTTGCTCCGTAATTGTAGTTTATTCATAAATGATCTTGGGCAATGTGCCTTTTTAGATAAGTTGAATTTTCCATGACCAATCCATTGTTTTCTGAGAATAAATGATCATAAAATTGTTTCTTTTTAGATGGATTTTTAAGTAAAGGTAGGTTAGAAGAAGTCAATTTTTGTGTTTTTGGCATGGGAGCAATAAAGGTTTGCCATCACTGGAATATACTATCATATTTTTCAGGCGATAAGATGCACCTCTTATTTCCAAGGGCAATTTTTCAGCAAAAAATTGTTTCTGTTAACCAAAATATTTAGGTAGACCATATCATGCTTCATTTTTAGCTGTGATTTATTCCATATCTTGTAACATTAAAAAAAATTCATCATTTCACTTATTCATCATTTTTTATTAATAAATAAATCTTTCTGAAACTATAAGTCAAAACATTTCATACGTGAGTGAATTATTGTGCTATACAGTGGGTCCCTGGTATTCATGGATTCGGTATTCGTCATTTCACTTATTTGTCATTCATGTATTATGGAACAATGTTACGGTGTCTGCGGCTTTTCATTTCGCTTATTCGTCACTCGGACTACTTGCCATTGCAGAATAAGAAGTCGACAGGCATGCTACTTGTTCAAAGTGGCTGCCTTATTAAACTCATTTTATTTTATTTTCTGGCCTATTTTATGTTTTGCTATTGATAATGAATATACTATGTTGGTAATTATCAGAGCCGGCTTGCTTGAGGTGCGAATGGTGCAACTGTACCATGTTCCATGCTTAAAAAGGCTCTCTGAGAAGTATTTGTCGTACTTATAAAGTACAGTGGAACTTCTATAAGTCGTACGTCTATAACTCGAATTTTCCATAACTCGAAGTGAATTCATTTTACCGGAAAAAATCCCTATCTTTTTCGTTATTTTTTTTCCATAACTCGAATTTCTACAACTCAAATTTTCTATAACTCGAAGGAGAAAATACTTCCCAATCAAAATTTTTTTCTATAAGTTGAAGTTTCTGGTAAATATGTCATCCTATATTGACGATATTTCGTCTCACAATAAGACTTGAGTGTTCTTTAAACGGAAAGTAGAAAGATCCTTCACCACAACAGTAGCACTTATAAATAAGGATTGCAATCCCGGGATCCCGCTAAATATCCAAGTCCCGAAATCCCGGGATTTTTATCAAGGAAATCCTGGGATTTACAAATATTTAATATTAGTCATTTTTGTGCTGAGATTCACTGTTTTAACATATCAATGGTTCAATTCTATAGCGAGACTAATCTGAAAATATTATTATAGTATTTATATTAATTGCTAATAAAGAATTATCTGGCATTGTTCGGCTTCAAGCTTATGTATAAATGAACAAAAATTTTTGTTAATGTATGAGCATTCACAATCCTTTGCTTCATCATTCGGATCTGTCTCTGCTTCTATACACCAAATTATTTGTTCCTACGAATTCCGTCAAACATCGTTTTTTAGGTCAATGGTTTCCAAACTGGGGCGTGTAAGATTTGGCTGATACAATGTCACTTTTGTCCTAGTCGTGAGACATATGTTGCATCGCTCTCAAATTCCATTCTAAAGGAGCCAGATCTTTAGTTTCCTTGCTTATCTTTAGGCATTAATCACATTCATACTCGAGTACCCTCAACGAATCTTCATTTCAGTTTAGTCCGACTGCATTTAAGATGTTTTTGTTTACGTTAAGGCATATTCTAATTTTACCCTCGAGTTCTCATAGTACCGCTTTGGGGCAGTTTAATATTTCTTTCAGCTCTTGAGCTCAAGTGCTGTATCTCTCATATACCCTTAACGAATTTGTATCTTCTTTATTGCTTATGTGACTCCGACATGTCTGAATATAATGTAGTATTTTTTCATTTTTCTTTCTCACTGGGTTTCCATAACATCGCACTTCACAGTCAAAAATCTGCTCCAGCTCTAGTGAGTTGAAAATATTTCTTCCAAAAAACACTGAATCTCTGATACAGCCCATGGATCAAGGTGTTATCGCGACTTTTAAGGCATATTACATTTGTCGAACAATGTGCCAACTCATATCAAAAACAGAGACAGGCAAACGATACGAGAATTCTGGCGGTCTTATAACATCAAGAATGCCATCAAAAACATTAACCTTTTAAGCAGTATGGACGTTCATTTAGTCCCCTTGGTGTTATGCCATCGGGAGTACGGATGTTCATTTACGTTTTCGAAATTCTCACTCAAGCAATGAGGACGTTCATATATGTCATGGCGTGATTCTAGGTTGATATGTGCTGCCATCTTTCAGCTTTACGGCAGAACTATGTGCACAATCATACGTAGTGTAGCAAGAATTTTATCATCATTTGTTTTCCTCGTGGTATCCATCCCTGCAAAATGTCGGAGCAGAGGCGAGAGAAAGCGTTAACAGCAGAACAGATTTTCAATATTGTGACAAATGCAGAATTGGATGAAGAATATAGTGAAGATGAAGGTGATGAAAAATATAGTGATTATGAATTGTCAGATGAAGAGATAAGTGCTTCGAGTGAAGAATGTCAAGACCAAGTTGAACCAGGACCACCCCCAAAAAAGATGGAAAGTAACTCCGGCTGAACAACTTGATGCAAGAAATTGGAGTTCCATAGGTAGGTTCCTTCCTACACTTTCATCTCATTTTGATTCCTCTAATTCTGGTATAAAAGGCAATTTTTCTATGCCTGACGATGATGATGAGCGAGTTGAAGTTGCAATTTTCAAGGAAGGTGTTGATGGCAAACTGTTGAACTTTATTGTTTCGGAAATGGAAAAGTATTATAAATATATCATCAAAAATTCAGAAGTAAAGGAGAAATCTAAGTTACATAAATGGCAAGAAGTTACTGTGGAAGGGCTATATGTTTTCTTGGCCATTGTGATGTTGATGGGTCATGTAAAAAAAACAGTAAAAGATTATTGGTCAAGAAACCCTCAAATTGAAACCCCTATATTTGGAAAGAGTATGTCACTAGATGCATTCTCCCTTATTCTCAGACTTCTACATTTTTCTGATAATAATCTCCAATCTACAAGTGACAGAATTTATAAAATTAAATCGGTGACGGAGCACTTTAGAAATAAGTATAAGTCAATGTTTTATCCCTTCCAGAACATCTGCATTGATGAAAGCTTAGTGGCTTGGAAAGGGCGCCTTCAATGGAAACAATATATTCCATCTAAAAGGCATAGATTTGGGATAAAGTTGTATGTTCTTTGTGACTGTGAAACAGGATTCATCCTTGACCACATAGTATACACAGGAAAAGATACAGAAATTGGACGCAATGAAAAACTTGGAGAATCTGGTTCAGTGGTGAAGACATTAGTAGCTCCATTCCTTGGTGAAGGACACAATGTTTTTGTTGATAATTGGTAAACAAGCCCCAATTTATTTGAGTACCTTCAAGGAAAAAACTGGGACATGTGGAACTGTAAGAAAAAATAGGAAAGGAATGCCTAATTTTTCTATAAAACTAAAGAAAGGTGATTGTGTTTCAAGACATACCGATGATATGTTGGCAGTAAGATGGCATGGTAAGAGAGATGTCACCATGCTTACTACCATACATGAAGAGAAGATGGTGGAAACCAGCAAGAAGAATCGCATTACAGGCGAGGAGACCATGAAGCCCTTGTGTGTAGCAAATTATAAAGAGAACATGAGACTTGTTGACAAAGCAGACATGCAGATGAGGTTCATCCCTAGTGTAAGAAAATCGATGAAATGGTATGTGAAGCTTTTTTTTCAGTACATAGATATGGCAGTGCTAAATTCTTACATTTTATATCAAGTAAAAACTGGTAAAAAGCCACAACTTAGAGAATTTCGGCTAAGGCTGATTGATCAGCTACTGGAAGAATTTGCAACTGAAAGGAAGTCAGGCAGGGAAGGTCGGCCTCCTTCAGGAGGAGATAGCCTACGGCTTTCTGGACGGCATTTCCCTAAACCAACACCAGCAACAGCAGGAAAGAAGAAGCCACAACGTTGCTGTTTTGTGTGCCAGCACACGAAAAAGAGGGAGAGTAAAAGGAAGGACACCACATGGATGTGTGTGGAGTGCGACAAAACTGTATGTGTACATCCCTGTTTTGAGGAATACCATACACTGAAGAATTTTTAAACAAGTAAGAATAAAGAGTATTTAGATCATAATTAATTTTGTAGATTTTAATAATAATTTTCATAAATTTCGGTCTTAGATAAAAGATTATAATAAAACTTTTTAACTGTTCTCATTTTCAGAAAAAACTCACTCCAGGTGCCGGGAAACTAAGAAAAAATTCACTGATTAAAGGGTTAATGAAGCCTGGAAAGAAGTGACGCTGGCGACATTGAATGGCTGCTGGGGGGGGAGGGGGGGGGGGGGGGGTGTGGGTCCTTTCCTGACATCCACAAGATGATCGTTGACCTTGCCAAGGATGAAGACTTAACCAATGAGGAATTAATTCAGCTCGGAGAAGAACAGACTTCATTATGTGATGATGGCTCTGATGATGATAATAAAGAATTATCCACTCCTGATTTAACTCTGCAGCACTTGTCTGAGGCCAACAAGCACATTGAGGCAGCAATCACCATCTACTCGAAGAATGATCCAAACCAAGAAAGGAGCAGTCAAGTCTCACTTGATACGTGAATCGATTACATACTACAATGAACTATACTGGGAAAGAAAGAGACTAGTTTCACAGCTTCTTATCACAATGTTTCTATCCAGGGTCCCATCGCAAATGCCTCCAAACTTACGAAGATCTTCACAACTGTCTACAAGTGGGTTGGCCACCTTCAAACATAAGAAAACACCATTACAAGACAATTCAGAGGAAGAAATTGATGATCCTGCAATTCCTCCTACCCAATAAATTCATCTACAATTTAAGATAAAAGTCTCTACAGGAACTTAATCTTTATATTTGGTAAGTTTTCAATCTTTTTTAATAATGAATTATGCATTCTGAACTTTTCTCATAACTTTCCAAATATTTGTTAATTATTTTCCTGGAGGTGTTGAAATCACGAGGAATTTTTAATTCTTTATTGACGGTGTTGGGATGTTCTGTTTTTCATTCAAAAGTTGAATTTTCTTGTATCGTACGGTAGATGGCACTGTTCTTCTATGTTCGATTGTTGTTGCTTCTGTTTTCTAGTTGATCCAATATTGTAGTTGCTTTGACAGACATTTTAATAGCTAAGAATTATAAATTCAAGAATAAAAACATCTTTTGTCTCGAGTGCATCTGGAGTTTTAATGGGGAAGTCAACGGAAAAATCACAGTCATTCAACGAATTTCCGTTTTACTAATGCTTTTCAGGAATGCATGTCGTTCGTTGAATGAGAGTTGCCTGTACTACTCTAGTGTCCCTGTGATTACACTGCTTTAGAAGTCATTAATGTTACCCTTCCTATTTTACGTACAAATGGCTAGAAAAAGAAAGTGTAAAAACATTGATAAGTGATAAAAAGAAGTTAATTGAGGAAATTGAAATGGGCATAAAAAAGAAAAAGGACATTGCTGCTGATTTCGGGATCCCTCAAAATACACTCGACGATTATTAAAAACAAACATTTGGTGCTAAGCTCGGCAGAAGAAAAAATGTTAGTTCTGGACAGAAAATTATTAAAAACTTGTAGGTTTCCTGATGTTGAAAAAGCTATAGTGACATGGATGAAATGTGCACGAGATAAAAATATACCATTGTTGTGTCCAATTTGAATTTGAAAAAATTAATATCAAAGTGACTTGTAAAATGAATGTAATTACCAACTCAATGTACTTTATCACACATTCAACTTAATTATTCAGAAAGCTTTGGTTCTTGATTTTATATCTGTTACAGATACCTGAATAAATTATATATTTCCTGAAGGACATAAGCCTGATGTAAATTCGATTAAAATAGAAAGAAGAAAACTGTATTTCCATAACTCGAATTTTCTAATACAAATATTTTTTGGTTTCTCTTGAAGTTCGACTTATAGAAGTTCCACTGTGCATGCATTTTTGAAAAAATGTGTCATAGTGAGAGAAATTGCTTTAGTTATTATAATTTCCTATTAAAAATTTTTGACTTTGTACCGGGTCCCGTTATTTTCCTAGCTGTCTGGTAATTATTTTTTACTTTTTTTATTCATTTTAACCATGGTAAGGAACCGAACTAACACACCATCTTACCATCGGAATGTAACCACCCCTTAATGCATTTTTACTGAGAAAAATTCCCTGGCATTCGCTGTTTTGGTATTTGCGACTATTTTCTGGTATGTAACCTCTGCGAATAGCAGGGGCCCACTGCAATCTTACCTTCAGCCTATAAGATGCAGGCTGATTTTTGGAATCATTTTTCTGTAAAAAAAAAGTCATCTCCCAAAAAATACAGTATATTTTTCACAAAGAAGTATGACATCATATTTAAGAAAAATCCTATTCAGATAAAAACGGGAATAGAATGATCCATATCTTGATTAATGATCTAACTACCACTAACTGCTGTGCATTATCTGTCTCAATGGTTACTCTCACATGCAGCAGAAAATGAATGGAAAGGCTAAAACAAGTCTGGGTTCACATTTCATCTACTCTCCATTGCTTATTTTTTAGATAAGCTAGTAATATGCATGTTGAATCTACTGTATTAATGATTTAAAACACCATCATTTGCCGATACTATGTAGCAGTGGTTTCCAACTTTTTGTAGAATTTCATGGCGTCTTCAACTCGAAAAAAGGTTTTATATTTTTATTGGTATCACAATGTTTGGATGCATTCATTTGCTAGTGCTGTATCATCAATTTATTAGAAAAAACTGTTGGATTAATTATGTAGCCTCATTTCAAAATTGTTAATTTGTATTTAATCACCACTGCACTTCTGTTGGGAAACACTGCTATATAGCAATGCGTAAGTACTCTGGGTCATCCAAGCACAGGTTAGTTTGTCAACCAGGTAACTTTTGCATGGCTTACCGGGAATGTCTATACTGTATGTATACACTATGATCCAAACCCACATTCAAAGTTTTAGAAATGGGTAGTAGAATAAGACATGCAATTTGGGGTAAAATTAAAAAATAATATATATTAAGTAGAAAAGTTATTCAGTATAAGCTCTTTATTTGGCTGCCCTTGGAAAATAGGTTATGCCAGACTATGGAATTCTCCTGTCTATGGATGTTGGTCATAATGAAAGGTAAACGAAATCTGGGTAAGTTTTTGTTTTAAGACATTATTTAACAATTTTTACTTTTAATATAATGTTTTCTTTTTCAATTTATTCACATATCATTGTTTATATTTTGTTTGCTTATGGCATCTATTCGGATGGTAAATACATAGTTGAAGCAGAGAGGAAAAGGGAAAATATAAAACTTGTAGTGACATTATATTTAAGTGATTAGATTTGTTTTCTCCTTCCTATTCTTAGAGGTATTTGGTTTGTTATATGATACATGTATGAAAGAATTTATTGAGTTTTTATTTTAAAATAGTCATGCCAAACTGGCGGCTCATTTGTCTCACAACCAACTAAAGAGCTTGATATTTTATATAATTTATTTTTATGAAAAGGACTATATTCTGTCATTTTTACTGAGATTCTATAGAATAGGTTCTCTGAATTTCTGTTTTTAATGCTAAAAAAGGCATCCAATTTTTTAGATAAAATAATTTTTTTCAAAATCTGCTCCTCATTAAGCAACTGTTATGTTACTGGGGCTCTTGTATACAGGGATGAGATGCCATTCTCTTTAACTATAGGCTCGTTATATTTTAACAAAAAGAGATGGATTAGAAATTAACCTGCATAGGAATAAAATGTTTTATTTTTTCAATTCATAGTTACAAATATTTATTGAGGGAAGGCTGCTCTTTGATGTTTATACTTTTGCAACTAAATAAAATCCATGCTATTTGTTTATAATAGGATCAGCGTGTGATAATTATTGGGCAGGTTTAACCTCTTCAATTGGGTCTGTTGGGTGGATTTATTTCAGACATTAAAATATTTTTGTTTACATTTGCAATACTTTGTCATACCTTGAGCTATTATCGATAATACTTTTAATTAAAACTATTTATTCACGAAATGTGAAATTTCCATGGTTATAATGCCTAGCTAAATAAATACAATATGCACATTGATAAATTTAACAATGGGCTCGTGTGAGCCCAACCGAACCCATTGCTGTTCATCCCAGCTTCTATAACATCCATTGCTTTAATGCGGCCATGACGTCTTTTCGAGTTTGCAGCGGTATCGGGAGAAAATTACGTGATTTGTTCTAAACCACATGAGTTCCTGGATTATGGAAACATTGATTAAAGAATTTTTAAGATACTACCAACACAAACTCACTCTAATGCGTGTTATTGTTAGCGTGGCATTTCACTATCCATGAGGCGCCTGGGCGGAGGTGGCAAAATTTGTCATGAAATTTGCTTGTTCTTATTAATTATAGTTGCAAGTTTAGAGGTTATACTATTTTGAAATATGTAACTCTATATGTGCAGTGGCAAAGTATCAATGTACCAGCCAAGATGAGAAAATGAAATGCCGCTGGTGGTCATAGTTCACCAATCCCTTTTACCTTCACTTTCTAGAACTCATTCCCAATGCACATCCTTAAGGAATGTCCATCTATTCACTCGAATGTTATTAGAATGCTCCGTCAGTGAATCGCTGCTGACATTGAAAAGTGCTTACGGTTCCCAATATTTTATGGTTATTGCATCTACATTATTTATAAATAAATTCACTTTATTATGCAGTGAGGTCACAATATGTTGTCTGTGGGTCATTCCATGCTACATGTCCAGATTCGGTAAGTGATGGGTCCTTCGAATCAAACCAAATTTTCAGGATCGTTAGTACATCGGACTACCTTTGCAAAATGAGCAAGGGTTTCCCCCTCCGGCGCCTCCCCGCCACAACAGCGCCGACGCAACTGTGCCCCGTGCGCTTTGTCGACCTCTGGGAAATTTACTCGTGTTGCCCTCTCGTCCATCGCACAGAGATAACTTAGATGTCATTTCATTCAGGAAGGATTCCCTACAAGCGCATATATAGGTTTGGGGTCTGAGAAGTAAACAAACACCACTTAGCCACCCTTGAATCCGGGTAAGGAATTCGCGATTTCTCTATTTTTCCGGCCTCACATACGGGCCGGGAAATTTTTGAAAGAACCAACACATATCGCCGAAAACTAGAGCCGGAGCACTGTTACCTCGCGCAGTACAAATATTCTAAAGCATGCCACGTGGAAGAAAATCGATTCTGAACATCGTACACTTTGAAAAAGTGCCAAATTTGCGTCCCAAAAAAGCTATGTTTGCATCCCCGCAGAAAGAACTGGTTTGTACTGAGAGAACAAGAAGCACATCTGTTTTCAACAACCGAAGAGAAAAAGCATTTATTTTGGCCACAAGTGTAGTTTTACAAGGGTCGAAAATCAGCACGCGAACCACCCCCTCTGACGCTGGTGGCTGCTGGAAGCTGACTACTACGTTTGTGTTTTTGCAACCCACCATAATTTGAAATTAGCTGCAAATGCTACTTCTTTGACTCGAAGATACAATGAATACCTGGCAGCCACAGTATGTGACTTGAACAACGAGATGTGCATGTTCTCCAAGTGCGCCAACTGTCCCGGTAGGGAGGGCGCTCGGCGTCTACTGATGGAGTCCGGTATGGATGATGCTGAGGCACAGTGGGTGTCGACAGATCGATGCCGGATGATGGAAGTCATTCAGAACTTGGAAGATTTCATTGACACCTTCCTTGATTTGATTATGGATGCCAGATCACACCACTTCATTGCCAAAACGCAAAGTCAGTTCTTCATCCGCTCAAAGGAGACGTTGCCCAAAGAGCATTGCATGGTTCTGTGCGACTTTGCGGAAAACTACAGCTTTGTGGTGCAGGACGCCGTGCAGGGTTTCCATTGGACCAATGATCAGGTAACGCTGCATCCGGTTGTCCTGTTCCACCGTAATGAAAATGGTGAGCTCCGGTCCACTTCTCTCTGCATAATCAGTGATTGCATGTCCCACTCCGCAGTGCAGGTTGCGGCATTTCAGAAGCGAATCGTGGAGTACATCAATGAAAATGTACCTCGTGCAGAAACTCCTATACTTTAGTGACGGAGCCGGAGGTCAGTACAAGAACCGCAAAAATTTTACTAACTTGGTCATGCACAAAGAAGATTATGGTCTGGATGCAGAGTGGCATTTTTTCGCTACGTCACATGGGAAGAGCATACGTGACGGGGTCGGAGGAACAGTGAAGCGATGCACGCGAAAAGCCAGCTTACAGAGACCCATCAATGACCAGATATTAAATGCCTATGATATGTACAAGTACTGTAAAGATAAAATTGTGGGTGTGAAGTTTCTCTTCGTGAGTGAGAAAGAGGTTTACCACCGAGAAGCAGAATGCCAACAGAGATTTGAACTGTCGAAAGCAGTACTGAACACTCGGAACCACCATTTCTTTAGCCCCACCACCTATGAAGGTGTCCTTCGGGTGCGACTAGTGTCATCATCATCCCTTTACAAGGATGTCCAGGTGCTGAAATGCAATTAAGGTAACATAAAAAATAAGTCCCTAATCGTCACAATCTGTATTTATTCTCAGGAGACTAATTATCTACATATTTTAGTGGTAGCGCCTGCGCGTTAATGGTACCCGCACTCACGCCGGAAAGAATGATGGCACGCTGATGTTCGACCTCTGTAAAAATACAGTTGTGCGAAACGTCATGAGAACGAACAGAGTCGGAATTGGCTGAAAGGAGTGGCGCCGGGTCAGCGGGGGTGGTTCGCGTGCCGATTTTCGACCCCTGTAAAACTACAGTTGTGGCCAAAATAAATGCTTTTTCTCTTCGGTTGTTGTAAACAGATGTGCTGCTTGTTCTCTCAGTACAAACCAGTTCTTTCTGCGGGGATGCAAACAGCTTTTTTGGGACGCAAAGTTGGCACTTTGGCATTTTTTCAAAGTTTACGATGTTCAGAGTCGATTTTCTTCCACGTGACATGCTTTAGAATATTTGTACTGCGCGAGGTAACAGTGCTCCGGCTCTAGTTTTCGGCGATATGTGTGTTGGTTCTTTCAAAAATTTCCCGGCCCGTATGCGAGGCCGGAAAAATAGAGAAATCGCGAATTCCTTACCCGGATTCAAGGGTGGCTAAGTGGTGTTTGTTTACGTCTCAGACCCCCAAACCTATATATGCGCTTGTAGTGGAATCCTTCCTGAATGAAATGGCATCAAAGTTATCTCTGTGCGATGGACGAGAGGGCAACAGGAGTAAATTTCCCGGAGGTCGACGAAGCGCACGGGGGCACAGTTGCGTCGGCGCTGGTGGGACGGGAGGGTCGCCGGAGGGGGAAATCCTTGCTCATTTTGCAAAGGTAGTCCGATGTACATACTAACGATCCTGAAAATTTGGTTTGATTCGAAGTACCCATCACTTACCGAATCTGGACATGTAGCATGGAATGACCCCTGTATAATCACGTTCTTATTACCCAGACAATTTCCTGTAGGTGGGTATTTAATAGACATTCACAATAGTGCAGTATTTCCCAAACTGCTGTTCCACACACGGGTGCTACAACAGATTTTTAGGGTTGTTATGAAAAACTTGAAGTAAATAAATCAATGATTGGAATATTTCTATAGGTAATTGGAGTAATAAATTTTCCTGTAGTAAAATTATTATGGCGTAGTACTTGCAAATGGATGCGTTCAAAGTTTGTAACAACCATAACAAAAAATATAAATGCCTTGTTTAATGGATGGAGTGCTGAGTTTATTTTGTCTTTGATCGGATACCATGCATAAAAAAAGATTGGGAACTACTACTTGTCAAACGAGATCCCTGGAAAAGCTAATTTCCCAGGAAATCCATCAATAACCCTTAGCTATACCCAGTTTAAAAAACAAAATTCAAAGATTTGGGAACGTAATAAATCTTCATGTAAATTTGCTAAATATATTGAAACAATTTTATTATACGGAGTCGAGTTTACTTTTTATGAAATTGTTTCTTAATTCTCTCACTTGGCAACAAGATTGGTCTAAGCCAGTGTTTTCCAACGCGAAATGTTCTGAAGGATGCCGCAAAAAATATTGTTTTCTCATTTTTAGCCTCATTTCGCATTGTCGGCTTTCAAGAATGCAAACCAGAGTTACGTCGACCTTCATTTTGTCGCAAAGGCACTTTGAAATGAAAGGAGATATGGACATTGGAGTTAGGGGTTCAACTTCAGCACCATTATTACTGATGGTGGATAGGAAGGGATGTCGCCAAATTCTGAAAAGTTAATTAAGGGTGCCGCGACTCTAAAAAGGTTGGGAAACACTGGTCTAAGCTGTAGACGACTGCTTGAAGTGTTGTTCTTATAGGGGCGTAATTTTACATAAAAATAATTTTATTATACTGAGTCGAGTTTACTTCTTATATATGAAATTTGGTAACGATATGGCAAGTAATTTTTGAGTTAGAGCGCCCACAATCTCTCACACATCGTTCCGAAAATAGTCTAAACGTGTTCTAGGGACCTCAAAACGTGTATTTCCGTTGAAATCTCGAAGTCGAATTTTTTCATTATCACAATTCTTGCCCATTACTACGTATGGAGAAAGTAGAGAGAGGATGGCCGAAAATTCCTACCTCGGTATTTTCCTAGCTCTTTTTACTTTCTCCGTACGAAGTAATGGGAAAGAATTATGATCACGAAAAGAATCGCCTTCGAGATTTCATCAAAAATACACGTTTTGAGGTTCCTAGAACAGATTTGACTACTTTCTCTATATTGTCTGTGTGTATGTGATAGGAATGTTTCGAAAAACCGATAGTTTATTACTTTCTTCATACGTAGTAATGGGAAAGTATTGTGTTCATGAAAAAAGTCGACTTCGAGATTTCAGCGGAAATACACGTTTTGAGGTTCCTAGAACACGTTTAAGACTTTTTGGATGTGTGCGTATGTGATTGTGGGCGCTCTAACTCAAAAAGTACTTGCCATATCGTTACCAAATTTTATATATAACACTTTAGCATTAGCACAAAGAACTGATTAGTTTTTGGACAATAACGATTAACTGGAAGTCGAGGTTTATTCGAAACCCAATCCGGTTTTCGATATTTCTCCGTTAAAATATCATAATTGTAAGTTCAATTCTATACAAATGTTATAATGTAATTTTCTACAACTTTTATTTGAAACTTTTCCATAGAGTTATTGTTTAGGAGTTATAAAAAAATAATCGATTTTCTCAGTTTTCGTCAAATCCCTCCTTAAAAACGTCGTAAGTGGTCATCTTCGTGAGGACCAAAGTTGTAGAGAACAATATTTCTTCCGAGTTTTGTTTAAAACAAATTTTCGTAGAACCATCGATTTCGGCCATATTTAACTTATTCGTAATTTCTCGTATACAGCTCGACTACCATGTAGCGGTGAATTCTGTAAACATTCAAAATATACGTAATTTACGGCAATAAGGACGACTGTATTCTTTTACGATACGAAATGATAATTTTGCCTCATAATGCTATTCATAATAATTTAAATATCTATACCACAAATATGTAGAAAGTCATGTGTTGGCCACAACAGATTTTTGTACTTTCTCATACGAAGTATTGAGAAAGTATTGTTAACGCGAAAAAATTCTACCTCGAGATTTTTACGGAAATATACGTTTTAGGAGTCGCTGAATCCAAGAAAGTGGTTTTTGCAATGTCGTCTGTATGTTACTGGCTCTGGAGCCTAAACGGTAGAGCGAAAATGAATGAAATCTCGTACTTGGGCATTTTATCATACTGAGCGGAGTACCTATATGTCGAAATGGTTGACATTGCTCAGTAATGAAGGGTAGTTTATTCTACGCATTTTTAACAATTCGATTTACTCAAAAACGGCTCCAACAATTTTGATCAAATTTCGTACAATTAAGTTTACGTCTTCAATAATACTACGTATTTCTTTAAAAATGAATATAAGGCAAGTTTATTCAAGGCAACTTTAATAATAATTTGTTTTTCTCAAGAACGGCTCTTAATGATTTTGATGAAATTTCGCACCGTTAATTGAGTCTATGTCTGCAATAATACTGCTATTTCATTTTTCTCAATGAATGAATTTAAGGCTAGTTTATTCTTGGTCATCTTGAACAAAAATTGGATTTTCTAAAAACCGGCTTATACGATTTTCATTTTCTAAAGATAACTAAACGCATTAATATATGAGAAAGTTTGTACAATATATGTTGTACCAATTTTTTAGCTACGGTATGATCTCAAGAGTACAAAACTGATCCTTGATTTCCTCGTTTAAAGAAGAGACTCCTGTTATACCTTTCACTTCTTTCCGGAACATTCTCCAGGCATGTCAAACTAAGAGGTATCAGGGCCGCGCTAAAGCAATGGATTACAGTTTTTTAAATGATGTCCCGAGTTGGAAATTAGTTTCTGGAAGTTTGAATGTCTGTTTTACAAAAATACAATAATTTAGAAAACGCGTTATATTGTACCGTGGTAACTAAGAAAAACTCATCTCTTCACAAAAATAAAGTACAGTAGGTCACCGAATTAAGAACGGGTTGGATTCCAAAAATTCGTCTTTTGTACGGAACTCTGAACCATGACAGTATTTTTTAATTGGTGGTTAGGTTCCCAAGTCACTCCACAAATGCCTGTTTAACCAGCAGTTAAACAAATGTATTTTTGCTACGAATAATAGTATAGAATAATACTTGTAAACTTTTGTTTTCTTTTTCATAACCCTCCAGATGGTCGAACGAACAAGTAACTTATAGTATATAGGACCACTGTTATAATTGAAGTGGGAGGAGCGGGCGACCTCAGCTAATTTATGTTGTTTGTTTCAGATCCATCGAGATGAGCACCGTGGAAGTTGTTGACTTTCTTCCAGTCACTGTCGCCCTTCAGTTACTAATTATGCAATTAGGCGAACGCCTAATTTGAAGAACATTCCAAATGACTACCGGAAAATAAAGTGGTCATTTGGATCATAGTAACTTCAGCCTGACCAGCCAGCTGTTCCAATAACATTTTTGAATACTGATTTCATTTTTGTTGAATAAAAAGTTAGTTTTATTACTTAAATGTTTTAAAACTTTTGAGTTTACATAATTAAAATTGTGTACATTAAAATGTGAAATAAATATATTGTCAGAAAACGTTTTATATTTAATTTCCTGTCAACCATCGTGACATTATATAGGTATATTCTCTGTTTAATAAAATGATTTCAAATATTACACCGTGTGATTTAAGTTTTATAATAAGAGAATTAGATGGGTCGTTAAAAATAATTTAATCTCATCGATATCAATTGTTTACTCGTAATTCGTAAAAATTGCCCATCAAAAATTCAAATGATAGCGTTATTCATTTGTTACGCTAACGCTCCACTGCTGAGCTACAGAACATGGCGCAACTCTCCCCAACAGCGAGAATATTGAATAAGTAAATATGACGTCTAAAGGTGAGGAGAACTGTTACGTCAAAAGGGGAGGGGAGCTGCTACGTCAGAGGGGCGGAGGAGGGGAGCTGTGACGTCAGATGTAGCGACCTTGAACAGAAGGTCACTTTCACTTTCTCGAAAATTTTGAGGAAAAACCGAAAATTTTGAAAAACCTGTATAAATAGACCAAAAATTGCGTTTGACCTTTATTTAACCTTCTCCGACCGCTAACTCACCTTGGATTAGTTCCGATTTCCGCCACCTACCCAGTAAATGGCGCACGAGAGTTATTTTTCACAATGATTAGCTGAAGGCGGTGAATGGGCCAGGTTAAGTCATTGCGGTATTAGTTCTAATAGCCACGGTAGAGGGTTACGAATACTAAGCGCGCGAGTTCGAATCATCCCGTGTGACTGGATTTGTTTTCGTGATTACCTTTGTTATATATTAAGATGGTCTCGGCGAACCCATAGCGGACTTTCATTTGTAATTATAGTTATTTCCACTAAATGGAATATTTTAGATGCATTTCTCCCATTTTCTATCGCTTATACACATGATAAACTTATACATTTTAAATATATTTTCGCTTACAGTATTTTCACAGAAGATTTTTGGGGATAGGAGGTAGAATTGACTCGAAAGCTTAAAATACGTCGATTTATTTACAATTTTTATTCTTAAACAAATACATACACGATTTTAGTAGTACAATACGTATGCCTAGTACATAATCACACTCCTGTCACTGCGCCGTAAATCCGTGGAGACTATAAAATTTCGATTGCACATACAGCAAACGAAATGACCTCCGAAAATCAAGTTGACGAACACGTCTGCAAATCGACCATAATCGTCCATTGTTCCACGCGTTTGAACAGCTGACTTCGAGTATTTTCTTCTTGACGCTGCTTTTGATGGTTAAGTTTGCGCACGAAGCACATAGCCGGAAAAATGAAGCAGCGATCTCGGCAACATGACAAATAGGCGACGTCACCCTGCGCCTGGAAAATACAGAATGAAAGCGTTAACATGGAATTAAGGGCCAATTATGGGCGAAGCCAATGGCTCTTGGCGCATGAATTAAAAATTACTTTAATCTTTCACTTCTAATTTTATTACTTTTAACGGTGAAAAGGTGCAAAAAGATCTGCATTAAGGCGTAATTCGTGAAATACCGCATAGGCGATTGCGATTGCAATTGCTTAGGCGGGCCGCATTAACAGACGAAAATCCTACGTCGGGCCACATTATGGCTTACATCGGAAGTTATTTGAAAGAATGCGAAGGTTAATATATGTGAAAATTGATAATTAACATTATTTTGTCGCCTAATCTTCACAAGAAAAGATTTTCGGCCCTAATTTTAACCAAAAAATACGAAATTGTCTGTGTTACATTTCCTGGTTCGTTTTCGTAATGATATCACGGGCCGTATAAAGTGCTGCCGCGGGCCGTACTTACCCCATCTCTGCCCTAAGACTTTAAAATTTATTATGGGAATCACTGTAAAAGCTGAATTTCCGGAGTTTTTACGCGTAACCTCAAAAATACGTATGGTGAACTATGAAATACAAATGAAAAAGTAACAAATATTAGGCTTAAAACATTTCAAAATACTGAAATTCACTAATAAATACCAGAATATGTACATAAATATAAATATTAATGACAATAATGAACTATTTCGAGGAATTAGCTGAGACCGACCAGGAACATATGCACATCAACAGGTAGAGGGGTGGTTAGCGTGTCTAGCTCCTAATGCTACGGTCGCAGGTTCGAATCCCGCCGAAGGTATGGTCGTGTGTTTTCGTCTTTCTTATTGTTGTTACACTAATTACAAAGGCTGTAAAGTACTATTTATGAGCTTGTGAAAAATAAATAATTAAATAAATAGTAAGGATCGAGGCTTGAGAGAGGTTAGGAGGGGCCCGGGCTACTCAGAAATCACGAGGCTCCCCCAAGGTGGCGGATTTATAGGGGGTCGCACTTAATGGAGTTTAGTTTTTAAGGGGCATTTAAATATAAAGATGCAAATATACATATGAAAAATGAGAAAAAGCACATGACTAAATAAAAAATATCCCGAGTTTGAGACGTTATATCTCGATGAGAAATTGATCGATTTTGATGAAATCAAAGACAATTTATAGAGAATTTATTTATACGTTTAATGATAAGCATTTCGATTTATAAAGTTTGTTGCAGTATTTTTTATGGGGCTTCGTTTGAAAAAAAGCACGGTTTTTGCCGCTGAAAAACCGATAGCTCCACTTTGAACGCTTAATACTCGGACACTTTACATCGTATCAGCATGGGCTTTTCCAGAATTTAAGATAAACCTATTATAAATGAGTGTCTTTAAGCATTATTTCGTAACTGCAAAATTAATATCCGATTTTGTTAAATGTTTGTAACTCTGCTATCTTCGTCATTTGTGGATTGATTTCAAAAGGAAAAGTACCGTTGCCACCAGATGGAAGCCTGTATTACAAATATGTAAAAGGGAATACACCTAAACTATTTTCCTATTTTATACCGATTTTTATTTAATCTTCATTTCACGTCCCGAGATATCTTGCCCTAGCGTTGAGAACGTGGAGGGAGATAGGCGCAGAATTGAGCGCGGTTGCCACTTCTACACACATTGCACGCTTGGTCATTTAAGTATTCGCAATGATCCCTTAATATGCATTGGAAAGGAACTCTGTGGGAAATAACTCATTACCGTAGATATCGTGGCAACAACGCACACCCATTAGCAACTTTCTCTTTCCCTCCCTCCACGTTTTCAACGCTAGGGCAAGATATCTCTGGGACGCGAAATGAAGATAAAATAAAAATCGGTATAAAATAGTAAAATAGTTTAGGTGTATTCCCTTTTACATATTTGTAATACAGGCTTCCATCTGGTGGCAACGGTACTTTTCCTTTTGAAATCAACCCACAAATGACGAAGATAGCAGAGTTACAAACATTTAACAAAATCGGATATTAATTTTGCAGTTACGAAATAATGCTTAAAGACACTCATTTATAATAGGTTTATCTTAAATTCTGGAAAAGCCCATGCTGATACGATGTAAAGTGTCCGAGTATTAAGCGTTCAAAGTGGAGCTATCGGTTTTTCAGCGGCAAAAACCGTGCTTTTTTTCAAACGAAGCCCCATAAAAAATACTGCAACAAACTTTATAAATCGAAATGCTTATCATTAAACGTATAAATAAATTCTCCATAACTTGTCTTTTATTTCATCAAAATCGATCCATTTCTCATCGAGATGTAACGTCTCAAACTCGGGTAGCTCGACTTTTTGCATGGACATAGTAATAGTAGAAGTGTCCGTTGAATTTCAACGGATTTATTGAATCTAACACTTCGACCGTGTAATATGTAAACATTACAAGAGTAAGATATGACACAGTTTTGACCGTCAAAAAAGAAAAAAACGAAGAAAACCGGTCCATATTTCGGTATACTTATGAATGAAGGAAAAAACCTTACACTCTGAAAAATTGAAAATTAGGCGTAAACTTATGGGAAAGTAATTACTGAATTAAGCACCCCCTATCCCAAATTTTTTTATCGCCTTATAGCCTATGTTACCTGCAGGATAAAATTATATACCTATGCGAAGTTTCGTGACGATATCTTCAAAAGTGTGGAAATCACAATTTGTAGAAAATCTACATCTAATTATTGAAGATGCTTACGTAGTTTTAAAAACAGTTTGTTTTGAGAACTCTAAGTCACACGAAAATATCATTAGAAACAGTTTATTAGTAATATTTCTGCCTTCAATAAAAATAAACTTTGTTCTTTCCTGCATAGAACCATCCGTCTCAATTTCGTGACATGTTTCTAAGTAATTTTAAATCCAAATGAAAAATAATCTGAACTCATCCCTATATTATTCAAATGGAAAAATAAAAAAAGAAAATATTTTTTTAAATAAGAAAGGTCAATCAAATCGGCATAAAAATCTGACTACACCGCTTAACTCTTTATTCCGATTAAAATTACACCTTCCTCTTATTTCTACGTGGTGTAGTTGCTGAGTTATAAAAAACATACATATATAAGTACGTACAAACGTACATACATACAAACACTTTATATATATCCAGTGATGTTTTTGTAGAAAAAGAGGTGCCGGTGTGGCAGGTAAGGTGTACTCTAGGCAGGACAGACTCTAGAGTACGCCTTACCTAGGTACCATGTACTCTAGAGTACATCGTACCTGGCGGTAGCGTGTACTCTAGAGTTTGGCGTGCCTAAACACAAGCTCAGGCAAAGCGTACTCTGGCAGGTGATTTGGACTCTAGAGTCCACGCTACCTGAGATCCTTGGTAGGTAAGATGTACTCTATGTTTAAATAAATTTATAATTGTCATATATTGATGTACATATCATACCATACATGTTGACTGCCAATTTACAATTACTTATTGACAATTTCGTCAGTATATTTATGGAAAATCACAGCATAGACCCCGTAGCATTTTCTTTCTAACATTTTGGATTCAAATGAAATTGGATGATTGAATGACTGGAACACCACTGATTGGAATTGCTCAACTGATACTTAATTCGATTAAATGTTACTTTTAAAATAGGTAAGAAAAATACTTTCATTCCAAACATATAGGCTAAATCATTCAATCAAATTTAAATGACTTTTAAATTCTCTGGTATATAAATGATGGTATGCGGAAGATTCAACGGTATCAACTCACCGCCGGAAAATTTACCACCAGCAATTCACCGCCGCGGAAAATTCACCACCGCGAAAAATTCATCTCAAAGGGAAACTAATAGAATTATATGGATTACTACCTATAACATATACGACTCTTCTTCTGTATAGGATACAGGAGGATATAAATGTTTCGGTACTTCTAGATGTGCTAGAAATCTGAAAGCGTTGGCCGAAACAGGGGATGACTAATAGCAACGCTCAGATTTAAAAGCCCATAAAAAACCCAACGGTACTTATGAAAACGGAAAAAACTTAATCCTTAAACTTTTTTACTTTCACCTAAAGATTTTAGTTTAATTTATAAATAGCAATGATACCCGGTGTAACTCGTGTTCTTAAATCAATGCAAAAAATCGGTACAGCATATGTTCCGGCGGTGACTCGTTGTGGTAAATGCAAGTGGACTGTATAATTTAATAAGGCTAAACATAGATGGAACAATCTCCAGATTTATATTTCTTCGACACAATTAAGGGGTGAAAAACAAACTCAAAAAAACAGAACACTTGAAATGAATCCTTGTTAGCACTGTGTATCTAAGCACGTTGATAGTGTTTGAATCGCACTGTTTAAGAGAATAAACATTACCATTACACTTGGTGTGTGGAGCTCACCGAAAACACATCTCGTCGTGAGAGCGATCATGTATGAACTCGCCTCCGTCTCGAAGACAGCCAACAGCGTTGCCTTCCCTTTCACTACAAAGTAACTCACATACAATGTAACTCACATGCATGCAACTCACAACATACATAGTACAAACTTTCTCATATATTAATGCATCGTTTAGTTATCTTTAGAAAATTAAAATCGTATCAGCCGGTTTTTAGAAAATCCAATTTTTGTTAAAGTTGCACAAGAATAAACTAGCCTTATATTCATTCATTGAGAAAAATGAAATATTTAATATTATTGCAGACGTATACTAAAGTAACTGTACGAAATTTTATCAAAATCGTTAGGGCCGTTTTTGAGAAAATCAAATTATTGTTCAAGTTGCCTAGAATAAACTAGTCTTATATTAATTTTTTGAGAAATATGAACTATTTGGTATTATTGAAGAATTGCGAAAACCACTTTTTCGGACTCAGCTACACCTAAAACGTATATTTCAGTCAAAATCTCGAGGTCGAATTTTTTCGCGATAACAACACTTGCTCAATATACTTCGTATATGAGAAAGTAAAAACAGACTATTTGGTCGTTAAATTTCCTTGGTCCAATTAGCTAGGGACCGGTTTAGAAATGAAGCAATGTATCGCATTATTTCTGGGATTCGGTATCCATGTCATTATATATATATACTAGTATAAATATAATGAAGGGGATAAAGAAACTTCAAAATTATGTTATCATACCGAAGTTTCCAAAGTGAAACAAATATATCTTAAACTTAAAATAGTTACGTATATTCTTCTACAAAGAGAATGAATGTACAGTGAACCATCGGTATATCGGACCTCGATAGAACGGACTTCGGATATAACGGATAGATTTTCCAACTGCTACTTTCTCCCGAATTTCCACCAGGGTGGGGAAAAATCTAAATTTTCGAAAAAGTTCCAAGGTTCGATTCCTTGGAATAATTCCGTTTCAAATAAGATATATGCGAAAATCAATTTTCATTTCGCAACTCCGAAATTAAACAATTTTCGAGCGATTTAGAATCAAATGCGAAGTCCTTTCACATGGATAAAAAACTTTACTCATTTCTTCGTAGGATGGTATACACTTCCCGTAGATAGCTTAATTCTTAATTCTGTCACCTTCAAAAAAGCTAATAAAAAGTCCTGCACTGTGAATTCGAGGCATTCACATGATATTCAAGTGGAAAACAAAAATAATTATTTCAACCTTTCACCCAGCATATTTCGGTGTGAAAAATAGCGCATTCGAGTAGCTTGAGCAGCAGGATAGTTTATGCAAAACTGTAGGTTATCGCGAAGTATGACTTTATACGGAACAAACACACTCTTCAAAATATTTATGTAAAGATATGTGAAAATATTGATTTAAAGTGATAGAGTCCACGTTACCTGGCAGAGTACGTTTTGCCTGGCGTATTGTTTAGGCACGGTGGACTCTAGATTTCACCCTGCCTGCAGGTACCGTGGACTCTAGAGTACAATATGCCGGTAGAGTCCACCCTACCTCCTACACCGGTACTCCAACCCCCTCTACCTCTTCCTGCACCCTCTTCCCCTTTCTCTGTTGTATTTTTGATGAACTTTTAATAACAAAGTTGATAATTAAAATCAAAATGTTTAACATTTATAGAACATGTTTATTACCTTAGATTTTAAAAAATTAAAAAGTACCGAAATTAGACGGGTGTCAACAACGCTCTGAAAAAAGGTGCCGGTACGCCATACCGGCTCGCACAGTCACAAAGAAAGCACTGTATATACCTATACATAGTATATTGTATGGAAGTTAATAATAAAGAACAACAGTCAAACTAAATTGAATTCCATGGGAGGTCTTTGAAATCATGAAGACTTCAGCTTTCCAGATATTTAGTCAAGTTATTGGCATACTTAACTGTCTCTGACCAGTTTTGATAGTTACAGAATAGAACCTCTTCATCAGATCTTGGCTATCTACAGGATTAATCGTTCTTTTGCTACATGTGACAAGTAGCATGGAAGTGGAGTTTTAATAGCTGTTGTGATGACGTGGTAGGAGTCAATAAAACATGGCAAATAACTTACTAAACAACTACTGGTCTTTCATTTACCCCAAAAAATAGCACATGGATCAAGTACAGCAGTATAAAAATGTAAAGTGTAAATGGTCTTCTTACCATAATATTCCAACATATCTCCGATTTCGGAGCTGTACGGGCAGCTAGTCTATTATATTAATCTCGTTGTTCGTGTGTGTGTCCGAAAATAAAAACTATGGATACAAACAAACAATAACCCGTAAAAATCGATTTTTCGACTTGCAGGCTTTCATTCTTTTTCATTAAAATGAGAAAGCATTAATCTATCTTCGAATCTGAACCATTTTAATGAAAAATTATAGTCTCTTATACTGTTCATCTTTTTCTGCCTACAGTTATAAATCGCTCATGTTAAGCATTTAATTCACATAGTTCGGGAAATCTTGCCGTTTTAACGGGATGTTGCCTAGTCTACCAATTACATTGCAAGACCTCGAAATCCTATTGCTATTTTAATCCTTATGGGTGTAAGCGTGCTTTGAATGCTCTTATGCTCTTACAATACGACAGAGAGGAGGGAGAGGTAGAAGGAAGGAGGGAGGGAGAAGGAGGGAGAGGTAGAAGGAAGGAGGGAGGGAGAAGTAGGGATGAAGAAGGAGGGAGAGAGGGAAATGGAGGGAGGGAGAGAGGTAAATATTTTGTTTAACTAAAGATAGCCCGTCATATTGATGGGTTTTTAATACTAGTCAATATTGATTAAAGTAATTGGACATTTAAAAGTTTTTCAATGCTCTTGTAAAAACTAAGGCACTTCATAT
The DNA here is from genome assembly GCA_036926305.1 of Uropetala carovei. Classification (NCBI taxonomy): domain Eukaryota; kingdom Metazoa; phylum Arthropoda; class Insecta; order Odonata; family Petaluridae; genus Uropetala; species Uropetala carovei. Next base: position 2,412,503 of record JAXCHB010000089.1, on the reverse strand, counting down.
TTACAGAGGGTCTGACGACAAAAGGATGTTATTATATTGTAACCATTAATATGGAACATATATTTCATTTGCTCTTGGCCAATGTTCAGATAGTATCAAGACATCGACATTTAGTTCCTGATGCAGAAGCTCAGGATTAAGACCCTTGTTCCTCAGGCACTGAATATTTATATAAAAGCAATTGAATTATATGGCAGCTACATATAAATGCAAGAATGAAGTTTAACACCATCCTTAAGCGTGGAACATATATCCCGCAGAAGGAACCGGTTTGATGAACGCATATTCAATTCCGGAAGAAACCCCAAGAATATTACATAAACCTTGAATTACCTTCAGAAACTGGTGGCACGTCGTGGAAGACGAAGCTGCGTCAAGTAGTCCGAAGGTGTGGACGGGTGATAGGTTGCGTAACCTTGTGGCGCCCCTCTTTTCCTGCGCAACTACGCTCCCTCGAGTCCATGGAATGGAAGGCGGCGTCCCTTACGTGTGTCCACATAGAGATAACGAGCCCGAACCCCCTCCCCTCCACCCGCGCAATTAAACGCGGCATGTGGACTCCGCGTGGAATTATTTTAACCCTGATGTTGCGTAATGGGTACATTACTAACCCCTTGCGTCTACATACGGATGACCTGCTGCGGCCCACCGTGAGGTGCATGGGAGGGAAGGTATCGCCGCTTATCAGAAGTTGTAGCACTATGCAGCCGCCTCGCTCTCTTTCCCTCTCCGATGCACTCTCGCTCCTCTCTCTCAATAGACGGCGTAACTTACTCTCCTTACGCACTCGCTGCGACCGACGCGACCTCTCCCTCGCGCTCTCCCTCTGTCTGATGCGCCTCCGTCCGCAGCCGAGGCGCCATCCTCCCCTCCCCTCCCCTCCTAGTAAATCGCAAGACCTAAAACTTTTTGAAAAAATAATACCTATACCCTTTCAAATCAATTCTATCGCCACAAGGGCATTCAACTACGAGGTTCTCCTTTAAGTGCTAACTCCATTCTTCCGTTCCAATGGAATAATACATACGCCTTATTTTAGGATGGATGGTTTAGCCGCCGAGGAAAAATAACATCGTAACAAAAACGAGCACATCGACTACTCAATTATTATAGCGATGAAATGATTCAACTAAAACGTTATAATAGTTTATTTTCAAATCCTGCATTTTTCTACGCTTTATTTCTTTTGATTTTTAGTGTTCGAGGTTATTTTCCTCCTGAATGAGTCCAGAAAATGGGCTCGTGAAATTCTATAGGAAACAGGTTACGGCGTTATAGTCACGAGATACAAACAGATTCTTGGAATGTTTAATTCATATGAATTATAGACAATTGGGAGATTAGTCTTAATATGCATCATTATATAAAAATTGCTATTGAATGAAGCGCATTGTAATTTTCTGCTAACACGCAATCCTATTACAATTATATATTATTACAGTACTATAGACGTTGAGGAAGCTTCGGACACATTTAGTAAGCTTTATCAATAATTATTCTCGTTATAATACACTTTTAGCATGTGATAACGCCAAATAATATACTTATGTATGATCAAACGAATAAATAAAGAGGCTCGAAAATATAACTATCCTTAACTTGGTTTGGTCTTAAATTTCGTATAGTATGCTAGTAAACTTAGTTTTGAATCTTACAGGAGAGGCTACGGAGTGCAACTCACAGGTTTGATTCATCTTCTACAAGTGGAAAGTTTACGTAAAAAAATACCATTTCGGAATTACGGGCCAATGCCTTTTAGTTTAAAAGAAATAATTAAATAAAAAGTTCAAAAATGGACCACTCTTATTAAATCCTTGTAACTTCGGTCTTGCACTCATTAGCGACCACAGCCTACTGTCCGCGCCAAAATTATGTAGACTCGGGTTTGAGGCATAATATCTCCAAAACGGCTCAAGGGATTTTCACATAATGCATATTATCGTGTAGACAATTTTGTTTTGCGTTTAGTGTATGCATAGCAGAATTTAAAAAAAATTATTCTAAGGTATGTTTTTGGAGTGAGAATGAAAAATGGACCCATTTTTTGAGCGTTGCGGCGGCTGGTGTCATTTTGCCGGTTTGTAATAACAAAACAAAACCTTCAATTAAAATGAAAATTTAATAAAATCTGCGTCGTAGTCTTATAATTATGGGTACACATTTTCAAGCGTTTAACTTTATTCGTTTACGGTATTTTATTCAATTTATGAGACCGTGTTTTCTCCGTAAGTATAAGGCTTGGAGGCACACGACCTACACTGTCGTCTTCCTCTCGGTATTCCTATTCCGAATCAAGTAATGTCATTAAACTGAAATGAACACAATATTTTATACAGAATTTTATATTTTTTGAAAGCGACGTTTTCAGCGGTTTTGGAGCGCGGCGTTGCCATTACTCACCTGAGACCGCGCGTAAAGTGTCCGTTCTATAAATCAACTTTTTTAATAAGGGCTTTAGACCTCCAACGGCAGTTTTAAAAATGTTTAAATCCCACATAGCCAACCATCAATCTCCTGAATGTGTCCACGATATAGATCGTAATTGTTATTGTCACTTTGGAGGGCTGCAACAACATTTTCCTGCCACGCGTAACGAACGGAGTGGTTCTGGTCGCCCCAAGTCTCATCCGTATAAAATATCGTGTAACCCTTCTCCCAGATATGGCGAATTCTTCTAAGAAAAATATTACGAGTAGCCGCTACACTCGCCGATTCCATAAGAATAGGTTTCTTGTTCATTCCCTTGAATTTAAATCCAAGATCAATCATCAGTCTCCGCAGCGTGGTCTTACTCATTTTCGGAATGTCTGTCATTGACTCTTCAAGTTTCTGCCGCACTTTCTCTACCGTCGGAAATATTTTTCTTAAGTAAAAATCATGAATGGTTCGGCGAACCACACCGAGCGTAAAATGATCTGCATAAATTTTAAGACGCTGACTAAAATTTGTTCTAAACTGCTTCTTGGAGGAGGTGTATTACCGCTCGAAGTCTCTTGAAAAATTTCTCCATTTTCCGCACCAATTTTTTTCACCGATCCTAAACATTCGGACACATATTTATACACAGGGCAACGCTTTTCTCCACGCTTTTCGCCTTCAAGCTGAAAAAAACATATTGCACTCAATATCGTTCGAATCTCTTGCTCAGAAAACCGTTCACGGGGAGGCATACCGTCTTCACAGAAGTGCACTTTGCAGCTGGAATACTGCGACTGAGAAAGCGTTCCCACAGAACTAACCATTTTTGTGTATTTGAGTGTCACCACGGGAGTCTTCTGATTGTAAGTCATAACCAGAGACTCGGCCACCACGACAGCCATTACTGCAGACTCATTTCTGCTTGCAGCGTTAACTCCAGGGTTCACACCCTCCCGCGCATTCCTTTGGATGGTAATTGTCCAAACAAAAAACGATAATATAAATATTCATGGCAATAGGAGCAACATATAAACAGCTGCATGGTGTTACTTGGAATCCAAAAATCGTGAAAATATTTTCAGTACATGGGTAAAGAGGGTAGAAATGACACATTGGCCACCCGGGTGGAGGACACATGGGCTACTTGAGTTGGGACGCCGCAAATTGCGCTGTAATAAAGTTCGGGTTCCATGCCGACCTCTAACCATATGCACGAAGAACATTTTAAGAGAATAGGCTCCTTTACGTTGTAAGACCTCCCGTGAGCAGCAGATGCACATATTCCGAAAAACCAGTCTCCGTGGTCATACCCTCATACGATCAGGATTTTTTTGTATATACTGATCAAACGGGATGTGAACATCGTGTAAATATAAAGAGAACATTGACACACAAATGTGAAAGGACAACAGAGATAGCAATGGGCGAAATGAAGCACATAACACATTCCTACACAGCACAGTATGGCTTCACTCTGTCTGGAAAGTTGTTACCTAAAGTATTCCTGTGCCTACAAGAGGTTGGTGGGAATTTTGGACCCCGAGTTACACAGGAAGTGAATAGAATGATGGGTGAATACCGAAATGTATTTATAACGCGTTAAAAATCAGGCAAACTCCATGCAGCTACGTACGAGCTATTCTTGGACAATATTTTGAAGCCTTATGTAAAAAAAATTGGTTTTTGTTATTAGTGGATTCTTGGAGTGGGCAGAGAAACTCTGGAGTGTATGATAACAAGTTTACCGACGATGCGAACTCTCCAACGTGTACATTGAAAATTATTCCGCCACTATGCCAGCCATGTGATGTATACGAGTATTTCTTCCGGCAGGTAAAAATTTTAATATAAAAAATCCAAAATGTTCCGTACCTATTCGAAGAAAAGCGTGAAATATCAAGTCGATCCGAAGTCGTGAAAATGCCTGGTATGCATCAAAATTGTGCGAGAGGCGCGAATTATTTTGTAATGTAAATGAAGTTTCGTTCACAGACGAAATTAAAAGAAATTGCTGCAACTGTGGCAAGCCTTCATTTATAAGTTGTTCCTGGTGCCATGAATATTAATGTTTTCCGTATTTCTTCGAGGATTACCATCCAAAGGAATGCGCAGGAAATGCAGACTAATTTTGAAAGTTGGAGGGTGTCAACCGAGCGACGGGCAGATGCAGAGCGAGGAGCTCGCAGAAATTATTCTTTGCGATCATACTTTCCGATGCTATATGCCTGCGGTAAATACCAATAATAACTAATAAATGGGTTACTTTATTATTATCCGCAAATATATTCTTTATCTTTAGCTCTCGCAATAATCTTCTTCACGCAGGAAAAATGATTAAAATTTACAATACTAAATTCACGGGATTTTTGAGGGAGTAGTTTGGGAATAAAATACACAAATAGCGGTGTATAATTGTTTTCTGAAAAATGGGGGAAAATAGTGGTCTACTGATTAAAAACCATTATCCTGCGTGAAAAAAATAAAAATTGCGGTGAATAAGTATTTTCCGAAAAATGGGAGAAAAACTAGCACGAAAAATGAAATTTTACACCAGAGAAAACCCCGAGACCATGCATCGAGAGTCTTGCTCGTAATCCCCTAATCGGTGGAACTCTGAAGTTACAAGGATTTATTGAGATTGGTCCACTTTTGTACTTTTTAATTATAAGGCATTGGCCCGTAATTCCGAAATGGTATTTTCTTTTTGACCTAAACTTTCCACTGGTAGAAGATGAATCAAATTTGTGAGTTACACTCCGTAGCCTCTCCTTGTTAGTTCTAAGCGACCTTTAATAAGATATTATCTTATTAATATATTTTGGATACCAAGGAAGTGTCTTGGTAACAACAACCTTTTTTGTGAATAGGGTATGATTAATGATAACTTAGAATGCTAAACGATAACAATTAATGAACAATTTATTATAAAATGAATTTTCTTTATTTTTTGGGGAAGAAAACCAGCATTTCAGTACAAAAATCACACACACACGGAATAATGGGTAAAAAATTATAAAATAAAGGAGCAAATTATGACAATCGATAAAAACACGATTCAATTTAAATCAAACTTGCTAGCATGGTCACATAATTACAATTGTATAAATATTTCAGAATAATATTTCACAGATAATGGAACCGGACGGAGGTCACAAATAACGTTCCTCCCTGTCCTTTCCGTCAAGCTGTCCATTCACCCGAATGTTCAAGGGGCAGAAATATTGGATATAAAATTTCCGCCTAGGAAAAAAATTGTTACCATCCTTTTCATACATCATTTCTGCCTGTCGAATCAATCGGGTGGGGGCATTACAGGAAAGGCAGAGAGTTGTCCCTTTTTTCCGCTCACAAAAAATCACTGTTTGGACACTCCCTCCTGCATCATCGTGAGCACCTTGAACACTTTTATAAAGGAAGAATTCACTGCACAGCAAGTTTCAGCAACTTTTTTTTGAAACCTGCACAACCACTACGCTCTCGCATCGGCAGATGCAGTTCCATACAAAAAGAAAGACGAGAACTTCCTCTCTTGAACGATATCTCCGTCATGATTATGTTATTAATGTCCTCTTTCATTTTTCTTTTTTTCGTCAGCTCATTTAATATGTTTTTGGCACTCCACCTGTCGTTTCGCATTGCTACTCGAAAATATACATTACAAGAGGAGTCCCTTTGGAGCACCGTTGTAGTAGTTATGCAGTCCCCTAAATGAAAAATGGGGATTTAGTTCTCTGGCATTAGAAGAGCATAAGACTATACGTTGCGCCTTCAACTGCTAATGCTCCTCTTCCTTCTCCGCCTCCTTTGAGACTTGGTTTGTGCTGCTTCCAGCATCATACGAACCATGGGCTCGGGCTGGCACGGCCTTGGCTCACATGTCATTGTGCCATTACCTCCGCACCTGTAACATTAAACGGTGATTAATGCCACCCAATCGCAAACATTTACAATATAACATTTGAAGCCGGTTAGAAAAATTTATTAGTTTCTTTAAGGTAATTAAAGATAAGAATTAATGAAATTCTAGTAGCAAATGGCTCAAGAAATTTCCAGTTAATGCGCTTTAATAAAATATCTTCGTTTAACATTATTCATATTATTTAAAAAATGATTTAGGTAGAGAATTTTTTTATTCAACTAAACAGTCAAATACATGAAAGAATCGTAAAACAATATGTCTTCTTTAAAGTTATTAAAAGTAACCAATGCTATTCAGTCTCACTCAAACGGGAAATATTTACCGAGATCGTCTTTTACTGAATTGTTCATTAATTAAAATTAGAATATCCTTTAAAAGCTTCCTTTTAACGGTTGATTTTCAGTTAACCAAGAATCATCGTGTACTCACTTGCAATGCAGACAAGGACCAGACGTTGTAGGTACTTCTTCTCCGATGGCATAAAATTTTTCTTCTACTCGGCAACCTCGTTGCGCCATAACATAGGATGGAACCTCTGTCGTGGTTGTAGTTGTGGTGGTGGTGGTGGTAGTTGTCGTGGGAGGAGAGGAGACGTTCCTTGCTCCACGCTCACGGATTTCCATTGTCACTGGGCACTCGTATCTAGGACAGCAGAATCCTGGAATTGGTTCACGCCGGCAACCTCTGATGGGCGGCGGGCAGGACTGTTGTAAGCAGATCACATCTCCACGGAAACAAAAGCAGAAGTCGCATGGATCCCTGCGAGGCACCTGCTGTGCCGATAGGTAAACCTTTCCAGCATGACGACATGTTCCTGGACCACTGTAAACCCCGTCTTCATCTTCATCTTCATCCTCGTCATCCTCGTCATCCTCTCCATAAAAGGATATATCTTCCTCGCCTTCATCTGGCGGAATGTAAGAGCTTCCTCCGTGGTGTGGTGGAAGGTAGCTACCACCAACATGGTGAGGAGGTATGTAACTGCCTCCAAAGGGAGGTGGAAGGTAAGGTCCCTGGGTAACTTCTGGTTGCTGTGTTCCATGTTCAATTTCTCCTGTGGGTTCCTCTGGTTCTTTCTGAGGTGTTCCTTCAGGTACATCAACAGGAACAATTTGTTGGTCTTCATCGATGGAAGTTTGAGAATCGTCCGGGAATATAATGGGCACATGCTCAGTGGAAGAAGAAACTGGGATCTCTGATGAAGGATAGGAAACTGTTGGTTTCAAAATTATCTCTGGAAGGGGCTTTATGGTATGGTGAGTAATTGGCTTGTGAGTATGACTCTCTATTGTACTCTTTTCGGTATCAGCTGATGAGGCTGTTGAGGGTGCCGATGGAGTAGTTTCCTCTTCTTTTTCAACAGTATGGATGGTACTAGTATGTAAAGATTCAGGTGCTTCTGTTGAATATTTGTCATCATGATATCCCACTGTGGACTGATCATGAGGATGAGGAGGATGGGAGATTTTGGAAGTCACAGGCTCTTGCACTGGCTTTCCGGAGGATTTCTCAGGTTCTGAGATTAATATACCTTCTCCCTTTTGCTCTTCTTCTGGACTAGCTTCTGTATGATCAATAATAGCATGTGAAACTGTTTGCTGCTCAACTTCTACTTCAGGAGTATGTTCGACTTCTCCCTCAGGGGTTTGCTCGATTTCTCCCACAGGGGTATGCTCGACTTCACCCTCAGGAGTAAGCTCGACTTCTCCCACAGGGGTTTGCTCAACCTCTCCCACAGGGGTTTGCTCGATTTCTCCCTCAGGGGTTTGCACGACCTCTCCCTCAGGGGTTTGCTCAACTTCTCCCTCAGGGGTTTGCTCAACTTCTCCCTCAGGGGTTTGCCCAACTTCTCCCTCGACTTCCTCCTGCGTTGGAACTGTTGGTTGTTGAGTTGCTTCCTCATGGATAGGATGATGCTCTTCATGAGTTTCTGGTGCTTCAGATGACTCAGTTGGAACACCGTCACCCTTTTCCTTTTCAGTTTCTGTGCTTGAATCTTCGCTTTCAGATTCAACAACCATTGGTTTTTCAGTGGATATATCTACCACAGTATGATGCACAATCTCTTCTTCAGGAGTATATTTAGGACTTTCAGTGACAGGTGCAAGATGTTCTCCTGAATCTCCCTCACCCTCTTCTTGCTTTTCCGTCTCACCTTCACCAGCATGATCGCCACCGCCCGGCTCAGAAACCGATGATATTTCAGTGACTACATCGACCACAGTGTGGTGCTCAACTTCTTCTTCAGGTGTGTATTTAGGACCTTCAGTTACTGGCACAACAGGTTCTCCTGTAGCTTCACCTTCTGTAATTTTCTGCTCTTCCTCTTCACCAGTTTCTTGATCACTGCCAGGTTCAGGTACGGATGGTTTTTCAGTGGCTATCTCTACTACAGTATGGTGCTCCATCTCTTCTTCTGGAGTATATTTAGGGCCTTCAGTGACTGGTGCAAAAGGTTCTCCTGAGGGTCCCTCCTCCTCTTCATGCTTTTCCGTCTCACCTTCACTAATATGTTCACCACTTCCAGGCTCAGTAACCGATGATATTTCCGTGACTACATCTGCCACAGTGTGGTGCACAACCTCTTCTTCGGGAGTATATTTAGGACCTTCGGTTACTGGTGAGACAGGCTCTCCAATCACCTCACCTTCTTCAGTTGGTTTCCCTTCAGGGGTGTATTTAAGACCTTCAGTCACTAGCGCAGCAGGTTCTGTTGTCCCACCCTGCTCTTCATGCTTTTCTGCCTCACCTTCCCCAGTTTGTTCACTACTTACAGTTTCAGAAACCGATGATATTTCTGTGACGACATCTACTACAGTATGGTGCACAAATTCTTCTTCGGGAGTATATTTAGGACCTTCGGTTACTGGAGCGACAGGCTCTCCAATCACCTCATCTTCCTCAGCTGGTTTCTCCCCCTCACCTTCACCGATTTGTTCACCACTGCCAGGTTCAGAAACAATTGGTTGCTCCGTGATTAAATCTACCACAGTATGATGCTCAACTTCTTCTTCTGGAGTGAATTTTGCTCCTTCGGTTACTGGTGCGACGGGCTCTTCTTCCTCGTGCTTTTCCTCCTCTACTTCCTCAATTAGTTCCCCACTGCCAGGTTCAGATATGTGCGGTACTTCAGTAATTTCACCAGCAACAGTATGATGTTCAACCTCTCCTTCTGTGGTGTGTTTAGGAACATCGGTTACTGGTGCCAATGGTTCTCTAGTAATCGTGCCTTGCTCATCGTGTTTCTCTACTTCACCGCCAATTTGTTCACTGCTTCCAGGTTCTGAAATATGTGTTATTTCCGTGACTACTTCTGTCACAGTATGAACTTCCTCTTCAGGAGTGTACTTTGGACCCTCAGTCTCAGAGACAATTGGCTTTTCAGTTACTTCTTCATGCTCATCTTCCTCATGTGGAACATGTTCACTCTCAGGCTCTTTTGTAGCAATCTCTTCTGGGGGGTGATGTTCTTCCTCCTCAGGAGTAGGATGTGGACCCTCTGTAATTTCCAAAGATGGTTCGGTTGCCACGTGATGTTCCTCTTCCTTTTCACCCTCTGTTTTTTCATGCTCAGGAACATGTGTCGGCTCTTGCTCAGGTTCTTTTTCACCAGTCACAGGTTCTTTTGGCACTTCAGGTTTAGCATGTTCTTCATAGATTTCCCATGAAGGTTTGCTTGGTTTTTCCCCATCTTCAAATACGATTCTGTCAGCATCTTGCGTTGTAAGGCTTGGCTCCTTGGTGTGGGTTTCTGGTTCACGATGTGTGCTTGTTTCTGTTTCTACAGGATGAGTGACCTTTGTTGGTGCCTCAGCTTCAGGAGTCTCAGTAGGCTCTTCATGTTCAAGATGATCGGCACCGCCTTCTTCCTTGGGCGAATCAGTGGAAGGAGAAGGTGCAGATGTCTGAGTAATGGCAGGTTCATGTTCCTCTGTTTCTGGCTTCAATGGTGCATCTGTTGCTGATCCCTCAGAAGGTAGTATGATTTCAGGATGCTCAACCTTTTCAGTACTAGTCTCTTCTACTGGAGGTTCTGATGAGGGAGAAATCTCAATTTCATGTTCAATTGGATGAACTTCTGTAATTGTGGGTACGGTTCCCTCTTCGTGAACAGATGTGACCTCTGAGCCAGGAGCAGGGGTTTGGTGGCTGAATTCATCCTCTGGATGCTCCTCGTGGAACATGTCTCCATCACCCTTTGTTCCACCTGAAGTTGGAGTAGTGGTTTCTTCTGAAACTCCCATTTGGCTGTCTGATTCAGGTCCCATCATCTCTTCATCATCTAGAAAGACATAAGGCACAATAAAATTTACGTATACTTGATACCTGACTCGTAGATATTTGATCAAAATTTCGGATTTTTATACCATTGATTTTTGGGAAAATTTTTAAATCTTTTTAAAACTCTGCTTTATTAGGCTATTTATTTTGTACTAGTGTAATTGCTTATATTATGTTGACAGGACATAAGCCCACGGAGCCTTGACCTCGGACACTGAATAATCGGAGTGTAATAATACGGTAAATTCAAATTCGACACTTATGTCATCAGATATTGAGATTGACACCTTTCAAGTTCTAGATATATTATTGTCTATCATAGTAGTGCCATCTGAATGATCAGATTAGCGTAGGATTTTTATTAGTAACTCAACATCTTAAAAAGTTTTAACTGAAAGTGGTCAAACGGAAGTGGAAGTTTACTCTCGTAATTTTTCTGTTTTTTCCAAATACCTCTTTTTGGATGAAATTATTATATTTGTTATTATTAAAGTTGTAGCTAATGTTATTGTCTACAAATTAAAATAATGTTTAAAAAAAACCGATTCTTTAAGGGACATTTCGATTATTCATCCGAATTTACGTTAAGTAAATCGATGAGTGATACGTTAGTTTCCGTTGCTATGATAAAATTTTCCAATTGTTAATAGTGATGCCTATGCTTCTAGGGGTAATATTACTTTTGCATCGATATTTTTTATTCATAGGCACAGCTAATAACTTTGTTTACTTATTGTTTTTTCAGCATGAAAAGTGATTCAAAGTATTTTTCACGGGAGAAATTATTTATTTAAAAATCTATTCACGAATGTAATTGCCAGTAATTATCCTTGAGGACGCAGATGCCGAGAGCAATCATATTCATTACTCGTTATGGAGAAGGTCATGCGCTGAACACCACAGATTTTTTGGGTTCATGTTAATATTTAAACTTAATTGGAAATGGATTTAAGTTCTCTTATCCATAAATTAAGGTATAGTGGTTGTTTGAACATTTATACAATGAAGCCTGTAAGGTCCTTTGGCTAACATTCAAATACACTCACGATGCAATGGCATAGCAAACTCTTATGGTGCCCCCGTGCAAAATTCGATTTTGGGGCAACTATTATTCATTTTATCATGAAAGATATAAGATGTCAGGGGCATTTGGGGGGTCACTTTGGCTGGGGTCTCGGTACATTGCACCGGTTCCCTACATGTACGCTACGCCTCTGTCATGATGATTTATTTTAACCTGAAAAACTGAAGACACATTAGTTATTTAGCTAAATATGTAAATGCCAAACAATATTAATAATACCTACTTTCCAATAATTCCCAATAAATAAAGAAGAAGACAAATACATTTCTCTAATAGAAGAATAAATGAAAAATTCCAACATACCACAAGCATAAGTTGGACAGCAGGAATGTGGGTCATGAACAGGAGAGCAGTGACGGTTTCCTGGCAAACGAGATGGAGGCGGTGGGCATTGCACAAGATTACATCTAACGATTCCAGATTGACACCAGCAGCGAACTTGGCATGGAGTAGCTGGAGGTACCTCTTCATGATCAGCAAAAACACGGCCATCAACCAAACAGCTAGATGCAGCTGCAGCTCCTTCAAAAGTTTTTTTATTTGTCAATAAATGAACCAATATAACACTTAATGATAATTTCATCATAAAAAGTCACCTTTTAAAATGAGATTATTAAAAACGGTGAGAATAATTTCAATACAGTATTTAAATATTTAAGAATTACTTTTATACGTTACAAGATTTACATTTCCTTGTGGAAAACAACCTCAAATTAACATGTGGAAACCTAATAATAAGAATTTCATAAACAAGTTTTGAAAATAAAGTATATGGGATAAATTTTTGAAATTTCAGTAATT